>JAGPOW010003685.1:67216064-67301505 GCA_030014935.1 Caiman crocodilus
GATAGGTACTTGGCTGGGGTCCTGTGACCCCAGCATTCATTCCTGCCATTGGCGGGGGGTCAGACTAGATGGCCTGCTCTAGGCCCCTTCTGACCCTAGTTACTATGGAACTATAAACTGAGAACAACTGGACAGACATTCACTTTTGATTCAGAAAATACAAGCACATGCCTACAGTGGATCAGGCCAGAAGCCAGAAACCACTAGAGCATGGTTCTCTGACATGTAGCCAGCATGGACTGTGTGTTCGCTTCCTCTTTCTGCTGCTCCAGAGTTCTATGGAATTTGCAATCCAGAATCACAGCAGCAGGACTCTCCAGGGTTGCTCATCACTTCCTCTTCCTGCTTCCAGGTGCCTCTGGGATTTGTAGGTGACAGCTGCAGCCAGCAGTAAGTTTTTGGCAGCTCTCTACTTTGGTCAAGGGAAACTTGACACTCCTCCCTGGCCCTAGACCACAGCCAGGGTTTGCTGGGGGGGAGGGGGGGTAGAAGGGCAGTCCCTACCTCGGTTAAGCCTGATACTACATTCAAACACTTTATCTTGTACCAGTTTCAGCCATTTTGAAACTGATTTATGTGCACTGAACATCTCTTCTGTTACAGGTTTAAACCAGTTGCTAATGACTTAAACCGATTAACGTGTAATTTATGTCCCTAGCACTGGAGATCTGGAAACTAGGTTGATACTCAATGGTGATGTTTTTGCACCAAACAGTCCCTCCTTTAATTGGCAAAGAATCAGTTGATAGTTTGCTGGAGTAGCTGAATATAAACATTTTTTTTTTCAAAACATACATTCAGATGCACAGGAGAATCATTAATGGCCCATCTCGGCTGTTTCAAATTAAATAGTTCCAAATGCTACACATTGCTTTTTGGAAATGTCTGCATTTTTCCCATATGTCTTTGACCTATAAAATGAACATCCCCCAAAATTAAAAGATTACTGCCAACTGTTTTACATTGTTATTGCTCCTTGTTTAAACACATTTTGTTTTTTGCCAAACTACTTTAGAAATTTGAAAATACAAACCTTGATGAAGAAAAGCACCTAAGACATGTGTTGAGTGGGACCTAGTACATGCTCAAAATTAAGCACGCTCTAACATGCAGCAGTAACGAGAGAGACCCTCCTGATCAGGGACCAAATTAATTTTCTCCCTCCTATTTAACGCCTGTGTTTTTCAAACCCTAACCTCTGGTTCTCCAGTAGTAATTATCCGCAGGTGAAATTTGGCTTGCAGATGCTGAGCTACCAAGTTGCAGCCATGAATTATGTGACTAAATGTTTTATTCCTAGATAACAGCCAAGAATTTTTATTACCATAGTTGGTCAAAGCTCACTGAAATCAAAGGAACTCATTCCTTCACTTCAGTGGGTTTCAACTGAATTTCCTATAACATTGAAATACTTAGCCAATTTGTGTGGGTTTCACTGAACTGAGTTTTAAGAAACAATAAAGAAACCAAAACAGTTCATTGCAATTGATTTTCATTGGCTTGATTTTTTTTTTAAGTCACTTTTTGTTTTGAAATTTCCTTTAAAAAGAACCCTCTTAAAAAGGATAGATTTGCAGAAGATGCCTAGGATGAAAGCATGCTACTTAGGCTGAGGCTGCATGGTTTCTGCCTTTTTCTCCTGGCTTGTATGAAATAAAGACTTCATTTGCAACCTCTTCTATTTTGATAGTGGAAGTCAACTGCCCATATCTTTTCAGAAGGGTATAAACTCCTGCAGTTTTTAAGTTTTGTTAGAAAGCCAACATAGGTAAACAGTGTAAGAAAGTCCTTCTCAAAGGTAATCCCCTGCCAGTGATGGCATGCATGATGTTCAGACAAAGAACACTTGAGCAGCTGATCTTAAATAAAGGTGACAAATACATTCCACTTCTCATTTATATCCATGGAGAGCAGAGACAAGTGCACTTGATGCACAGGCTGGTCCCTAGTAAGAACCTGGAAAAGACATTTAGACTTCATGGAGTATCAGATGTAAGAAGCAGGTCTGCATAGTCCTCAAGTATTCAGCAAAAACCATAATGTAAACTCAATATGGAGAACATGATTAGCTTAAATCTGGGAGCCCAACTGGGTTGAACACATGAGCTATGCACTTGTTGTGAGAAAAGGGCATCAAGCCAAGCATAAAATATTTTAGATTGGCTGGAGGCATGAAGTGCTATAGTTTTTCCTGAGGGGAAAAAAGTTACCTTACCTCCTTCTCCCCTTTGTTTGAGGTTTGAGATGCAGACTAAAGTAAAATCTTGGAGTACTCTCTACACATCTTCATAGCCTGCTGTCAGGCAACTGATCAAGGGAGACAGAGCAGAGCTCAGCTAATGAAATGCAGCATTCAGCTGGACAATCCATGAAGCACAACCCTATCAGGCCAAAGAAAGAAAAGCATAATTTTATTTCAAAGCTACACACCAAGGTGTCATCAGTTCCCTCACAAAGTCTCTCTCAAACTGTAGGTATCTAAGTCTTGACAAGCAGATGCTCACATCGGTTCATGCTGATGTCATTGGTGTGCCTCACCTTCCATGCGTGCACAAGGGAAGGTTTGATTTTTTGCAAATTAAATACTACTAATCTAAACACTAAATCTAAATACTTCTGTAAAACAGATAATAAATAATAACAGGCATGAAAGGTAACTTCACTCACCTTCACCCTGTACATGTGTGTGCACGCAGCACGCGTGCACATGCGCGCGCGCACACACACACACACACAGTCTCCCCCCATCATCTTCCCTACCACCAACAGAAATAATATTACATAAGAGAAAACAACAATACTTCTAGCAAGCTTACTAAGACTGATAGTACAAGAATTCAACAGCAGGCCCTGGGAAGGGTGAAATGCTGAAGTAAAATTTGGATACCTTTAAAACAGGAATAACTAGATCCTATATTAGCAGGGATCCTACATTGCCTTTCTCACATACACAACAGAAATCTAGAGCCTGACTCTTACTGATGTTGAATCAAATTCCTTATCAGAATGTCTACAGCCATTGTTGTAAAACACCAGCCACGGTGACTCTTAAGGCAATGTCCAGCAGGCACAGAAAGGAGCCAGAAGCTATGGGGGAAATAAAATGGCACACACCCTTGTGAATTTTACTTTGAATCCTTCTTGACTTAACAGTTTCACTTCTGGTTCTCTGTCAGTTCACAGACTCCTGGTTTGCTTTTTCACAGCTTTTAGCCTCCTGAGGCCCACACATATGATTATCTCTGATCAGGTTCAGTTTTCCAAACATCTCCCACCCCCAAACTCTGGTTTACTAAGCAAAAATTCAAGTTTTGGAACCTAATGAAAATGCTCAGCTATGAATCTAGTATGTTCATTAATAACATTGGCCTGAGAATTCAATGGGAACAGCTCATCTTTCAAGTAAGGCAAAATCTTTATAAATGCATTGACATGAGTGATCAAATCACAGGCTTCTGCTCTCAAGGTCCTTCTAGGGCTAACAGGATCAGGATGGTTTACTTGCTGTTCTGTACTTTATATTGTTACAGTCCCTTCCTAGAAGCTCTGTCAGAGTATAGGGCTGAGACTGGTTCATCTACTCAATAACCATCTTTTGAATAACTCTGAAGCAATCTTTTTCAACTTTTTTGGAACAGGACTTGCTTATATCCTGTTCCAAAATCAATGCTTCGGTTCCTCCCTGTCCTACCCATGGTAATGTTATAAGAAATTTAAAAAGTTAAAATCAGAACATTTTTTATTTTAGAAATTGAAATGTTTTCACTGATGCAGTATATATATATTTAAAGAATTCTGTTTTACATGAAGTTTCGATTTTTTGTTCCATTTTTGGAGCAAGAACATTTCAAAATCTGCAGATTCTTTTGTGAAACAAACCAAAAAAATCAAATTCCCACCCAGCTCTACTGAGAAATGTACATTTTGTATATGCATTGGAAACAAACTCAGAAATCTGCACAAAAATAGACCCCAGTGAATACGAATCTGCCAAACTTAGGGAGAAAGAAGCTACCAACATATGTGGGAAACAGAATTCAAAGGGAAGAAAAGAGGAGGAAAAAAAAGCAGAGAGGTTTGAAGCTAGAGTTGTGCCAGTCAAGAGGGATTTAGCCGGATGATGTTTTTACTGAATGTAAATGTTGTAAGATATACTTTGATTAATTCTAGTAGACTGCACCAAAGTCATACTTACAACTCCCAGTACACTAATTAATGAGAAGAGGCGGACAGTGACTCATGCTGGAAGCAGCCCAACAATAAAAAGAGGAATCTAAGTCCTCATGCAATTGAGAACGTCCCCAGATCAACACACAGTTCTGGGAGAAAGGTCAGGATGATGATGATGATAGCAGTAAGCAAGAAGGCTCTTTGATGAAGAACTGTTCCCAAGGAAGGCTGGCACATGTGCCTGGCACTGCACACACAGAGAAGAGCAAGGCCAAGATTTGGCCACTCAGAGGTTTGATTGACTTGCTGGGATTTGTTTATTTATTCTTTGTGGGTTTTGCTCTTGTATGAGGAACTAATTTAAATAGTACTGGAGCTTCACTGCACACAGCCTGAGATGTGGATGGGCCCAGGATTTTGCAGAGTTTTGGCATTCAACTACCCTGGAGTTGGTCTGGTGGTCTGGCTCCTTACATCTTACTCCCCCTCTCCTTCCTGTCTCTGGTAGGGCTGCTGTTCATCTTTTGCCTTCCCTCTGTTAGAGCCTGATCCTATGCCACTGAAGTCACCAAGAGTTCAATGAGAGCACAGTAGAGCCCTTGTAGAGAAGGTGTTAGAAAGATTTCAGCAAGGATTGGATCAGGACCTAGGGTCATGGTAGAGCAATTAATTTTTATTTTTTTAAATGTCAGAGTGAGGATATAGCTTGGTACCCACAGCAAGACCCTTCTTCCTTGTCTCACAGGAGAGAGACAGGACCTACACTGGCATGAGAGAGGTTGAAGAGTGAGGGCAGAAGGGAAATTAGAGACCTGTTTTGTTATGCTGCAAACTGAGGGGTGAAACAGCAAACTGCTCTCACACACTTAAGACAGAAGATGTTTTCATCATAAACCCCAGCAGTCTAGCAACATTTTGTAAGGAAGTTAAAAAAATCAATGCGAGGGAAAAAACCTGTCTTCTGATAAAGCCTGGATTCCAGGTTCTCCCCTTGAGTGATGGAGACTAGATCCTCATTCTCCTGTAAAATAACAGAGTAGATTCCAGCTGCCTCAAAGGGGATAAAGTTTAACTTTAGATGTCAAATATTCTCTAAACTCAGCCCTCATCTGTTCCAAATTCTTTGGCCCAGCCATTCCCCAGAAACTCAGGAAAAAACCCCACCAGATTAATTTCCAGTCCGTAGCACTGCTCTATCAATGGGACATGGCCTGCTTAGCTTTAGAAGCCAATTTTGGTTGAAGTGTTGCAGCCCTTAGAAGGGGTTCTAAACAACAAATTGAGAAAGACTTCTATGAAAGCGATAGAGAATTCAACAGCTCAAAAGTGGTGTCACTGTCAATTGTTTGCCTCCGACCTCCTGTTAAACAGACTCCACATATAAAGCAAAGAATATTGGGAGACTTTGGAAATCTTCCTCTGAGGCTAGAATGTGCAGGCATATGCACTGCATACAAATGGAACTGCTTATATTTGATCCTACAGTTTTTTAATGCAATGTAGCAAATTCTCAGGGAAGGCATTCAATTCCCATGGAGAGGGAGGTGCTGGTGGTTTGGGTGGGAGGGGGAACTGAGACTTATTTAATCTCATTTATCATTTCCTTCTCTTTAATACAAAAGTCAAATGAGTGTGGTCCTAACCTAATCCTCCGTGGAGATTAAAAAAAAATTAAAACCACAATAAACATTGCTGCAGGGCACAATTTAAAGACGCTTATCCCAGGCAAGGACAGCACAGAATACTGCATGAAGGTCACACCTGAAGTTATCTAAATTTTTCTAAAGAGGATCATAGATTCTGTGTTCAGACCAAGTTCAGATGTCACTCTCAGCTACTTCACTGTGAGATGCTTCCCCAACTCTCCCAGAAGTTAACTCACTCACAAAATCACTCACAAAAACAAGTCATGTGGGTTTTATTTTTAACAAAAATTAGAGACCATTCTGACACATCTCCCTTGGGGCCACAGGAGAGAAACAAAGGGAGCTAGCTCCTTGCCTGATGCCTATGTGGTCACTAGTGCAGAAGGCTTTATTCTCCCATAATCATTTTTAAAACTCTGGGAAACTAACAGAATCCGAAATCTGAGCCACAGATTTCACAGATTAACATTTTTCTTCCCCATGTCAAAACTACTGAGACTCTCCAATTTACAAATGTGTTTGTGTGTGCGCGCATGCGCATATGAGTAAAGTCCATTAGGCAATTTCAGTTTCATTTCTTGGGTTCCCTCTTTAAAAGAAACAACAAACCCTGTAGTTGTTGGCTATTTTTTACCATATAAAAAACCCCCAGCAGGGTGTGACTTCCCTTCTCACCTGCACCGTGTCACAGGCCAAGTTCAAACTTAGCAATGGTGGGAATGCTTTGTGTGTCCACCTCAAAGCTAAGCAAAAACCAACCTCATGGCACTCATACAGCATTAACACTATAATGATCCATTACATGAAATGCTATATTTTCACTCCAGCTTCTCTGTAGATGATGGAAGTATATCATTTCCAGCTACTACTAGATATCCACTAGGGGGAGATAGAAGGTAACTTGTTGCCAGGCTGATAGCTGTGTAGGCTATCCTAGTTGTATAATTAAGGGAAGGTAATAAGGACACAAGTAGCCCATAGAGGTCAGGGCTTCTGAGTACACAAACCTACTCAGACATTGCATAGTGTTACCATTATTAATTAGTTGAAATGCTTACTACAAATAAATAGCAGGCAAACAGCTTGCAATTTCGGCAAAGATGGCTTCTTTGGAGTACTGATGGCCACAGTTCATGGCTTCCTGCAGGAATCCCACCAGATCTGCATTCAGAAGAGTAAAAACAGTAATTGCTCCTAATAACATCACTGTTCTTTTAGATTGCCTCATTCTAATGTAAGTGAGGAAGATTTTGCTTAATTGGTGGGGAAGAGGAACAACTGGTGGCTTACACTCTTGAAGATGACAGCTGTCTTGATTTGGGTTGGAAAAAGCACGAGATCCCTTTAAAAAGTCAGGTCAGGAAAATAAACCACAGGCGGGATGGGCAATTGAAACAGCCTTGAAACAAAGACAGCATAGTGGGGATGGCAAGAGAAAGAGTTAAAGCCTGGTCTAACTCAAAATGCATGTTATTTCCCTTGACTGGATGCTGCTGTATGGAAGGCGTTCTTCAATTCCACTCAAGCAGACATTACTAGGCAGACAGATCGTGGCAACCATGTTAGCTCCTGTGAAGATAAGCATCAATCTGCTCAAGCAAGACTTGTGTTTTCTGGGAGAGCAGAGAGGCAGAACAATTGCTGGATAGAAACAACTGCTCCTTGAGGCAAGTGGAGCAAGCCAGAGCACCAGTATACAATGAAACCTCAACACTTGCCTGGCCTGTGTTTCTAGCCTCAGTATAATAAAGATTGTGACTGTGCAATTGATTCAGCTCCATAGCCCATGTAAGATCTTGGAGTTAAACATGGAGAGGCTTTTCTAGCATTGGTTAAAAATTTTATGAAAAAAACCAAAACATTTTCCTGTTGGAAAATAAAGTTGTCTGTCAGTTAAAACCAGAGCTTTCCACAGGAAAAGATCTGTTTCGTCAGAAGTGGGGAATTTGTGGGATTATAATTCTGGGTCCTTTATGCCCCCATTCTTCTTTAGGACTCATGCTACCTTGGTTGACAGCATATCCCACGATGCATTGTGGTCACACCCTTGGTTTAGCTGTAGCTTTGTCTCAGGGAGAACCAGGCTATTTGGAGAACTGTAAGGAAGGAAGAACATGGGCTTGAGGAATCTGGAACAACTCCCATGAAGCACCATGGGATCTCAGGTCACTTCAGCTTGACTAAGTCTTAAAATCTGTAACTTGCATTTTCAAATTATTTCAGTTATTAAATTATTTTAAAAGATCAAAGAGCAAAATGTAAAATCCCAACTTTGTCACTGTTACGTGCTTAAATTTAGGAACTGTATGATCTTACTACCTGTCCCTCAGGCTCCTTGTTATATCTCATTATCCTATTGTGCCTAAAATTAGCTTGGAGCTACAATCACTTACATTATACAGAACAGAGCACACTGTTCAGCCCTGCAAAGAGAATGGATAAATAGATGTGGTTTGATATAGTCAGTTTTTGGTTAATATGAATCCTTGCATATAGTGTTCACAAAGAGTGAGATCTTGACCTCACTGGGTGCATACACACATACTAACTTTCTAACTGGTTAAGCTAGTTTAAAACTTGTTTAGGTTGATTTATCTGCCAGAGTATACGTATATATGCGGAGCAGAGTCAATTTAAATGTGATGCAAGATAATACACCTCCAAGGTATATTATCTTGAGTCACATTAGTTAAGTTGACTTAGCTCACAAGATGGCTGTCACCATGTCAAGGAGTTGTATGGGTGTATGTTCTGACATGACTTAACGTAAATTGACTTAATGTGTGTGTATGCACCCAGTGAGGTTATTCGGTCTTTTGCCATTGACTTTTATGTAGCCAAAATTTCACCCTAAGTATTCATTTAGCTCTCTGTCATATTAGTTGTACCCTGGTTTTCTTAATATCTTAGGAAGGAAATTATTATTGTGCCACTGTTAGCCACTCCAGTGGCTACAAGATTAAACTAATCACTTATATTCAGATTAAAACCCCCTGTATTTCACACTTTAGGCTGGGATTTGTAAAAAGATCTAAGTGATTCAGAGGCACAATCCCCCTGAAATGAGATGAATGCTCCAATAGACACCTTTGAAAATCCCAAAATTAACAATAAAATTTAGTTTCTGCATTTACTACGTTGTCTCTTCAGAAAACATCTCAGATAAAAACCAGTTTTGAAAACCTTTTAAGTGCTCTACCCCAATCTATATATATAAAGGGGTTAGTCTGTCTATCTGTTGGGGGGGGGGGAGATGGGGGGTGGTCCCAGCAAGGCATGGCTGCAGCCAGTGTCATCAGGAATGACAGGCAGGGCGGTGGAGACAGCACTACCACCCACCACCCTGCGCCACCGCTGACTCCTGGGGGAGGAAGGAGGGGGGGGGATTACAAGGGGCCAGATGTGGTAGCGCAGGGCAGTGAGTGGCAGCGATGGAGCTTCCCCCGCCCCCCACTCTTGGAAGGCAGTGGTGGTGTAGGGGGGAGCTCTGCCCCCCCTTGTCATTATTGACAGGCAATTTGCTAGTATTAAAATTAGTGGCATTAGCCCATGATAAATATTAGCTTACACTATGAGCTAATAGAAGCTAATGAAGTGCTACTATGACCTAATAAGCTATTGGTCATTGGGAATATGCAGAAAGCTTGAGAGAGAAGATATTGGGGATTCTTTGGGGGCAGGAATGTGAGGCCTGATAAGGAGATTTTCAAAGACATAAATAAGAGTTATACTCCCCCAGTATTGCTGCCTCTGTGGTAAAACTCCTATACTCTCACTGTTATAATAGCACAGCTACACCCAGTGGTGAGAGATACTGTCAGCTGGGTTTCCACAGTTACATGCTTCAGGCACTAAGGATCACTTCTGTTGTGCTGTTGCTCCATGTTTCAAAATGATCTTTTCAAATAAATGGGGTACTCCAAGACACTGAGGTACTGTTAACCCCACCTCAAATCAGAAGTCAAGATAGAATACCTGCAAAGATCTAGTCTTGCCCTTCATGATAACCTGACTATAAATGCTTGTGGGCTAGATGCGTTCAGCTTTGGGTAGGTCAGGTCTAATCCACTTTACCCCATGAGATCCAGATAGTAGGTCAATGACCTAGGATGCAGGAGATCTGAATTCTATTCCCAGTTCTGCCATAGACCATGGGAAAATTACTGTGGCTCAAATCCTCAAAGGTATTTAGGTACTAAAACACTTAAGATTTTCTCCTTGCCACTCTGGGTCTAGTTCATCTATTTAGACTGTCCAGCCATTGGGGAAGGTACTGTACAGAGCCTAACATAGCAGAACCTATAGCTAAGGCCATTAACAACTGGTAGGGCTGTGCAAGGCTTCAGACCATGCTTCAGATCTGGAGAAGCTTCAGTGTCCAGAGCAGCATGTCCGGATCAAAGCACTGGCTTCTTTAGTCTTTCTAAAGTGGTTCGGCGCTTCGGAACTGCCTCTGCAAGTTTCATCCAAATCAGACAAAAAACAATAAAGTTATAGATATTTCATTGATTCCCCATTATACCCTATGGCCGGATCTCCGAGACAGCTCTGAAGCTTCGGAGCCACTTCTCTGGATCAAAGCAGGAAACCAATCTGGAGCTCTGGATTGGATCCCTGGCATCCGATGCTGCCAGATTGAATAGCTGCCTACTCGCACTGGCCTACAACTGGTAACACAAAGTAACACTAGTTAGCATCACCAGAAGCTTTCTTTGAAAAAGGGGAGCATCCATTAGAGAAGTCCTCCAAGCTTTTAAGAAACATTGTTTTTTTTGTCTTGGCCTTCCTTTTTTAACCTCCCTTCCTGTTTTTTCTTCTTGCTTTTGCAGCTGTGGGACTGAATGCTGATGGGACAGTATTAGGTCCAACCCCAGACAGTCATTTCCCAGTAATTAGTTCAGGTTACCAGATAACCGACACAAATGTTTTCTTGGGTCGTTGTTGAGTCAGGTTATATTGCTAGCCACAAATATGCTAGGAAAGGAGAATGGCTGTGGTATGTATGATGTATTGATTTGTACATAAGTACTATAAACCACTGCCCTGTGCTGGAATATGGTGTCTTGCTTAGCACAGCACTTCTATAGGATCTGCTTCAGAAAATGCTAGTTCATCCACTTATATCAGAACTGAGTGAAAAGAGTCTCTGTGTAGACGAGACTCAGGCCCTTTGAATTCAGATCTCCACCCCCTTTAGACTTGTTGTTACATTGCATATGTATGAGCACACTGATCATTATGCAATGGGATGTCTGCATTGCAAGCTTCTACACAGGATAATATTGTTAACATCATTGGCACTTCCACATCAGGGTTGTTTTTTTAAAATGTGTCTTCAACAATACTTTCAACTCATTATGATGCAATCTACAGTTGATTATGTTTCCCAGCAATCATATTACATAGTCCAATGTGTGCGAAGGAAGTCACCATCATTAGCTATATTTTATGGATAGAAAAACTGAGGCAAAGAAAGTAACTTGTCCTAGATCACCAAGAGGCCAGTGCTGAGGCAGGAAAAGAGGCCAGGTCTTTTGAGTCTGAGCCAAAGTCCAACATGCCATTATGTATCTGTTATCTGGACTCAGGACTGAAAGACACTAAATAGCAGCAGGCGCAGTGAGGGTGAGTCACAGTGAGGCAATGCACTTCCTCCCTAATTCATGGCAGGTCACTTCCTACCTGTCATGCCTTCTTTGTCTCAGAAAAGAGCAACCATTGGGCTGGCTTTGTAACGTATAGGATAAACAAGTTTAAGAATAAATAGTGAACTAGCTGCAAGAGGTAGACTTTAATGATGAATGCCTCTTAGTCATTGTGTAGGAAATCAGTCATGAGAAGAAGGAATGCCAACCAAAGAAAGAGGAGTATAAGATTTGCTTTGTGAGAGTATCCCAAGGCTCACAGGGACTGGGATCCCACTCCTGCTTGTGTGTAAAAATGGGCAGATCAGTAAGGGTCTACATCCTGAAAATGGAGGTGTTCGTGCTTTCTTACATATTTTGTCCCTCTTGTCTACTTACATTGCAAGCTCTTCAGGACACAGGTGGCCCTTCTCACTCTGTACTCCAGGAAGGTGTACAGCACAATAGGGCTCTATCTGTTCTGGTTTCCAGGACACTACTGATCATCAGTGTAGAATCACAGGTTTGGAAGGAACTTAATTTGGAAATGTCATCTCATCCAACCCCATGCACGGATACAGGATGTACTATTGTCATCAGTCAGCAATAAAAATGTCTCGACATAAGCAAAGCCATCCCCAGGTACTTTTATTCCTACATCTACCATAATGTTAAACAGCCTTTGAGTGATTGCTACTTTCCAAACCAGAATACTGAAAAACAAAGCCAGACAAATTAAAACAAACTGGTATTTATCAACGGAGGCACTTGCACGTGAATCACTTTTCAAATGAAGCAGTATGCTCTGAAGTAATTAAAGGTTTCAAACCTGGGCTTTGCAAATGCATTATTTATATAATTTAGCTAAACCTCCTCCAGAAGGACATGATGGTGCTGATATACATTCTGATTAGTTTATGTTCATCCTTTACTTCACTTTTACCCCAGAAAGTTTCTGTGGTCTTTAATTAGACACCGTAGAAATGTAATAAAAGTACACTGTAAGGAGAAACATGTTTCAGATTAAAAGATACAATTTTGAAGCAATACAGTTTGTACCAGCCATAATACATCTTGCAATTGTGCGCCTGCTTGTCCCCTCACTTTTTACTAGGATAATTCCACTGACTTCAGAGTTTATACTCATGATTTACCCTATAAAGAACAGCCAGAGCTGTTTTGCCTATGATCTGAGATTAAAGCAGTCAGAAAGAATTCAAGATTGTACCACAAAAGAAAAAAACGATTTCCAGGCTTCATTTTTCTTTCAGTCCCCATCCTCCTATGATTTAAAAGATGCCATTTTTCTTTTTGCTATCAAACTACAAAACTGAAAAAAATTAAAAGTATAGGCTGGGAAAAATCTTTCTACCATGCTACAAAATCATCTGGGGCAATCTATTAAACAGCAGCACCCTCATAGTAGTAGTACCAACCTGAAAAGCACATGCTACAAGTGGTATGGGCAACCTCTGTACAAGGCAAGCAGCAAATTGGGAGGGAGCTGACATCACAGGGCAGATAAGTCAGGGAGCAGAAAGCAGAGCAGAAGATGGGGAAGGGGATGAAAGTGGCTCTTAGGGAGGGTGTGGGGCTTAATTTAGGATACACATGCAAAAAGTATTGGCCTTCACTGTAGCAGGTGATGAGAAAGGTAGGAGACTGCAGTGCCTAGAGCAGGGGTGGGCAAAATAAGGCCTGCAGGCTGATCTGGCCTGCAAGGTAATTCTATCCAGCCCATGGGGCCCCTAAAAAAAATTGGAAAATTAATATTTCTTGGTTCCTGTCAAAAATGACTCAGGGGAAGCCCAGCGGGTTCCAACAACAGCAGGGCCCACCCAGCCTTGCCCCCCAGTCAGAAGCCCCAGCTGGGGTTAGTGGGCTGGGAGCACATGCCTGCCCTGGCATGGGAAGCTCAAATAAGGAGGCGGAGGGACCCCAGGCAAGGAAGGAGTATGGGAGAGGGAAGCAGCCGCTCCCTGCCCACACTTGGTGCTCTGCACTGCAGCTGCTTGCAGCCCGCGTGGGGCTGCCTGTGCCCACTCTGGACAGCCCCATAGGGCTGCAAGTGCCTGCAGCAGGGAGCGCCAGCTGTGGGGTGGGGAAGGGACCACTCCCCCCCTCCGCGCTCAGTTTTTCCCTCCCGAGATCCTTCCCTGTGTGGAGAAAAGTGGCCCCTCACTCGCCCCATGGCCGGTGCCCCACACTACAAGTGCTTACAACCCGCGCGGGGCTGTCTGGAGCAGGAACAGGCAGCCCCAGGCAGGGTGTGAGCAACTGCAGCACAGGCCTCCAGGCATGGGGTAGGGAAGGGCTGCTTTCTCCCTACCCTGTGCTCAGCACAATGTTGTAACCCAGCCCTACTGCCAGGCTGGCAGTGGGGCCGGGTTACAAGTTCTTGCTTAGCGCAGGGAAAAGTGTCCCCTCGCTTGCCCCACTGCCAGCGCCCCATGTTGCAGCTGCTCACAGCCCACCTAGGGCTGCCTGTGCCTGCTCCAGATAGCCCCACGTGGACTGCGAGTGCCTGCAGCACAAGGCGCCAGCCATGGGGCAGGTGGGGGGCCACTTTTCCCTGCACTCAGCACCAGCTTCCTCCCCCCGCCTGTACCGCAGGGCAGGGGGGTACTGGGTGTGAGCGGGCAGGGAGCCAATGGGATTACAGGACCCATATTGGTGTCCCAGGGCCAGTGACGGTAGGGCCCAGAGCAGGGTGGCAGGAGTATGGGGTCCCAGCCAGCAGGGGCTCTATGAAGCCGGGCCAGCTCTCCCCTCTCCCTGCTAGTGCAGCCCAGCCCAGCCCAGTTCCACAGACTCCTGCTGGCCTGTGTCCCACTTTGGGCCCCACTGGTACTGGCCCTGGGACATTGGTCCCAAGATAGTGACCAGGGGGTGGGGCACCTGCCAAGGGACAGGGCTACCCATGCAGACCTCGACAGCCTGCCAAAACTGGGTAAGTGGCCCTCTGCTCAAAATAATTGCCCGCCCCTGGGCTAGAGTAATAGTCAGCAACATGGTTTCAATTGACTGCTATGCCACAAGCTCTTGCAATGTGGAGGAAGTCACTGAAGCCAAAAGTAACTAATGATTTTGGGTGTGTCATTTTGAGTACTCTGCCTAAGCATCTTAAAAGAGCCTGAGTATATAAGTGTGGGTACCCACTGCCTGCAAATAAGGCCAGAGCTGAGACAGCAAAATCACTAGTGCCTTTTTGAAAATCTTGACCTTGTTTAGTCTGTCTGCAACACAGCTCCCTACTTCGACAGTGGGGACACTAGTACCCTCCTGTCCTCCTTGTTTTGTGAGAGAAAATCCACAGGAGATTATGAGGCTCTCAGACCACTAACAGGGGCCTGACAAACATAAGACAGAGGGCAATTTCTGCAAATGAGAATAAAGAGAACTGTCAGAAGAATACTGGAAAGCTGTGTAAAGAAGGCTGGTTCCCTAGCGACACTGCAGGAGAGGGAAGAGGATGGAGGTCCAGGTTTCCACAAGGGCTTTTATCTCCAAAAGTGTAAACAAATATATCCTTGAGCATTTAGTTACTGCTAAGGAGAATCAGTTGTTAGAGAGAGAAATGCAGTTTCCTTCATTCTATTCTAAAGGGAGTCAATCTACAGTTATGCCAGCAGAGATACACTGATGTCATTGCCTTATAATAAGTAAAACTTAAAGGGGCACTATTGCACACAGAATATTTTTAATGTGCTGTATTGCCTCTGTCTACATACTTTTAAATCAGTTCTATTGCAAATTCTACAATAATATTTTGCATGTAGATTTTTACCAAATGTTCTCTTTCATTTATAAAACAGTACTGCACAGGATTGATAAAATTTGAAGAGAACCAGTTCAGTTCACAGAATTATGATGGTCTGGCTAACTGCCCAGCTAGATAAAGGAATCAAGACTCTAGTGCCTTGAATCTAACAGTACTTATTAGAATTCAGGTCATTTTAGAAATCTATTCTTCTGCTAGAGTTTCTGTTTCCTTTAACCTAAGGTCCAAAGTCAATTTTGAGTGTTCTACTGTCAAAACTGAAATTTATATAACGACTAGTCAATTGCCTGTCAAGAATGATGGCTTCCCCACCCCCTGTCTGGTCCTCAGCATGGCTTCAGAATCATGGTGGCACTCCCCCACGCTTGGAGCACTCTGATTGTCTGTTTCCTTCAGCTAATCAGAGTGTGAATAAAGTGTTACAGACGGATAGACAGCCTGACAGACTTAGGCTTTTACAATATTAGAATTTTAGAATCTGCTGGTTGCTCTGGACTATTGCACAACCAATTTAAGCAGTAATCATCTGGAATAATAACAATTAAATATATCATGGAAAATAAGTTTAATATCTATTACTTTATGTGTTTTACATGTTGATGGACTGAGGCTTATGATGGAGGAAAACAATGCATTTCATTAGCAGCATATAAAGAAAGATGTAACAGTACAGTTATGGTATCTAGTTGTACTCATTTCTATTCAAAACTATTGGCTAGCTCAGTGGTTCTCAACCTCACTGGACTCAAGGTATCCCCTCCACCACTTTTGTGAACTAAGTGGCACCTAATTTCAAAACTAATGTATATATTATAGTGTACACCTTCTTGCAGAGGGACCAGACAGTGGGGTTTTAGGGGAAAAGCCAAAAAGGGATAAACATAAGCCTGCACTTATCTGCTTATCTTCTCACACCTGGGTTATCTCCTCAGACTACAAGAGACTCTTCAAAGTATCTGACAGCACCCCTAGGCGCTACAGCATCATGGTTGAAAATCACTGGCTCAGCCCTTCTTTAAGATTACATGCTTGGGTTTCTTGGGGTAGGGACAGACATTCAAAAAGCCTGAGCCTAAATTTATTAAATCTTTGCCGGTTAGTCTAACCTGGCTAGATTGAATCAGGTTGCAACTGGACAGACATTCCCTCTAGACTGAGGAAATGTAGGCACATGTGTGCAGTGGCTCAGGCTAGAAGCTGGGAGGTGCTAAAGCAGCCACTCTTTGTCTTCTGAAGTGCTGAGCTGAGGTGAGACATGGCCAGGCTGTGGCAGGACCTCTGAGTAGGGTGGGATGTAAACCCCAGCTCTGCTTGCACTATTCCAGGCTTTTCCTGGGTCACTAATCAAGGGGCGGTAGTGTTGCCAGGCCCCAACTCCTGGCTAGCACTCTGACACAAAAGTGGGGTGTGGAATGCATGCATCTGTTAATGATACTGAGCTTTTCAGTCTCCATCTCCCTGCTTCTTCATACTGTCTGCAGCAAACCTGACAGGCAAGGGAGCCAGCAGGGAATTGATAACACAGCATTTATCAGCTCATCAACAAAACAAAAGTCTCCCTCATTAGTTCAAGCTCTTCTTAAACAGCTATTTCCAAGAAAGCAATGGAGGGACAATACCAGCTGACTTGTTGATTAGCTCCAAAAAGCCCTAAGCGGACACTGTTCTGTCTGCCTGTCCCAGTGAAATTGGAGACACACACATACATGCGTGTACAGAGACACCTCTCAGCATTAGCTAAGATACCACATCCTGGCCAGGGTCTGTGCTATGGGAGGTGGGAGGGAGGAAGGAGGGATCCCTGCTTTAGCAGCAAGTGGTAAGGGAAGTGGGGGGCGCAGCGAGAAGCCAGGCCGACCCTGCTGTGCCTGCAGTCTCCGTCAGAGCTCCAACTAGGGAGCAAAAAGGCAAGGCCAGCCCTATTTTCTGGAGCAGAAGGCATAGCCCAGCCCAGCCCAGGGCTGCAAAGAATCTGGAATGCTGGGGGACTCTGGTTTAACTTAAACCAGAAAGCAGTCTGGCACAGACATAGCAAACTGGTTTGACCCAAATCAGTTAAGTCTCATACTACATACAACCAGGTTTATCTTAAGCCAATTTCAGCCATTTTGAAACTGATTTATGTGCACTGAAATTATGTTCTCTTACAGATTTAAAACAGTTTCTGATCACTTAAACCAGCTTGTGTGTAATGTTTGTCCCTAGCCTTGATGTCACCAGTCTTGATCCTGAAAACACAAACGCATTTTGAACATTACTCATGTGACTTCAGTGGGATTATACACGCATAGGAAGTCAAGCACTTGTGCACATCTTGATAGGATTAGGGCCCATTTGTCAAGCTACATCCAGATACAGTCTCTTCCTTAAGGTTAGGCGTGGGTTTCCCAAAACATGAAGATGAAATAAACTGGGCCTGGGAGGAAAGGGGAGATATCATAGATGGCAGCGAACCACACTGCAAAATGCCCTAGAGCCTAGAACAGAAGTTGCTGGTAAGTAGATTCAGGAGTTCATAACCCACAGAGTAGGTACCTCACTTCTGGGCTGATCTCACTTCCATTTGACAAATACCTCCTACCCTCTTGTAACAGTTGTGTAGTCCATCATATCATCAAGTGAAACTGTCATGATCATAAACACACCCCTGCACAGTGCACACTGCTACCCATACCTCTACAGCAAAAACATGGCCATGCAGCTTATCCTCACATCAAGAAGGTATTGTATTTGCTTTATATATCATTGCATGTTCCAGTCCATCCTGCTTTTGCCTTGCCCACTAGCATCTTGTATTCTTCTTACTAGAGTGTCCAGAAATCTCTGGCTTAATCCCGACAACCACCCTGAGAATAACAACCATCATGCATTAGCTCACTCCTATAAGGTCTTTCATGCTCACCCTTCATGTCATTTGCAGTTCCCCTGATAGAAGGAAAGCTGGCTCTCACCTTGATTATTGCTTTTCAGTTCCCATGCCAGAAATCAGAGAGGAGAGATATGTAGCCCTGTTCTGGTGTGTTAGTATTTGGCTTTCTCCCTGCAGCTAGACTTTTATCATATATATGTCCTTCTGGGTCACTATAACTTCTGCCCATTGTTGTCTGCTGGATTTCCAACAGAGCTCTAAAGAGTGTCATCTGCTTCTTTGTTGTTACTCAGCTCTCCTCAAAATATACTGTATATCTTTTCAGAAATCAGATAGGATTTCAGTCTAATCAGACAGTTACCTCTTTATCTCTTTAGGATCTATCCAAGTAGCTCTGGAGTCTATTAGCCCTGTGATGTCATATCTTGGCGTGTACGTTGCATGTTTGATTTTTGCCAGTATTAATCCCGTAAACACTCACAAGAAATCACAGAGAATCCTTGGGGAGGAACATTTTCTTTCCTTGGGCTTCAGCAGAAGCTGCCCATTCTCCACAGCTCACAGAAGAAAAAGATGCCAGGGAAGACAGGGAGGAAAATAATGAACTGGAAGTTACTGGATACAGACAGGAGGGAATGATGCAGAAACCTTTCAAAGATGATGAAGGACTCCAGTCAGATTTTTCCTGGAATAACAGACTGGAGAAGACAGGTTCAATAACTATAAAAAATAAACAAATTCAAGGATAAAGGAGCCAGTTAGTTTCTTTGCCAGTCAGTAAATTTTCAATCCCGCTCTCTCTCTTTCTCCTTTATTGGTGCATTTATTTATTAAACAGTCTCCTCCTGGATGTTTCAAATGTATTACACAGCTCAGGACAGCCAACACCCCACTGGGGCCAATGCACAGCTCATCATTGTTTTCATGTTAGCAGCCAGCATCCCTGAGATCAAGGCTCCATTGCACAAGGGTGCTGAAAGAGTGAGCCCCTTGTACTCCTGGTAAGTTCTTCCACCTCAAGCAGTAACAATGCATGCCACTAAATTCAAAGGGGCAATGTTCAGTTCCTCTTGACAATCTGAGCAGGGAGCCACTACAGGTGGTAGCTTGAATAGGGAATATGAACTGCTGTGGCTTTCTGATAAGACCAAAGGACAGCTGACATTTATATTGATATGGATCTTTCTTCCAGTTGTAGTTGACTTTATATGAGATATGAATTCTCAGGCTACATGCTTGGTAACAGATTGCATTCCTTTCATTCAGACAGTACAGGCTAGGTCTCAGATTTAAATCCTAAAGACAACCTCAACCATAGACATGATTGAAAGTCATGGTGGGAGCAGTAAGATTGAATTTCAGGTGGACAAATTGCACAAGAAAGGAAACATTCACTTCCAGATGGAAAACTGAGGCATTGCCCAAGATCACACAAAGAAAGTGTGGTAGATCTGGGTATTGAATCCAGCTCTCCTGAGTCCATCTCCAGCCACATAACTGCATGGTTGGTCATATAATAGATAAGTAACCTAAAGAAGCCTATAGAACAGATGATGAGACAGTAAATTGAGTGCTGCTTCCACCCCTCCAAATGGCCTGTGCGCATGTCTGCCTGCGATTGTCTCGTAGGGAGGGAAGGAGGAAGAAATACTCCAACATTGTAAAGATTTTATTATAAACAAACCCGCTACAGCACTTTGGAATCCATGGTGATTAAAATTCTTCGAGGGGGAGGGAGCAACACCCTGTTGTTGATCCCACCTTCTCATCTAATCCCCATGTTGCCATCTGGCTGATTTACTGGACTCAATAACGTCGTTCCCACTAATATAATGAGGAATAGCAGGCTGCACCATATTTCCTCATGAATTTCACTTCCCTGCCAGAAAAGTTCAGGGCTGGGTCAGATTTTTTCTTTCCTTTCAGCTGATTTCCCACCCCCTTCTCTTGTAGCTGGGGTTCTGCTCTGTCCCAATTGAAGATTCATTTGGCTTCCCTATCGTCATTCCTCAGCCTTTAAAAATCAAAGCAGCAATACAATGAAGATCCCATTTGGGAATGATTGCTATCAGGGGGAGCTAGCTCCATCAGGGTTCTTTTCAGGGTTTTGTGTGTCATGCTAGTACTCACTGTGTTGTGTGGATGGTCCCTCCGGCACATACTGTGTTGCACACATGGCTCCAGAAAAATAAGAATTGCATACCAGAGTCTGCATAGCCAGACTTTGTGCAGGCTGAGGGTCATTCCTCACCATGCTACAGCCAACGTTCACCTCCATTTGAAAGAGGGAATGCTAATTCAATCAAGTATAGCTCCTGCTTAATGACTTGAAGAGGAGATACAGCAGCTTTGGACTTCAAAGTCTTTCTCCTCCTTTTTAACATGGCCTGCTTTCACGGGTCAGGATCAGAAAGGGACACGTACTGGATAGGAGCAGCTGCTCAAATTGCAGGCATTCTGTACTGCTGTCATCCTGATTTATCTAACCCTAACCTCCACGAGGCCACTCGAGGCAGGCTGCTGAAAGACAAGCATGGGAGATCTACAGGCCATGACTTGTCATCACATGGTGTATTCTTCCAGAAAGAAATTAAAGCTGTAGGGGAAACAAACAAAAGATACCCCACAGGTATCCAAACAGGAGCAAAAATGACACAAAATGAGAGTAACATGGGTTATTATTTGCATGATAGTAGTTCTGGATGCCCCAGTTGGGGGTGGGGGGGGGATCTGTGCTATGCTAGGTGCTGTACAAACCTATACTGGTGTTTGGGTCCGAAAGCTTGCCATTAAATTTTTTTTGCAAAAATCTTGTTGGTCTAATAAAAGATATCATCTCTACTATGAGCCCTGATTGCTTTTTCCTCTAGATGAGGGGTTGTTAATCAGGGATACTTGGAAAGGCCCCAAGGGGTATGCAGCAGCAGCATGGAGAAGAGGGGGCATTTTCAGTTTCACTGCCAGCACTTCTGTTTCACTGCTGTGTGCAGGGGACCCCCTTCTTGCTCGTTCATTAGCCACCGGGTGATCTCCCCCCCATGCTTGTCAATCAGCTGCCCCAGGGACACCCCGCCCCCTGCTCATCGATAGGCTGGGGGACTCCCTGTTCTCAACCAGCCACCAGGGTACACCAACCAAAAACTGTTGAAAAACCCTGCTCTAGACCAATACAGCTACAACCTGGATACCTGACACATGGAAAATATTGAATTTTAACCAATTTTTTAAAATGAAATCTTCATAATTTCCCAAGGAGGAAACAACTTTGACCACCTGAAACCTGAGATCTTGCTCCTGCCTTTGTTCCAGGCAATTTTCATCATCACAGAGCCTCATAAGAGAGCTGAAAGACTCCTTAACAGCTAAGAACTGCCTGCCCAGAGGAGTTTTCCATCTATCGACTCCTCTATGCAATCCTATGAAATATGAACTTTCATTTCTACCCATGAGAACTTTCACAATCTTTTCCCCGATGCCTGATGAAAGGTATTTGTGCCTGGAAGCTTGCAATTAAAGAATTTTTTTTCAAAAATCTTGTTGGTCTAATAAAAGATATCACCTCTACCATGAGCCCTGATTGCTTTTTCCTCTAGCCCAATACTGCTACAACCTGGATACCATATGAACCTATAGGAAGAGACAGTTCCTGCTTATCATCTAAACAGATAAGACTGAGAAATGAAATATTATCTCCTCCTTCAGGATACAGAACTGAAGACCAGAGAGATTAAACACACAATCCCTAAAGAATTACAGGTTCCTAACTGCTATTGACAGAAAAAGAAAGGAAACCCCTAGGAATTTGGTATCTCGAGACATTTGAGAATCTGGGTATGGGTGCCTCTGTGGCAGAGGAAGAGGAAGGACTTGAACTCTGGTCTCCCAAATTTTACAGCCTAATGATTTCACTACAGTGTAAAATGCAAACCCTTTTTCCAGCACCTGCCATCTTTCCTTAGTTTCCAAGCAGCTTTGTAAATCTCTGATTAAAATCTAACTTAGTCTGCAAACCAATTGCCCCTGGAGTTAGCCTGAAGGAAAAATATGGACAATAGTTACTTGAAGTGAAAGTTATTGTTCACCCAGAAACCCTGCATTATTTTTTCGCTGAAAATGGGTAAGAAGTTTTGAAGAAAACCCCATTTATAAATAAACAGATTGAAGTGTATCCACCATCCTGTTGATTGCCTCAGATCTAATCCTTCTCTTTTTCATGACTAAGGCTCTAGGTACTTTATATACCTATATTTATATCTATAACTATATAAATAGGACAGTGTTATTCCAGCCTCTTTATAACTTCCATAATATAAGGCTACAGGTCTCTAAAAGCCTATCTGTAACTGTTCTCTCCTCATCCAGGGCCTGCCAATGACAAACTAAGTCATGCCCACCAATTCCTTTCCCATACATAAATCAGGCAGAGTAGATAGATGGCTCAGAAGCAGCTGAAGTAGCTTGGAGAAGACCTAAGCACCCTCACCCAGCACTACTTTCAGGCTCGCTCAAGACAAGGAGCGTAACCTTCCAATAGTCTCAGCAGCACTCTAAACCATTTATGACTAACTGCTGGTCCCTGATGCTCCCAATAGGTGGAAAAGAGGTAGCTCATTTAGTTAGCAGCTAAGCCAGGCTCAGGAGAGAAGCTGAATGGATATGCCTTATAATGTAACGCTAAATCAACAAGAAACACATGCAAAGACTGAGATTAATGCTTTAACTGGAGCTTACAAGAAACAAGATAACTTCTTGATAAGCAAGACAGTTGCAGTTCTTCACACTAAAAGAAATGCCATAGAAACAGGACATAAACCAGCCAGCCAGTTGCAGAAGTCAAGAAGGACTTTTTTCTTCCCATGCACAGCAGCGTCGGCAACTGAGGACATCGTGGGGTTGCCTTCTGAGCAGCCTTTTTCCTTCTGAAGATACAAGATATTCAGTCACTGCCAGAGGCTGGGCACTGGATTTGGTGGGTCAATCATCTGGTTCTGCACAGCCTTCTTTTCATGGCAGTCATTCTTTAGTACCATCAGAAAGCTCCCGCCTGCGTATTTGCACTTGAGGACATATGGGCATGGTATTGTGCTGGTTAGTTGTAGAGCCTACGCCAGAGGCAAATGTGCTGCTTCTGAACCAATTCCAGCTACTGCAGGCCTTGCATTGAAGAACTGAACTGGTGCAGGACTTTCTGATCTCTTTCAGCAGCTCCAACTAGATTCTGTTTGAGGAGCTGGATATTCAACCTCTCTGAAGACCAGGTCCCTTAGTTAGGGTTGTATATATACCTGAAACTAAGTATGACATTAGGCACTCAGGTTTGAAGACGTTCACATTCCAAATTATCTGTGCTCAGAGAGTAAAAGTCCCTCGGCCCAGCAGAGTTCTCAGCACAATGCGAGCATTCGGTGCAGGGATTTCCCACGTGTGGTGGGAAAAACCCTTGGTGCAATGATCAGTTCCCGCCAAAGCTTGCATCCGCACTCAATTGGCTTACCATAAATTATTCATACCCGGCGGCTGACAATTGGCTCGTTAGCCATATAAAACTTAGGACAAGTTTCTGCCCAAGTTGGAGAACTCCACATGCTCGTTGGAAGAGACTTCCACGTGTATCTTGGAGCGAACCTGGGGGCCTGATCAACCACCAACGACTCCCCATCACCATTTATCCTGATGTACCCTGTGCCCTGTATGCTTGGACAACATCGGTGTGCCACCCAGTTTCTGTGTTTTGTGTTTCTGCAACTTTATAGAGCGTGCCTACACTGTACTCCAGTTTGTAAGTAAAGTTCTTTTTTAATTCAACCGACAAGCTTTTTGTGCCTAATTCCACTCCATCAGCAGCCCCATCCGGCCATTCTCGACCCCCACACAAATGTAGTCAATGAGGACACCAAAATCAGCCTGGCAAAGATCCTGACCAAACCCCTGACCCAGAAGAGATCAGGAAGCTAAGCTACATACTTCCAGCCAGGGTAGACGGGAAAGGAACAGCTCTCCCACTGTGCCTGCTTTGGTCAATGTGGAAGTGGGAAACTGAAGGTAAATAGTCATTCTTATGACTAGAAGGGCAATCAAAGTAAGGACAGAATTGTGAGGAATAAGCAAATGAAATAGCATGCACCCTCATGCTTCACAAGGACAACTTACACAAAAGGAAAATGGATGAATGAACAAACAAGAGAGAGAAAGAACAAAACTGCTATGACCCCAATTCAAACCCAGCGCAGTTCCACAACAGACACGTCCCAACCCTGGCTTGAGCAATGGACATTACCACATAGATTTGCTACATGATGCACGTCTAAGTGTGTGAGATGTGTGGGACTTGGGTTTGCGGACTACCCGTGTAGATCTGCAAACTGGGTTTGCACATGTGCATACCAAAATGGCAGTCTCGTTCAGGGATTTGTTTGCATTTTGCAAAATTTTGAGTACAGCTTAAAAGAATGTTGAATCAGTTATATGTCTCATGAGACTTTCCCCCTCAAAATCAACCATGTTGCTTAATTTTCTCCTGCATGCCAATCACAACATTAACACAGGCTTTGTTGGTAAGGCTTGTAAATGCTGATTTATCCCCACTGGTTTGTTTAAACTAAGAAAGAAGTGCTTGTGTAACTGTATGGATATAAGAGAGAGAAAGCTGAATATATATGAGTATCTGCAGGCACGTAATATGAAGAGGCAATTTTTAATAACACAATAGGTAGGAATGTCTCTAAGTTTACAGTAATGATAAAGTTATTGTTGACACATACCACATTGTGGTACTTGGCTTCCAGATCACGCAGCTCTTAATAGACACAGCAACTACTATCATTTCTGGTCAAGATGGGTGACAACTATAACCAACCAATATGTCCATTCAGGGGTCCTACTAAGGAGATCCCTGAACCTAAATATCCGTACTCCTTCTACCTCCTAGGAGAATCAACTGAACATGACATTCCTTCCTCAACATGAAGTTGCCAATTCAACATGTTCTGAAGAAATTCCCCATAACTGTTACATTTACTGGAAACACGGCTGCGATTTTCCAAGTTTGTTTGTTGACTTTTTCTGAACCAGGCATGAAACACCAAGGGGTTGAAGAGACAAATGCCTGTTTGTCTAACCCCATATATGAACCTTCTTAAAAGGAAATAAAATTAGTTTGCTGGTGATTTTGCTTATGATGGTAGAATCAAGCCTCAAATAAAATAAGGGCCACTAAGCTGGGTGCTGTACAGGCCTATAGTCAGATCGCCCCATCCCAAAGGGATTGCAAACTACTTAGGCAAAACAAACCATGAGTAGGGGAGGAAGCAGAGAGAGACATGGGGAGGTAAAGTGAATGGCTCATGGTCACGCAGCAGCTCTGGAACAGAGCCAGACACAGAATACAGGAAAGGAACCCAGGTCTATCGAAATCAATTCAAAGTCAACTGATTAATTTTAATGGTCATGGATTTCCCCTACACCACCACTCTCACCACATCATACCAAGACACTGCCGTTTAGACGACCATATTTCCAAAATAAAAACAGGAACGTTCTGGAAACACATTTTATGGCCATAAAATGCTTTTAGAAAAACACAGCTCCCAGCTCCACAGCAGCAGAAGTACATTTCTCAATGGAAAGGGTTTTATCCAGTAAAAGTGTTCAAATGAATTTAACACAAAGCAGAGACTGAAAGGAAGGTACCTGTATTCATTCAGTTTCCTTCTTGACACCAGCTGAACTCGTTTCACTGGGCTGCTTGTTCCTGCTAAACATGGAGCAAAACTCAATTTCATGTAGCTACTCGGGTGGAATAAGTATTTTGCAGTGATGAAATAATAATCCAAAATATTTGGCTTATGAAATAAAAAACGAGCATTTTAGAGGTCTTAAGAGAAGCTCCTGGATTAGCTTGCATCAAAAAAGGCCAAAACTGCTCTATTTGCTGTCTAAAGGGCAAGCAAATACATCACTTTGGAATATCACTCTTGGAAAATATAAGTCAAAAGGACCTAAGCAACCAATATGGATCAGTTGTTATACCTTAAGCCACAGTCCTGACATAGAAAATACTGTATTTAACCAAATATAAGATGACCCTGGCTGTAAGCTGACTCCCCAGTAATTAGAATCTATTCATGAAAAATATATACATTTGTTATATGGTAAAGAATCTAATTATTGGAGGACTGTCTTATATTCATTCCTCCCACCTGGTGGGAGGGACAGGCAGTAATGGGACAGGGAGTAGGGGGGCAGTGGTGGGGCAGTAATGGCATGCAGTAAGGGGGAAGAGGTGGGGGAGGCATGCAGTTTGTCCCCTGCTGCCTGTCCCTATTACTTACACCTTGTTTCTGCCCTTTCACAGCCTCAGGCCCCCACTCATTTTCCCCCTATCTGCACCCTCATCACCCTGTTACCTTTACTCCACTACTGGCAGAAGCAGCCTGGGGCACAGCACATGGCTCCAGCCTATCCTCCAGCAGAGCTCCTGTGCAGCCAGCACTGTTGCTAAAGGGCTAGACCATGCTCAAAGCTGCAGCAGAGGCAGAGACTGCTAACATCAAAGCAAAGGTAAGGTAGGGACAGGAGGGGACAGGGGAAGACAGGGGGAAGCAGAGGCCCAAGACTGCAGGATGGGTGAGTACAGAGGTGGCAGGGGAGGTATGAAGGGTGGGCAGGTAGCAGCCACAGCTCTGGTCCCAACCCAGGATTGGAGTCCAAGCCACAGCAGCTGCCTGCCCTGTACCGCCTCATACTCAACTGTAATTCCCCATGTTAAACTGGTCTTTTAATTAAGTAAATATGATAGGAGAAATTACTTATATGGTTTTATTAATATTACTAGGCAGAAAAGTCTTAGTTTATAGCTGGGCCAATATATCCTCATAACAGACAACATAGCAACTAGGAAAGGATAATATTAACATCACCTATTCTGTTCTCCTTTCCCATGTCCTTTTCCCACTCAAGGACCATCCCATGTAAGCTGTTCTGAATCAGAAACATTAATCATGTTCTAGGCTGGGATTCTGAAGGGACCTTATCTTGCTATGCCATACACTAGGTCAAAGGCCCAGTGCCTGTTGACTTTCCATGGCTTTTTCCTTTCAGAGTTCCAGCACTTGCTCTCTTGCATCTTCTGTGGATAGGGCCATAGTCCATGTCAGGGCTGGTCAAGTGCTATGAACTCAGACTAGGCAATCAAAGAGCTGAAAAATTACAAATGTCACTCCCAAATTGGAGATGGAGGGCAGTAACACAGGTTGGATAGGGTTCCTCTTCCCTATAGGGAATGCTCCACTTTATCTATTCCAGCTGAATAGTGCCAAAATGCCATAGGTGAAAAGAACCATATTTCCTCAGATAAAGCCATTGTTTCTCTTTCAACCATTTTTTTCCTATTACAAAGTTCCCAGAGGTTAACAGACACAGGAAACCACTATAGCTATGGTCCTCCTCAAACAAGCAGTGACTCCTTGCTCAGATTCATGTACCTTAAACTGATGGGTGTTTGCTATACCATCAATATCCTAGGAAATTTTTTTTAACTGTTTCTCAAAATCATATCAATCCCTGTCAACTGGGGAGTGACATTTGAAGGTTTTCAGCTCTTGTGTTTCTCAGAGGCACTATCAAAGGCACCATGAGAAACACAATCCACCCACACATTCTCATTGCACACACCAAACCCTGAAAATGAGTCAGGAAACCTACCCCAAGGGGACTTGCAACTGGCACTTCTGTGCTGCCTATGAGCTACTTGTGTTGGGCATGTTTGAACATGGTGGAGGTAGGCACCCTCATGACAGCTTCTGGATCCTTAGTGGATTTGGCATATGCAGAGCAGAAGAGGTGGGCAGGGCATGCTTCTCTACAATGTTCTCGAGAGGGCTGTAGAACAAGGACAGAGTTGCTCTAAAGGATATGGAATAGGCCTCTGGCAGGTAGACATGTACTAGAGATGCCCCGAGTTGCAGGAGCACGTGCGTAACCTGTTCTTCTGTTCTGCCCTAATGCCCATGGTTTAGGAGTCTGTCTGCAAGCTTTCAGATACAGAATCTGGGTTTTTAGCAGGCAGAAGAGGCTTACCTGTTCAGATCCAAAAACATTTTGGATCCCCATTTTGTATCATTCATCATAGGTCGTCAAAGCTCTGTACAGAGGTTATTGTGTTCCTGCCTCTGCTTTACAGATGGGAACAGGGGAGGGGATGGCTTGTACAAGGTCATACACTAGGTCAAAGGGAAAGGTAGGCCTATAAGCCAGGTTCCCCAACTCCCAGATCAGTGATCTAACTACAGTAGCTTCTTGCTATGTCAACAATCTGGACTGTAAGAACCTGAATCAAGCCATTTAGAAAGAAAACATTTGCACTAGCCAGGAAATTCCAGCTCCATTACCTACATGAGTGAAAGAATCTTTAATAAATCTTTCATTAAATATAAAACTGCAGTTCTGAAAGTGCTGCGGGTGGTGATACAGGAGGAGCGCATGAACATCTAAAAGGCATACTAGAACATGGCACAAACCAACTAAACAGCGGTTTGGCTCTAAGCAGTCTTTTCCCACAGCTTAGACAACTTTTATCTGCAATGGGCTTCATTTTCCATGTCATTAATCTCAACACTGTCTGGTTCCAAGCACACTACGGCCAAGTCCTGCTAGGCAGGTTCCAAGGAAATCTAGAGTTGCTGCCTGGAAATCTTTTGATAAGAACTATGGGAGCACTTGAACTCAGAGTTGTCCCAACGAGATCTCCAAATGACACAACTACAGGTGATAGAGAGCTGGTTGAACTTTTTCACTGAAACATTTGTGCAAGGAAAATGGCTTTTTAACCAAAAGAAACAAAACAAATTACAGGGTTTTTTTTCTTTTTGGTTCAAGTTTCCCATTTGTTTGGGATGGGGGGAGTCCTCAAACAGTAAATTACTTATGGGGGTTCCATTTCTTGATTTTTTTTTTTTAAATCGATTTACAATTACAAAACCTTAACATTTTAAACAAAACATTTTATTTTTCAAGAGAAAAAACAGATACTCTTATAGGAAAATGTTTTGTTTCCTAAAAAAAGAAAGAAAATTGGCATTTTTTTCAAGTAACTCTAACATGGTAACCATTGTCCCAAGGTCCCCACCCCCAAGCAAGGAGATATAGGCACAAGCTATAAACTGCATTCCTCTTTTAAACACTATATAAAAGAAGGAGCAAGAACAGCGTTGCTTCCTGTAAAAGGGTCAGCAGCAAAGGCTTTTAAATGTGGGACTGGAAATACCATCTCTTCCCTTCAGTCTCCAGAAATGAAATACTTTTCCAACAAGAACACCAGCACTGCCTTGCACGCTGGAGTTTGCCCTAAGGGCTTGCTCATCTCTGCTAGTAAGGATTATGTTCCATCCTGCAGAAGCAAATGCTGGCCTCCAACTCTTCAATCACTCAGACTGAGAATTTTTTTTTTGCAATCAGTGCAAATCCAAGGGGCTTTTGTCCAGTGTAGGCATTTGTCATCATGAGATCATTTGTTTGCTATCAGTGGATTCTTTACAGACACCTCCACCCCTGATTTTTTATCCCTTCCTTGGCTACTCAGCACATGTTGACATCTCTTTGGTTCTCTGTCATTTCAGCTGGCAGGGCAAGCACCTATTTAGGGAGGGCTGAACAGACTACCTGCTGGCTGTCCTATTAGTGAACTCAGGAAACAAGCTACTCTGGACTCTAAGACAAGAGTCAAGACTCCATATTTTTAGACTAGTGGGAGGCTGGGAGCTGTAAGGTTGCGTGTTTTTGTGTTATTTTCCTCGCTCCAGAAACAAATGCCAGTACAGTTTAACTAGTGGAATTTTATGGCACACCACCAGGAATAAATTGCTAAACATCCCAGGAGCACCAGGACTTTGAACAGGGATCCTGAGGAACAAGAGGTCTGAAAGACTGGACATATGAGCCACTGCATCACTGTGCCAGCTTCCTTTAAGCAAATCTGAGATGGACTGAAAAGAAACCCGAATGAAATCTGCAATTTTTTTTACTGCTTTGGTAGTCCCTCCCCCTCCTGCAACACAGATCTTGGAAGCACTTAAATACTTAAGTCCTGCCTTTCTCAACTCATAAAGGGAACCAAAAGAAATTGTTTTGAAATAACAGTTCAAATCAAATTACACGTCACAGATAAGGGGGAGACAGGTCAAATATGAAAAGGCTTGAGATGAAAGAAGAATTAGCCTGTAACCCTCAAGGAATAATTCAATTCAAGTCTCATTTTCAGCACCCCTAGAATCTGGCTCAATGAAGGTCCTTAATGAATTCAAAAGATAAACCTGGCCAAGATCATTTGTTATAGTGCTGAACACAAAGCCATTTATACCAACCACATGCTAAGCATCAAAAGTCCCATAAAATGGTAAAAGTACATTAACTTGTTAGAAGCCATCATCAGTCATTGAAGAGGAAACCCAACAATACTAATCAGGTTCCAACCAGAGCTGAGGGAAGCAACGTTATGGGTTGGGCTTGCTGGGGTTTAGGGAACTTTGCTTTGTACACATGTCCTCCAGGTCTTCAGCCTCTGATTTTGGGTTCAAGCTTTGAGTACCAGTAAATCGAAGTTGTCCCAAGCAAAAGTGGGCTAAACCAGTTCAATTCACATGTTTTCCATGTAGACTCAATACATCTCCCATTTGTATGTTATCTTCCCCCAAAAAACATACCCAATGTGTCAGAAGCTTGGCAATCTTGCCAGTGAATCTGGGGCAAGCCTGAAGATCCCAGGGGACTGTGAATAGTTCTACCCTCTGCTTCCTCTTAGCTGTATTTTCTTACTCTTTCCAGCCTTATTGAAATGCATTTATCAGTTTGTTAGAATGCTGGATTCCCCAGCGAGCCACAGAAATGAATTTCCTTATGGAGGAATTGTGGGATATCGAAGTAGAGCTATAGCTCATAGTTTCAAGGCCAGAAAAGATGGTTCTGGTAACCAAGACTGACCTCCTGGATAAAGCAAGCTCTAGAATTTAACCCAGATTCCAACAATGGAGAAAATTATCCTTCCCTAACACATAACTGAATGATATTAAGCCTAATTAAGCACATTCGTTAAGGTTGATCTGGCTTTTCTGGAATGCATCAGGGTGGGGTGTGTTTTATAAATCACCAGACGCCGCAAAGAAGGGATTTTTAAATACATAAAATATAGAATATTTTCTATATTTCTATAGGGAGAGATTTCCAAAGCTACTTTAAGGATTTGGGCATTTAAAATCATATTAAAATGAAGGACAACTGCACTACATTCCCTTTCTAATTAATAGGAACCGGGCAACTAATTTTCATAGCCTGCTTGAGATCTCCCCCATATCCATTGGCTGATTTATTAATTATAAAGCTTCCACACATACAGTGTTAGCACACTGCTCTTAAAATACCCTTATATCCAGGACACAAAGAGCATGCACAAAATTCCTGGAACCCAATCCTTCCTCCTATTAAACCAACTTGAACTGCCTGAGATACAAAGGGCAAAATTCCCTTCTTAGATCCACGTGGCAGACATGGACTGACATTGTGCGCAGACTATGCATTCAGAACTCCAGCTGTGAGAAGAATTTTCTCTTTAGCTACTATGCCTGCAGTAGAGCTGTTTTAAAAAATCCACACACTCCTTTAAAAGCTATAGCCGCTATGTCACACAGTAAAGGGAATGAGGATAAAAGGCAAGGGTGCTAACCTGCGTGCAATATAAGATTTTGTTAGTGCATGTTTAATTTTTATCGGAGATCAAGAAATAAAATTTTACCTTTGAAAAATTTTGAAGAAAATACTGCTGTTTCCATTGCATTCAATGATCTTCTTGTATTTTTGTTTTTTAAAAAAAAGGCAAGACAACAAAACCCCACAAAACCTAACCCCTCCCACCAAACTTTAAGTTTTCCAAAATTAAAGATCAGAGATTTGAGGGCAGAAATTGGGAAGAAACCTTGTGTGTAGAGGCAAGGAGAAGGGTTACAAAAATTCCTGATAGGTTGATGAAAATGGAAAGCTTCTTGGCAAAAAGTCACATTTGTCAAAAAGGGAATTTTTCATCCAAAAAGATCAACCAGTTCTAGCTATGATTAATTTGTGTGTGACAACATCCAGCTACTTAAAAAGAATTGGGTCCACATTGTACTTGGTGCTGTACAAGAATACACAAACCACCAATCCAAATCAGTTTACAATGAATCCAGTAATGGACCTTATTTAAAAGATGATTTCATACCAACAATCAGATTCTCAGGTTGTATGAATCAGGGTAGCTCCACTGACCAACACTTATCTGCATCCATTGACAACCTCACATAAGATGTGAAAGGAAATCAAAGTATACACATAAAATATCCTGAAGGCTAGATGTCAGTCATACTTAGCCCAACAGAAATATTTGTGGAGGAGGGGGATGGTACTTTACTGTCTTTCTTGAGCTAAATTTGGGTTTAAAACAAAAATATTGTAATATTTAATTTTTTAAAAGTATCAAAATGAGGAATTTTGACTTTTTCCAAAATGTTTTTCAGCTCACTAGATTGAAACTATTTGCTGAATTTGAATTTTTTATTATAATAGTAGTTAAACAGGGGTCTAAGAAAAGGCCGGTGTAGGGAAGGATCCAGAAGACTGAAGGAATAGAATGGGATATAACAAATGCTAAAAGGGCACTGCAGAGCAGAAGGCCATCTATAGGAAACTTCTATAGGAAGCTTCTTCTTAGTAAAGGAGCTTTGGGGCAGACAAAAAGGCTACTAAAAGTTCCTGGAAAAAAGCATGGCTCTTTTTGGGTACCTCACAACCATACCACAAGCTCTGCAAAACTGAACCTGACACCTGTCAATGGGGCTGTTGGGGCAGGCACGGTCATTGATGGCAGAGCTTTAGGTACCCTGCTGTGTCACAGTGATAGCAGTTGCCATGGACGTACAAGAGCAGGGAGGTGCCAGGCAAGTAGAGGAAGACTATCTAAGATATGGCACTTGAGGCGGAAGGGTTTGAAGCAAAGAAGATGGAGAAGCAGGGGTATGACTTCCCATACACCTACTCCTCTCCACTGGATCTATTCCAGTCCCCTCCATGGCTGCCTTCTCTGTCTCTGACAGGCTCCCTAGCCCCTGAGCCCTGATCTCTCCCTCCCTCCTTAAAGATGCCAGCACACTCCGGTCTCACCTATTCACAGAGGTCAGGCATCCACCATACCTGCCCATGCTGACAGCACCCCACCTCTCTCCTTCCCTCTCCCTTAGCACATGGATTGAACTGCTCTACCCTGATCCAACATGAACCACTCCACTCAGGCTCCCTTCCTCCCTTTTCTTGCAAACATTATCACAGCTTCTATACCCTCTGGTTTCTACATGCTTTACCAGGGCTTTTTTTTTTTTAACCTGATCTGTCCCTGGCAGGAGGTAAGGAAATGGGGAAGTTGCAAAATCACAGAAAATGGGGCAGGAGGCCCCTTCAGAAGAGCTTCTAATGCCACTCCCTGCTCAAGACTGGTGCCCTCTGCCTAAGCCATCCCAGACCAGTGCTTGTCTGCTACTTCCAGAGATACCATCACTTCCCTGGATAACAGTCCCAGTATGTAAATGCCCTCCACTATTAGTCAGACAATCCCATGGGAGTTTCCTCAGACAGCTGTGATTCTCCCCCTAGCTAGTCTGGAGACCTGCAGCCTCAAGGTTAACCTGCAGGGCTGGTGGGTAGGTCTGAAGATCATGACAGCTATGTATTTCATACCAGTCCGAGTAGCCTGCTGGGAAGCAAGAGGAGCAGCACAAACAGAAGATTGATTAAAGGATCACTTTGATTCTTCTTTTCTTCTCCAGAGAACATTGTACTGAAGCTGATGTCAAGGGTTAAAAGCGTGACCACATGCCAGACCAATGCTAGTTTGAGAATAGATGATGTACAGCATGTGCATGTGAGAAGCAAGTGAACAACCACACAAGTGGCGCCTGATTTTACAGCCTCTGCCTATCAAGGGCTACCTGAGGAGCATGACTGCCAGGCCACCAGGCATGCTCTCTTGAACACTCCATCTGTAGCCTCCTCTGATTGGCCAGATAATTTATAGAAGGGACTGCGCGCTGAGGCACGTTGTCCGGGTTCCTCACAGGATTCTGAGGAGGACTGATCACCCTCTTCTGAGCCCAAGACCCCAGGCTGCAATTTTGTAACCCGTAATCCGTAAATCGTACTCATACTCGTATCACTCGTGTACTGGCCATCATCTTCACTCATACCAACGATCCGAACACTTGGGCCCTCGCACCTAACTGTGGGTGCAACTGTATTTCAACCGCGGTTATTGTTTGCAGTTTACCACTCATCTATATCGTCTGTTATCATTTCTTCATTTGTTTACTGTAAGTAAAGTTCAAATTTATTATACCTTAATAACTGAGTCGGCATTCCCTCTCGTTCCCGGCCTGACCGAAGGGTTGGTCTCACCAGCCGCTGTAAATTCACCTGCCCACGACATGGCATTCATGGCAGATAGCCGACACCTTCATGTCTTACTTGAGCCAGATTTGAGGTTGAAACAAAAATATTGAAATATTTAGTTTCAAAAAAGTGTCAGAAGGAAATGCTTTGGCTTCTCCAAGCTGCCTTCCATTCTGACTGAAACTATTGGCTCAATTTGATCATGCCCTTTCTTTCCTATTGTAATTGTAGCTAAAGGGAAGTTGAGGAAAAGGCTGCTGTAGGGAATAGCATGGAGGGTAACAAGCCCTGAAGGGCATTGTAGAGAGGAGGGCCTGCCACAGGAGACCACACGCTAGGAGACCCTGAGGGGTTTCAGTCCCAGGGGGAGGTTTCACCCTGTCAACAAGACACTCTGGCCTCAAGGATCTGTTCACTGAACACATCAAAGTGCGGCAAGTGTGTCAAGTGAGGAACCTGGGCGTGAGACCTGATTTGCATAGGGACCAAGCACTCAGTGGTCATAGGGCAGGTTTCATCTCATTCTTTGTTCCCCCAATACCAGACCTGACCTAAGCTGCCATGGTCCAAGTCACACTTTGAGGCAGTCTACAGTTGCACTGGCTTCAACAATCTCCCAGATACTTGAGCCAGTCAAGGTCCAGGCATGGCAAGGCCTCAGACATAGCCCCTCCCTGGCAAATAAGGAGCCTCAGGGCTGACAATTATCAATCCTCAGGAAAAGAGGGAGTCTTCTCAAGGGCCTCATAAGCATATCCTCTGCAAAACCAAACCCGACACCTGACAATGGGACTGTTGGGGCTGATGTAGGTCACTGATGGCAGAGCCTTTGGCACCTTGCTGGTGTCATAAATGAGTACTTGAAATAGTTAAGCGCTCCTGTCACAATAGATTGAGCGAGCAACCTATCCCACCCCTGAAAAACTGATGTTGCCACCTAATATGGACATGCCCATTGAAACTGTCAATCACCTTAGCTGATTGTCCCTTTTGAATCTGCCTTTGTGGAAAATTCCATTGGCGTGATACATATGGCCCACCAAAAGTAGGTCACAGAGAAAAGTAGGTCACAAGTAGAAAATTTCGCTATGCCAGAGCCTAGTGACTATATGCTATGTCATGGAAAGTTACAGCTTTAGAAAAAGTTCCCGCCAACTGTATGCTAATATGTTTGTCACCATTGGTTAGTTGTAAATTATTCCTACTTAGCGGTTAGCTATTGGCTCGCTAGCCATATAAAAGGTTAAAGCAGTTTCCACCCAAACTGGAGAACTCAGAGAAGAGCTATGAAAAGAATCTTGAGGAGAACTCCATGTACACCTGTCGGAGAACTCTGAGAAAAGCTCGGAGTAGAGATCCGTGCATTCGTGTCGGAGATCTCTAAGAGTACCTCAGAGACGGTTGGCGGCCTGATCACCCTCCAACATCTCCCCGTCATCGACTTTAAAGACGTACCCCCCCGTACTTTGCCAGCTCACTATATCAATGAACTCGTCGACTCACCCGTTCTCTGTTGCCGGTTCGATTCCTGTTCTTGGTTACCAGTTCAGGTCCAGTTCTATTCCTGTTCTTTGTTACCGGTTTGATTCTTGTTACCTGTAACCAAGCAAGTACTTCTCACCTACGCTAGTGTCTTCAGAGGCGTAAGTAAAATCTCTTTTTTGAAACCAATACGCTGTCCCAACCTCTCCATCACTCGCCTGCCTGACGATCCAATCTTGTTTATTGTCCCTTCTGGGCCAATTCTATTGGGCTCCAGGACAGCTGGGTCACAGTGACAGCAATTGCCATGGACGTGGGAGAGCAGGGGGTTGCCAGGCAAGTAAAGGAAGACAACCCAAGTAATGAAAGTAAAGGAGCAAAGGTTTGAAGGAATAGAAGTGGGAAAGCAGGAATATAGCTTCCCATACAGCTATCCCTCTTCACCAGCACAACACCAGCTCTCTGTGGCTGCTTCCTTTTCTTCTGATCTCTAACAAAGCCCCTACATACTCTGAATGATGCAAGCAGGCTCTAGCCTCATCTTCCTCAGAGGCCAGACCCCTGCCCAATGGATCCCAGTGCACAACTGCCCTCATCATCAGAAAGTCTGGCAGCCCCATGGGGATTTCCCCAGAGGGCTGTGATTGTCTCCTTAGCCTGTTTGGAGACCTGTGACCTCAGAGTCAACCTGTGGGATTGGTAGGTCTGCAGCTCTAAAGGAAATGACAGATGTGTGTCTCCTACCAATCTGCGTGGCCTGCTGTGAGCTAAAAGGAGCAGCAGAAACAGCAGTTTGCTTAGAGAAGCATTTCTCAACCCATGAGTTGCAAGAATAAATGAAAGGGTCATGAATAAACTTAAAAAATGGATATTTTGCATGCATTGTTGAAAAAAATAGATGCTGTGCTGACTGAGAAGTCCATAGTGTCTCCTGGCCGGTTTAGTTTCTGAATGTAGTTTGTGTAAGTTATGCTATTTGAGTTGGATCAGAGTATGCTCAGTGAGGAGCCACCTTCTGACCTTACTGTCCTCTCACCTTGTGGCCATGATGTCACGACCTATGTAGAGTGGTCAAGCATGCCCAGCAAATAGCTCACACTTGGCAGGGAAGTGCAAGGGGAAAAGTGTGTGTGTTGTTCTGAGTGACAGTTGAGTGTCATGTGCATGATGATGACATGTAGAAAGGAGTGGTGGTGTGTACACAAGCATTTGAGTGGATGTGGTGTTGATTGACAGAGGTCAGTGAGCTGTCCCATAAAAGGGGCAGATTGCTCTTTGCTCCCTGAGGTGTGGATGGTTGCTGTGAGTGAGAGCTGGAAGGCCTGGGAAGCCAATAGCTGCTTCCTGTAGAGGGTCTGAGTCTTGATGGATGAGCTCAAGTGGGATCTGAGAGTGGAGCACTGCAAGAGCACTTGGCCTTTCAGTTGCTCCCTACAGAAGTGATTGGTCTGGTGTGCGTGGAAGGCAATAATTGAGCATTTGGCCTAGTGAGTGTGAGAATGAGCGAGGATCCATAGGTTGATCAATACCTCCTCTCCCCTCTTTGTCCGTGTGGGACTGCGCCTAGAGTGCACCAGAGACTGGACTAGAGCCCACACCTGAGAGTTGTTGTGCAAGTATGGAGTAAGGGTCCAGAGGACCAGTATCTCCTTTAGCAAAGAAAGAATGTGTGGAGTGAGGGTTTGGAGCCCATACTTGCTCTCTAGTACTACCTGCTTCTGGTAACTGGGGATAGTGTTGATAGTGTATTATTGGTAATTATATATAGTTGCAATTATTGTTGATTATTGTGCTATTATTTATACACTTTTGTCATTGTTAATACCCCTGCCAGCTGTTTGTCATTCATTAATTATTTTATCACTTTTTCAATCCAGACTGTAGGATTGGGTTTGGCAAGAGTTTAGGGGACCAACACCACTACACGAGAAAAATCTTTTGATATAATTGGTAAGGATTAATGACTCTTCACTGGCATGATTTTTCTCTGAGCAACAGCTGCTTGTGCTTCACCATATGTTAACACTGTGCATACTAATAAAGTTATTTGAATGTGCATGTGCCAGTGATTAGTCAATCAAGTGCAACATTACAGTATTAATATAAAGAGACTAAGAGTTACGGGGAAAGCATGTTCACATTAATCATGGAGTCTTTATTTTAGTTGGTGAAATGAACCCATTTTTAAACTGTCCTGTGGCAACTGCAAGTACTAGAGATAGTAGGAATTCATCCTGAGGAAAAAAAAACAATTGCAGGTATGACCCTCCTTACTTAAAGTTTGGGTTTTCATTTATTGAGCTCCAAAAGGGTAAACACAGGCCGCAATGTGTCATCTGCAGAGAACTGTTTGGAAGTCTAAAACCACTGAAGTTACATAGGCATTTGGGGCATCTTTACACTTGCTCTGGGGTGAGGCAGGGGGCTTTAATAAGAGCGGCTCTCAGAACCACTCTCATTAAAGTGCCTGAAGCATCATACGTATTCAGCATCCTGCACTTTAAAGTGGTGAGGGGGTACTTTAACTAAAATTCATTTGTGGCAGGGGCACTTTTGGTGCCCTCCACTTTAAGGGGCTTGAGCAGGCTGCAGAACAGCCTGCAGATGAGAGCAGAGACAATCAGGTGGTCACATGGCAGTCAGGAGGCTGCCTGTTTGGAGGAAGGCTGAGCATAAAACCAAGACCAGGGAGCAGGGCTGTCAGTTGCAACTGAGAAGCTGATGGAGTAATATTGCTTGGCCGAAGGAGTCTGCTCCTGGAGCATACAGAGGTTAAGGTAGGAAGTATGGGAAAGGAGGAGGTTCCTAGGGACCCAGGTGGGGTTCAGAGCCTTTAGGAGGGGGCCGAAGGCCTGGAGCTGTGGAGAGAGGCCAGCCTATAGTAAGGGTCCACGTATACAGAGGCCCAGAGAGAGGCCAGGATGGCCTGTTGAGAGAGGCTGGGTATACAAGGGCCTAGAGAAGACACAGGCCAGCATGAGCAGAAGGAGCTTAAAGTCTGTGGGACTACAGAGGGGCTAGGTAAGCCCCTGAATAGAACTGTTGAGAGTATGGGCAACTGAGGAAAGGCCTGGGAAAACTCCCTGGGGAAAGGCCGGAGAGTGGAGCTGATGCTGGAGGGATCTGTGGAGGGGCTCAGATGAGCCCAGTGAAGTAAAGGGCTGCTTTGTACAAGATGTGGTGCTCCAGGCAAGCCCAGTGTGAGAGGACTGAATTATGGAAGGGCCCAGGGATGGACCTCTAGGAAGTGAGAGAGTCAGCTGTTTGCAGGTTGACCTGGGGCTCTCAACTAGCCCAAGCTGGGGCCAGAGCCCAAGAGGCTCTGCAAGCATGCCCACCATAAGGGGGTCCAGAACTGCAAGTCTGGGGTCCCAACTGGCTGGAAAGCAGGGCCAGGCTCAAATGAGTGAAGGTCTCTCAGGGGAGATACCATCGGCGAGAGAGCAAGGGGGTCTGCCAGCAAGCAATCTGGAGTGACAGAGGCTAAAGCTTAGTCACCTAATGGGAGTTATCCTGTAAGGGGTCCAAGAGAGAGTTGGGGCCAGTGGCTGAGGGTTATGTCATAAGGTGGAGGCTGGAATAGAGTGCCCAGGAAGAATACCAAAGAGCCCAGAAAGGGAGGAGAAACACCAACGTAGTAGGTCTCCTGTGAGCCCTGGACAAGACCTGAAACTGCAGCCTGCTGGCATTGAATGGTGCTGTGGGGCTACCTGTGGCAGGGCTGTGTCCAGGAAATGCCATACTTGTGCCTCCTCAGTGAAAGGCAAATATAGGGCACTGGAAAGCCTCAGCCCCCACTGCCTTGTGAGTACCCCATGGAGGGGAAAGGCTAAGTGAGCACACACTGATAGAAAAGTAACAGGCTTGGGTGACAATATAGGGGCCAGGAGGGCCCAAGGGCCAAAGCCTGAGAGAGGACTGAGTGGGCTGTAGGACAAATTTGAGACACCAGAGGCCAGAGGGGGCCCAGCTTGAGGCAATAGGCCTGATACCCTGTTATAGAGTAGGGCCTGAATTGAGCAGCCTGAATGTCTGTGAAGGGGTCAGGACCAGGTGTGAGAGAGAGGAAGTCTGAAAGACTGTATAGAATAGGGCCAATGGGGTCTAAAAGGCCATACAGAGTAGGACAGAGTGCATGTGGCCCATGGCAATGCGAGAATGAGTGTGACCCAGTAAAACAGTCAGCGTGAGTGAGACCCAGTTATGGGATGCCTGTAGGAGACCCAACATAGGGACATAATCCAGGCCTGAAGAGGGCTAAGTGAGTGTCAACTGTTTAGAGGCCATCTTCAAAGCATGGGACACAGTAAATGGAAGGTCAGAGCCGTGTATTTTGCCCTTGGCATCAGGGCTTAGAATGGGCAGCCTCCTGCTTAGTTTAACAACAAATTTTATGTAACAGCAAAGGCGTGGCAGAACAGTCAGGGCAGATTACCCTAGACAGGTGGGTGGGCCAAAGTAGAGCTCAGCCGGGGACGGCCCTGTCACATCATTTAACAAGCTTTAGTTAAAGCATCCCCACCACCATTTGCAATGCTGGGATGTTGAACACATGTGACATGGAGGCTGCTGGAGCATGCTAATTAGCATGCTCCAACAGACTCACAGCAGACTCTAATTAGCAGCATCGGAACATAGGTCCATCACGTGTATAGGTGCCCTTGAAGAAAAAGCACTCTAAATATAAAGGCAAGCCTCTTGATTTTTTTAAAACAAAAACGCAAAGATTTAGAAATGTCACAAAAAAGACTTGAATGGATATGTACTGTCCAGAAGAAAGCATTGCATGCCTTTTACCTCACTGCATACCACATTTTGAAGTGTGAAAACAACTCATGCGGGCAGGAGTTAATTTTACCTTCTACTATCGACATATGCACTGAATTGTTGAGAGAGTCAGCTGCAAAAAATTAAAAGCAATCCCTCTCTCCAATGATACAATACCGAGAAGAGTAAGCAATATCTCAGAAGACATCAAATTGCAAACAATTGATCATCTTTCAGTAAGTGACTGTTTTGCTTTACAATTAGATGACTCTACAGATGTATCAAACTGCACTATTGTGCTGGTTTATGTGAGGCAAGTATGGGAAGGTGATTATCAAGAACAGTGCGAATTTGCCTACTCCTGCTACTGCTGCTGATATATTTATTGCACTGGATAATTACTTGGAGTCAGTGGGATTGAGCTGGTCTAAGTGTGTTGTGTTACAACTGATGGGACCACTTCAATGTCAGGGAAACATTCAGGACTTGTTCAAAGAATCCTTCTGAAAGCACCCAATGCAATGTGGAACCACTGTGTTTTCTGCACAGGAACGCAATAGCAGCTAAACACATGGTACCTGAGCTCCACAAAACTTGGAAAGATATTGTCGAAATTGTGAATTACATCAAACAAAATGCCAAGAATGCACTATGCTTTCAATGTTTTTGTCAGGAAGTGGGGAGTGAGCATGTATATCTGCTTCACCATGGTGAGGTTCATTGGTTGTCCTGTGGCAAAATGTCTTGTTTATATAAACTTAGAAATGAACTGGCAGCTTTTCTTGAAGAAAGTCCTACCTGACAGACAGAACACTTCAATATCAACAAGTAGCTTGCTCATGTTGTACACCTGGCAGATATATTCCATCAACTGAATGACTGAAACTGTTTTTATAGGGCACAACTGCTTTCAGTAAGCTGACAAAATTGCTGCATTCAAAAAAAACTTTCTCTGTGGACCGAACAATATTCAAATGACAGGAAGGACATGTTTCATAATGTGTCTCTAGAAACAAAAAATTGGAAAGATCCCACTAGCCAAGAAGCACTGAAGAAAACAATCAGTAATCATTCAGCTACATTACAAACAAGATTCTACAATTCGTTTCCGGATAAGAAACTCAAGGGTGAAGAATGGATACAGGATCCATTTGGAGCTGTATTGTAAAATGTGAGTCTACTTATGCAGGCAGATCTCAGCTGGTCAAGATATCTTGCCACTGCAGTCTACAGAAAAAAATATACTGAAATAGACCTTCCCCATTTTTGGTGCAGTGCTGCTGGGGAATATCCTGCTCTTACTTGCCATGCTATTAGAGTAATTTTACCTATCAGTACAACATACTTGTGTGAAGCTGCATTTTCTGCCTTGAGTCAACTGCATAATAAAAACAGATACAGACTGGATGTTAAGTACAACCTTTGGATTGCTCTGACAATAATTACACCAACTTCAATAAACTCATCAAGGAGAAGCAAACTCAGGTTTCTCATTAAATGAAACCTACAATTTATTATACAACACCTTAAGTATCATTTTAAAATATTTTTTACATTTTACAGTAGTGTTTAACCCTTTAGTGGTCAGTTTACTGTATTTTTTCAGATTGCACAATAATGAATGTCACTTGGGAATAATGTAGGGTCACATGTTGATATTGCTGTTAATGTTTTCCTATTGATGTTGATTTCGGTATTTAAAATTAAGACTGTTGAATTGCTTTAACCTGCATTGTGGAATAAGTATTTGGGGGCCAAAATACTTATGTATTTTGTACTTCAACTATTTACTGGGTTGGGACTGGCCATCAGTGTTTACAAATGGGTCCTAGTACAAAAAAGGTTGAGAACCCGAGTTAGAGAATCACTTGGTTTCTTCTTTTTTTCTCTGCGACGTTGCCTGACTGGCCTCGCCCTGCCACCGGCCCCCCAACTCTGGCTGATGGCATACGCGGACGTGACCGTCTTCCTGAGCAGCCAGGAGAACATGTGGGCCCCAGTGGACTGCCAACACACCTACGAGCTCGCCGCCTTGGTCCACATCAACTGGAGCAAGAGCAACACCTTCCTGCTGGGGATGTGGGCCGGCACACCACTTCTGCACCTGCCGGGAGGCCTCGCCTGGCACCGGAAAGGCCACAAAACCCTGAGCATGTTCCTGGGGCCGCCGGCCTTTGCAGCCCGCAACTGGGAGGAGTGGAGGCCCACCTGCAGCGCTAGTGCCTGCCCGCCCTCTCTTACCGCGGCCGGGTCCTCGTCACCAACAACCTGGCGGCAGCCACCCTGTGGCACTGCTGCACGGTGCTGGACCCTCTGCCGGAGCTCTTGGAGAGAGTGCAGTGGCTCCTGGTCAACTTCCTATGGGACGGACACCACTGGCTCCCCCGAGCTGCCCTCTACCTGCCCACTGGGGAAGAGGGCCAAGACCTGATCAACCCGGCCAGTTGGGTGGCTGCCTACTGGCTGCAGGCCCTCCAGCGGCTCCTGTACGCCGAAGGCCACCTCTCATGGCAGCAGCTGGCATGCCGGCTCCTGCGGCAAGTGGGGGGGCCCTCGGTTTTGACTGGGAGCTGTTTCTGCTGGACCTCGCTTTCCTGAACGGGGCGGTCCTTCCCCCCATTCTACCGCAGCATGGTATGGGCCTTCCATCTCTGCCCCCAGGCCAGGTGCCTGCGGTTCCCACACCTGCTTCGGGAGTCCCTGGTCTACAACCTGGCCCTGCAGCGTGTTGCGCCGCGCCTGGCTCCGCCAGCCTCATGGTAGCCCTCATCAAGGCATGCACCACCTGCCTGCAGCACCTCCTGGACCCTGCTCGATCGGCGTGGCTGTCTCCTGAAGCCCTGGCTGCCTAGCTGGCGCTTCTGCGGACTGTTGGGTGCCCTCCCGATGGAAGCAGCGACCACCCTGGAAATCCATCTCCAGGCTTGCCGGACCCTCCCCGCCAAGGACACCACCTTCCCACCGCTGCCTGTCATCCCAACGGTACCCGGCGAGCTGTCCGAGCAGCCCAACACACTGCTCAGGCTCCTGGTGCCCCCCAGCAGCCATACGGGCTGCCTTTTTGGCACCCTGCCTCGCAAGGGCCTCTACATGTGGGTGGTACGCAGCCGGCACACCCAGGTGCTGGCCGGCCGCCCTGACACCATGTGGCGGCGGCACCTGGCGCGGCCTGGGACCCCAGCATGATGCACGCTGTATAAGGCGCCCACCGCCAAGAAGACTGGTGACCTGCAGTGGTGGCTCGTGCATGGCATCCTGGCTCCCGGTACCTTTGTTCACCACCAGGACCCAGCAGCCTGCCCCTTCACCCAGGGGTGCCAGATGAGGACATTTTCCATGCGTTCCTCAACTGCCCCCGGCTGCAGCCACTCTTTGCCACCCTGGGCGCGCTGCTTCGGGTGCTGGGGTGGGACTTCTCCAAGGACATCTACATCCAACTCCTTTCCCTACCGGGCGGCAGAGAGGGTTGTGGTCAGCCTGGCCAACTTCCTGCTGGGCCAGGCCAAAATGGCCCCCCGTATTTTCACCAGCTTGCTGGGACCAGGATGGTCGACACCCTGCAGCTTTTCTGCCTGCTGGTGCGGGCCCGCCTCTCGCTCGAGTTTGAGCATGCGGTCCTGGGGTGGATAGTACCCACCTTCAAGGAACGCTGGGCCCTCGAGAGGGTGCTTTGCTGAGTCAAGGCGGGGTGCCTGCTCCTTGCCCTGTAACATCCCCAGCTGCTTCAGCTGCGGCGATGCATCCGGGGGCCGAGGTCTTGGACTTTGTTTCATGCGGGTCAACCCCTGAGACCTCCCATGGGTGTCCCCGCTGGCAGATATGTAAATGTGTAAATAGTCCTTTGGCTCACTATGGTTTTTAGTCTAGAGTGTATGGGCAGGCCTTGCAGGCTGTGAGCTCAGGACCGTGTCCGTGAGGCCCAGGTGTTTGGGCCAACCTATACATACTCTCTACTGGCTCCGATGTGTCACCCTCCCTGTAATAAACGCCTCTTTTTTTTTTTTTTTTTTTTTTAACTTTTAAAAGTCTTTTTTTCTTTGTTCCTCCAGGGTACATTATACTAAAGCTCTCACAGGTCAGTTCATCTTTCAGGATGGTAGGAACACATTGGTTTGTGACAGAGAAATAAGCACCATTTTTGGAAGGGAGAGGCTAGCACCTTCTTGTCTTATTTGGGCCAAATTAGGGGTTGAAACAAAAATACTGAAATATTTAATTTAAAAAAAGTGTCAGAAGGAAACGCTTTGGCTTCTCGAAGCTGCCTTCCACTTTGACAGAAACTACTGACTCAATCTGATCATGCCCTTTCTTTCCTATTGTAATGATGGCTAAAGGGAGGTTTAGGAAAAGCCTGGTGTAGGGAGGGATCCAGAAAAGACTACGAGAATAGAATAGAGGGGTAAAAAACCCTAAAGGGCATTGCAGAAGGAAAGGCCAGCTGCAGGATGTCATAACCCAAATTAAGTGGGTGTCCCTGACACAAGAGAGAGCCTCTTTAGGTGATTGGTACTGCCCAAATTTTGGTACGTACCCAGATTGAGAAGCGTCTCTGACACAATAGAGTCTGCCTAGCAACTGTGGTTCCTGTTGGGTTTGATATATTCCATCTCCTCACTCAGGAGTTTAGTACAGTCTTGGTGCAGTGGAAGATCCCATTTGGCCTGTATGCCTGTGCCACAGTGGAGCGTTCCATTGGGGTGATACAGAGGTCACAGCAAGAAAGCAGGTCACAGGTGGACAATTCCGCTGTACCAGAGCCCAGTAACTAGGCTAGGTTATGGAAAATTACAAGCTTAGAAAAAGTTCCCACCAATCATATGCAGATGAGCACACCACTATTGGCCGTTTCTAAATTATACATATTTGGCAAGTTGTGATTGGTTTCCCGGCCATATAAAAGCTAGGTCAGTTTCCGCCCACAAGGAGGTACTCTGTTTTTTTCTGAGGAAAGAGGTACTCTGCAGTTCTCTCTCAGAGACCTATTCTGAGCTGGTTTTCTCAGGAGGAAATAGTCTGGGTGTTTCTCGGAGGGTACTCCCGTCGTCGATACCCAATTTGACACGCTCCCCACCCCCACGGTCACATCAAAAAGCCATTTACGATCGTTGTTTAGATCTTGTTGCATCATATCTCATCGCATTTCTTAGCAACTCGTCGTGGTTTCTGTTCCGTTGTATCTGTAACTCAAGCCAAGCTCCATTGACCTATACTGTAATCATCATCATCCATGTAAGCAAAGAAAGCTTTTCAACCATTACGCATCGTGTGCCTATTTCCTCTCCAGTGTCACCAGTACCCGCCTGCCGTTCCAGGCTACTAACCCCATAGCCTCGGTCTGCCTTGCCACCCAACCGCCACACAGGAAACCACATACTAGGAGACCCTGAGGGGTTTCAGTCCCAGGGGGCGGCTACACCTTGTCAGCCAGGCTCTCTTGCCTTAAGAATCCTGAAAATCCCTGAAAACATTATGGCATGGCTGGTGAGTCAAATGAGGAAACTGGGGGGGGGGGGGGGGGAGAAAGAGACTTGCTTTGTACAGGGCCAGGCAGACTGCACCATGCGTGGAAAACAAGATAGCAGTTGTTGGCCACAGGCGGTCTAATCTAAATCTCCAGTATCTTAATGTTGGAGCTGGCATAAGCTACCACGGTCCAAATCACATTTTGAGGCAGTCTCCAATTTCACTGGCTCCAGGGGTTTCCCAGATTGCTGAGCCAGTCATGTCCCCTTCTGACAAATGAGGAGCTTCTGGGCTGACAATAAGTGTTGAGAGCAAATTCAGGCATGGATCGTGGAGCTCTCCATTAAGCAGGTCAGCAGATACCCTCTACCCCACCCTCTGCAGAGTGGTGTCAGCTCCCTGCAGAGGCCCCAGAATAGAGTGCCGTGTGCACACCCACGTGCTGAGTGCAGAGCATGAGTGAATGGGGTGCGCTACCCATATAAAAGGGGACTCTGATTGACAGGTCAGTGTGTGTGTGAGGCATGGCTGGACTGAGAGGTCTGTGTGCGTTTTGCGGGTGTGGAGAGGCTCTGAGAGATTGAAGGAGAGCGCTTGGCGAGGGAATTGGTGGTTGTGTTGCTAGGGTTAGAGACCGGAGTGAGAGTTAGGCCAGAGTGACTGGTTTCTTTGGCCCAGGCACCACGCAGGCACACTGTGCTAGATTTTGGTGACCTGCAAGGCTCCACTGATCTCCTCCCTCCATTGCGGTGAACCTTCGCTGGAGGTAGACAGGGTTGGCTCCCCGAGTTTCTTTCCCTCTGGGTGTGTGCATCACATAAAGCAGTAGCCCTCTACTTCCTATTGTAAGTATCACCCATTCCTTTTCTCCCTCACTCTTGTCCTGGTTGTGGGTTACTCCTCCTTGTTGGTGAGAAGGTAAGCCCTACTGAGCAGTTGCCTGAGGAGCAGACCACGCTTGGGAGACCAGAGGCAGGGACATGAGTTTCCCCTCTCCCTCAATAAAGTCTACCCCATCCTTGAGTAAATATTATATTGTTGTATTGGTAAGGGTCATTATGGGAACTGGGTGTGTATATGTGTTGCTTACGTACCTGTTGTTTGTTGCAATTTAATAAACCATTTTATTCGTATACCTTTAGCAGTTCTCTTAGCAATTATTAATTAAAGCCAATGATAGATACAGACAGGGCAAAGACACACCATATCTTTCTGGGGAGAGATCCAAGAGGAAGCCGCTGTTTGGGCCTGCTTTATAGTTTGGTTTAAAAGAGTGATCTTTCTCCCCCAACATAAGGCTATTAAATATTCCTGTAAAATGGGGGAGTCTTCTCAGGTTTCTCAACCACAGCATGAGCTCTGCAAAACTGAGCCTGACACCCAGCAATGGGGCTGTTGGGTTTGACATGGTCATTGATGGCAGAGCCTTAGGTACCCTGCTGTGTCACAGTGATAGCTGTTGGGGTGGAGGAGCAGGGGGTTGACAGGCAAGTAGAGGAAGACAATCCAAGTGATGGAGGTGGAAGAAGAAGGCTTTGAAGTTACTGAGGTAGAGGAGCAGGGGTACTTCTCTACCTACCCAATACCAGTCCCCTCCATGGCTGCTTCCTCTACCTCCAGCAGGCCTCTGGTCCCTTCCCACCCTCAAAATTTCCAGCATGCTCTGTCCTCAGAGGGCAGTCCTTGACCATACCTGCCCACCCTGACACCTTGGTATTTCTCTCCTTCCCTCTCCCTTGGCACTTGTGCAAGGGGTCATCTACAGCACATGGATTGAGCTCTTCTGCCCAGCTGCTCTACCCTGGAACAACTCCACTCTGATTCCCTTTTCTTACAAACTTTATCATAGTTTCTACACACATTTGTTTGTCCATGTTTTACCAGGACTTTTTACCTGAGCAGCTCCAGCCAAGGAGGTGGGGAATGAGGGAAGTCATGAAATCATAGAAAAATGTGGCTGGAGGCCACTTCAAAAGAGCTTCTAATTCCCCACCTTCTCATCAAGACAGTAATTAAGACTCATCAAGCCTCTCTGTCTAAGCCATCCCAGACCAGTTCTGGTCTGACTAGCACTTCCAAACTCCTAGGAGCAGAGATGACATCACCTCCCTAGATGACACTTGCCACTTCATAACCACCCTCCATTGTTAGACAAATCAGCTAATCCCAGGAGGATTTCTGCAGAGGGCTTTGATTCTCTCCATAGCCAGTCTGGAGAACTGCGACCTCAGGGGAAACCCCTGGGGCTGTATCTTTAAAGATAATGGCAGATACACATCTCATACCAATCTGACAGGCTTGTATGGGAAGAGGAGCAGCATACACAGAAGGGTCACTTTGCTTTCTTTTCCTCTTTGTGTCTCCAGATGTTGAATTCCCAAGCAGTCACAGATCAGTTCATCCTTCAGGAAGGGTGTGGTTCTTTTGTTTGTGGCAAAGAAACTAGAAAGAAAAAGCACGCAGCCTTTTCAGTGGCAGAGCTAGAAGGTGACACTAAGAGGCCAGGTCCACTTGGGAACTAATCATTAGAAAGTGCCTGCCCACTGGAACTGGAAACACAACCTAGACACTCTGACACCAAGACCTCAGGTGATAGTGCCTCCCAGACCCACGAGCATACTCTCATCTAAAAGAACAACTATCCAGAAACTGCAGCTGAGGCAGATAGCAGCAGCTTGCCTTTTGCACTGGCTCCCAACAGCTTTCTGGGTACGATCCAAGGTGCTCAGGTCCTGTAGCCTGATCAATTTTCAGTACCATGTCCCTTCCCCAGCTCTCTGGAAGAAGTGACCTTGGGCCTCACTGACCCACTTAGGAGAAGAGCACGCATAGCAGAATTGGAAGGAAGTCCTGAGATGAATGCAAGCAGCCACCATGACTGACAGTTAGTGACATGAAAGATTGTAACTGGTGGAAATGATTGATGGGTGACAACCCTATATGATTGGGTGGCAGTGAATGGTGTGATCAGAAGTGTTGGAACTGTCAAAGGAGGGTGCGGCGAGGGGTCGGCGCGACAAGTGGTTTGTGCATGGATGCAGAGAAGGTATTTTGGTATTTGGGGAGAGTGGTGCTACTTCTACTGTCCTCATCTGCCATGGGAGATTGGAAGGATCTCCTTGTAAGAGTGAGGCCCGAGTCCCTGTGGTGAAGTGAAAGAGCCTGTTGGTTAATCTTGTGTGAGGAGTCTGGCTACTCTGGGATTATAGTGGTAAAGAGAGAAGGACTTCAGAGCCCCTCAGAAGAACTCCACTGTGGAAAGTGCAGATCTCTTAATTACGAGGAGTTGAGGAGCCTTACTCCGTGTACCTCTCTCCATGGTGAGGAGAGAAAAGAGCAGAGCTTTGTCCTGCTGTATTGCCTACAGAGTTGCTGGACCGATATTGGGCTCCAGAGTGGTAGAGAAGAGTTACATAAATGTGAGCTCGTTGATTGACTGCAGAAACTGCAGTGTCCCTTGTAAAGTAAATGTATATATATATTAGTAAGAGCTTTGTATTTCATTACTGTTGTTATTAATAAATGTTATATTTCTTTTGTCTCTAATTTCATTGTTAATACACTAATACAAACCAAGGTGGGACTACATACCAGTGCTTTTAGTCCATACTGCTGGACACCCTGGCTAACCTACAATCCTCCCAAGCCCAGTTAGGATGGGATTCAGGCTCCCCACAAAATCCTGGGTGCAACAGCCCCCATACCCGACGGAACGCTTTCTTCCTTTTGCCCGATAGTGGTCCCTCAGCTTAGCCAACAACAACCTTGTAGTATTATCTGCACACCAGTTTCATCTGGTGAAGATGTGAGAGGTTGTTCTCAGTAGTCACTCCTCAGCTTCAGAATTTCCTCCCCCTTGAGGAAGCCCAGGCTTGGATATCTTCCAAAAGACCTTCCTATTTGTGCATTTAGCAAGCCAGAATAGGCTGGGATACTATACTGTATGGGAAGCTTTTGTATCAGATTTTATTCCACTTGCTTTATATATTGTTCTGTCTCTTACTTTCAGCCACCCTGAACATTTGTTGGGAAACATGGCATATAAATCTAATAAATAAAATAAATCAGCACAGACAGGGATACTATAGGTTGGAGTCCCTAGCTCCTGGGGCCTTTTGTTACCAGTCCTTTTATATATTAATTGTTGGGGCTGAGAGGGAGAGGGACACACATGATCATAAGAGGTGAATGACACGTGCCCAGTGGAGCAAGTTGAGAACACAGTAACTGCAAGACCTGCAAAGAGCTACACTAAGACAAGCTTAATATACCTCCTACAAAACTAGGTAGCAAGGGGCTTCTGTTCTGCTTGAATCTGCCAGGGCTCCTGACTTGCAAGCTCTGTGATCCCATTGATCATGTTGCAACTGACCATAAGCACAGCCAGTTTGAGCCCAGACACAGCATTGGGCCTTCCTGAGCCCTGGGCTGGGTGCATCTGTTCTCCAGCTGTCCAACAGCAGCAGCAGGCAGGAGCTTATCTAAACTAGCACCCAGAATCCTAAAGGCTTCCACCAGCAGGTCTGTAAAGGCAATTAGGTACTCCTGAGATTTTCAATTCATCATTTGGTGCTTAGGCATCACTCTGCATCTTTAGTCTCCTAAATACCTTAAAAATCTATTCCTTTGCTCTAGCCACTCCTTATTGTTACTTTAACAGGAGGGAAAGGGAGGAGTCCAAGAGCATGGATAAATTAGCTAACTCCTCCTATATCTGACAATTAACAGCCCCGCTCTTTCAGAGCCAGCACAGCCATTGAAGTGGGATCGAGGGCAGCTCTGAAGTGGGAAGAGTAATATTATAGCCTTATATTACTTCCTGTTTTCAGTCTTTTTCCGGCCCTATTTCATCTCCATTCTCCATCTGTTTTTCTTTCAGAGATAAAATCTATTTTAAGCTGAAAGTATGTGCTCTGCATTGCCCGCAATGCACTCCTCCAGAACTGTGGGTGGCTGCAGCTGCAATATTTTCTTGCTCAGTTTGGGCTGTAGCCGTGCTGGGGAGCCTGATGGAGGTGTTCAGGACCAACTCTCTCTCCTATACAGGCAGGAGTGACAATGAATAGCCACCTCCTTTCCTACCCCTTCTGTGATCGACCATCTTGCGTAGAACTGAAAAGCTATGTCTTTCTGTACAGTATTATGGTTCTTCTTGTCTTTTTTCCCCAAGCTTTATATATAAGTAAGGGCCTGCGCTCTGTTATCGTTTGGTATTATTTACCCTGGGTCCCTACTGAAACAGGCAGGACTTGGCACATCACCCATTCCCTCTTCCTTGCAACCAGCCAACTGTAACAGCTCCATTCTAGACACATTTAGCAGGACCAGGCTGCCTGCTCTGTATTATGCTCTGCATCACTGTGCAGAAAAGCCTTTGTTGGTAAAACCAGAGCATCCCTAGAGGAGAATAGCAATGTTTTCAAAGGGTACCCAGCCTTGGCTTCTGTTGGTCTGGGCTTCTCAAGAGCTAAAGTGAAGCTGGGGTTTGTCACAAAGAGTTAAAAAACTCAGGACTGGATTAGAGAGGCAGAGACCCTTGTGAAATTGTGAGCTTCAGCATGTCAAACATTAATGCCCTGCAGTCATCTTGGGAAGAAGCAATAGGGACAGTAGTGTTTGTCGGCTCCTCCCCCACCCCAAAACTTAGGGAGGACCTCTTCAAGCCCAAGAGTCTGCCTCTCTCCACCTGGCCTTGGGTGTGATCTTGCTTTCCAATATGCTGCTGCAAATCAGGAGAGACTCAGCACTATGCACTGGAGTCAAAGAAGCTGTGTGACAAGCAGACCCCATGTAATGTGATCATGATGTAGGCAGTCTGGCCCAGTGGATGGGTGGGTTTGGAGTGGGTTTGAGGACAGGAGTTAGAAGTCAAGAACAGGCCAAGAGCCAGAGGTCAGGAATGAGCTGACAAGGCAGAAACCACAAGCAGAGAGATTGTTCATCAGCCTGTGGTCAGCCACTGCAGGGGTGCTTAAACAGGACACCTGCTCCCTTTCTCAGCCACTCAGGTAGTGCATAAGCTGTTGTTAATCTACTTATTTTCCCTTTCAGTTTTAGTTAAGTGTTTAGTGTTATCTTACTATATTCAGTCAGAAGGGGACTAGGATGATAACATTTAATTTTGGGGACCCTGAAAAACTTATGAGTAGGCGTGCTGATGTTTAAGGAACTCTCAAAAAATCCTAAAGTTCTTTTATAACTTTTAAGCTCAATTAGATTCCCTACAGAGTTGTAGTAAAATCATGAAAGCTGTACATGAGCTGAACACAGTCCAGTTTATGAGGCAGTTCAAGTGAGTGATAAAAATTAACTGACAGAGCGCAAGTACACATTTCAAACTAGAAGCTGTAATACAGTGGTTCTCAACCTTTTTAGTCTCAAGGTATATTTTGGAAAATGCTAGCTCTTAAGTTTCACTCTTTTTGACCATGGAAAAATAATCAAGCCATCCTTCTGTTGTAGAGACCAAAACAGGTCAGAATGTTTAACATTGTGGATTCTTGTTTGAAATCTCTGGGTGCCTATAGACGTGCAGGGAGACTGCTCTGATGTTCTGTAATTACAGCATGTTGGAGCAGACTCAATTAATCGCGTCTGCTGAAGCATGTAAATTGCCATGCTCCAGCAGCCTCCACATCTCATTTATCAGTGTCCTTGTGCTTCAAAATAGCTATGTGGGCTTGTTTCAACTATAGAGAAATTCTGAATAACTATTTGATGCTTAAAGCCTTCTTGAATAACAGAAGCATAGCTAGTCTGACACATCCGCTGGCCAACACTTACTGCAAGTGCCCCATGCCACTTGGGGGGTACACATCTTTAACCGTGTCCCCACTTTAAGCTCACCAGTTTGGTAGTTTAAGAACCTTCACTAGGGGCCAGGTTGTGCCAGTCTAGCTTAGGCTGAGCAGTACACCTTGCACCTTAGTTCGCTGAGATCAGGTAAGGTGCTGCCGAGTGTCAGGAAGGCACTGGAAGCTGGAGATGATCCTCCACTGTTGCCAAAGATGTTAATTTTATAGGTCACAAATACAGGAAGGAGGGTGCAGCTGCGGCAGGGCTGCACGAAGATGAAAGATGCTCTGAACGCATGGTACATGAGGAAACAATTTCTGAGGTCATGGATCCCTAGCAGGATTTCCCCAACCAAAGTCACCACAGTTTTTTGTGTGGGAATTTGGTGCAGAAGAAGGAAAGACAGAAACAGATTCACTGCATATATCAAATGACTCTCACCACAAAATCCTTCAGAGCCAAAGATTCATTCCAGGTAGATGCTCCCCCAAATGCACTTTGTGATGGCTCTGGGGGAAAGAGAATCAGATTCAAAATGATACTAGAAAAAGCTGGCATGCTCTAGAGGAATGCTAGTATAATCACAAGGAAAGCATAAAGAAGCAGAGGTTGTGCACCGTGCATGAAATAGGAAGCAAAAATGGGGACGGTGAGAGGCTTCTGCAAGAACAAAATATTATACTTGTATTATATCAAGAGGGTGCAGATGTGGGGGGGAGAGATGGGTGAAGACAGAAGGAAAGTGAATCAGAAGAGCGCAAGGGGGAGCTGCCTTGGAAAAAAAATCAAGTCATAATACTGTTACAGGGGCAATCTTTCATGCCTGGTGCAAGCACTGGCCTGGCCCTGGTCAGGCACCCACCTCACTTTCCTGCCACACCTTGATGTAATACTATTGATGTTATAATTTGTTGGGAGACAGCCCGTTATACACCCTGATATTGTGGGGCTATCTGCAACTCCATTCCACCCCTATACTGCAGTCCAAGCCTCACAGATGGCATCTCAGGCAGCCAACTCAACTGCCCCCTTTGTTCGTTATCTGTGGCCCCTTCCCTGGGACCTTTGGCTTCCCTTTAAGCTCTGACCCATCTCAGGCCAGTCAGGATTCCCACCAGACCACCCACTCCCAGCAGGGTGCAGGTTTAGGTCACGCCCGGAACCAGAGCCTCCTGCTCCTACCTGTAAGATGTTCCCATGCAGCCTCTAAACCAGGTGATGTTTCTTGCCTGGCTCCCAGCAGCAAACTGCTCTTTTTTTATATAGGCAGCCACAGTTGAAAAAATGGCTGCCATAATCAAACACCTGCCAGCTGTTGATCTAGCCCTTAAAGTGGCAGGCACCACTGGCATCCTGCCACAAATACCATCTACTCTCATCCTTCAGGCTCAACCATTCCATAAGCATTAGTACCATGCCCAGAAGTGGGCTTTGTGCGTGTAGAATTCAAGCTCAGTTCCAGGCCCTTCCACAATATCACTATACCAAGTGACCATATGAATAAACAAACAAACAAACAAACAAATAAATAAATAAGAAGGGCTATCAATGTATAATGTTTAGAGGGTCAAGTAATAATTGAGCAACTTACATCTGCTTCACCTGGAACAGAAAAACTGCATAGCCAACAGTGAAGAAAGGATGATCGTAGCTCTTCCAGCCTCTGTTCTTCACTTCTCTTCTCTGTGGTTCTGGAGACCATAAGGAGGGGACCACTAGGTACCCATCTCCTGTTGCCATGGAGAGGAATGATGGTTCAGTGCTTAGAGTGTTTACATGAGACTCAGGACAGGTGTTTATCTGAGACTAAGGACACCAGGGCTAGAGAAAAACATTACACAAATGGGTTTAAGTGATTGGAAACTGGTTTAAACCTGTAACAGAACAGATGTTCAGTGCACATAAAGTAGTTTGAAAATGGCTGAAACCAGTTTGAAATAAACCTGGTTGAATATAGTACCAGACTTAACTGATTTGGGTCAAACTTGTCTATGCAATGTCTGTCCCAGACCCCTTGCTCGTTTAAAAACAATCAGACACCCTCAGCATCCCAGCGTGCCCTCTAAGCTGGGCAGGGCTCTCTGCTCCAAAGCAGGGCTGGCCCCTCCCCTTTGCTCCTTGGCCAGAGCTGCAGCAGAGACTTGCAGGCACAGAGTTTCTACTTAGCTTCTCTCTGCTAAGCAGGGATTATCCCCCTACCCTCTGCCTTACACAGATACCTCACCATTAACTAGCACCACATCTTGACTACCATCCATGCTGTGGGAAAGGACAGAGGCAGACAAGTATTTTGGAGCTAATCAACAGATAGCTTGATGTCCTTCCTTGGAAGAGCTGTTTAAGAAGAGTTCCATTAATTAATGGAGAGAGTCTTTGTTTTCTTAATGAGTTGATAAACACTAAGTTAGGGGTGATAAACATTCCCTGCAGGGCAGCTGGGGGCGGGGCAGGGAGGGGATAAAAAGAGCATGCTGCGAGAGCCTGGCCACATGCTCCCCCCCAACCCTGTGGAAGCAAACGGAGGGCTGCTCTAGTGCCCCTGTCTTCTAGCCTGAGCCACTGCAGGCAAGTCCCTGCATTTCTGGGATGCCTGTCTGGTTACAAAACTAATTTAACCTAGCCAGGTTAGCCTAACCTGCAAAGATTGAATCAATTTAGGTATGGGCTTTTTGAATGTCTATCCCTAGCCCAGGTTAATTCCCTCCTCTTCCACAAACTTACTTGCCTAATTTCACACAGGAAGACTTCCTTTTCCTCATTTACTTATTTGCAAAATGTGTATGCTAGTATTTCCCCACTTTCTGGTGAGAGAAAAAGAGAGAGACATTGTAAAGTTAAAAATATTAAATATTGTGAAGTGTTACAGTAAAAAGTGACTACAATTTAGTAGTGTCCTGTGGAACAGTTGGATGGATACAGCTGATCACCAAGATGTAGAGACTGGGAGCCGGGATGGCACAGGGTAAAGATACTTCTGTTTCTAGAGTGGCAATCTTAGGATCTTAGGTTGGATGGATCACCCTGAGATTGGGGCAGGATAGTCTAAAGAGGATTTACTACAGTATAGGACAAGTGGAGCAGCTACCCTTGCTTCTTTTTTTAAAACAGAAAAAGGAGTAACTAGGCCCTAGTGTCAGTGATCATTTTTTATGCAGCTAGCTAGTTTGTACCATTTTTTTGGCCTTAAGAGTTCTTTACTCTTGTTAAATGTGTTTCTATTCTATCTCTGTTACTCCCACTGCTCTTGAAATTCTTTAGTTGATAATTTTCAAATGTTAGAAATAAGAATTATTTTGTCCCAATTCCCCTCAAATCCCAAATTTTCCTCAATAGCACCATGCAAGCCTTTCCTTAAGCAAACAGAGCTATGGAAATGCACAACGGTAAGCAATAAGATTGATTATTTGCAAAATAAATGGCTCAGAGGATCCCTGGAGTCTACTGAAAACATCAGAATTTCTAAGCAGTGCAACCCAACCTAAACCATCCATCATAGCCAGGAGACACACCTTTAGGATGCTCTAACCAGCCCAACTTCTTTTAAATCAAATCACACTATAGGCAACACCTGAAAAGAGCAGAGGTGGTTGAATCAATGAAACTTTACATAGAACAAAAGAGAAAGAAGCCCAGTCTATTACCATGACACTCAAAAAAGCAAAAAGCCTGAATGGACCAAAACAAGATTGGAATAAATGTTGGAAGTGGTTGGAAACTCTGTGGACCTGAGGAAGCAGCAGGATTAGTTCATCACACTTCTAGTCAATAACTTGATGTTCCTATGGAGAGGGTACAGCTCTTCGAAGCATTGTACAAACAAAATAGGAGGCCCCAGCTGAGAGCGAGGACGACTGTACCGGGGACACAAACAGATGCATATAAGAGATGGCTGCTGCTCCAAAGACTTTACAAAAGATAAAAGGCAGGAAGAGGAATAAATCCAGAGGCTTGTTTCTGGGTTTCTTGTTTCAGCAGGACTGAAACATAAGTCTCCTGATGGCCCTTTGCACGTGGTACTCACTGGACAACAATGCATCTTGTCTGGCATAGCTAAAAGACTGATCCACTGACTCTGCATGGGAAGTCCCTATAAGGCAGAGGCGGGAAAAATGTGGCCTGTGGGCCACATTTAAGGGCTGTAAAGGCTATGTGTCTCTAAGCAAAAGCAGTATATTGCAGCAGAACCTTCAAACTTTCAGGTGTACAGAGGAATGAAACTGCATTATTTCTGAATGGCCCCCAGAAGACATCAGTTTTACATCCTTGCTGTACAGATAAGCTGAACAAAACATGAGGTCTAAATTTGTTTTCTTACTAGAGGTATTGGGGAAATCATTGCTCTATCACATATTTGTGTTCTTTGTGATCCCCCTCAAGGTTCTTTCCCAGATTTCCATACACTTATAATTATGTAGAACCTTCTGATCCAAACTTGTAAGCCCCTTTTGTAAACAGGAGACCATCCCTTTTACTCAAACAGTCTGTAATTACTTCTTCTAAGTTTGTTTCTTCCCTGATGAAGCCTTTAATTAGTTCAGCCTGTGAGACATAATGCTTATTTTGTACAGCAATGAAATATGAATATATTCAGAATCCCCGACAGAAGCAATCTACATTCAATTACCCTAACACTAAAAAACAGCCTGCGATCTGAAATCAGCCTCTTTGCTTCCACATCTTTGAGCAAAGCCAAGCCAAACTGCCTCTGATGAAAGTAAATGGAGGTCACCACAGGAGGGGAGAGAAAGGCTGGGCTTGTGATTAAAGCAGAAGAGATTCAATAAAATCCTGTGCGAGCCACAGTCCCCTGGTCACAACAGTCATTTAAGTCTTTCTGCACTGTCAGGCTCCTCACCTGCTAGATGGAGTAAAGATCCTTCCTTTGCTTATCCCATCCACTTCAACTGCACCATGTGCCCTCATTCATAATTGGCCCCCTTGCAGAAAAGTAACAAACACCACAGTTGTTTCAAAGAGCATCACTTAAGGCACTGAGCAAATCAAATGAGTAGCCCCACAAATTTCTCAGTAGCTTCTTCCACACCCAATGCCTTGTTTCATAAATTACCTTAAGGCGGCTGATTTTCAGGAAGGGCTGAGGGTCAACCCTCTAAAATCAGGTCACTTGCAGAAGCCTCCTACTGGGCAGTGCATAGTGAAGGCATGCAAAGAAGCATGATTTGCAAATATCAGCCTCCCTCTTTTTTTCCTTTTTATAATGTAGCAGGCAAGCAAGATTCCCTCTTAGCTGATTCCCACTGAGCTTCAGAAACTTGCTCTCCGAACTGCAAGGCTGCCCCTTCACCAAGTGACATTCTGCCATTACAATTCTCCATAAATATTTGCCTTTCAGCCCAAATTATTCTCAACATGAATGCAAATGAGTTACCCAAAAGATAAACTGGGTCCCCAATTTCCTGCTAACAAGACCACCGCTCCTTGCCTTTTGCAGAGGCAGAGTGCCTGCTGGAGTCATTCTCTGCATAATTTACTTTCTTGATCTGCTCTAAAATGGCTTTCCTGAACCACAACTATGCCTGGGTGGTCTTATTTAAAATCTGGGTAATAACTTTCTCACATTCCACTGGGCAATTTTTTTCTTTCATATTTATTAAAATATATTAATTATTATCAAAGGCCTGAACTACACAGCACAGCCCAGAGCAGGAGCCTTGCTCTTCACATCCCCCCTGAACTCTGTTAGATTTTGCTGCTGGCTGGTGCAGAAGGGCAAACTACCATCTGTAAGACCTAGTAATATTTGCTTGGGAAGCTGAGCAGCTTACTCATAAGAGTAAGACTGAAACAGGCACTTCAGTTAACATTTTGGGGGGCTTTCTACCCTGCTGTGGATGGTATCATCTCCTTTTGTATCAAGCTCTTCTTAGATTGGATTTACCTTTGAAAACACTTTGGATCTGGCAGCTCTGTTTTGGAAGCTGGGAATACTTGGAACACAGCCCATTGCAACCACACCCCCTTCCTGTTCAATGTGCAGGCATAAAGAGAAAGCAAGCAAGCCAAGGGAATGCAATATTAAAGCTTTATTTCTTCCTCCACACATGTGGTTCACTCTCAATATGCACTTCCTGAGCTCTCCAAGCTCCTAAACATAATCATATTGTAGTGCCTCCTACTGGAATTTTTTAATATTGTAACCTCCCCTTTTGTCACTTTTCAGACAGCAAAATTACACAGTTAATGGCTTTCATCTTTATATGCTAAACATTTTATTATCTCCCCATAAAAATCCATACCACTTGTATAAACTTAGTAGGAGCCCTTTTATTAGCATGCATGGTATTTACTTCGGAGTTCAAAAGGGTTGCTCTTCCACATCCTAATGTTCCATATGTCCTGCACATACCTTGAGGGTTGTTTGCTACTGGTGAGAGCGCCAGTCCTTCTTGTATTAACTTTGTGTTTCCTTCTCCTTCTGGTGCGTCATTTGGAGCACCTGTCCCAATACGCGTCACTCATTGCCTTCTTTTTGTGACCTATTGATCATGAGTGCAGAGGACTTATTTTACCATCTTCTATGTGCATAGTAGGCAAAATGTTTGCAGTAAAATGTATGGCCATCTACTGTTACATTACATAAATATGGAGTTTTCTGCTCAACACACACAGCTAATGAATGTTTTGTCCCAGGGAAACAGGTTGATCCTGACAGGGTGCTCCACCGTGGTTCTAAAAATTCTGTACCTTATCAGTAAGCTTCCCTCTTTACATTTCCTTCTGCTTGTTTCTCTATTACTCCTGTATAGTACTACCATAGTACAGTAAGGCTGAGAGTATAGGCAACACGGTGTCTATCTTGAGACTAGGTAGTGTACTGGGCTGCTACTAAGCCCTTCTGTGGGGGTCTCTCTCCAGTCAAGAATCCCTTGCCCTATATTTCCTTTGCTTTTTGCAAAATATTTTAATAGCAACTTCACGGTTTTAACTCCTGATTCAACTTTAATGGGCTGTGGAATGATGGTGATGAGATATCATGCATGCTGAATCAGCTTTACTACTCCACCTCTGATGGACTTTGTAGTAGTGTCTGTCAATGTGTTCTGTTCCTGGAAACCTGAAATTAGTCTACAATAAGGTACAGTGTTTTGTAGTGAAAAGTTCCTTTCCCACTCGCTGCACAAGTCTGCTGTGAGTATATTCCATCCTAGAATGATTTTTATGTATTCTTTAGATAATTCCTGTTCTCAGGGATTGCTGTTGTAGGTAGAACCTTGAATGCTCATTTAATTTTAGTGGTTCAAGTATTCTTGAGAGACAGATGAAGTATCTCCAATTCTGTCTGGCTGTTTTGACAAGACGAACAGAATCTTTGCCTTGTATACTTGGTTCTCAATTCTTTCTAGCCTCTGCCTTGAATCTGGCACATTCAGGAGGCACATTTCATAGCTTTCCATGTTTGGCTTATTTCAGTTCATTTGAGAAGCTCATGTTCTTGTTCAGTTCCTGTATGTTCCTGCCGCTTAGTTGCTCTAGATAAAAATACCAGCATTGCACATCCACATCCTTTTCTTTCACTATGTCTTGGTTGCAGCTAGAGGCTGGCTGGAAGAGAATTCTGTTTTGTGAAAAAATGTTTTCGATCCACAGTAGGACTAGGACAAAAATGAGATCTTTCAGATATTTTCAAGCTAAAAAAATAAGAGAAACTTCACTCTAAAGCAGCCAGATGCTAGGGCAGATCAGGTTCAAGTCTGATTCAGAGGAAGCTGAATACTGAACCTCAGTCAGGAAGACCAGGGCCTGGAAGCTGGGACTCCCATGTCTTCAACAAGCCCATCTCATCATACTTGTATTGCTTTATATAGGTGTCTCTTTGTTCACAGTATTTTTGGAGGGTCATTAGTTCCTCGATGTATGCAATAGCTACATTATGTTAAGCAAACCACATACACACTTTATGCAGTAGTTACCATAGGGCAGTGATTCTCAACCTTTTTGGACTTGTGGCACCCCTCCATTACTTTTGTGAACTGAATGGCACCCAATTTTAAAAACAAATATATATATTACAGTGCTTACCTCCCTTCACAGGGCTGGGCAGGTAGGGTATGGGATTGTCCAGGCAGGGACAAACCCAAGCCCAGTTTACCTGCTTAACTTAACTGCTTATCTCCTCGCACCTCACTTATCTCTTACATATCAAGCCTCACCCTTCAGAGGATCTGACAGAACCCCAGGGTGCTCCAGCACCCGGGTTGAGGATCATCACTGTAGGGGTTCATACACAACTGAAAGACTTGCAAAAAAAAAAAATTAAAACGGTCAGGCAATTTACAATTGCTAGTGACCTTTCAACTGACTTAAGTGTCTTTAGATGCAGTACAGTGCATCTGCTGTACTGCTGCTCCATGCTATGACCCTGAGAAGGTCAGCTAGTCTCAGGGATAGTAGACCACAGCAATTTTATCTCGTTTCCTTCACTTAGAGATTTACTTTTCTAACTTGTTTTAGCAGAAAGGTGAGGTTGTGGCTGTGAGCTACCACAGCAGCCACATCCTTTTCTCTTGTCCCTACATCTTTCTATCCAAATGTTATCAGCCTCAACACTGAACTCTACCCAAATGACATTCTAACCTCTCTGTACCTACTTTCTGCTGTCCAGATTGTGGTGAGATAGCTGCTTTCCTTATGCATGAACATTTAATTATATCGTTATCTAGATTAAATATCAATATTAATTTCTCCTAATGTAATCTACGAGGTATGTGATACAATGTCAGATTCATTTTACCTACTTCTGTGAGCAACACATCCACAGTTCATCCAGTCCTTCAAAATTATCTCAGAAAGCTTTTGGTAGCTTGTCTGCAGAAGTGCCACAGTGTATTGTCTGCCCTGGATATGTTTAGTTTTGTTTGTGTGCCTGTTGTATAAATCATTTGTCCCTAGTTTAGCACCAGCAGATTCATAAATTCACTTGCTTTAGTTGAAAACTGTGGCTTCTGTGTTGCCTGTATTACTGCAATTTCAACCTGTATGCTTTTCCATAGTGTTCTCTAATTTATGATGCCCTGGTGGAATTATGATAATGTCACCATGTAATTTTAATTTGGCTTTGGTTAGGTGCATTTTTACTCTTTTTTTTTTTTTTTACATTATGCTGAGGAAGTCTTTGTAGCCTAACACATTTACTGCATCTCATACTTATCTGACCTTTACCAACTATTTATTTTTGCTGTTTTGTATTGCATAAGGCAGCATATAAACATAAATAAAATAAAATATACATGCAAAAACTCATCTTCTGAGTCGCAGGTTGCTTCCTTGAGATGGCATGATTTTGTTTGTGTTTTTATCATCTGCAAACTTTGGGGAAACTAATTTTTCTTGCCACAAACCATTACATCTAACATCCTAAATAGGACATTTTTCGTATTTTTCATTTCTGTCCTTTATCATGCCCAAATGTTGTCCTCTGCATTTACCTTCTTTGCTCTGTATTCGTGTAGTTGTTTTCACATAATTTTGGTGCATTTTTCCTTGCATTTGCATGCCTTTCCTAAGGTACTTCATTAATTATCTCTGTGTCGGCTCCGGTTTGATTTATGGAGTAGCCTGCATATATCTCTAGCTTTTGGTACAGCTCTCAGCCTTTTTGTTCAAGCCCCTGTGCTTCTTCCATTCCATCATTTGAGATTTGATAATGGCACGAGTCATCCAGCCTGCATAGCCTGACAGTCTATTGATCGCTTGTCTCTCCAGATTCTTGATTTCAGTTGTTGAAGACACCTTTTCCTTACTTTTTTTTTTTTAGTCAAAAATGCTTTTGGAAGACATCTTTACTTTCCATTCCATCCCAGAAGAGCGCACCCCAACTGCTGAAACTTCCTTAGCCTGACAAAGGGTTTTTGAACCCAAAAGCTTGCGTAATAACGTTTCTCCAACTATTTGGGTTGGCCTAATAAAAGATATCAAATTCACCCAAGGAACCTTGTCTGCCTTTGGAAGACTTCTACATTACATAGACCTCTTTGCTTGGCAGCTGACACATCCAGCTACCACTGGAACGTGTGTCAGCCTTTGTCTACTGCACCTACTAATGCAGCTCCTCTTATTTTGTTTGCATTTTTACTCAACCCTATTTCAGTTTCCCAGTTTTCTCCCTGTGATCTAAAGAATGTCCCAGTTCTGAACATAACCCTTTTCACGCCCATATGCTTGGCATATAGTATTGTCACAATGAATACCTTGACTTTTTTTTCTAATTGATTTTGTAACATTGTTAGTTTCTGCTTTTTGTACCTTTCATAGTGATTATTTCTCACACCATAGTCAAGCACAAAGAGGGAGAGAATGATCACACCAAGAGTGCAAGGCTCAGGCTTTCCTCCTCCCTACACATGTGCTATTCTCTCATCAAGCATTTCCTGAAAGTCAAGTTTGACTTTCCTAGACATAATCATGCTGCATCACCCCCTGGTGGCAATCTGTTTGTAACAACACTCAGCCCCATGAGGGATACCTTCTGTGCTCTTGGTGAGAGATGGTCAGTTTACAATCCCTTTGTTAAAGGGCAACTGTAGGCACTTTGCTTCTAGTATTTGTGACTCGTATGTTATATTTTTAATGCTATTTCTGCCATCAACAAAATCTGTTTCTCCTTGAAGCTATTACTAGATTATGGCAAGCAAGGCAAGAATATTTATATTCTCATTTACTAATTGCAAGAAGCAGGATTTGGTTGGTAATATCCCTTGCTGAACCAACTATATAGGTGAGAGATGTTACTCAGAGATATGGTCTAGCTATCAACTTTCCATTAAGTTCTCTCAGGAATACATTCACATTGAAATCAATGTTCTTGGTCCCACAATGCATATCCTGAATGGCACCCTACAAACAACTGTATACAAAAAACCCACAAACCACCACATTTACCTCCAACAAAACTAGTAATCAGCCCACACAACCTATAGCCAGATCTTTGCAATACGTGCCTCGCCAATTTAAAAACTGCTTTTACCCAACAAGAACCCTCCAGCAGCAAATAGACAGCATTTCTGAATGATCCACTCAAATACGCCGCATAAATGTACAATGATGCCATTTAACAATAAAGATAATCCAAGGCATGTTTCATCTCAGGTAAACAATACAATTCACCTCACTCCTCTGCTTCCCCACCCTTACCGCCTGCCAGCTTTCAAGATTAGGTTGCATTGGTTTTTAATTACCTACATGCATTACAAAGACAAACTGATTATATCCCTTCACACCCATTTCTTCAAGTTTAATTGCAGCAGCCACATCTCTTTCTATCCTCATGTCAAGGACTTGTGCTGCTGTTGGTGCTTGGACTGCACCAAACTCCAGTCTCTCATGGACTACACTTTTGGCAGAGGGGAGTGAAGTGTTTTAGGTGTTTCCTTAGGAGTGCCTATAGGGCTTTTTTCATTAAAAAAAAAATCTATGCCCCCCTTGCAATATGTCAATCAGACTTAGTGTTTAAACCCACCTTAGTCAGGTTCTCTCTGGATAGACTCCCTTCTCTCTTGTTAAGTGTTTCTGTACTCGAGTTTGGAAAAACTAAAGCGTTTTTCCCAGCATAATTTATTTCCCTCAATTTTCTAGCTGCTTTTAATTTTTTTTCTTTTTTGGTGGTATTTGAAAGCTGTTACTGGGTTAGCTGTGGGAGGGTCTCTTTGTGCAGGCTGTGGCCTCAGAGGCTGGTGTGCTCACTGTGTTGCTGGAAGCGTGGCCGAGGAGCACCGTTTGAGTGCGGTCTGTAGGAACTGCTGGTTGAATCTTACACTGTTGCCTTCCTCAGTCCCTTCCCTGAACTCCAAGCAGCATAGATTATCCCACCAGCTCCAGATCATCAGCCTTATCAGAGGGGAAGTCTACTCTCTTTTTCAGCAGGGAGAGGTCTCTCTTGTCTACAGGAGATGATCTTCCAAGTTTGAAATTCTGGCTGCTGCATTTTGCATTTGCAGGGCACCCGTCTTGTCCTTGAGCTCATTAAGAGGAGATACAGTTGTATGGTGTGCAGCTTGAGCCCTTTTAAATGCCTTTTTCATCTCTAACGGCAGCCAGCCCCTCCCTATTCTTCCAGGCTCACCTCCATTTTGTTTGCAGTAGGGAGGCACAGGGCAAGCTTTCTGGAGCGGGAATGCTGTCAGAAATCCTTCACTGTAGTTTTGGACTTGCTCTGATGGCTCTTCTTCATCTTATCTTCAGTGAAGATTAGTCATGCAAGTGAAAATGAAGGTTCAGCACTGTTAACCTAGCTATTTTAAGCAGGGTTTGGAGAAGCACAGGGAAAGCACACCAACTACTCGAGCATGCCCAGTGGTGCCCTCAAGCTGCAGCCAGACCTAAGAAACCCCCACGAGCTGCACAGTCTTGAGTCCACGTTGGAAACTTCAAGAAAGAGCATCAAACAGCTACAACCTGTGCTCCAAGAAGATCAGCCCTTGAAAGAAATATTCTTGCATCCCCGCTCCAACATTCAAACCACCCCTGCAACCTCATCAAATTTAAAAGCAAAAGCAGACTCGTTTGTGGGTAAATGCCAGGTGGAACCAGCCCTGCCTGAACAACTACAAAACTTGCCCACACATCTCCGCCATCACTGCAATCAGCACCCTCCCCACAAGATGCACAACAAAACCATATGAATCCTACATGGCTATCAGAAACGAAATTCATTTAATCCAGTCTACCAAACTCTCCCGTGAAACTATGCAGCCGACACTAAACGGCCACTATGCCCAAGAATTAACAAGAAAACGATCAAGACATAAGCATTCTCCTACTGGTGACTGTTTATCGTGAAATAACCGCTGTCTCTGCCCTCACAGTCCATTTCCTCCAGGGAAATCTATGTGAAACCTTCAGAAGACAGGCCTGGGAACAGAAAATTATCTGTGAAGCAGAGTTTTAAAAAAGCCCTCTTTCCTTTTGAATGATCTTACTCTTTTAGATAATTAGGTTTATCCATCCCAACTGCTCTTACTTGGACTGTAGCCACTTCTGTTCATTTCTCTTTGCTCCACAGGTTTACTGCTCACTTCATGTCCTAAGGGAGCATTTTCATTCACTTATGGGGATTAAACAAAAGTCATTGTTTCACCTATTAACTTAGACTGTATCTGCTTCTTTTCCTGATCTACAAAAGGGTATCTTGGACCGAGACCTTGTCTAAAACCTCACTCCCAAGTACATAGTTAGTCCAATAACATTTTTTACCAAACAAATCCTGCTTCTTGCATATTCCTTGGACCATCATGGCTACAACAACTGTCCCGCTACTTTAATTACAGTGCAAAGGAAAGCACTGATCTAAATTTACCGGCAAAGAAGTACCTAATTGCTTTAGTCAAATGTGAAATCAAGTCAGTATTTTCCACACATGTAAGTCTGTCATTTAACATTCTTGGCAGCCTGGTCTTTGACAAGAATTGGTACTTAGGGCTTTATTGAGAGTATTAATTGTGGCTGTCAGACAATGCAGGTACACTCACTTCCATACCTGCCTACCTCCTGCCTAGCAATTAATTTTTCCCCCACCTCCAAGTCAGTCCTGACAAGTAGGAGTGCCTTCCTACTCTTTCCTGTCCCCCAGCCTTTCACCTACTCTGAGACCCTCAGGCCACCCGCCTCCCCCCACCCACCCAGTTCTGCCCTCCAGACACATCAATTTTATTCCCCAAGCTTCACCTCTGCTCCTCCTGAGATTCTCCAGCCCTCGCTCCTATGCTGGGGCAGTCACAGGGTGATCCTGCTCACAAGAGTGGAGGCGGTAGGAAAGGGCATAGGAACCACACACTGGTGGGCACCTGTCACTCCCTCCTTTCTCCTCTTCCTGAGTGAACAGTGTTGGGGAGAGCTCTGCCTGTCGTATGTACCTTTGGCTGCTGTGACTTAGGCAGTGGGGCAGGCAGCCAACCAGAGTGGGTTTTCTCCCAGGCACAGCTGATGTTCCCAAGGGAGCTGGAGTTTCTTACCTGACTATGGGACCAGCCCAGCCCCGGATGAAATTCAGGGACTGTGGGTAACACTGCACCTGTGCTTCCTGCCTCTCCCCACCACCCGTCCAGGCACCTGCCATGCTGCAAAAGAGCTGCCTCTATAGTTGCGCACACCATGGAGACTGCAAATATTTGGATTCACATAATCACACAGGCACTGCGATCATAACAGCCAAGTGATGACTGTGGCAAAGCCCTCTGGAGGTTTTATGGCAGGATTAGGCAAAATATAGCACTTGGGCCAGATCTGGCCTGCGGAGTGGCATGTCCCTTGACCTCACAAGGTGGCACTTGGGCATCCCCATGTGATGTGAGCCTGCAGTTCACCTTGGGATACGCACACGGTGCCTGCAGCCGCCCCCAGGCCTGCTGGCAGCAGCAGTGGCAGGAGCCCCAGTAAGGACACTGCATCTAGGGTTAGGGCTGCTCTCTGTGGAGACTGGCCCTGGATGGAGTACACTCAACAGGCTTCCCACTACTGCTTTTGCCCCTGTGTGCATGGCTCTGCCCCATGCCAAGCTGGCAGGACAGGGGGCTGCCACCGCTGTGCAAGCATCCTAGGGCAAGCTGCAGACTGGCACTGGATGCGTGCCTCAGTGCTGCCTGCCTCCCCGGCCTGTTCCTGGCTGCTGCAAGTGCATGGTGGGTGTGGAGTCACTTCTGCATCCACTCCACTTCCTCCCATGCCTGTGGGCTGCATGGCTCAAGCTGGGGGAGAGGACAGGTGAGCAGAGAAAGGAGAGAGACTAAGTTCCTCCCAAGCTTCCTCTCCCCCTTATGGGTGCTGTGGCCCCCCAGCAATGCCTAGTGGCAGTTTCCACTTCCATCCCAGCCCCATGCTCTCAGTGCCCCATGATCCAGCCCCAGATGCAGCTCTAGGGAGCCTCATGGACAGGGTGTGTGGGTGGGCAGGAGCTGCATCTGTGTCCAGGATCAAGGGACACTGACAGCGTGGGGCCAGGGTGAGGTATAGGTACGATCTGTTCCCTGCGTACCCCTGCCCACAGAAACCACGCCTGACTGACCTGGCCTCACACTGTCATGGCTCTGCAACCTTGCTTTCTGACCCTAGCCTCACCTGCCCATCCTGCTCCTGAACACCACCACCCAGGTCCCATCGGACATAGGGAGATTGAGTAAGTTGTTGCATGGGTGGGGGGTGCTGACCCAGCTAGCAACTGCTGAGCAAAAATGTCTATTTGGCCCCTAGGCCCCAAAAAATCAACCACCCCTATTATAGAGGCTCTGACTGGGAGCAGTAAAGCTCCTTCCACATACCACCATAAAAAACCCCCAGCAGCCACAATAACTCCAGCAGCTGAAGGCTGTCTCCTGCAAGAAACCAGGCCCCAAAGTCCTGAGCCTAGTGTAGCTGCTCTGAGTCACCGTGCTTTCTGCTGCACTGAGCTACCCTGAGATTTCCTTTTTTCTTTTGAAAAAGGACCACGTAGGTCTCTGTGGACCTGAGGTCTGATATGATTAATGACAGTTCTTCTGGGCTGACTGCGTCTCACTAGGAAGAGGTCTGGCAATCATAGCCCAGGCAACCAGTGGGGAGCCAACAGCTGTAGCAGCCAGCTGAGCTTGCACTGGCTGCGTGCATCCTAGACCTGGACGATGGAAGCCTGCAATCTGTCATTGCTTGTGTGCTCACACAATTGCCTGCTAGGATTTCAATTGATTTCTGGAAGATACAACTGACACCTAGTCATCTTTTCTCTCCACACAGTCTCCGATAACAGCAGTGCCTCTGACCTGCATTATCAATTAGGTTATACACATACTGCCAAAGGACATAACCTAGAACAGCACCCCATGTTCTGAGTGTGGTCCTGAGTGTGTCTTTTGTTAATCACTTCTCCCTACAGTGCCACAGCAATGAAGTTTGGCACCTGGGGCAAAGCCCGCACCAGCAGCTCACCTTTGCTCTGTGCACAGATCTGCAGGGCACCTCCCTCTCACCCACCATGCTTGCCCAGGAGGGCACGCAATGGCAGGAGCCACCCTTCCCCATCCCCACAAGCCCCCAAATGAGCCACTTGTGGCTGTCTTGCACCCTGTCCTGGTTGAGCAGCACTTGTTGGTGCCCCTTTGGCTTCTGCACCCAGGGCAGTCACTGCACTTGCCCTCCTCTTGCTATGTCACTGATTCCCTAATTCCCTTCCCTTCCACCTCCTGCCAGTAAAGCAAAAAGCTGTAGAAACCGACTCTGGCTGCTTCAGTGTGCTTCCCTCTCCTCCCTACACTGCATACACAACAGGATTTATATGAACCAGGTCTCAAGTTGCAGTTAAATTAGGCAAATATTCTTAGAGAGTCAGTACGGCTGTCAGAGGTGTCTCTAGAGGTAACAGCGAGGTATATGCTTTCCACAATACAGCAACTAAAGCATCGATTATCTGATTGCATCACCCACAGGTAAATATAGCAGAATTGTCATTCAGTTGACAAGAAGCGTCTAGGTCAGAACAGACAAAAGATTTTGTTCCCAATTGTCCAATGTTTCTACCCTCCTTTAGATCAATATGAAATGGGCATGAGAACACTGCCCAATCAGAATGTTGTGGATGGTACAAACCACAACCGAGGATGTTTGGGTCCAGCAAGCTGTTCCAGCTGATGTTCTACCTTCCATCTGTGTCTAAACCTTGGGACCAAACTGTGGAGGTGTTAACTTTTAAAGGAGTCAAAGCACAAATTTGACCTACATCTCCTGTTACATCCCGCTAGGGCCAGGTTCTGGAGATCCAAATTCAGGGACTCGAGCCGAGAGGATTCTATACTAAATTTTTATTAGAAGGATTGATCAAAGTACACAAAACCCTGATCAATATTGTTAGTATGTATAACTTATTCTGTAGTTAGTATAATTAAAGCTTTGCCATGGTAAAATTACAGATTGATCCAAAAAAGAAACAGGAGGGAAGAAAGCAAAGGTTAAAACAGAAAGAGGAATCAAAACAACAACGACATCAGGCTTAAACTCTATGTCAGTTTCAGTTGTGATCATGCACACTTAAGCATACGGGTTTGATTCTTACCCCCAGATCTCAACACAGCAGAGTGCATGACTGGCTCTGTCCGTCATGGTGCAGGTGTCCCGTCACATCGGGTACGCTGCGAGAGTGTCCAGGCCAGCTAGGACTGTCTCCGCACTACAAATTGCATCTCACACCTTGAGTCATCCCTGTGCCTTTCTGTAAACAACAGTGTATGTGACCCTCTCGCTTAGGACTGATGGTACTGCTCCCAGCATGTCACTGTCCCAAACTCCATTTGGGGGGAGGTCTTAGCATAACTTTGGGGGGCTAGAATGGGCAGTCACAATCTCCTTAGACTTGTTTCTGGATTTAAGTAGAAGGCAGGTGTGTATGAAGGGAAAACAAGTTATGGTAGCTGCTTTGCTATACTTCAGCATAAAGCAAGGCGATCAGGTGCAGCATGGACTTGGGAATGGATTTTTAGCTGTTTCTGAAGAAAACAGAACCCAATGGGAGCAGAGAACATGAGTCTACAAAAGGGATGCTCACATAGCTCTCCTTGATAAAGATGAAAGTATTTGGGGTCTGCCTTTGGGGCTGCACACCCCAGGATTTCCCCTGCAGGGTCAGGCCTCTGAAGCTCTGGAGGTTTCCCTGCTTGCAGAGGCACGCCCCAGGAACCCTTGGGCACGTATATGCAACATGCTGCATCACCCAGTGATGCAGGAAGCAACGGGAGTAAAATCCTAGTAATCTTCTGCTCCTTCCCATGATGATGACTCAGAGGCCTGATGTTCCTATCAGTCTTTTGGCTGCTCTTTGGGTGACAGAGGAAACTGCTATCAAAACCAAGGAACAGGGAGGACTGAGTAGGAGGCAAGTCCAGCTCTGTTTCTTGAAGCAGTAAATTATGTGCTGAGTTTTCCCAACATGATCTCAAGAAGCAAATTGAAGTAATTCAAGGAGAAGCTTTAAAGCCAACCCAGAAAGGGAACCTGGTGGAATTCGGCATCTACAAACTGAGCTTTGCAATCCATGGAGGGAAAGGAAGCCACAGGAGACTCTAAGCAGGGCAATAAGCAGCCCCCCAAAGCACTCAGAATGGCTTAGGGAACTGCCCCAAGATGTTCTGATGCAGGGGCAGATCCAGAGGGGGTGCAGTGGTGTGGCCATACCCCTCTTTTAGACTAGGCTATCAGAAACAGCATTCAATGACTTTTAAAAAAAAATCTCTGAAACATCTAAGTATTCCCTGTTCTCCTTTCCCCTCTGTGCTCAGCTGCATGTAACCTCCCCTTCCATTCCCCCTGCCTGCCACTGCCCCTGGATAATCCAGAGGTGGGGGAGGGGAAGTTCCAGAGCTGCTCCTGCCCCAGTCTAGCTGGGCTGCCCAAGGAGTCAGGCTCGGCTCAGGACAGCATCAGAGAAAGCAACAGGTGGGTTCCCCCTCCCTGGCTGGCCCCGTTCTCTGACAGCCCCAGTGCAGACATGGGAACAGGGAACGTTGCTGCTGTCCCAAACTCCCTGCATAGCTGGGCTGGATCTCGGAGGGAGCAGCTCTGGAGTTCCCCATACCTGCAGGGTAGATCAAGACAGCAGCAGTGGTGGGCAGGGGATGGGAAGGGAGGAAGTGCTGATGGTAGGGGAGATTCTGATCTAATTCAGGGACTTAAAGTCCTGGGCTGCTGCTTCCATGACAGGATGCGGCTTGCCTGTCCTGGTGGTGCTGGTTGGGGGGGGGGGGGTTGGGAGCCAGGTGCTGGTCCTCCACTCCACTTTACAAAATCCTGAATCTACTCATGCCAGAAGTGTTCCCTGAACCTCTGAGACACAGCAGGCTTGGGGCCCAGTTCCCAAGGTCCATAGTGCTCCCCACAGGTCTAGAAATTTGGCTGCGGAGAAGCAGCAATTGACACTGCCACCACTCTCCCACCACTGACTTACTAGTCCTGTGGGCTGGATGATATGACTCCACAAGCTGGATCTGGCCAACAGGCTGGAGGTTAAGTGTCACTTAAACTGTATTAAACACAAAGGGGAAAGATGGCTTTGTCTCTCAAAAAGAGCCCTTCATCTCTCACAGTCACCCACTGGGGACTGGTCAGGAGAACGTTCCCTGATCCTACAGCAGGAGGAAATCAACAATGCAGGGCAGCTATACAGCCCCCTAGCTTACCTTTCAAACATAGCTTCCAGGCACAAGGGACAAAGGTTGTGTGCCCAGGATGATGTTCGGGTGGACTTGAGCACAGAACCCAAGAAAATCAAACAGGCATGCTATTGCTGCTGGAACTTTTCCATGCAACAGATTCAAATCCCATCAGAAAAACAAAACATATTGTTGGCACACCCTCAACAGTCACCCCTGCTGGCTCTGACTGTATATTTAATACTGGATCTGGCCAGTCTTCTTTTCCCTGTGACAGTCTCATGAAGACCCCAGGATAAAGCAGTCTGGATTTGTTGCCCAGGTTGAAAACTAACCAAAGCCCACCCTTGAACAAAAATACTACTTGCGCATCCATCATCAAACACCATCATAGTCACACAGCAGGGGCTTTTCTTCAAGCTAAGGAGACTCAAGCTCAGTGCTGTTGAAACCAAGCTGCTGAAGATAGCGGGCATGCTGGGACCTACTGTAAATGTTCCATGCCATGTTAATTATAGCACAACACTATTTTTCTTGGGATTAATAGATCTCTGGCTGTAAAAATTCCATGGCTAAACAGAAAGTTATTGGAATATTTGATTTCATGCAGAGGTCCCCGGTCCGGTGCCAGGGCTGTTTAGTTTAACCTTCCTGGAAGCAGGAGCCAGAAAGCTGGATCCCCTATTGCATTATGGCAGTTTTACATCTATCTGCCTAGTTACTAGCACATAAAACCAAAGTAATGGAGCATTAGGCCCAGAGCTTTACTCAAGGTTCTGTGTTGCTAGATTGGATAGGCGTTAGTGTTTTCAACACGTTGACGCTCAACACTGCACATGTAACAAAACAGACTGAGCCCTCAGGTTTGTGCATGCATTGCAAGGGCACACTCTCATTGCAACAGCTAGGTTAGAATGTGAGGCATTGCCTTCTGGATAGCGAGAGACACATGGCTTCTTTGAAGGAATTACCATGTTTAAGCAAGCACATGCTACGGGAACAGTGATAATGTTTAAAAATCTCTTTTTACTAAATTTACAAGCTGGGTTTGATTTTGCTATTGTTGATTTTGAGCGTTACCTACTCCTGTGTAGTAGGGCTGTGTGAAATTTCGCCTGGCATCTTGTTTTGAAGCTGTTTCAATGTGTTTCAAGCTTGAAACAGAGAAATCAAAATGAAACAAAAGCCTTTGAAACAGCTTCAAAATGAAACAAGGGAACTCAAAACGTTTTGAAAGTTTCAAAACGTTTTGAGTTTCAAAGCCAAGCTTACTGGCTTCAGTGCTGGTCCCAGCCAGCAGCATCTGCCTCGTGTCATCCAGCAGGCAAATCGGGGGCTTGCCTACACCCCTGGTAGGGCTGCAGGGGCTGTGCCAGAGTCCTCCTGGGGGAGCAGGACCCCAATCTGCCTGGCAGATGACAGACTGGTGCTGGGCACAGCTCGTACCCAGCACTATAAAGACTGGTGCTTCTGCTGGCTCCACAGCTCCTGTCACTCGGCAGGCAGATCAGGGGCATGCACCCCCGAGAGTACTGTGTCAGCTCCCATAGCCCTCGTAGGGGTGCCAGTGGGCCCCTGATCTACCTGCCGGTAGACAGGAGCCAGGTGCTGCTGCCTGGGGCTAGCGGGCTGGGGCAGATAAGCTTGTGTGGGGACTCGCCGCCCCGATCCTGATGGCAAGTCCTCCAATGACCATGTCCCTATGGTAACCCCTTTAATACCATATCGCAGCAGGAAAAAACCTGAGCACATCCCACCTACCTGTACCTGCCTGCCTACTCCAAAACCAGAAACATGCCAGTGAAGCCATTCTGGGAATTGTCCCCTTTTGGTTACTCTAAAGACTCTAGTCTCCATTGTGCCTGAGAAGCCTGAGCCGTTGACCTGACAATTCTTGGTTTGGTGCGTACAGGCAGGAGTGGGAGGGTAGGGCGGGCTCAGGATCACACGTGGCAGGACATGTTGCAGTGCTGAAATACCCATAGCCCCCCTCCAGTCTGACAAGACTGTAGCTGAGACATCCTTGCTAGAAAAAACACACATTTGCTGGCTTCTTTGGGTAGCTCCTTTCTGTTAAGAGTTGATGGGAACTGCTGTACAAAGAGAACCAGGGGTTGATCCTGAAGAACAAGTGCAATGCTTTGCATTACTGAATGCCAGAAATTAGTACTTAATTGACCAACCATTTATTAGCTATATGCCTAGTGGGAGCAGTAATCCAACACTTCACACACAAATATAAATTGTCCAAATGAAGTGGAGGATTACTGATGGCAATAACTGTGGAATCTTGTGCCCGATCAATTCCAAGTTTACAGGACGTGTTTTAGGCAGCAGTGGGTAGAGTCCCATAGAGCTTAATAAGAATAAAAAAACCCACTGTCACAGGGGTGTAGGTTGTAGCTGTGTTGGTTTAAGGACATAGGCAGACAAGGTTCTTTGAGTAAATCTGATATCATTTATTAGACCAATTAAAATAGTTGGAAACAATGATCCTAGGAAGCTTTCAGGTTTAAACACCCTTCATCAGGCTGAGGAAGCATCACCGTTAGCACTTAAAGAGTTGCCCCTCCGTCTCCTGGCTGAGTGCTACCTGCCAGCTGTGAAGCAGATGGCGAACCAGCAGCAAGAGCTAAAGAGAGAGGAATGTGAAGAGGGCTTGTTTTTCCCATCCTCCTTACGTCTTGCTTCCCCCAAGTCTGCTGCTCCATGGGATGGAAGGAAGAGCATCAGGCCTTGGACACACTACTTTTGTAGTGTTATACACAGTTACAGTGCTATAAAAAGCTAACATACACATGAAATGGCTGTTTGTAACACCACACAAAAATGGCAGATTCACCACAAAATGTTCCTCTTTCAAAAAGGGGTTTCTCTGTAGTGCCACTAGTAGCACATGGGCAGTTACAGGTACCATTACAGGAAGCTCTTGAACCTCAGCATCCCAGCCCTTTGCTCTTCTTCTCTCCCACTCCAGGCTCTCCCAGGTGATGTGAGACCTCATGGGGCTAAAGGATCACTGGCAACAGCTGGCACTTCCATAGTGCTGCTAGCAGCAGGAAGAGTTGCCCTTGCCACCAGCGTGGAGGGACTACTGGCAACAGCAGATGCACCCAGGATGCTGACCTTGCTGCCTCATTGACAAGCACCCCTGGGGGCAGGAGGGGAGCAATGGAATGCTTAGCAGTACCATAAATTAATGCGTGCCCATAGCCAGACAGCGTCATCTGTCCACCAAGCCCTTCTCATAGGATCATAGAAGCAGGGTCGGAAGGGACCTTGTAGATCTTCAAGTCTGACCCCCTGCCTGGACAGGAGGAAAACTGGGCTCAAATGACCCCAGCCAGGTAGGCATCAAGCCTCCTAAAGACCCCCAGGGTAGGAGCCAGCACCACTTCCCTTGGAAGTTGGTTCCAGATCCTAGCTACCCTGTGAAGTAGTTCTTACGGATGTCTAATCCACACCTACTCTCCAACAACTTGTGGCCATTATTCCTTGTTATCCTGGGGGGTGCCAGGGGAAACAAGGTCTCCCCCAAACCCTTCTGGTCTCCCCTAGTGAGTTTGTAGATAGCCACTAGGTTCCCCCCTCAGCCTTCTCATGGGAAGGCTGAACAGGTCCAGGTCCTATAGCCTCATTGTAGGGTCTGCCCTGCTGTCCCCAGATCATGTGGGTGGCCCTCCTCTGGACCCTCTCAATGTTGCCCACATCCCTCTTGAAGTGGGATGCCCAGAACTGGACACAGTACTCCAGCTGCGGCCTGACCAGTGTCACGTAGATGGGGAGGATCATCTCCTTGGCCCTACTTGAGATGCACCTGTGGATGTACGATAAGGTCCGGTTAGCCCTGCTGACCGTGACCTTGCACTGTCGGCCCATGTTTATCTTGGAGACAATAAAGACTCCAAGATCCCTTTCTGCCGCTGTACTCTCAAGAAGGGAGTTTCCCATCTTACAAGTGTGCTGCTGGTTACTTCTGCCCAAGTGCAGCACTCTGCACTTGTCCGTATTGAAATGCATCCTTTTTTTTGTTAGCCGACCCCTGCAAGCTATCCAGGTCTTGTTGCAGTCTTTCCCTCCCTACTAGCGTGCCCATCTCACCCCAAATTTTGGTATCTTCAGCAAATTTAACAGGTTGCTTTTCACCCCATCGTCCAAATTGCTGATAAAGAAATTGAACAGTGCGGGCCAAAGGACCTCAAAGGACTGGGTCTTACCTCAAGCCTGGGGGTACTCCGCTGCCCACTTCCCCCAGGTCGAATATAACCCGTCCAACCACCACCCTCTGAGTATGACTCTTCAGCCAATTTGCAATCCATCTGACAAAAGGCAATCAGGTTGGTCTGACATGACCTGCCCCTAATGAAACAGTGCTGGTTGCCCTTGAGCATCATCCCTGATGCCAGCCCATCACAGATGTGCTCCTTGATGATCTTCTCAAAGTTTCCCCAGGATTGAGGTAAGACTGATGGGACTATAGTTGCCTGGATCCTCCCTCCTCCTTTTTAAAGATGGGGACCACATTGGCTATCTTCCAATCATCTAGCACCTGGCCCGAGCACCATGAGCTCTCAAAGCCGTGCCAGGGACCCTGCAATAACCCCTGCTAGCTCCCTCAACCCTGGGCTGGAGAGCATCTGGACCTGCTGATTTGAACAAGTCCAGCCCCTCCCGAAGCACGCTAACCTGGTCCTCCTCAACCTTAGGTCTGGAGACATTCCCCTTGAGCCCGTCATGAATCACAGTGGGGGAGTCTTGGTCTCTGCACAAGAAAACAGAGGTGAGGAATTTGTTAAAGAGGTCTGCTTTCTCCTCTGGCGCAACCACCAGATTGCACTGCGTATCTTGCAGGGGCCCCACAGTTCCCGCTTCCTTCTTCGTCCTCCCTATATATTTGAAAAAGGACTTCTTATTATCTTTGATCTTGGACACTAGTCCTAGCTCTATGTCCGCCTTAGCTTTCCTAACAGCCCCCCTACAGGCCCAAGCAGCGGAGGTATACATCTCTTTGGAGATAGCTGCACCATGTGTATGCCGCCTTTTTGGCAACTAGGCATTCCCGGACGTCCTTGGTGAGCCAGGGGGGCTTTTGGGTACACTTGTCCCCCTTGCTTCTTGTTGGGATTGTCACCCCTTGGGCCCTGAGTATCGTCTCCTTAAGAAACGACCACTCATCTTGGGCACCGAGTTCCCTTGCCCTCGAGAACCTCAGTGCCTCTCCCACTAATCTCAACTCGTTGAAGTTGGCCCTCTTGAAGTCCAGGGCTACCACCTTGCTGCAGGCTCTTGACACCCTGTGCTGGATGCTGAATTCCAGCAAGTGATGATCACTGTCACCCAGCTGGTCAAGGACCTGAAACCCCCTTACCAGATTACCTGTGGCCAGGACCATGTCCAACAGGGCATTTCCTCTGGTGGAACTGTGCATCTCCTGGGTTAAGTGGAGAGTCTGTATCTTGGCCTGGAACCTCCTGGAACGGTCCAACCTGGCTGACTACTCCTCCCAGCAGATGTCTGGGTAATTTAGATCACCCATGACAACTACATCCCTCGCATTAAGTGCCTCTGCAAGCTGGCCTGAAAATTACCGGTCCAGCTCCTCCCCTTGGTTGGGGGGTCTGTAGTAGACCCCCACCGTTAAATCCCTCTCCCCCTGACCCCTTTGTATCTTGACTCAGAGCAATCCTCATCCTCAGGAATTGTGTAATGCCACACCAAACTTTTTACACAGTGCTTTTTTATCAGGACATTTCCATGTCACTAGCCTAGCCTCCTTAGAGCTCTCGATTCCCTGCCATTTCTTTTCAGGCAGTCGAGTGGCCACTTCCAGAGGTGCCTGTGGTTTGTGTGCCGACAGCACTCAGCATAAGCAAGCAGTCAAGTGTGCAACTCCTCACTCATGAATTGCATTGCAGTGGGACTTAGAAACCCAAGAGGTCACAAGCACTTGGTCATGGGTGGGTCCCTATATCTACCTTATTCAGAAATAGGCCAAGGCAAATCTTGTGCACCTTAACTTTTGTGAGCTTTCTCTTGCGGTGCTTGGGAGTTACTCTTACCTTACAGGGGACAGGTAAACAGTTGGTGGAGCATGGTGTAGCTCTGCCTACTTCATGTGAAGGCTGCTGGCTGATCTGAGCTGGGGACCTTACCCTGGGCATATAAGATGGTACTAGAAGAAACACTGATTATACCCATTCGATTCCTCTCGCAGACATTTCTGTTCTCGTCATTGGCAGAACCATCCCCATCCCGTCATTGGTGATCCCATGGGTCCCAAAAAGCTAGAGTGCTTAGCCTGATGTGACATGATAAGCAAGCCATAGGAAAATATATGAAGCCTAGTGCCTCATTACAGTCATGAAGTTAATTCTCTGGATGAAGACACACTGTTGTTCACACAGTACAGCAAGAGCCTCTAGCACACAAGCTATGTTTCCAGTCTAACTGCTGTCCTGGAAGGCAACGTTAAGGGTATGGGGTTGCCTCGTACACCAGATGATCTTACCTGCATCTTTCCCAATTTTCAGACATTTTGGGGTTTGTGCGTTTAAAAACAGGCAGGGCAGAGTTGTCCTCAAGCTTCATGTACTGTGAGCACTTGCACCTTAACTATGCATATCCTGGCTTTCTGACATGTGGTTTTGAACATCTCTGTACAGTGAAGCCAATTTCTATGTATTCAAAAATAATCTTGGTATTAAACATGAGGTGGCTAGACAGAAATTTAACTGGCATGGTTTAGTCAGGCACAGTCCTGCCTTGAGCAGGGAGCTGGGTTAAGTGACCTCTTGAGGTCCCTTCCAACCCTAGCATTCTATGATTCTTTTTATCTGTCTTCCCGGCTTTTGCCTTTTGCTACGTTTTGTGCTACCATAATGACTGAAAGATCACAGGATTCCAGGAGTTGGTGGCTTAATAAGAAATACCAAATAATATCACAAGATATTGTATAATAGTGTAATAAAGCTGCACACATTTGCAATACTTCATATGCCTTGTACAACAATCATAAACCTTTGGCATTATTACTATAAATGTTAATAGGTTCTTTGGATCTTTGAGGCTCAAAGGGACTCTGTACATGCTGTGATCTCTCCTCTGGCAAAAGAAGCTGTTAATCCCAAGGGTATCAGGTGTTCCTTATTGTCCACTATACCAAACAGCCTGATAAGTTATGATGCTTCTCCTGGGATGCAGGTGACTGGGGTCCTAGCTCCAATCAGGCACAGTGGGGAAAACAGGTTTCCACATCTCAGGGGTGTTTCACAACCAGCTGGAATATTGGCTAGCATCGGGTAGTGTTTTTGCTTTTCTTACCACTCCTAGGAGACTGGGCTGATGCAAGTTGCATGCTTTACTCTGTGAGAGAGTTCTTGAACTGAGAGTCGCAAGCAGAGTGGCATCCTTCTCTTGGGACAGGCTAGGCACCTCAGACATTACAATGTTGATGCCAGTCTGTGTATTTAGTCTTCCTTATCGGCTTGCAAGAAGCCCACATTAAGTCCCATTACATATAGCACTGAAGTTCTATGCTTCTGGAAGGAAAGTAGGACTCTCTGATAAGTTGTACATATCCTGAAAAGTATTATATACCTTGTTACATCTGAGTCCAGGAAGAAATAAAAGTTTGGATGCAGCTAATTTCCAATATACTTTTTCACAGTGTTTAAGTTTATAGCAATGTAAAGAAATAATTCATTCAAAACACTGAACTGAATAAATTGAAAACAAGCAGATATGGGTAAATCCCCTGCACTGATCTTTCCAGGTAACCCAGGAAAATCTTTCATTAACATCAGTAAGAGTTTTGTCTAAGCAAGGGTTGCAGGGTTGGGCCCTATGGAATTGTTGCCATGAAGTCAAAAATTTTAGTTGGAGTCACTGGTGTTCAGTACCACTTAGATTCTATATCAGCATTTTAAGGCATGTATTTTCTGAAGATGTTAAAAGTGATTACTTAATTTGTTACCTTAGAAATGTATTTTTCCACCAATGCAGGTATCTATAGTTTCATTAACATTCCTTGGGGACTAGGGTCCTTAGAATGTGTTGCTGAAGCAAAATGGTGGGTTTAAAATTTCACATCATATTCACTAAGAGGTATAACAAGAAAAAGACACTGAGATATTGGCAGAATAGTATAATTTCTTCTGTTAGACTAAAGACTATTTGCAAAACAATTAAGTGAACTGCTATAGGTCTGAGGTGACACTGCAAGCTGATCCAAGCAAATAAACAGAAGACAACAGAAGACATCAAGAAGATAACTAACAGAAACAGTGGTACTATAATTAATTTTTTCTTTTTATTTACACCACAAGAATAACAAGTTGTCATAATGTGGTACAAAATACTGGACTCCTAATAAAGTTGAAATTGAAGTCGGTACAGTCAGAGAAAGACACCATTGGCCAGTTTAAAAAACAAAAACAAACAAAAAACAAAAACAAAACCCAAACAGAACAAAAACAAGAATGAGAAAACAAATTCCAACTCCACCAAGTAAAAGAGGACCATCAGAAAATTTTAGCACAAAGGATGCTACCATCACTTAAAGTAGGGTCCATACAATAAGAGTGAAATTGTGTCTCAATTACAGAGTAAACCGGTAGCTGCTACCAATGGTGACATCATACTGAGCATGTATAGGTATAAAGTAGAATATAATATAGTTACAACTTTTTGATACTACATATCTGTAATAAGCTCTTGGGTGAATAATGTTTCAACCCCCCCCTTTATATATATATTATATATATAAGTTTGTAATCCTCATAAATTGGAAAATAGCGCCTCCACTATGGAGCACAGAAAAGTGTTAATTTATTTTCTTTCAATAGGATACTTTTTCATCAATATCAAAGACAAAGTGAAACTGAGCTGAGAACGAGCTCAACTTCATCACAATGAAGAAACATTTTTCCTTTTGATGTAAAGTTTTGTTTTAAACCACAGTGCTTGCACAGTACATGACTGTTTAAAGTGAAATCTAGTGATACATCATTTAAAAGTAATTAAAAAAAGTTAACACAGCTGTGCTGAAGAGTTAACTCTTTAAATTCCTTGTGATTTATTTTCTTAGAATTAATGACTACACGTGTTGACAAACTGTTGCACCCAACCTCCCCCCACCCTCCCAGCAAAGAAAAATAAACCCCAATCAAATTAAAAAAAGATGACAGGCAGTTTACTTTGTGTGTTCTGCGTAGTTTCCCTAAAAACACTGTTTCCACATAAATACAATAAACTCTATTATTGGTAAGTCACAAGTGCTAGATAAACCTTTTTTTTTTTTTCTTAAAATGAGAAATGTTTAAGTAGTCCTTTTTATTTATTTATTTTTTTTTTTTATACAATAAAAAGCACAATTTCTTAAGTTCAGTAAGACGCAATTTTTTTTCCACTCTCCTTCCTTTCTGTATACATGTTTGACAGAAAAATGTCCCAACTTTTGTCTCTGCAAATGCCATGAGAGGGAAAAAAACAATTTTATTTTCTTTTTTTCAAACCTGCCAAGTTTGGCGTGCAAAATCTGTATACAATATAAAGACATGCCAACCTTACAGACCATGCAACCTCAAGGTGTAGGAAACTTAAAAAAATATATTCATATATATTTATATATATATTTATATATATCAATGCCCATAAAACACGTGGGCCCAAAAAGTTTACAAAAGGAAGAATGGAATGAATACAGGACTGTGACTAATAAAAAAGGAATGTTTCATATTGAAAGTAAAAAACAAAATGATCAATTGTGTACTGCAAACTGGGACTCACTTCTGTGTAAGACCATTCTAAGATGTCCTTTCCTTTCCAGACAGGTCAAAGAAACAAAACTGCTGATATTCTCCTGGGCCACCCCCACTGGCTTGGAAGCCATGTGATGCGTTGTGGTGGAACAACCTCTGGTCTCTTGCTGGTGGAGCTCAGGTGCATCATACTTGGGTTCAGAAGGTGACAACTAAGGAAATGGAAAAAATGCTCACTGGATCTATCTGCACATGCACCTTTTGCTGGCTGCTCCTGAGAGTTTGCTAGCATCCCCCTCAGTCCTCAGTCCCAGCTGCCCACAGACCCAGGCAGAGCAACACTTTGAGCAGCCTTCTTGAAAAAGAGGCTGAAGGCTCAAGGGGTGAAAAAAATAAAACAGGTGGTCTCCAACACAAGGGCCCCCTTTCCATTCTGTCTGCTCCAGTTGATGGAGCACCCAGACTTGACCCACTGAGTGGGGTCATGTAAGAAATGTTTTAACAGATCCAAGTGATCTGGACTTTGGAGTAGACTGATGAGTCTTGGTAAGTCTTTCCATTGATGGCAATAAGTTAATGAAATGATTTAAAAAGAAATGGACAATGCCTCTTGAAAGTGAGGAGATGGAAGGCTATTGAATATTTCAGGCTACCCCTACACTAATTTAAAAAAACCCTTCAATCTATCAGTAAGTCTTCTCAATGGAAGAGGAATACAAGAATGTTTTCCACAACTAATATTGAAGCGATTATTAACACAACATAAAATGGTTAGGGAAGGATGGAGATAAAATGATCATGTATATATTGATATTGCCAACATTTATAAATGGGAAAACTACTCTGTATATGAAATCACAAGATTCCGCAGCCAAATTATGTTTTAGATCACAGCAGCAAAGTGGTCATTTAAAAAACAAATGTCTCTGTATACATTGTATTTTTACATTTGAACCTTACTGTCAGAATGTGCTGAAGACCGTTGTACTAGCCAAAGCTATTCATAACTGTAAATGTACTTGGGTTATCAAAAACTCAAATACAGTAGTGTTTGTTTTAAAACAAAGCAAAGAACCCTCTTGCACTTGCTTATATATGTGGTATGTTTCAAATTCTTTCCACAAGTCTGAATTCAATAAGTTCTGCATGGAATGAAAATGGCTACTTCAAGAACTGGAAAATAAGTTACTACAAAATGACCCTGTCAGTTGTCATAACAAAAAAAAATAATAATAATAAAAACCCTTGGTTGCTCAGCTGACTAATCTGTCCTATCTTACACTGCTTTTAAATGGTACATGTGTCAATATAGTCTCTGCTAGCTGTCTAACTCCACAACCCAAGGATTAGCTGCTTCTACTGAGGGCCATCTTCAAAATATAACAGGGAAAAATAAATGAATCTGTAGATTAAAACTCTCACCCAACAATGACATCCTCTTAAAAATAAATTTAAAAAAATATCTTTGCAGGAGTAAAGTTAGTTTTAACAACAAGGGTGGTTCAAAAAGAAGTTTAACAGGTATGAATGTGTGCGTGTGTGTGTGTGCGCGAGAGAGGGAGAGGGGTGGTGGGAGTGGGAGAAGGAGAGAATGCCAATAGTGTCTGGCAAGCCTTCAACATGGTAGCTACTAATGCCATATATAATCCTCACTACAATCCACATGGAGGATATGATACATCACTCGTTGTAATACTACTATGTTTAAGGTAAGAAAACTCCTTATTTTCTTTACATAGCTATTATGACAGAACTGAGGAAATATACAATTGTTGGTATCATTATACAAGAGAGACCATCAGATTCCCCTCTTTCATTAAATGCACACTTTCTGAAAATAAAATTCTGACAGTGCAACAACTCCTTATGCCTGCAGAAAGCTGCTCACTGTACAAAAGACTAAAACAAAAATCAGAAAATAATGTACAAGCAAGAAATTAGGGAGAAAAAAGGTTCAGACATTGTTACCATTTGGAAAAGCAACTGCCTAATGGAAAATAAATGTAAGATTCACACAAACAAGGCTTCTTTAGGGTTTCTGTGAAATATCAATATAAAAATTAACAGCAAATTCATAATCTTTGCTATAAAAACTCATTTGTTGTTAGAAAAGGATCAAAACTAAAATCTTTAAATTAAAATACAAATGTTTAGGGTAGTTGCCAGTGGCTAATGTGTTGGCGTTCTGAAAACTTTTCAACCTACAGTTTGAAAATGCATGAGTTTCAAACAAGATCCCTTTCCAAAAGCACCTTTACATTCCAATTCACAAATCTTTCACTAGGGACCTTTCAATATATATATACACACACACACACACACACACACACACACACACACACACACACACACACACACACACACACACACACACACACACACACACACACATATATATTTATACCTAACAATCTAAGCAATATCTCATGCTAGTTGCTTTTAATAAAAAGCATTCCAATCTTAAAACTGCATTTGTGTCTATTACATGCTTCAACAACCAAATTGATAAGTTCAATTACTAGGTAACGCATGAGAGAGAAAAACATTTGAAAATGTTTTTAAAATTGTTTGAATTTCAAAGACCCAACAGTATTTGCCACTTTCTTGGCAACTACCTTATTTTTTTTAACAACAATAAAACAAAAACAAAAAAAAATCCAAGCTTGTAGACAGTTTTGGAGACACTCTATTCAGCTAATGCCTGCATTCCATAATCATGCTAGCACAAGTGAAAAAGTCTTCCTTCTTGATGGCAGTTCTTAGCTTTCCCAGCCAGAGGAAATCTATTCATGAACTGCTGCTGTTTTTTCTTAAGGCATTGTTCCTCAAACTTCAGAAAATCCAGCTGCCCCAAATCCATCAGATTAATTGAAAAAAAGGCACAAACTCATCTTCAGATGGCTTTGGAGATACTAAAGCCGAACTCCTTCTGGACTACCATTTCCCCTTCTTTTTTCTTTCTAAATTTGTCTTTATATGTATCTATATGTGCTTATATAGATACCTATAAAGGCTAATTCTGGTTCCCACTCTGTCCTTGTTAAAAATACACCATCTCACACTGTTCTGGTTTTAATGAGAATGTCTTTCACTCGCAGGCAGGCAAGAGCCATTAAAAAAAAATCCAAGAAACACAACTACAAGATGGGTCAAGTGGTTCAAACAGAGATTGCTGAGTTGTGGATAATCAAATTGTAAGCACCAGTTTTAAATGAAGATTTGTGTGTGCGCGTGTCTGTCTGTGTATTGTTGAATCTTTGATTTTTGTTTTTAGAAAAAAAATTGGCAACTCTGCCAGAGACTTCACAGGCTTCGTTCCCCTTTCAGCTTCCACTGAGGAACAGAGGAGACTGCCTGGCACGTGTGTTTGTCCATAACATTGCTGCTCTTCACCAGCGTTTTTCCTTTTCTGCAAGTATATACTTCATACGTGTGTGTGTATATATATATATATATATATATATATATATATATATATATAAAAAACATGGAAAGATTTTTCTG
>JAGPOW010003685.1:67301605-67318770 GCA_030014935.1 Caiman crocodilus
ATATATAAAAAACATGGAAAGATTTTTCTGTTGCTTTGTTTTACACCTGGTTGTCCTTTTGCATTCTGGAAGAAAACCATGACAGGACGCAGGAGTAACAAGAGAAAACTTCTTGGCAGAGCTTCAAGACAAGGACGAACAAACAGGAGAACTCCAGCTCAGAATGAATGCTACAGGGGAGGCTCCTCTTCCATGGGTTCATCATCTGGTCTGTAAGCATTTTCACCCAAAGGAGGCAGGATGGGGTACAGAGGAAGAAAAAGAAAAAAAGGTGGGATGTGACAATGTTGGGTAACTAGCCATGTGCTGTGTACAAAAAATGTGCATTTCTTTTTGGCAAAGATAACAAACTCTCACCTTCACGTTAACTGCTAACCTTCTCCACCAACCCAATGCAATTTTTCTCATTCAGCCTCTTAGGAATTACATCCTCTTGCCAATATGTCTGTGAATTTGCTACAAGTGCAAACAATGATATTCAGCCATATTCTCCAATGCTGAAAACTGCTGCAAGTAGCTTAAGACTCCCCAGGTTCAAACATGTCTGTTTTGGTTCAGATCAGAGGAGATGCACTATGGGTGCATCTACATGAGCTGCTACAGCAATGTAGTGTTGGTGGGCATGAACCACTGCACAGTAACAACATGCTACTGTGCAGTAGCTCCTTGCAATTGTGTAGTGTGTCAGAAATGACCTGTGCACTACTAGGACCATGCGGTAATAATGGTTACCGTGCAGTACTTTAGCAAGTACTAAATGACTGCGCAGTACCCCCAACTGCACAGTTGTTACATATAGTTGCACCCTATGTAACTTATGTGGAAACTTAAAGACATTTTTTTGAAACTATCTTTTTTGTTCATGCACTCTAAAGCCAAGAGGGTGTAAATAAGCCCAAGGGGCAGGAACCATATACATCTGAAATACTTACTCTGAAGATATAAGGAAGAAGTTCACAACAGTTACAAGGAAATGAAGAAAAAAAACTAGCGCAGCAGAGCCCAGATGGGTTGTTACATACTTTACTCTCCAAATTGGCCATCTTTCAGATGCACTAAGAGGATGGGAGGAAAGGAAACTCACCTCTTTTCAGCTGGCTTCACACCTACTGACAAGGATGCCATGGCTGTTACAGTTTCTGCTTCTTCATTCTCACACTTCTGTGCATCAATCAAGGAGTACCCTACCGTAGAGGCATAACGCTGGAGTGAATGCCAATACTTGCCTAAAAGGGGTATAAAAGAACAGCCTGTTAGCCAGTGACTGCACTGCACAACCACTATAAAAAGTGAGCATCTCTAGAACTTGGGGTTTTTAGTATTGTGAAAATTTTACATACATAAAAAGTCTTTACACCACTGGCCAAAAGCAGCCACCTCCTGAATTTCTTGTACAAATCCTAATGGACTTCAATACTAATCCTGAAAACTTCTGAAAAAAAAAATCTCACTCCATTATGTATACGTATACAATTAAATACAATCATGCCCAAGTCAAACCTATTCCTTCCTCTCTGGGCCCTACAAATGGCTGACTAGGGAAGACATTCCTCTTCTAGCTATGTGCAGCTAATTTAGTCTGTGCCTGTGTTAACTTTTCATTAATTTTCCCCAGTCCCAGAGCTATGGAGAGGCCTCTTTTGAATGTGGTTTGAAGGCAAAATTTTGGCTTGTGTGTAAGGGTCCAGAGACCCCAACAAGCCATCCAGACTCTAAGCTCCTTCCCATCTGTTGGCTGGAAAGACCTTCAGGAGAGAATTTATCGTCTATTGTCCCTGGGAGACTCTTCTCACAGGTGAAGCAAATTTTAGCTTTGACAGTTCCAATGGCTGACTGTGCAGTAAAACAGACTGCATGAAGAGGCTTGGTTAGTGGCTGAATTCAAGGAGTAATCCATGAAAACATGTCACCAGGCAGACAGAGGTGTAAGACAGAGAATACTGCTCGCTGCTGCCCAACACTCTGACCTGGTAACAGATAGAGCAGGAGGGCCAGGCTGCTGCTTTAGTGGCATACCCAGAGCCAGAGAGTGTTTAGGGGCAGAGGAAGGCATGGGCAAAGCCTAAAAGCCCCTGGGTCAGTCTGAGTTACTTACATTCAGAGGAGAGATGCTTCAAAGTGAACAGGGGCAGATGCCATGGTCCAAAAAGATAAACAATGTACCTTTCATGTATTATTTCATTTGCCAGTGCCACTGCTTTTATTTAAATAGCTCACATTACAATAAGGGGAAAATGTTACCATAGTAATTTTGCAGCCTATGGTATACTAAGATTGGAATACTGATGGTTCTAAAATCCTTAAAACCACCAATTTAATGATAACAACTGTGGCAGAAATATCTGATCTTGGATTGCTCTGATTAAAAAAAACATGTTACCCATCACATGTTAACGATAACTTTCCAAAATGGCTTGCTGTGTAAGAAACTGATTTGTTCTCCATACATATATGGTACCAATGATCAACAGTCAGCCTGGTGGTTCCCTTGCTGCAGCATAGTTATTAGCTAAAAATCTGGCATTTAGCATCATTTAGCATCTTGCTGTTATGCTAACATATGGTGTCACAGTGATGCTGTCATATTAAAGATTTGGATTTTACATAAGTGTTTATCTTGTTTAGCTACGTAAACAGGCATATCATTAGCAGTGCATTCTGTGTGCTAAATTATTGCAGGCAACACTTGCTAGTATGTATGACTTTTACATCAAGAAATGGCATGATGCAACACCCTTATATCACAGCTGTTTTCAGTGAAACATTGGCAAAATCTTATGCCCATATAAAAACCTTCAGATCCCAAATCCAAAACATACAAGAGGTTTAGGAACTTAAATCTTGGTTTTAAGTGATCATAGAGCCTAGGTTTCACTGTAAGTTAGTAAGATCAACACATCTGTCTCATTAACTTTCAGTTAAGTCTAAATTAAATGTGAGGTAACTTTTGAAGGTCAGTTGGCTTTTTTTTTGTTTTTTTAAATATAGGCATTAATCTGTCTAGGTCTTGCTTTGCCATCTGTAAAATGGGGACAGTCATTTCCCTCTCCACTGTGTCTTCTGTATGCTGATTGCAAAGTCTTTGGCACGGGCAGTTTCAACTTTATATATATTATACAATGCCTAGCACAGAGGGGTGCTAATACTGGGAGGGAATCTCTTTCTGCTACTGTATTACAAATAAAGAACAGAAGCAAAGTCTCTGTCCAGAGTATTTTCAAAGTGCTGCACAAAGAGACAGCAGCATTTTAATTTTTTTTCCCAAAGAATTAAGCAAATCTACAATTTTGGCCATTGTACCCAATGCTATGCTTCTTATATTAACATTCATTCTTAATTAGTAGCTGCAACAATTTCCAAATAACCATATGCTGAAAGGATGCATTTAATAGCCATCAAAGGCTGTGCATAAGCACTGCTGAAACAGCCAACCTCACACACCACAAGAAAAACTTGTCTTCACAAGGATGGCAATCACCTGCCTGTACTTCCTATAACAACTAACCTCAGCATCAGTTTCTCCACCAAGAGTAAAGCCAATCTGCTGCATGAGTATGACTATAACTGGAATTACAACATTTGGATTTGCATTTAATTTGGGTTAGGGTGAGAGAAAGGAAGTAGAAATACAAACAAACTGTTTTCTAGTATCCAGCCATAAGCTCAAGCACAAACAGCTGCATCTTGCTATGAGACAGGCAGAAGTGCATCATTCAGAGATCAGAAAACCAGGAGGGACCTCTTGTATAGGACAGAAGTAGGATTTCCCTGAATTCATTCCTATTTGAATCACAGCACTGTGTATGGTTCATATTCTATAATCAAGCTGTGGCTGTATACAGTTCACTGCACAGTGACCACCAGCCAAAGTAAGTATACTAGAACTCAGTATGGTTTATTTACAACAATTACTAAGATGGTACAAGTCTCAAAAAGGCAGCCTGCGCACAGATGAGCTAAGCTGGTATATACTCACTGTGTATCTCAATAACTTTTTCCATGGACTGCACAGCATTAGCATTTGCTCGCTGCTGGAAAACCCTTTCTGGAAGAGGATCAAGCTGAAAAAACAGGAATACCACAGAAACTTAAACTCGGATGACTGTACATATTCTATATTTGAGTATTATTTATAGAAGCTGTGTGTGCTACAATCTGTTCTAAATCCACAGTCCGCTCTTTGGACTCCTGCTATCTGCTTGAATTTAACAATCCAAACATGCAGAATTTTTAAACAGCCCACTAATTACAGTGTTTTATTTGTATACATATATGCACATTCCTCCCCCCATATTTCTCTATGCATTGTGTGTGCAAACACCCCCCCCCCCCTTCCCAGGATGCTTCCCTCTTGCTTCAGAAATTGGTTTAAGACACCAGCTTAGTCCAGGAATCTGTCGGACATGAAAAATAAATATCTGAACTTGAATACCTCCTACGAGTCACAGCACAAGGGCTCTGCCTAAGTAACTGTGTAGAACGGTGGCCCAATTTCCAAAGACACTAGGGTGTGCAACCGGAGGGGGTACCTGGCCTTTGAAGCTTTTAAGCCAGGAGCAGGCAATTATTTTGGGCAGAGGGCCGCTTACTGAGTTTTGGCAAGCCATCGAGGGTTGCATGACAGGCAGCCCAGGGCAGATAAATATTAATTTTCTAAATTTTGCAGAGGCCCAGTGGGCCAGATAGAATGGCCTGGCAGGCTGCATCTGGCCCCCGGGTTGCATTTTGCCCACCCCTGTCTTAAGCAGTAGTTACTCTCCTTTGTTGGAACCTGATAGGTAACCTATTCAATTCCCCCTTCCTCTTTTTTCTTGTTGATAAATACAACTTCATCTGTAGGCCACTGTAGTTCAGAGATATTCAATAGGAACTGAAAACGTTAATAACAGTTGCTGCTTTTAAAAGGCCTGTATACAAAGTACTTCTTGGACTTACTTCCACATGAAATTTCAAGTACTAAAAACAAAGCCATACACAAACCATGTGATACCACACATACATTTTTGCTTTTCAAAGACAGTAACTTTGCAACTCTGAATTTCTAATTCAGTGGGTTTATTTGCTTTCATTTTTGCACAAAATTAAACCTATACTCTAAGTGTAGATGGTATAATTTTGATTAGGACAAGTAACACTTTTCATCCATCACAACCTAAATCTTGTCTTAATCCTACTTTAAATACACAACCTTAAATACAAAGCCACAGGTGACACCTATATACTAAAATACTTATCAGCTGCTGGGTCAATCTGTGCAGGGGAGATGAGCATTCAATTTATTTGGTACTCTGTGAAATTTATGCTTAATTTACTAGGTACAGATAATAATTAGGTTTTAAACTTTATTTTCTGTGATGTTGGTTTCTTTCCCCTCTTTAAATAACAAGAGATGCTATGAGAACAGGTTATAAGCACTGAAACTAAATGGAAATACGGTACCATATTTATTCAAATGCAAGATGCGTCCCCCTGCCCTCTAGTCTGCATGGGGAAAAAAACCCTCATCTTATATTTGCATACAAGGAGACCTCATTAAATACACTATAATTAAACAGCTGCCAAAAGCAGCATGTGCCTGAAGTTGATTAAATGCAGCCAATACTGAGTATGACTATAAAACACATTTAAAAAAAATTCATTTCCAAGGCCAAATTAGTTCCAAATTAAGTTCCAAATTTTTACTGAGCAAAGCTCAATTGTTCAAGTCTGTGTGGCACTACCACCCGTAAGTATCCTATCTCCCAGACTCTTCAACATGGGGCTTCAGATACTCCCAAATCCATGGCAGGCATCCTATGTGCGAGCCCCAAGCCCAAAGGCCTTGGAGTTCATATGCACCCTAGTCTTGCTTGTCCCTACCCAAAAGGCTGAAGGAGTAAACTAGAGGGAAAGCCCAAGAGCAATCCCCCGTGGCCATAAATTGTGTAGCTGAGATCCTCCTACTGGAGGCATTTTTAGACTCTTGCAGGGGTCAGCCTGCAATGCAAGGGACAAATGGACAGGTTTTCACTCTCTAAATGCAAGGGACAGGTCTTCACTTTCTAAATACACTGAATCGTTCAAGAATGAGAAGATCACCATATCTCACCTGATCCATACTGGGCAAACATACTGATGGGAAGAGAGTGCGAGAGCATGTACTGAAACACCAGGCTGGCAAAAGGAGGGCTAGAGCCAGCCCTGACACCTTCTCCTTGGTGCTACATTTGATCTCAGTCAAAAAGGCTGTGATGCCAATGGGAATGTACTACAAGGAAAGGTTAGTAAAATACAATATAATAAAATATATGGTACTGCCCATTGCACTCAGTTGCCCTCAACATTGACTTTTAAGTCGCAATGAGCCACTACACTGAATATATTTCAACTTCCTCTTCACTTTCACAGCTGAGTTGTGCCTTTCTTTTCCATATCTAATAATTCCTGTTTCTTTACCAGTATTAAATGTCTGCCACACATTACCAAACAGGGCCTTAAACAGTTTACCTAGAAGCCCTTTGTTGTCCCCTTTCTCAGCCTGTTGCACAGGATTAATTTGACCCCACCTTCCATGAGGTGGGCTTGATTAGCTTGCTCTGTGCCTCACCTACATATACATTTTTGGAGGATGGCACAAGGTCAGGGTCCCAAAGGGGGCTGTGGCTCCATAACCATGCCTTCCTAAGGGCGCCCTTGTGTCTTGCATGCCATATCTTGATGGAAATATAATAATAAATAGGGAGGCTGCCCTGGTCTTCCTATAATGACCACCTGAATTGTAGTCATGGACTTGTGGGCCAATTGCATGGATTCATACTTCCCCTGCAACATGTCCCATGCCTCACAGATGGCATCCTTACAGATGTTCAACCAACTGGTAACACCCCCCCCCCCCCTCACTGGGCCTTCTGACTCTGCGGCCTCTCAGCCCCATTCTGGTACCCAAACCTCTTGGGGGTCTCTCCTCTGGCCCTGCAGACCCATCGGTCTCACCCAACCACTTTTTGGGCTACTAGGCCCCTTGGTCTCTCCCAACCCCTCTCCAGGTTGTCAGCTCTTTTCTGGTCCCTTATCCCTCAGACTTATCCAGCCCTGTACTCTATGCCCAGCCCCACGCTAAGCTGTTGGACCCCTCTGGTCTCATCCTACTTACTTAGGCCTCAGGCCCCTCACTGGGCCTCACAACTCCAGGCCTTGAATCTCTTTGGTCCTACCCTCTATTCCCTGACCCCTAACCTGGCTGCTGGACTCACAAGATCCTGGTCTTCCCTGGCCCCTCACTGGGCCTCTGGACCCTTGTGGTCCACATGGTTTTCCTTGCCATGTGCTTTTCTGTTGGGGTGTGCTCCCCTAGCCTTCATCCTCCACAGGGTCAATCACAAGGCAGTGGGAGCTGAGGCTTTCTGGTGCCCCATCTTTGCCTTTCCCTGGAGTGGCCCACGTATGGCATTTCATGGGAGTTACCCTGCCACAGGTAGCCCCACCACGCTAACCAGCCCCAGTAGGGTGCAGTTTCAGGTCTTATACAGGACTGGTCTTCAGGCCTACCTGATCTTGCTTGCCACTCTCTGGGCTTGCCCTAGATGTCCAATGTCCCTCCTCGGCTGCTAAGCACCGGGAGCCCTCCTGGCCTCTCAACAGGCCCACCAACTCTCAGCCCTTCCCAAGGCTTGCCTGATCTCTCAATAGGCCCCTGTGCATCCCCCCACCCAATCTCTCTTTGGGCTTGTCTGACCTCTCAACAGGACCCAGGCATTCATGCCTTCTCTCAGGGCTCTCTTTGCCCCTCAACAGGTCCACAGACTCTCAGCCCCTTTCTCAGGCCTCTGGACCCCACACTGGGTCCCCAGGAATCTCCTCCATCCCCTTAGTTCCTACCCAAACTTCTGGATGTCATTCTCCTTGCTGGTTTCTACACCAGTTCCCAAGATGTTACTGCCCACCCTGATCTAAGGATCTGGGCTTATACCTTGTTTACGCTCAGCCTTCCTCCAAGCAAGAGACTCCCTTACAATCAGGTATCTCCCTCTTATTGTTGATTCTGCAATTATCCCTGACCCCTACCTGCCAGTCACTCAGCAGGTTGCCTGATCTCTTAGCGTGGCAGGAGATCAAGTGCTCTGCCACAAAGGGTCTCAGGACTCATGGCAAGAATGCCTGGTTCCAGTCATGAGTGTGGTACTAATTAGCACATGCATCTTTTGGTGGTGGTGGAAGGAGGTGGGGTATTTCTGGACTCCCCACACATACTGAGCAGTGCTGAGTCATGAGGTCACCATGGCTTGAGATATTGTTGATTATGCTGGGGTCCAAGGAACTATATAGTAAATCATAAGCCTTCTGGCTTTGAACTACAGTAAAAGCTGTGTTAACCGGCATTTTACCAACTGGAATACTCTATTAACCAGAATTTCCAATATCCCCCAATAAAAATCCTCACTTTGCCGAGTCTGTCTGGCATGCACGTGGCGCATCAAGTATTTGCACTACAAGTTTGGCACCGTCTTCCATACAACTCTCAGATAACCATTATTTTTGGGTGACCAGCATCCCCCTAACCCCATTCGTGCCAGATAACAATGCTTTTACTGTAATATCATGCATATACAAATGCTACTTAAAAGCAGGTTTATAGAATACCTGTGCTAAAACTTGCAGCAGTTTAAAAAAAAAGTAAAATTCATCAATTCTGTATGAACTAAGTCCATGGGTACCTGCAATAACTTACCTATATGCAAATTATTCCAAATATGTTTATTTCAAGGTTAGAATTTACAAATTTGCGCCTGAGCACATGGAAGTGAGGGAGAGCAGGGTCTCACAGGGAGAAGGGGAGGAGGGGCTATAGAGGGAAGAATTTGGGAGGCATAGGGCAAGGGTGCTACCTGACCTCCAGACTTATTTTCCTTGCTGTAGCAGTGGGAAGGGGGCAAAATTAAGGCAAACCTCCAAAAATGAAATTGTATGCCTGGAAAATTTAACAAATGTATAAATTTCTCATATAAAGAACCTAATAATTGGGGGGAAGGGTCATCTTATAGTCCAGTAAATACAGTACATGCCTTTTTAAAAGTGTTTCTATTTTAATTTACATGATGTGCACATGCGAATGCCATTTTATGCCCAGATGCATTTTAAATGCAGATGCAACTTGTCTTTTTGGCAATACCTTACACTTTGTTTTCTTCCAAACCTACCTCTCACAACCTGATCAATAACAGACTTGCTCATTACTGATGATCTTAGACAAGGGAACACTGTTCTCTAAATAAAACCCGGAATATTTAGCAACGAGAACAACCCAAAAGGTTTTTCTAAGGCACAGTGTACACTTGGAGGGTTTACCTAGAAGAATTATACCTGTATTAGCACACCAGCAACCCCTCCCAACCCCCCCCCCAGCATAGATGGAGTTAAGTAGCATGGAAATACAGCTTACGATTGTCCCCAGTTAGCACAAGCTGCATCTGGGGCAATGAGCATATTAGGAATGCTTTGCTGATACAGGAGTACTGTATAGCAGTCCTGGAAAAGGGCTCCTAGTGCAGATACAGCTTATACTGGAAAACATGTGCTTTTACTGCGAAAGCTTACTCCATCTAGCCTTGGTGTAATACTCTCTGCTCTAGGGGCTTTTGCCAGCACAGCAGTATCAGTTTATCAGTCTAAACACAGTGTTTCTAGTATCTAATTACATATCACCTAGTGCTTTTACTGGTTTAGCTAGTTTGGAAAAAAAACAAAACAAAACAAAACAAAAAAAACCACGGCACTCATAACTGACACAGCAATGCAGGCAAAAGCCTAACTGAGAACAGCAAGGGTTTGAACCAAACATGATATAGCTCCAACAAGTGCAAGCAAAGAGTTCACCTTGTTCTGTTCTGCAGGGGAGGGTTGCCATCTTACTGGCAGGGTATGGATGCTACAAATACTACAAGGGAGTCAAAGTTTTATTTTGATGCTTTAGTAAATACCACACCTCCATTTAACAGAGTATGTGCTGCCACTTGCTCTTACAAAGTGACAGGGTCTTGAGAACTCCCTAGACACAGAGTACTCCCTCATGTTATTTCACATTGATTGTACAGAAACTCTGGCGTTTAGGGGTGGGGGGAAATAGGATTGGAAAGAGAAATTCTCTAAACTCTTCCTTGATTACATTTCCTTCTGGTTTCCTGGCATACATTTTCCTCGTGTCAGATAAAAAGAAGGTCCAAACTGTTCACTGTAAAGGAATTCCAAACTTTTCAAAATGAGAAGCACACCCTGACTATGGCAACACTGGAAAAGCAATATTATTTCACTCTAGCATCATATAAGAGTAAATATATAGAGAGGGGGAGCACACATAGGGCAAGAAAAGCAACAGGCTTTTAGTAAGTCTTAGAAGTTTCCATTTAATTAACTCTACTGGGCCAAAAACCCTAGATCTTACTGCAGTATACTTCTATTTACTTTCTATTTGTAGCTGTGCCACAACAGCTCAATTTAAAACTCTGCCCGTATCCAACTCTAATCCTGTGGCCTTCATCCAATAAAAAAAAAAAAAAAGAAAGAAAATTAAACTCTTCAAAATGATATCTGCTTTCCTGATATTTTCACATTATTAGTTTGGGATTTGGGAGACGCAAGGAACTAGGCTGAGTCTATTTTAGCAACAGAACATAAGAAAACCACCTCTTCTTCCAGCACGCCCAAATCGAGACCAAATGGACTTCTGTCAAACTATTTGTTTAGCAAAAGGGTCTGGGCAGGAAGTGAAAGATATAGCCACTAACACAAATGTCATCTTATTCAAACAGCCCCAGCCACTGCCAGAAACAGCAGAATCAGGACCTTTTATTTTGTATGCACAGAGGCAATCTTGTGGGTTTTTTGGTTTATACTTCGTATTGTGTTAGTCTATTCAGGGTGAGGAAAAATATCTTTCAGAAAGCTAGAACATCCTTTCTTCTTTAGTAAAATCATTTAGGCTATTATCATTAAATCCATGCTTCTTGCATTGCTGCCTGCTGAAAACCTAAGCTCAAATAAAATATACCGGCCGTGTCCACATGAACGCAGATGTTTGTTACCCTGAGGACAAGTCACAACAGCACACCTTGTACCAATGCTACTTATCCCTGGGGAACGCTCATGCCATGCAGCCTCTGGCGTGTGGCACTCCTGGTGGGGTAAGGGAGGCAGCAGCCTTACCTGGGGTCCTGGGAGACTGGAGGAACTGCAGCTGTGGCGTTCCTGCAGCTGGGAGCCTCTGGCTTTGGGTGGTGTGCATTCCTGCCACATGTGTCACCCCACTTTTTCTGGCATGGGTTTTTTTTTTACCCCAGGATCACCCAGGGTAAAAAAAACCCCTTGTGCTGTAAGGTTGTAGCAGGGGGAATATCTGCATGTGTGGTGCCAGACAGGTTTGCAGCACCACATACCACACATCCGTGCTCATCTGGATGTGGCCTTTGTAATTATGTTGAGAGTTTTCCTTAGGGAACCATGTGGCCTGTTGAGCATACAAGGAGTGGTGGATATGTGCAGTGGGGCTGTGGGCGAGCGGCTTGTTACCTCCAGGATATCTTTGGATATCTGGCAATTCTGAGTTCAATACTGGGTCCTTTTCTGCCACCTTGAAGGAAATATTACAAACATTTTAATGTGGTCAGCCATGATTCTGCAAAGGAGCATCAGGGAAAGGAACAGGAGTCAGTTGTACAGCATGTTAACTGACCAGTTACTTCTGGAAAGAGACTTAAATCTGAAATATGTTATAGAAGGAAACAGTTCCCTTCTCTTTTTACCCCAGACCTTTTCCTTATATTTTTATTTAACATTTATATTGTTTTAGCGTAAGAATTCGGTTCAGTGCAGAACAATTCATTGCTCTACTCAAATGAGAACTGGCACAGCAGGGATGGCTGCTTGTTATGACTAGGTTGCACTGACAGAACAGATATGGGCAGCTCACACAGCCAGTGACATAATATATCATTTAGATTTAATTTACATAAGATCAAATTGCCCCCAACAACTAATTAAACTCACATGCCAAGCTTTCCAAACCTGACATTGTACATCCATAGTAGGAAATACATAGTGTTGTACATCCATAGTAGGAAATGTTGTAGTGGTCTGATTTTCAGAAAGGGCTGAGAACTCAAATACTGAAAATCAGATCCCTTTAATATATCTTAGTTCAGGCACTGAAACATGGAAATCACAATCGCTAGTCATATTTGACAGCCTTTTACCATAGTCAATATGATGATTACTGTCTAGCAATATAGTAACAGCAGCTGCACAGTTCAATCATATCAGTAAAATTTATCCACAACCCAGAGCCATACTCAACAGCTCAATTAAAGAGACAGCTTGTCATTAACTGGATGCTCTTTTGGAAGCTGTTTTTTGACAAACTGGTCGAATGGTAGTTGCAGGAGTACTGGAATTCACTTCAACCCAATAATAATAATTAGAAAACATAATTTAAAAAAAATCTGCATTTTAAAATGTTACAGACTGAAACAACTGATATTTGGTTCCATCTTATGCTATGACTGTTTTTTTGGCTCAGGCAGAAACCATTCCACTACATCTCAACTGGACAAAACTAAGCTGAGCGCTTTATTAATGTCCTTCAACTTATCTTGGTGTACAGCACACTTAGCATTGAAAAGGTGGTGCTTGGCTCTGAACTGTAGGGTATTTGACAGACTATTCCTCTCCACTCCATGGTATTCTCCATAATGTAATAGCTGCAGGCTGTAGAATTATCCTCCATGAAGCACAGCAGTTGGAAAGCACCTTTCTGCATTATGAAGAGGGTTAAGGCAACTGCTTGTTGCCAGTCTCTTTGCTTGGCAGATTTAAAGCCTACTATTTTAAAGATATGGTCATTAATTCTGTGCGCATGCCCGTGTGATGGCAGGTAATATCACACTGTTTACTGACAGCCTTCTGATTTTAGGGGGCTGTCTTCAGTCAGGGCCCCTATTAATGGAGCACCACTTAAAAAAGTAGGTGACAGGCTCCTTCCTACTGCTCCAGCAGCACCATGGCAAGTTCTGCTCTTGTCTGATTAATTTCCTCACACAACCCACCCCTAGCCTTCACAATTTATCTACCCCTTTTTGAACATACTCTAGCTGAGCATCTTTTCTCAAAGCTAGTCTCCGTCTTCCTCCTCCTCTGCCCAGCTGTGCTACAGCTAGGTTGTTTTCTTGTTACCCCCATTTTTCTCTACCGTCCAACCATGCTAGAACATGGTTGGGGGTGGGGGATGCCTGCATCAATTCCCCTCTGGTACACGCGGGCAAGAGGATTAGTGTTGTGTTACTGTATAAAGGATCATATTGAAGCATCTAGGACGAATACAATGGAATCAAGCTCACTGAATGTTTCCTGCCACTTGGAGAACAGAAAATAACATTCTTATAACACCCATGATTCCTTGCTAGCTGCTGCACAATACCAGTACATTCAACTCTGGTAATGATTAGGGAGATTGGGAGCACAATATCTTGCTATGATATGCTGAGCTGCACATCTCCTAGTAATAGATTTTACTTTGATACCTTTGAGGCAAAGGCTTGTGCACCAAGAAGTGACTACAAGAAAAAACAATGCAGGAAATTACTTTGTCCACATTGCTTTCTTCTCCCACAATATGAACAGCTGTGGCCTTGTTAGGAGACATCCCACAGGACAAAGTCGGGCTTCCTTCCATTTCTTATCCATCGTGCAGATCTCCATCCCGGGTCACAAAGTTGGTTAGTTCCTTTCCTCGCCATTCTTTAAAAAGCAGGGGTGTCAGAGATTTGGCTCATGAAGCCCCATCACGGGGGGGTTAGGCTCCCCGTATTGCCCTTCTTCTCAAAGCTGAACTCCATGCCACGTGTGGCATGTGCCAGAACAGTCCCAACCTGCATGTGGGGCCTGCCCCAGCCAGTGTAGGATCTCAGTGTGGGATCTATACCGTTCATGCTGCCCCCCCAGTTCATATGGGAAGAGGCTGTGGGGGGTCCCTGGAAAAATCATACAACAGGCCCCCAAGGAATCAATTTCTAAGCACTTGGAGGAGAAGAAAGTAATTCCTTGTAACAAGGAATAACAGACATAAGTTGATGGAGAGTAGATTCAGGCTAGACATCAGGAGACTCTAACTTCACTATCAGGGCTGCTAGGATCTGGAACCAACTTCCAAGGGAAGTGGACCCCTACCTTGGGGGTCTTCCAAAGGAGACTGGATAATCACATAGCCAGGGTTGTTTGACCCCAGTACTCTTTCCTGCCCAGGGCAGGGGGTCGGACTTGATGATCTGCTCAGGTCCCTTCTGACCCTACCAACTACGAAACTATGAGAAACAGTCAGCATGGATTCACCAAGGGCAAGTAATGCCTGACCAACCTGACTGCCAGATTTTATGATAAGATAAATTGCTGTGTGGATGTGGGAAGAGTAGCAGATGTGATATATTTTTACTTTAGCAAGGTTTTTGATAGCTTGCAAGGAAGTGCAGGTTAAATGAATGGACTATGAGGTGGATAGAAACCTGTCTGGCTTGTTGGGCTAAGAGGATAGTAATCATCGGCTCAATGTCTAGTTGGCAGTGCTCCAAGGGTCTGTGCTTGGGTCTAATTTTGTTCATTAACTTTATCAATGATCTAGAAGATGGGATGGAGGCAGGTTTATAGAGGACACAAGCTGGTGGGAATAGTAGATACACTGGAGGGTTGAGCTACGATTCAGACAGTCCTCAACAAATTGGAGGACTGGACCAAAAGAAATCTCATGAGGTTCAAAAAGGACAAGTGAAAAGTCCTGCACTTAGGACAGAACAATCCCATGCACCAGTACAGGTTGGGGCCTGATTGGCTGAGCAACTGGTCTGCAGAAAAGGACCTGGGGGTTACAATGGATAATAAGCTGAATATGAGGCAACAGTGTGCCCTTGATGCAAAGAGGGCTAATGGCATGCTGTGCTACATTAGTTGGAAACCTGCCAGCAGATTGAGGGAAGTGATTATTCCCCTTTATTTGGCACTGGTGAGGCCACATCTGGAGTACTGTTTCCAGTTTTGGGCCCCCCCTTACAGAAAGGATGTAAGCAAATTGGAGATAGTACAGTGGAGGGCAACAAAAATAAGTAAGGGACTGGGGTACATGACTTCTGAGGAGAAGCTGAGGGAACTGGGCTTATTTAGTTTGAAGAAGAGAAGACTGAGGGGGGATTTGATCACACCACCTGACAGGTGGTTCCAAAGAGGATGGGGCTAGGCTGGTCTCAGTGGTGGCACATGACAGAACGAAAAGCAATGATTTCAAGTTGCAGGGAAGGGAAGGGAAGTTTAGATTAGATATTAAGAAAAACTCTTACAAGGAGGGTAGTAAAACCCTAGAAGAGGTTACCCAGAGAGGTTGTGGAATCTCCATCCTTGGAGGTTTTTAAGACCCGGCTAGACACAGCCTTGGCTGGGATGACCTAGTTGGGGACTGCCTGTTCTGAGCAGGGGATTGGACTAGAAAACCTCCTAAGATCCCTTTCAGCCCTAATTTTCTATGATTCTATGAATGTGGGTCTCATCTGGCCAACTGACTGGCCCCATGCTACTCATCCAGCCTAAGTCTGACACCCCTGCTTTAAAGTGCAATATTTGTACTGTATGTCTGGAGCTTCGCATAATCCAACTACTAACAGCATTGCTGATTCTTGGTTTCAACAAGAGGTTTGGGCAGCTGGTTGATATTGTGGCCAGAGCCCACAGCAATGAAAGACGAATATGTACCGTCAATGCTTCAGAGGTCTGTTACCATGAGCACTTTTAGTAATATCAGGCCAGCTCTGACCATTTTATTTTTCCATTGCAGGATATACTGGGAGCTCCTGAACATCTGGCCCAGTGCTCCTCACTATGTGGAGCAATCTATAGCTAAGCTTAAGAAATCTGACCTCATTAAGTTACTCCCTGTGTCATACCTGGCTGGCTACGAAGAGCCATCTGGTCAGATACACACCGTGCATTTATGGAGTAAAGGTAACAGGGTTAGGTGCCAAGCCCCCGAGATAATGACTGCCATTATCTTAGTGTAAAGTTTTACAGCACTTTTGTCCTGGCCAACTAGGTTAGGGACAGAGGCTCTCTTCTCTTGAGTAGCAAAGCTTGGGCTAGGCCTCAGCCTGGCACTCTCCTCAGGGATGACCTCTCTTTTATGCCCAAGGGCTCTGGCCTATCACATTTATTTCAAAATGAACCAACTGGATGCTGGTTCTGTGTTTAGGGACTTTCCATGCAGTGGCCATTTCAGGGTGTTCCCCATAGCATCTACAGACAGTACTTCTGTCTCTGTGATGCCTCCTCTTCCACTCCTTTCTGCATTATCAATACTCCTTCTTCCTCAGATTAGTAGTAAACACAGGAGACTAACTGTAAGCAGTAGCAAACACAGGCCCAGGATCACTCAGCTTGCTTTCACTGCAGACAGGTATCAATACATCTCCTACTACAGCCAGGGTCCCTGATCATTATGCTGGAAACATTTTCGAGATTACATCTTGGAGGACATGGCCTCTTTTCTACCAGCTGGGTCCAATTAGCTAGCTTGGCCTCCCTCCCAGCTCCCCCTCTATATGCTTATCAGCTATCAAAGTACCATGTTTCTGTATTCTGCCTGGGACTCTATGCTTACATTTTCTCTTAGCTTTGGAAAGAGAGCTTTATCAGGCTGCAGACACAGTTTGGATGTTAAATTATGGCTTTACTCACCGAGTATAAGTGAGCATCAGTCCCAAGTTGGCTTTTTGAGGTTAGAAACCAGTTTTAAAAGGAGAGGTTGACATTGTACACACAGTAAGCACCAGTGATGACACATCCAGAGAGTGGCACTCCCAGAGTGGTGGTGGACAGGTCGTACTCGACCTGGAGAGATGTTAGTAGTGGGGTTCACCAGGGCTCAGTCCTCGGGCCTGTGCTGTTCAACATCTTCGTCGCCGACTTGGACGAGGGGGTGGAAAGCAAGCTGTCCAAGTTTGCTGATGACACCAAACTGTGGGCTGCGGTGGGGACACCAGAGGAGAGGGAGAAGCTGCAGCGGGATCTGGGCCGACTGCAGGAGTGGGCGGACAGGAACAGAATGGGATTTAACGTGGACAAGTGCAGGGTGATGCATCTGGGGAGAGGCAACCCCCAGCACA
>JAGPOW010003685.1:67318870-67352355 GCA_030014935.1 Caiman crocodilus
GAACCGGCTTCCTAGGAAAGTTGTTCTTGCTCCTACCTTGGGCGTCTTTAAGAGTAGATTAGATAGGTACTTGGCTGGGGTCCTGTGACCCCAGCACTCATTCCTGCCATTCGTGGGGGGTCAGACTAGATGGCCTGCTCTAGGCCCCTTCTGACCCTAGATACTATGATACTATGATCCACCATTTCATTGCAAAAAAGTCTCCAATTATTGTTTCTGTGAAAGCAGCACAAGACTGTATTCAAACAGTCATGCATTTGTCCTAGAGGGACCAGCACACTGGGAGATCGTCTAGGAAAGGAGCATTTGGAGGAAAGATGCTGAGGCATGAGGCCATCACTGATGACAGTTCCAGCCTCAAATGGAAACTCACTTAAGAAACATTTAAGTGTGCTGAACATCCTGCAGCTCAACTACAGCCTGATAGGATGGTATGTGGCAGCATATTCTGGCTAGATCAGCTTTCTGGGTGAAGGTTAAATTCAAGGGGGGTGATGGTGGTTTAGTTTCCTTGGGACTACGGGGAACGGGGGAGTGGCTAGTATTGCAGAAACCACACAACACCCAGTGCAATATTTGATGTTTTCCAGATGCAGCAGCTTGCTAGTGTCTAAGTCACAGAGAAAGGCAAGAAGGCCTGGACCTTAAAATTAGGCAGCCTGGTAGCTGACCTTGGGTAGTTATGGATGTTTGGTGTGCAAGTTCTGAAAGCAGAGGGATGCTAGCTAGATGGCTGTGCTGTGCTGCCTCCCTTGTTTTCTGCTAATTATATTTAGATGTCACCTTAAGACACTTATAAAAGAGTAGTGGCTTGTTAAGTGCAATTTTCATAAGCAGGGCCGGTCCTTAGTGGATCTTGCCTTCTGCAATCTTTATTCTTTCAACTGGACTCACATTATTTGGATTGGTTTTAAACAAATTAAAATGTTTCTTTAATTGCAGTTTTTTAAAACGAAGTTCAGACATTGCTAAATCATTTTACATAAATACTCTGGTATGTAAAAAGCTCACAATAAAAGCTATGTTTTTGTTTCCTTGACACTTGGGAGTAACCCCAAGCTCTACATTTTGGAACCACATGGACATTTTTTTAAAATTAAAATTCTAATCCCAGTTGGCGAATATGGACACTTGTGGGGCATACATTTTTTTTCTCATTTCCTACCGTTTCACCATATAATTTTGCCATCTCTCTTAAGTTAGCAAATTTCCCCTGCAGCCTGCTTCTGTCCACAGCTGGCTGTCCATGTGCGTGCATACAAAATTATCTAACACACTGTATATCAAACTTCATCAAACGGCCCGCAGGACAGAGCCCTCCAACTTCTTTGCATTAAAAAGATTTTATAAAAAGACTCTGATAATATTAGTGCTTCCTGCTTTTTGATGTGTGCAAGTAAAAGACCACTGTCATGCTATCTGTACAGGCTTATGATCTACTTATCAAAACCAAAAACAGGTCGATCCTTAAAAGTTTTTAAGTTCCTCACTATTTTTCTGATTATCAAGAGAAAAAAGGTTCTATATTAAATCATATCAATCTATAAACTTATGAACAAATATTTGCTTTGCTAAGTGGAAATGATCACTTTTAAGTTTTATAGATAAAATAAAATATTTGGAGTATTTAAATCCCCCCCACAAAAGGTACATCTCATGAGATGATTCTAAGCAAGGTTACCACTAAGGAAAAGGACTAACACCTATAATCTGTTGGTTGTTTTCTTACTCTCTCCCCCTCCAAGCTTTAATATTTGTCCTGAAAATGTTAGAGCAGTGATTCTCAATCAGGGGGCCCTGAGATCCTTTGAAAAGTGCCCTTGGGTGCCAGTCAATGTTAGCACTGTTAGGTGTGTAAACATGACTCACAAGATAAACTGAGCGATTTCAAACAGGAATTCAGAGTGTTAAAAACTGACCTATTGTGGTTTTTCTCAGTTCACTGCAACAGTAAAACTGCTCTATTATTTTTGTGTAGTTAAAAAACAAAGGAAAACTTACAACTAGCATTTTCTGAGGAGTGCCTTGAGCCTAATGGAGGATACCTAGAGTATAAAAAGGTTGAGAACCTCTGGCTGCGTCTACACAAGGGGCAGACTGTGCAATTATTACTACAGTCATTTAGTACTTGTATAAGCAAGCATGAAATGACTGCGCAGTAACTCACGTTACTGCACAGTACCATCCCTATATGTTTTTCAGATGTTACTGTGCAGTAGCAATGAGCTACTGTACAGTAGTTTGTTACTACTGTGTAGTAGCGGTGCATCACGATTAGTGCCTGCCAACACTACTGCACAGTAGCAACAAGCTACTGTGGATGCGCCCACTAGGTACTCAAAAAGCAGGCCTCACCACAGTTTTGGATAGATTGAAGAAAATCACCTCCACTGATGAGGCTCTTATGAGTTTATAGTCCAAGAGAGGCAGGGACTGCAAATGAGATGACATTGCTAGATCTGACTGGAGGCTAGCACAGTTGGTTTCACTAGCTGCCTTGAGAGAGAAACAGTTCCGGATTCAGAGGAGGCTAAACGTGGTCAGCAGATATAGGTTGCCTATACTTTTGTGCATATTTAAACCCTGGACTTATCAAAACAGAGAAAAGAAAGTTCTTTACCATTACATTGAACCCCAACTCCAAGAAAAGCTTATTTGTAGTTCAAGACTATTTTGGAGGCCTTGATTTTTAATTTGTCCAGCGCTGGAGCTGAAGTATGGATCAAGAGTTCCTCCACGTGACTCTATATCTCTTGACATTTTTGATGCTGCTGTTGTCTACCTCTTGCATCACCAGGCTCTTTATCAAAGAAAGGTTACAAGGGAACAAATTCTTCTTCAGGGAAGGTAAAAGATGCTGACTGAACCCTCCTTTCACCTGACAGACAGTTTTGCCTTCTGTGAAACAGGGGGAAGTAGCTCTAAGAAGAGTATCTATGTACCTTATCCAATATGAGGCCGACTTGTTTTCTCCTTTTCTCTAAGAAACATAAAAGATTTACTTGAGTCCAGGACATATTTCTCTGCCTGAATGCTTCAGAGCTCACTTAATCTGGGGGGGAGAGTGCTGTACTTCAATTTGCATCCAGAGCAGCTATGTATGATTCTGTGGGCTACCGTAGAGACTAAAGATTTAGATTCTACTGAAGGTGGTGGCTCTCATCCAAGATTGCTTCATATTGGCCATGGGTGAGCTGATTTTCCAAATCCCGCATGGAGGTTATATAGGTAGAATCTATGCAAGTTGACAAACAGAGCCTTCTCATACAGTGCAAAGCATACATGGTAATCCCATAATCCCAGAGACAGCCAAAAATAATTTGCATAGCATTCAATTTATAGTAATAGCCCAATTTTACAGCATCACTCCAATTTGATACATCTAACCGTTTTTACACGACACTTTAATTCTAAGCAGTCTGTGGTCTAGGCAATGAATACTATATTTTAAAAAAATTCTTCACTCATCTTCAACATTTGTTTCGAAAGGCTTCTCAGATTTGTTGCTATGATGACATCTTCTGAGTTAATAGTGGCTACTTCCTAAAGCTCCGGTCTGACCAGACACGTGCTTCTTAGCATTGAGTCCAATTTTCCTAGATGGAAAAGCAATGCAATCCTGTTCTGTCCGTTGTGTGTCCATGCATGCCTGTCAGCATTCTGCCATTTGGATTCTGGCCATGAACTGAAAACACATTTAGTATACCATGAGGAGTGTGGGTGACCAAAAAAGGAGGAATACACCCAAAGACGTGGGTTGGAGCTAGCCAAAATAAACAAGTTGCTGAAATTCATAAGTCTATAAGATAACAAAAATAGAAGTTGGAACTGAACCTGGAATACCTTTAGTGTGTGCCACAGGTACAAACATGACAGACAACTGCAGAACACTGACTTAATCACAGGCTGTGATTAAGTGGCTGCACAAAGGGTTGTTTTTTGATTTGCTGCTTAATTGTGTGCTTGAATCTAATCTAGGGTTTTGACTGTGACAGACTGAAGGAAATCACCTCTGCTCATGAGAATCTCATGAGTTGATAATATAAAAAAAAAAAGAGTCAGGGACTCCAACTCGGATCATGCTGCTGAATCTGACTGGATGCCAGCACAGTTGATTTCCCTAGTTATCAGGTATCCCAAGAGAGAAATAGTTAAGTCAAATGTAACCACTATTAACTATTTCATTACTATTCATTTTGGTAGATGCATACAACTAGTGATCTTAATTGGACTTGAGGTAGCAGCAGGTTGAAATGAGATTGCTCAAAGATTATTGGAGTGACAAAGGAAGAATTCAATTCCTTTTTTCCCTGTACTTATCACTACTATCCAAAAGAAAAATGGAAAAGGAAAGCAGCGATATGTCCGCGTACCCACCCCCAAAACAGAACTATTTCCCGAGTACCAGAAACTAGATTTGCTCTTGACACTCAAGAGGGGGTTCCAATCTAGTTATCAGTCCACCAGCCTTCCTGGAAACATCCTACAACAGCTATGCTTTTTCAATATACTAATCTGTGGTACTGAAAAATGTGAAAAGGATTATCAAACAAACAAGAGAATGGCTACTGAGGAACGAGAGCACACATGAGAGAAAGTCTCAGATAAGGACCATAAATATAAAATAAACATTTACTGTCATTGCCCAAACCCAGAGAAATACAATAAGGGTATGAGCAGTAAAGACAAATTTCACTTTTATAATTCAGTTCTAATTGTCTGAGATGCTGCCAATAGGGGAAAGGGATTTTTTTTAGTATGTTATTTTCAATCTGATGCTCTTTCATTAAAGAAAGGACTAGGAACAAAGACAAATTAAAATTTAAGAAATATAGAAAATCGCTAATCAGTAGTGGCAAAATAAAATTTCATCATACTGAGCTCTGGAACAAAGCTGTTGAATTTGTAGTACCTTGAATTTGTCAACATAAAGTTATCCATAGTGCTTTCAATATTCTTTATACCTCATTTCCCAGCAAAGCAGAAACACATGCTTCAGATGCATCACAAATGGCTGTCAGGTCATGACCCCCTTCAAGGGCCAGAACAATTCGACCTCCGGCCAATCCCATCAGCTGCTTCGTCAGGTACCCAAAGCCTGTAACAGGGAAACAGGAAATGCAAGAAAAGGGCAAAGGTTGTCAGTGGAATCAGACTCCTGGCAAAGGATCAAAGAATTATAAAAAGGAATTACATCATATTAAAATAAACCACAAGGGATCTGCAAGGACTAAACATATAATATAAGCCAGGTTCTATTTTAATACGTTTGTTTCAGAATTTCAGCTCGACTCTTTTGGATCAGCGTAAGTGTATGCACTCCAGAATAGATTCTTATCTCGCTTCCACGTGTGTAAACCTGGAGGAGCTCTGTAACATTCATTAAAATTACTTCAGATTTATACCAGGATAACGGAAGTCAGAATCTGTTTTATTTTGTTCTGAATTTAAACACAGTAGAAAGGAATGGAAAGGAAAGAAAAACTTCTTGACAACAGGAACAAAGTTGGAAGGTAGCTGCTTCTGCTCTGATATATAACACGAAGGAGAAAAAAAAGCATCAGAATGAATGTCATGAAGGAGATAGTGGGAGAAAAACAACAGACTGCGGTTTGTGCAAAATTACAATTACAATGCTTTACAGGCATTTGACATCCAGCATTCAATAGCAGTTTATTTACATAAACAATATGTTGTAAGAGTTCTTGAAACACCTGGACTTTGATCATTTGACACCCAGTATATTTAATTCTACTATTAAAAAAAACCCCCAACCATAAATCACAAAGATTAAATGACAGACTCCAGAAAGGAAAAAAAGAAGTAACTCCCCCAACTTAAAACAAATGCATAAAAACCCTTTTATTTCAGACTTCCCTATTTTCTATATTGCTGTAAGTCTCACGCTCAGGCACGATTGCAACTAAAGCACTTGGTTAATTTAACAGCCTGGGAACACATCTCACTGCCTGAGCCAACTACGTAATAAACTCGCTGAGGTCAATTTTACATTTTATGAAGGTAAAACAAAATTAGAGAAAATTCAACAACTAGGTAAATAAAATTTTCTCATTTGCAAAGCATTTGTGTAGTCCTTAAAAAAAACCCAAAGCTTCGCCTTTTAAAGTCTTCCACTTCACTTCATTCTTTTAGAAAGTTTGTTGGCTCAGCTTCTTTATAAACCTCCAAGTTCACCCTAGATAATCACCTTCTTAACAGGCATCGAAACGGTAAAAGTTCTTTTTGAATTTTTAGACCTTGGCTAAAAAATGATATTCTTCTCTGGTTTAGGCAAAGTAAATCCAGATTGACAACAGGGCAACTGAGAAAAGAATTCAGCCCTGTAGTTGTGCAATACACGTCACTGTGGATCTGAAGGGGAAAGGTTTTTTTCTGGACTACATAACCTTTTGAAAAAACAATGAGAAAAATATTCAACCTGATTTATTTTCATTTAGCTCTGGAGAAGAAAACTGAATCCCAGCAGATCTCTAAACCCTCAGTGTTTACATCTGACATTTCCTTGTTCTTCACTTCTGCCTGAGAAACTTGTAACTTAATGTTATTTAGCAAATACCATCCACTCGATTAAGAATTGCATACAAATGTTGTTTTATGAGAGCAAGATGCCCATGGGGTCAACACAAGGAAGCAACTGAAATGCACAGAACACAGTGACAGGAATACAAATGGTACAAATGAACACATTAAACAGAAAGACCTGTGGGCAGGCCTGCAGTTAGTGTAAGCGGTAACAGCTCCACTAAGGTGAATGGAGCAAGAGCCATTTACATCAGCTCTGGATCTGCCCTCTGTTGTAAAGCTGCAACTTACATTTTGCTGATAGATTATACCCTCCAAGAGGTGTAGGATGACCTTCCACGGCATCAAAACCAGATGATACCAGCACAACATCTGGGGCAAATTCATTGGCAATTGGCATCACTACCGTTCTGCAATGAAAATTAAACAGTAGGAGATATTCTTGAATGAACAAAGAAACATTATCATCTACAGCAAGCTACCATCAAATCCAGTATTTTTTGCTTTTAGCACTATCTACTTTCGCTGTTGCCACAAGATGAGACTATTAAAACCAGGCTAACAGAACAGGTTAATGGAACGTTATGTCACACAGTTCAATTTTAAAGTTAATACCAGCTTGTTGCATAACTTATTTAGAGGAGTTCATTAGTTAAATCATTAATAATATGACAGTCCAAATAGGAAAATAACTCCACATACAATAACCTCTACATTTCCAGGTTTGATAGACACTCTTGTTATCTTCGCCTTCATTGTGTGTGTAGCTGGGTTGGAGGTGGAAAAGATGAATGGAGACAAGAGGGGAAAGGATAGGACACTTGGCAGAAACTAGAATGAACTGGAAAACCCATCATTTAATGACCTCATTGCGTGGCACTTGTCTCTCTAGCTGCAGCAATATGCTGCTCCTAAAAATCTCCATAAACTGCTCCAGTATCTGCAAAGGCACTTATTTTTTCCATCCTGCAGTTTTCATTAACCATAATTAAAGGCTGGCAATGTCACACTGAATACAAGCACTCCCTGATGAGGCATTCTGTGTGGCTGTTTGGAGAGCGTGAAACCACAATGTCGGTCTTATCCTTATGTAACCCACCACTCAACTAACCCACTAATAAATGAAGTGATTGAAAACTGGCAATAATATATGGTTACCATAAAACAAGAGGTCTATAAATACATGCACCAAACCAGAAACCAGAGCTAGCTTTAATGTTGTTGAAATTAAAATAAAATTCTCTCATCAACTTTAAAGAGGCACAAAGCAATTCAATCCATTTTAAATTTGCAAATGATTAGTGAGGAACAGGAAATAAAGCTACCACGCCAAAAAAGGAGACGCACAGAAATATCAACAAGTGCTAATCTCTCTATTTTTAAGTAAGAAGGTACTATCATATTGGTTTATCTTTCCCTTCTCCAAAAATTTTAATCTAGCTTTAATTCCAATTCCAAAGAAACTCCTAGATGAAAACACCAAATTCCAGATGGGACAATGAAAACTAAGTACAATGGAGAGGCCAAGAGAGAACAAACAACTGCAATTTCATCTGATACCCTCACTACAAGCACTGAAGGACTGAAAATATATGTGTAAACATTTTGAAATAAATACATTTTCTTTAGTTGAAACACTACAGACCCACAACCTTTTCTGAGAACACAAAAGCTTCCAGAAAACATGCCTGGATGAATGTCATATTAAGGGATTCAGTACTTTGGTGCACCTGCCTTGTATTCAGCATGGAATATATGGGCAGACATACATCCATGGTACTCAGTTAGCAAACTGTTTTGAGTACTCGTCCTCTGCTATAATATCACTAATAAGTGAAATGAATGGTATAAAATGAAGGTGAATTAAAAAACTCACATTCTCTTGCATATAGTAGTGTTTTCTCTGCTCTTTTTCTGATGTGGTGCAATGACTACTATGCTTATTAAAGTATCCCCTATGTTATTACATATATGACTTGTGGGTAATGACGTTCCACTTTTCTGAAGTGTTAAGTCATTTAAATTGGAGAAGCCAGCAATTCTCTACTTCCTGTTCCTAAAGCTATTCTTTCCAACTTATAAAAGTCATGTTAGCTATTATGTATTGTAGTAATTTATACTTGTTTCCAAGATTTGAGTTTGTAAAATACTTTGTACACAGAATGCAATTGTGTTCCATCTTCAAAAGAGATTACACCCGCGATATATTTTTCCCTATTGTATGTTTATTATTGCTAAGAGTATCTGCCCAAATATATGAACTTGTCTATGTCAAGAAGTTTGTTGGATCATGCTCTCAAACCACGTGTTCTAATAATGTGCATAAAGAGTATATATAACTAATGGGATTTTTTTTTAAATCTACATCTACCTAGAATTTAGTGTTGAGGTTGTTCAAGTGCATTTCCTAGCAATGCAATTGCTAAAGCTAAAGGAAACTACTAGTTAAATCAATATTAATGTTCCCAGAAAACCCAGCTAACTTTTCTGTCATATGAAAACACTAAGCACTCAAACATGCTCAAATAGTTGTGGTATTTATATGCTAAATCTAGCATAGTGATGTAACAATTCCAATGTTTAAAGGAAGAACATGTCTAAAACATGAATATATGCAAGATCTTCAAAAATGTATTACAGCTTGAGAAAATAAAACCTAACCTTTAAGTACCATACTCAGAAATACCATCAAGTTCCTTGCATATTGTTTCCTTTGGTATAGCTGAAGACTGCATGGGTTGCATCCTCTATCTAACAAGAATCGGGGGCTATACCAAAAATCTTTCAGGAAAGCTAAAACCCACAATTTACCTGTGAGTGGTGGTCACATATGTAGTCTATACTCATTTTCTTGAATGCCTTTTCATAGCACCAAGAACTTCTAATGGTATTAGTGTACCGGCAGGAAATACGCCAAGCTAGTAACATGAACAGCTGTCAAGCAGTGTACAATTTTCACAGGTCTTTAAACAATGTCTGTTAAGCCAAATGCGATCCAAAGATATATCAGCTAGACTGGAGATATGTCATAAAGCTGACTCAAAAATGATCACGCTGTCAGAATGGTGAAAGGTAAAAATTGAGTACTGCACGGTCTGACTAAAGTGTTTTGGTTTCATTTCATCACATATGATTGTCATGGTATATGACCGCCCTGGTAATCTAATGCACCCCCTGCATTATTACTGGTGGCCAGGCTATAATGTTATAAAGATATACAAAAGGAAACTTCATTCCCTTTACCTTGTCAGAAAAATAAGAATCAATTTTCTGTAGTGGTTATATGTCACAGTACTAAGTGAGTGATGTTGATCTTTACCAGGCTGCAGAGGGCTTTTAACTGTTGTCACAATTCTAAAAAAAATGAGATTTTTTTTTTTCCCAAATGAATTTATTGTCATATAAACTCTTCCTCCAGACACATTATTATATAATAAAGACAAAATGGGGCCTTTTGCTCATGCCTTAAAGCAAACAAAGTCTTTTTAGTGAAACCCACAGGCACTCTAAGAAGAAACCACCTTATTCACAAAGACTTAAGCAGCAGTTTTGAAGCAAATTCATGTGACGATGTTTTTTCCTTCTGCTTTGAAGTCTTACTGAGCTATTTAATTCCTAACCAAAAGAAAACTGTAAAATCATCACTATTTTTTTCAAAACTAGGTTATGACACTGTTGGAATTTCTAGCACCTTTGACTGTTTTGTGGTCTCACCTCAATTCCAATAGAAGCAAAAACTAGAATCAACACTGAACTGTACATAGCGGCATGTCCACAGCTACAATTTTAAATGACTGATATGACCAGTGAATTTGCATTTTTCCCAGTCTTTGTATTTTGAGACATGAATGATCAACATCCCATTTTTCCCCATATAAATGTTTGTGAACTGGATCAATATGAAATAGCAGTGAATGCCAGGTAACCAATACAAAAATCTTACTCATGTCAGCAATGGTACTCGCCAACAGTAAGTAGATATGATAAAAGATACCCTCTAGTGGTATGAAAAACTCCCACATACCTTATAAAGTGTTAAGAACTTGCTGAAAATTAAAGAGTTTGAAATGTATTTGCAAAAAAAGGGTGGCTAGTGGTTGTCATTAAAAAAGTCATCGTCTGTCAAAAGTGATTGCATGGAAGTATGTGAGATTTCCACAGTTGCTCCTATGTTTTGAAAGGGGAACATTCTATTGTAATGGTTGGCAAATGTAAGTTTTTTAATGGCTACCACTGCATCCACATGTAATTGTTTTAAAAATTAAATAAGCTCTGCTTTATATTTGAAGCAAGATAAGATCCACAAATGGCCCCCCTCCCCAAACCCTGAGATACGAGCTACAGCCTGCTCATTCATCTGTTATAGCAAGTGTCATCACTACATCTGACCAAGCGTAGTCTATATTATCCATTGATTTTAAAGGGTGAGTTTCAAATGCATATCCAAACATCTAAGGCACTGCGCTTTGAGTATGATCAGAAATTGAAGGTGGATATATTTACCATTCAGATACACCTGGAATCTGGGAAAAGGCAAGGTGGTTTTAATGTGTAAATAATTCACTGAATGATACTTGCCAATTTTGGGGGTGAAAAATCTGTGGAATCAGTACATGGAATTTTAGTGCAGTGGATTCTACACTTGAATCCTTTCCTGGTTTTGTGCCTCTAGTCTAAGTGCTAGTTCAAGCCTCATCTGTCTCATATCAAAGACCCAATGTTGCAACAGGATCTGTGTAGACATAACTGTATAAAGCTACATCAACTTCAGTGGGACTCTGCATGGGCAGGACTTCGGCCGTGGGACCATTTAAACTAACTCCACTCATTTGGACTGTGCTAACTGTTCTACCTGTTTAAGCATGGAGGTACTTTTGAATCCCCCCCAGCCCTTTTTATTTAATCCCTAGAAACGGTCTCAAAACCTTTAGGGTTAAAATCTTGAATGCAAATATTATTTTAAGATCTGAATAGAATTGATGAGCATTTAAGCTGACTTTTGAGTTATGCATTTCTAATATTTGTGAGCAACATTTCAGATGCATTAGACATACTGCTTCTACTTTGTTTTGGGCAAATTAAGTACAAGGAAGAAAGTATTCTTTTTTATTGAGACTAAGCATGATAAATTATAGCCCAAAAGACAATAATGAAGAAATCTGACATGATTATTTGTTACTGCAGTAATAGGCATATTATGAAAAATGCTACAGATAAAAGTTACAAGCAGTAAAACCAGTAATTTTATATGGAGTAGGCTCTTTTAGTATACATTTTATTTATGGCGGTTGTGATATCACTGATTCTATCAAAAGAACAAGGAGATCTGTAACACAGAGTCTTTATGGTCTGATTATTTCTTTATGTTGTTGATTGCACAGTGTTATGCAAGCAGTAATTACACTTTTGAGCCTTTTTTCTCTGTTTCTTGTTTCTTAAATCTTTGCTGTTGTCCTTAAATGAAGCTAAGCTGAAGTTATGCATTAGTTGAAATTTGTAAATACTGGAACTGCTGACTATAATTACTTACTCTGAAAAAAAAATCAATTTCTTGAATCATTCATTCTACTTTACTTTAATAAATGTATAATTTATTAACTATTAATGGCCACCTCATCAATCAAAACAGACATAGCAAATTTAAATACTATTTGCCTTTGCTTTCTGGTAAACAGTTCTGTACAATCTAAAAAGTTATTGATGCCTGCCAGAAAACAGTGACTTTCATCCTGTTTTATTTCAAAACACTTTTGCTACTATTGGCTTCATATAACAAAGCATCTTGTCCTGCTGCTAATCTGTCCCCCTTAAGTCATGTCGATTGTAGCAACAATCATTATGTCAAATAGGGTTAGGAATTCAGGTAAGAAATAAGCAGGCAGAGCACATGAAATCTTGAACACAGAAACAAGGTTTCCATGGGGAAATTCCTAGCAGTAGAGAAAAAAAAAGAAAAGCCTCTATACCTCTTATCAAGTTTTGGTAGATGCAGCTTTTAAAAAGGCTTTTGCTATGTTAATGGGCCTTTAAGAAATTCAAAACAAGCAGCAATCTTTCATTCTACAGTCCTGATTCCACTTATGATTTAAATATTTTAATTAAAAAGGTGCATAACATTAAAATAGAGTGTATATGGAATATACAATTGATTTTCATCTCAGTACTTCAGTATCTAATATTGATCAGGTGAGTACCGTCACATAACCCAGGTAAACAAGAGACAACATAACTGCTAGTGCTTCACCGTATACACATTCTTATACGGGGCTTCTATAAAAATATGTACAAAAGTAATTTTATTTCATTGTGTCAATGATAGTTTTCCTACCCCATCACAACAAAGTATGCATTTTTGCTCTGATTTTCCTACCTAGGATTATGTTTGGAAGTGTCCCAAGAGTTTATGAAAACAGAAACACTATTCTTTATTTTATGTAAAGTTAGGAAACAACAGACACTGGTAAAAGTAAAGATGAAAACAAATCAGAACCGTGTACCAACAAAAAATGTGTTCCAATAACAAGTTGATGATTTTAGGAATTTTTTAATAATATGCTATGCATTTTATGCATTGCAGTTTAAATATATTCCTCATAATCTATGAAATCTATATTGCCCAAATACCTTGGTAGTGAGTTCAGCCATGGAACATTAGTGCAGTAAATGTTTAGCTAAATTATAATGTTATGCTGTCTCAAACAGGCATATCCATACAGTTACAATACCATGGAATGGTGCCAAGTGCTCAATTAAATACTACATTTGTTTTATTGGACGGAATGTCCATTAATGGTTCAAGTGAACTTTTTCAAAATGTATCAATAGTTTATCATCTCAACTATGCAGTTTGTGATTTTAATCTTCAATCATGGCACAGCCCAAGACAAAACTGCTCTATCTTGTTTTAACTCCTGCTACCACTTGTGAAATGACTCTAATACTTTTAATAGATTACTGCATTTCCTTAAATATTAAGATGTCATGTCATGTCTAGTTTTATGCAAACTTTTAGATATAACCGGGTCATTTATTTTATAATTGTTATAAAAAACGGTAGAAACACCTAACAACAAGATATTATTTTCCCTTTGGCAGTATATAATAGTACTGCTTGAAAATTTTTGAACCTCAGGATGACCAGGAATTTAATTTGCACTCATTTGTTTAATTTTTAGAGGATTAGTTTAGGATGTCAGCCTCTCCCAATTACCTCATTTAAATGCTTTTACTGAACCTGGTCACCAATTGCTAGCCAGCGTGTCATACCTCTATGTAAAATGTAGCTTTCTGTTAAACGATTTGCAGCCAAGCATATGAAGAGTTAAAAAAAAAAAAGTATATCAGTATCTTTGTTGAGCTCAAAGGATTTCCACTGATTCCTCTACAGACTTCAAAGCCTCACAGTTTGGCATTGGGACTGGTTTGAATTAAAGTTCAGTTCTCCACTATGAGTTTCCAAGTTCATGGTGAAAATGCCTGCTGCTTCTGGATTTCATTAGGGCCAATTTTCTTATCTTTTCTTCATCTTAGGTTTGATCCCCTGCAAATGCAACGTGGCATTCGATGGGGCAGAATAACAAGGTGCTGCCTTAAAGGCATGTATTGTCTCATGGGGCTCACAAAAAAGGGGGATATATGACCCATTCCCCTCACTTTTCTAACTCTCAGGGGACTATAAATTGTAAACTTCAAAGCATAATTTTACATTAAAAATCAATAAAAAATTCAGAAAAAAAATGTTTTTCAAAGAAACTGGTTAAGATTTAAAAAGGTCACTTGATAATGTATCATCATGAGCAAACTTGGCATGAGATTAAAAAGGTTCCTGCCTTAACTTACAGGCTTGAAGGTGTGTATGGGTATGCATGGTTGGAACTGCAATGTATAAGACAAGGTGGTCAAATAACTTTTAAGTAGCACTGGCAAAAAAAGAGAGAAGACTGTCTGTAGTGCATATACTTTAACAGCTACATTCTCTAGGCAAAAAAATAAAATAAAATCATCAGCAGCAATTAAGCAAAGTTTGGTTACAACCTTTTTTCTTCTGTAGAATAGTTTTAACAGCCTTGAAATTCAATGAATGTTTAATAGTACATATAATCACTCTGGGACTCCAGGTTCTTTCCTAAAAACCTGGGATAAACAAATCTCCACTTTGGACTATAGTATATAAGTTCAGTATTGTTTCTTACAAGTGGAGGAAAACAGGAAGGTATATTATAGTTACTTTAACTATATGTTGCATTGGATTATATACATTATTTGTAGCTTTTAAAAAAATCTGTCAAAGGTGTCATTTCTCCTTTGTTCAAAATAATGAACTGATATTTTAGAAGCTAAAAAAATTTGCATAAAAAACAAAGGAAGGAGAAGAATGCTGCTGTCCTACTTAAAAGATAAAGGACTACCTCAAAGTTCATATTCCATTTGGGTATTTCCACAATTTTCCATATTTACATCCAATGTTTTGGCTAGTCAACATCTCCCTAAAATGATGTAAAGTGTATATACCAGAAGTGGGTTAAACCTGACATGGGTTTATCCCTCCAGATTAACTGTCAGCTGTAGAAAACAATATGAATAGAAGAAAGACAGAATGATCCCTGGGAAAAAAAATGAAATTTATATAACTGTGGCAGATCAGTAATTTATATGCACTTCCACATGGAAAAAACTTCTAAAAATATTTAGAAAGGAAAGCCTTGTCCCACAAATAGCACTCTGTTTATCAGTACATTACCTAAAGTTCTTCTTTAGTCAAAATAGCTTATCCTCATTTCACCGTTTTTCCTTTGCCTTGACAGTATATATCAGACTGTCCTTTTATGCTAGCCACATTTACAAAGGCTGAAAGCATGAATACAGGCTTCCACTACATTCTTAAATGTGAGTGATGCAGTGTCACTCTTCTCTGAGCTTTCTTAATGAAGCTCAACAATGTATTTTTGTAAATTTTAGACAAACTCAAAAACTGCTGGTGGACAAGAATTTTCTCCGCTGAGAAAAAGCTCCAATGTTCTGCTCCCCTTTCGATGAGATGAGAAAGTAAAGGCTCTGACAAACCATGTTCTATCATATAACACACTCTTATTTTGTCTTAAGCTTTTTTTCTTCTTGTTTAATAAAGCATAAGAGTAGAACAGAGGTCTGGAGAGTCACCTATGTCAAGGGAACAGAACGCTGTCACAAAACAAATTGCCATCCATGGGTATATAAAAACCAAAGGAAATGGTGAGTTGTGTGTGATGTAATATATGCTGATCTAGTGACAACATTCTGTAGTGACAGTTTTCTATTGAATCATAGGACTTGTGTTAACAGAACTATTTTGGCTGCCTGGTGTCAATGGGGAGGAATAATATCAATCAGAATGCACCCCTTCTCCCCCACAATGTCTCCAATTAGGACCCTGCACCAGAACTACAATAGACCTTTCATGGGTGGCTCAGGTATGAGGCCATAAACAGTGCAGATGCACAAGTGTCGAGTATAGATAACAGATAACATTAGTCTTCTGTTGCTTCAAAGAGCCATGACATGTTGAGGAAAATAAGAGTAAGCACATTAACACCCATTAAAAAAAAAAAAAAAAGGCACTTGAAAAATTCAATGATTTTAAGACATCCCAAGATATCACATATGGTTGTGCAAGAATATCTAAAACACTGTGGTGAAGTGAATCATGGCAGTAAACTGTTCTGGCTGCACTTAGGGACTGAAGACTAACTTTTGGGGGCAGAGATTGTTTGTACAGCATCTGGCATCAAGTCTTGGATTAGTCCCCAGACACGGAAGATGCAGGTATTAATTCAGGAGTACAGAACTAACTCAGTTAAGAAAATCTAATTATGATCTAACAGGATTGCCAAAAGGACCTCTTCTACCAACTCAGGGATGGATGAAATGTAGTCTGTGGGGGCTAGATCCAACCCATCAAGGGATTCTATCTGGGCTACAGTGGGTCCTGACACGTGGGGGACAGCCTGGGCATATGCAGCCAGTCCTGCCACCCCCAGGGCATGCAGCAGGGTAGAGGCAGCACAGCGGCCAGACTCAGTTTTCTGGAAGCTCCCACAGTGGGGACTCACTTTGCCCGGCTGCTACTCCCAGCACTTCTGCTGCCCCAGCCCATCTGCCCTGCATCCACCACCGGGGGCACTGGATGATGGGCAGGCAGGGTATCCTTGGAGACTGGCCCAGGACCCCCACAGGCAGGGTATGCTCGGAGCTACTGACAGGTGGGGAGCGGTGTTCAGGAGAAGGAGAGGTGGGCAGGGGCTGGGATCATGGGGCAGTGACAGTGCAGGGCTGGGGCCTGAGATAGAGCCATGATCCTTTCCTTGCATGTCCCTTTGATGAACACCAGTTCCACAGGCAGGGTCGTGTGGCGAGTGGACTGTGGTTCTTCCCTGGACCCCAGTGCCATGCTATTTTACTGCCCCACAATCCTGGTCCTGGCCCTTCTCCACCCCTGGACACTACTCTGTGCCTACCCGTGGTCCCATACCATCCTCCCAGCTGAGTGCACCCTGCACAGAGGTTCTAGGCCAGTCTTCATGAAGACCCTTCCCATGTGCTCCATCTAGTGCTCCTGGTGGTGGGTGCAAGGCACGTACATCTAGGGCCAGCTAGGATCAATTTCTGTCCCCCAAACAGCTCCTTAAAACTCCTTAAGTGGCTCTCTAGCCCAACTAATTGCCAATCCCTGCACTATCCCATACCTCAGTCTCATCTAGCCACAGTCTCTGAAATAAAGAGAGAGAGAAATAACCAAGTTTACTGAGTTTATTGGGACAATAAGGAAAGAATATGATCCATGACCACACTGAGTCACCTCCAAGATGGACTAAGTCATAGAATCATAGGAAAAGCAAGGCTGGAAGGGATTTCTCAAAGCTATCTAGTGCAGCTCCTAGCTCAAGATAAGATCATCCCTGACGAAGCCATCCCAAATAAGTATCTGTCTAATCTCTCTTGAAAATTTCCAAGGATGGAGATTCCACAATTTCTCTAGACAGCTTGTTTCAACACTCAAGTACCCTTACAGTCAAAAAGCTCTCCCTAATCTACAACATGAATTTCCTCTGTTGCACCTCGATGCCATTTCTCGTAGTCCTATCCTGTACAGCCACAGAAAAAAGTCTATCTCCATCTTCTCTATAACTGCCCTGCAGGTATTTGAAGACTTATCAAACATCCTCATAATCTTCTCTTCTCCAGACTAAATAGCCATAGTTCTCTTTCAGCCTTTTCTCCTAAGCCATGCTTCCAAACCGCTAATTGTTCTTGTTGCTCTTCTCCGGACTCCTTCCAGTCAGTCCACTTCTTTTTTGAAGTGTGGAGCCCAAAAATGGATACAGTACTCTAAGGGAATTTACTGGTACCCCTTTTAAAAAACTGACTTCATTTATAATTTGACTATGGAAAAATAAATACAGCATTTTTTCTGTTGGAAAGCACCCTTAATTCAGATTTGTCATGGTCTGTTTTTGACAGTATAAATTCCACCTTGACATCTTTGACTATTTTGTGAATCACTTGCACACCTAAGAGTGCTAATACTGCGTGGCACCCTTGAATCTCACACACCTAGTTTTTGTCCAATAAATCAGATCAGGAAAACAAGTTTTCCTATATTATCAAACTGCAATTGGATTCTCAACTTTGAGTAATTAGTCACTGAATTGAATTACCTGTAATGAAGAAAATACTCTGAACATGAAAAATAGACTACTGCTGTCAAAAGCTGGTACAGCAATTTAGCAAACTCCGGTTCCTGTAGCATAATCACGGTCTTCCTCATTTCAGAAGCAAACATGTATGTTTTATTATTTTTTATTTAGAATAAAAGTTTTTAATAGCTTAGCAGTAAGGTGTCAATTTACAATTTTAAACAGATTTTCTTTTCAACTATATTTAATTTAAACAAAAACATTTAAACAAAATAGTCTAATTTTATTTATGCAATTTTAACCCATCAGTTTTTATGCAACTTGGTTATTTCTTCCTCATCTATCTGGCTCTTTTTTTTTTCCCCCATCTTCTCTGAAGTGAAAAATCTAAATGGGTTAACACAAGCCCAAATTAAGTGCCAAGAGCATATGTAGAATAAGAAAAAATGAAAAGGGTTATCAATAGGTAAGCAGAGTAAGCTAAAGTAAATGGTCTTCAGTGCTAAGGATGGGACATTCAACCCTGAAACAGAGAACAATGCTTTGTTCCATTTTGGACCCCATTCTCCTTTACTCTGTGCACTCATGGCAGATTGGTACATCTGTCATGTAATTAGTAGAAGTTTTGCATGTTGAGTCATAATATGCCACATGTTTAAGCAATTTATCCCTTGATAAAAATGGCTAAACTGCCTCTCAGAAATTGGAAGTGAAACTTCTTTGCAGCGAAGAAGTATCCTATATTAATTTTAATGTCTGGCATGTTACTTAGACCCTCTACCACTGCTACCTGGTCTCAAGGCTGCCAATGTGCCTTTAAAGTCTTGGGGGAAGGGGGAGTGGCTGGAGCTGTCTGTCTGCACTCCCATAACATAAACAAGCAGATGTCTGCCATGAAAGAGTGGCATAAACTATTACTACAAATTGTTGTGGTCATAATTTTGGGCATTTGTGATGCAACCCGAGGCATCTGGACATCTGTTTGTTTGGGTTCCCATAAAATGTTTTTGGAGGAATAAATGTGATATCTGTCTATAGCTTAATAGTTAAGAACATCCCTCTTGTATTTGTTTAGCCTCAGCTATATATGTACAAAATAATCGCAATGACTTGGGAATTACGTTTTTCATTTAGCTCACAAAAAACCCTCCAAGAAAAGAGGAGACATGATTTCACTACTGGAAGATCTCATTTCAGCTGAATTTTGTATAAGGATGGCATCAATGTTACCTGAAAGCAGTCAAGTATTCTGTATCTCCCATTGGTGGATCAAGGCCCCCAGTAAAGGCCATATTAACATTGAAACCAACACCCGGTCCTGTGCCGACCTAAAGACGGGGAAAAATATATTGAATTAAATATTGAAAATCCTGTTGATATAGCAAGCCTGCCATATTTGCTTTTTCTATTTCTGATTTAAAAGTTTATGAATGCACTACTGGGTTTTTTCCCCGCTCTAGCCTTTTTTAGATCAAGAAAAAGGAGATAATTATTAAACCTTTCACTTTCTCTCACACACTTAATTCTATGCAAGAACTGTGAATGAATATGAAGTAGTTGATCACTGGTAAACTAAGGAATGAATGTTACTTAAGAACACAGTCCCCCCCAGTTAATATGGGACTTTTATGTATTTTATACTCCTTAGTTTTATCCAGAGTGAGGTCCCCCTCTGCTGGTGAAGAATATATTCCAGCCAATAAAAGTTAATTGGTATAAACAGGTATTGGTAGTAAATGAAAGTTGTATTTCCACTTGCTCACCCCATTATAGTGTGAAATTTCATTATAGGTGACAGCTGTGATAGGGTATTACAGTAACACATCCGATTAAAAATGTAAGCCTCCATTTCATAATGAAAACTAAAATGCTGGCATATTGTTCTTACCCAATACTGGCTAATCTAGAATACGAGTGTAGAAGTATTATACAATTGCATAGGCTTTGAGATTAGTTGAGATAAACAACAGAGTTTTAGTTTCAAATTGTTCTTTGACGTAAATACCTGCTGTTAGAAAACCACATGGATCTATACTGCCTACATTAAAATTACAGTTAAGACTAACATATACTTTTTAATTCCTAAAACATTTGGAAAATGCCAGCATTTTACATGCCCTATTTTACAATATATAATTTAGTGCCTAGGATGACATGTCTTTTAAACCCAGATTAAATTTTCTAACACACAACTAGGTTATTAAGTTATTTTCAAGAGTCAGCATGAATGTGGCTCCCGCAAAAATCGAAGGTCTTGTGGTACTCCTGTAGCCTACAGTAACAGTTACATTTTTGACACAAAACTGCTGGCCATTGTTCCAGTTGTGATGTATAAACAAGATAATAAAACAATAAAGCATTGGCAGGGTAAGAAATTCTAAGAAATGTCAAGCTCTTTTTATATTGTTTCAGGGTAAATAAAATTAGCTAAATTATTCAATTGGACTTTGAATACATTTATTTATAACTATATTAATATACATATAGGCATAAATGTATGTATATTTACACTTATAACTGCATCTCTGTTGGGAAGGAACCATTTTGTTTAACTCAGTATTATCGAGTAAGGTAAAATATTAAGCATTTCAGGTCATTGTGTATAATATGAATTACTTTATTTAAATATAGAACAGTTTCCAGATATATTCATGAGCTCTTATATACTTTTCTCTCTATTTACACCTGCTAACCAGAGGTTAGTTTCAATTCTATGTAAAACTGATTAGAAACTAGAGGCAAATAACCTGAGAGCAAACCAAAATAAGAAGTCAAAACACTGAATGAGTTGGTGGCAAATATTTTCTGGGAGACCATTCTGGTAAACCACGTATTCAGTATTGTTTAATGAGGTCAGCTTACAATGAGGCTGGAAACCAAGAACTACAGAATTCTGTGCAATGAATAATTTCTGCCTTGTTTGTTATAAGGAAGGCAAATTACTGTGGGTTTTAAAACAAAGATGAATTTTCATGCCATACGTATTCTCTTAGGAAAAACAGAAAACAACATGAGACATAAGTATGCCTTTGTAAGAGAATGAACAACAGATGATTCCACCAAACAATGAGAACAGGTACTCCTTCAAAGAAGAGGCCTAAACTCTGCTTCTTTAAGCATGCAGTTCAGTACAGAATGAAAGAAATAGAAGTATGGGTATCCCTTGGCAAGGTCAAAGAAAAAAAAAAATACTTCCACTTTAATTTGCATGGCCTATTTGTAGAAGGCTTCCGGGATTCTAGTAGTGTCTCTGGATGTTATCTGATAATTCCAGTGGCTCTGTAGCTAAAATATCTCGTATCTAGCTTGCCAAAGGTAACAAAAACTGTTCTCAATGTTGCATACTTCTCTGAGTAAAGAATGGGCATTATTACAATGGCACTACATTATTACTGGGCATTATTAGCATTGATAGACTGCTAACTTTCTTCGGGAATTCAGATTCATGTGGTGTACTGGTGAGCGTATGTAGGAACTATAAACTCATTTTCATAGTGTCTCACAAAACACTTGCCCTGTTTAGATGGCAGCACTGAAATGCACAATGAGTTATATTCTCCAGTAAAAAGAAATGCAGTTTGGGACAACTGACTTTATTCTGTTAAACAAAAGGGACCACTCAATACTGACTGGAGAGAATTTAATCATGTTGATCCTGACTTTTTAACTATGGTTGCTTACCAAGACATCTTCCTTCTTGCAAGCCATGTTAAAGGTTACATTTAATTTTCTTAGAACTGTTAGGACTTAGAAACAATAAAATTCACTCTTTTGCACACACACGGTACATTTTTTTCAATAGTTATCTGTCAAAACATTTCTTCCTGGATGGAAGCCCCCACAGTTCTGTCAATGAATCTGAATTGTGACTACAGCAGTTTCTACCTAACATGGCAAACTCTGTGCAGGACAGGTATCATGTTTAATGATATTCTTACCTCATCAGGAGCTCCACTGCCTGGGAAGAAGTTCCCGTCATCATAGCGATGTAGTGAAATATAAAGAACATTAGGGTCACTGTAGAAAGCTTGCTGAGTACCGTTTCCATGGTGTACATCCTTTGGGGAAAGATTGCATTATATGAGAAGGATTGGTACATGGGTAATAATACAGATTGAAATTTATCAGATATATATATATTTTTAACCTGAATTAAGCAGCTTACAATAACTTACGTGATTCTTGTTGTATTTTCAATTTAACATAACCGGATAAGATAACTAGTTAAAAAAAACCCCACCAACAACAAAAAAAAACCCAACTACAGTTCAAGTATTTTTTTGGATATAATTGGATTTATATGAACATTTTAGAGGCATTATGTTAATCACTATAAATCAGAACATTAATTCAGATTAATTAATTGCATAGCAAACATCCATTTAATGCTTTGTGCCGAAATGGAAAGGCTAAGCTATATGGGAGGGCAACTTAAAAGCAGTGCAATGAATGGCAACAAAAGGCAAAATCCACAACCAGATAGCTCAGCTCCCCTATGGAAGTGCTGTTAATGCTCCAATGCAAATTATCATAGTTTTCCAAATTTTCCAGCAATTCTGACATGAACAAACAGTGATGTGTAAAGGAAGAGTAAAGAAACACTGGAAAAGTGTGTCCATCTGGAAGGCCATAAGGAAAATATATTTACACTTTAATTTGTATGCCCTCTCTGTACAAGGCATACGGTATCTTTTGATGCTGCCTTACAAACGCTATTTGTAAAGCTATTCTAGAACACTTTACCCAACTTGGATAACTTGTCACACCCCAATCCAAAAAAACCCCACTTGACATCCAAATGAAGGGCTGCAAACTTTTGAAAAAAACAATCATTCAGAGAAATTTGCCCGTGTTCATAATTGCTCAAATGTGCACAGATTGCACCCTAGCCCTCAGCAGGGGGTTTAACCTATGCAGAGCTTGCTTAAGCCAGGGCAGGTTGGTCAAGGCTGTAAATTTTTGTGCCTTAACTATCTTATAGCCAGGGATCTGGGCTTTCTGTTTCTGTACAAAAAAATGCAGCTTTTCCCCTTCAAAGTGGGAAACTATGTTTCCCCTTTTACAAACAGCTGCCCTATGGCTGGCAAATTTCCCATCTGCAACAAGTTGCTTGCAAAAAGGGCAGGAAAGCATAGGCCCTTTCTGGAGGGGGAAGGAGCGAGGGTAGGGGCAGAGAATCTGAGACCAGCCAGGGCTGTCTCAGACTCACTTTGCCTCCTGCAACCTTTGGGCTAAGTAGGGCCTGGGGATCTGAAGGCCCCTTCCAGCAGGGCTGGGGGTCCAGGAGGCTACAGGTTGGGAATGAGGGGCACTGGCAGGGCTGAGTGGGGCCCCCTGTGTTCAAGGCTCCTGTAGGGCTTGCTGCAGTTTTCTCTTGGGTGGGAAGGCTTCCCACCTTTTCTGCTGGGAACCAGCAACTCTTCTTTTTATCCCAAACAAAATCTTGGAGCTTGCTTGCTTTTTTCGCAGAAAACACTTGATTTTGAGCTTTCCAAGAAAAGAAAATAGAATTGCGAATTGAGTCAGTCCTACATACTGACTCATGTTTTGATGCGTCTCAAATTTTTACTTCAGCCTCTGGACATCACATTCTAGAAAAGATGCCAAAGTGCATAAGCCACCCTAAAGACTGTGAATCAGGTTCCAGGAGCCAGGATACAGGGGAGCAGCTGGCAATTAGGCTAGTTACATGACCCTCTAGGGGTAGGACTAGCAGTCTATAAGCACCAGCCAGAAGACAGAGCAGACAGTCTACTAATGGCCAGGTAACATCTGGTGGACTATGGACAGGACTGTAGGGGAAGTGGAGGTCCCAGTGGGAGCAGGGGCCTCAGCAAGGCTGAGGAGAGCAGAAAACCCAGGTGGGGCTGGACTATATAGAACTTAGAGCTGAAAAGTGCCCTAGGTTATACTTTGTGTTTCTTTCCCTTTTGTCCTATAATAAGTCTGGCTTTTGTTGGTACACTGCTTGCAAAGGAGAAGTTTGTTTATTCAGGACACGCCAGTTTAAATCTAGTTGTCCCAGGTTTTTGGGTGGGGGCTCAAGCCAAAGATAAACTTATTTAGGATCCTGCAAAACCTGAACGCAGCCCTTACTGCTGCCAACAGACACAAGGAGCAGAACGGTGGGGGCTGGCACTGCTCAGAGCCAGAAAGCAGCAAAGGGGGCAACTGCAACTGGATGTATGTCCTGGTGCAGGGGAGAACTGCCGCTCTGACGAAGTGGAGGCAAGCAGGGGCTGAAGATTGCGAGTGAGGGGCAATGGCAGGGCTGGGAGGGGCTGTGGCTTGGAAGTAAAGGGCAACAGATGGGCAGGAAGAGGGTGCCAGCATGTCAGGGTTTCTGGATGCCAAAAAGTATGCATGTTGGGGGGGAGGGGGGAATACCTGCAGTTGGACCCACATTCTGGTGCAGGGGGAGCTGCTGCCAGGAGAGAAGGGGAATAGGCAGGGGCTGCTGCTTAGGAGTAAAGGGCACCAGCATATCACGGGCATGGGCAACTGGTGCTACCTTCAGCGGGGTCCCCCATGGCCAATCTCACCGGGTCCCCTGCAGCCCATCTCACCAACTGGGTGGGGGGGATCCCCTGTGGCCTAGCACGCTGACTGGGAAGCGACTGCAGTTCTTCCAGAAGTGGCCATGGTGCTACATCCAGTGCTCCCACTCCCCCAGCCAGCACTTGCATGGGGGCACCACTGTTCCCACCTGCTTCCACTGCCCGTTGCCTAAGCGGGGAGTGCAGCCTGTCAGGGGGTGCACCAGTGCTCTCAGGGGATGCACATGCACCCCCATGAACCCTCTACACATTGCCACTGCTGCTCAACATCACAAAGCAGCTAGAGGGACAGCCACAGCTGGACCTGCGTCTTGGTGAGAGAAGGGGGCTCTGATTTTCCATGATAAAAAAACCAAAATCAAATGCCAAAATATATAGGTATTTAGAATTTATTTTATTATAAACAGGGATCCTGGTTTTCTCTGATTTAAAAAGCCCCCAATTTTCAGTTAAAAACAGTAACTCCAAATCCACATTTTTCCGTGATTAAAATGAAACATCACTATATCTATGTATCAGTGGTGTTTCATTTAAAATCGTGGAAAAAATTGGATTTGGGGTTACTTTTTTTTTTAAACCAAAAATTGGGGATTTTTTTAAATCAGAGGAAACCAGGATCCCTGATTATAATGACTGAGTCACTGGTAGGCTTCCAAACTGCTTTTAAATTGCAAATGTTTCAATAAAACATTGTGTTCAATGACTACACACACACACACACACACACACACACACACACACACACACACTCTTTATATAAATAACTAACTAACTAAATAAATGGTGTTCATTTTAATCATGGACAAACACAGATTTTGAATTTTTTAATCAAAATTTGAATTGTTTTTTAAATTTTTTTTTTTAATCAGGGAATTTTGGATTTTTTTTATTAGAGAAAACCAGAATCCCTGCTTATCAGGAAAGTGTGCAAGGATGGAAATAATGTTTTGGACCTAATGATCCCAAAGTGAGCACCTAGCAGAGGTAGCCATCTTTGAAAATTATCTACATTAAAGCTTTACCTTGGAAGACTAAACATTTATTCAGGATCAAGTAGGGGGAAAAGTAGAATGTGTCAAATTCTGCCAAAAAATTGAGACCGTGCTTTAGGAAATGTTTACTACAAATAAACAATTTTAAAAAGGGAATTTTTGTTCTGACAAACTAGAGCCAGATTTTGTCACTAAGCTATAAATCCTGGACCTCCTTTTTATTTTATTTTTTTAAAGAAATTGATAAAAAGCTTCCATTGCTACTTTTGGAAGAATAAATGTTTACTCACCCAGTCCACTATAAGGATTTTGCTAACGTTCAGTCTCTGTTGGAGAAGCTTGGCTGCAATTGCCACAGAATTAAAATAGCAAAACCCCCTAGAGGTAATGAGAGGGAGAGAGAGGGGGGAAAAAGGGGTGTTAATTATACGTTTGCCTTGGTCTTAATACATTTATCATCTGAGTCATAACAAAGTAGGAAGACATTTCTATTGTTTTCACTCTTTTTTTCTTCCCTAACAGACACACGTGTGCTCAATTACACACAACCCCCCCACACACCAGCAGGTGACTCAGTGATCTCATGGGAAATTGTGAACATTTTTATACCTTTCCAAAACTCTTCTGCAAGATGCTCTCAAAGTATACTCACTGCCCACTCACCAATTTCTAAAGGTTCAGTGTTCTCACTCAAGTTGGACCATGGTAGTGTAGGCACAAAGAAAGAAGGGAAAGGCCTTATTTTGATTTGGAGTGGAAAGATTAAAAGAAATGCAGTGGACCTGATCAGAGAAGTTTCAGAACACTGCTGATTTAAATTCAGAAGTAGTTACTCTCTGATCTCACACCAAAACAATACTAAGAAGCTCAAAGACGTATGCATTGGTGACAAAAGCCAGGAATGTACTAGGTCAATAAACAATAAATTATATACAGAGTTGGAGATGACGTACTGTTCATTATGTTTTATTAAACTCTTACCTTTAGAACTAGATTTGAAACTGGCCAAACCTAAAACACTTTCAATTTGGTAGGAAATAAAAACCCTACAAAGCTAAATGAGTTTAAGAGACCCGACTTCATTTGTTTACTTCATGAAAACATTATTATTTTTTAACATTTCAACGTCAAACCCCCTGGGTACTGTTATACCCGATTCGGTATTTTAAGTAATGTATCATTGATTTCTCCGTATTAAAAAGGAAATTTCAGTGCATTTCACTTACAAATCTCCCCTCAGTCACATAAACACTTGATATGGATGGTGGAAGTACTTGCATCAATAGGACTTTACAAATATTGTTAGGTATGATTCTAATGCTGATCTTACTAAACAAGAAATCAGGATCTTTCCTGCTTCTAAAGTATTACAAAGCACTTGGAATCTGATAGTGTTGCATAGCAATCTCCAAAAATCATCTATAATAAGCCAACATTCATTTGTTAGCTCCTAGCTCTATATTACACTTTTCTTCATTAATGGCTGTAAAAGTTAAAGTTAGCCAATTAGTGCACACACAGACACTTACATGGGTGTACTTTCTTCTGCATGGTGACCTGGAGGTCGAACTACAGCAAATCCATTCTACATACAAAAATAAATAAGAATACAGAAGGGAAGATCAAACACTAAGAAATATTGCTCTTATAGTAATATCTACACACATTGTTTTTAGAATTGCTAATTTATATTTTGAATTATTCAATAGTTTTTGATTTCTCAGATGGACATTCATGGTTTCTAGTCAAAGCTGTACCAGCATGCTGGTTTTCTTTTAGTTTAGTTTATGGGGCACAGTCAGTCTGACATTTCTGGAAGCTATTTTTTTTAAAATCAAGGTTTCTGAAATAACACCATTTAAAAAGCAGTAGTGAAATCTAGTTCTATTGCTATCAATGACAAAGCCCTCATGGGCATCAGTGGAACCATGACTACACGGGATCCTTTTTGCTTTTTTTAAATTAACCCTTAAAACATAATAAGAAATTTCTGTTCACTTGTTGATGCCCATAGGGGTCTTTTTAAGTAAAGCCTAGAAGAAATTACCATAATTTAGTCTAATGTTCTGTATAACACTGACCATAAATTTTATACTGTGGTTCTTGAATAGAGCCCTAATAACATAAGTGTCATACTGGGCCAGACCAAACATCCATCTAGCCCAGTACCCTGTCTCTAACAGTGGCAAAAATGGATGCTATAGAGGAAGAATATCAAACCAGATAGATCTAGAGCAGTCATACCCAACCTTTTTGTCCAGTGGGCTGGATTGGCAGTGCCTAGTCTGTCTGTGGGCAAGATACAGCGCCCAGAGGGCAAAGCAGGCAACATATGGTTGCATAGAGGGCTGGGGGGAGGGTCAGGAGTAGGCCAGTCTCAACACAGCCCTGCAGGGGAAAGGAGCTTAACCACGCCTTATGAAGAGGGAAGGGGCCCTGCAGAGTGGCAAGGGGGTATACAGCCCAACCTGGGACAGGGCATAGCCTGGCTCTAATGCAGAAACAGGGGGTGGAGGAAGCATGGCCTGGGCTTGCAGGGGGAGGTGGTATAGCTTGGCTCTAACCAGCCACACAAGAAAGGGGATTTGGCAGTGGGGAGGGTGGCTGTACCAATAGCTACCACTCCTCTGCTACCAAGTTTCTGGAATCCTGAGGAGCCCCATGGGTCAGACATGATGGCTCTGCAGGCTGAATTTGGCTTGCCAGCCAGAGGTTGAATACCTCTCATCTAGGGCCATCTATATATCCCCTATTCAGTACCTTCCCTGGTACTCACCATTTACTGGTTTAGAAATGCCAGAGGAAACAAACATCTCCAACCATTCTGTTCAACAGCCAGATCTGTCATCTATGACTTTATCCAGACCCTTTTTTGGACCCAGCTCTGCTATTTGCTTCCACCAACAGCCTTATATCAGAACTAAATGTTATTAGCATACCAACCTTTAATTCTCCTGTGGCCACTTTAAAAACAAGTTCAATGACACAGCCCACAGCCAAGCGAGCAGCACCAGATGAATGAACCTCATTCCAAATTGTGTCACTGTCAACCTATTGAAAAGGTAAGCAGAAATCAGTCATCAGAAACAACAAGCACAGCATGAATGTATACTCTCTGATTTTACAAACTATTTAAACTATTTAAATTATTAGTAACCATATATGCAGCAGTCATCCTAACAATGCCAAGCACCAGATCCACCATGACTTGAAATAAGCATAAACAGTAGTCCTTGCAGGATACTAGTATCAAAGGTTTTGGTGGTGTGCACGTCTGTCTCCATGTGCAAAGGTAGGCATTAACTGCAATGCTGATGCCAGTATGATTTTTTTCTCCATCCATTACTAAAGTAACTGAAAAGAAATGGACTTCTAATAGCTCTGGAGCACTGAGAGATCAGTAAATCAAAACAAAGGAGGGGAGTTTGAACCTGTATAAAAGGTAAATTCTGAAAGTTTTCTCACGTTATTATAGTGTAGTTTCTTTTTTTTAGGAAAGATTAATCCAAGGTCAAATAAAAAAACTTGAAGATAATATTAAAAAGCCAAACATATTAAAGAGGAAATTTAACAATGAAGAACAAGGTGGACAGTCTTAAAATTCCTATCCACTCTGTTTTTGCTTGATTTACACTACAAATAATTCCATGATAAAATCATAAAATAAACTATCTAGTTTAAGATAACAATAGACCCATCAACGTCTAGGTGTTAACTGCAGATCTTTAATTCAAATACCAAATATTTGACAGGATTAGGATCAAATTCCTTTGGAAAATGCATAGTTTAGACAAGGGAGGGAAAAAAAGGAAAACATTCCTTAGAAACTCTTTGGCTGTTCATTATTATACAAGATCATGTTCTACCTTAAACACAAAGTGTGAATTGTTGGCTTTTTTCACATCAAACTATACAACTGTACAAAAAAAATATTAGTTCACATGTATGCGACAATATGCCTTGTTTGATTTTTACTACAATACAATGGATGTACTAAATAGAAGACGACAAAAGAAACCTTTGGATTCCTATGGGTTTGCTTACTGGCTGAAGCACTGGTGGGGGAAGAGTTGCTCTACATCCATACAGTAGTCGCCCAGACTATTTGTACTCAATAATGAAGGCAAAACATGTCATGTCTACTTAGCCATGGCCTCTGCAAAATCTGGACCAAAGGCATTTTTCCAACCTGTAGGAAGTCTCAGAGTAAGTGCAAAGTGTTTCTCAGTGAAAACTATCCCAATTTTTTTTCAGATGCAACTGATTGGATTTGGTCCAAGTTGAGCATTTTGAGGGGCAACAATATTAGAAGAAAGCTGAAACAATGGGTTATCTGTATTGTTTGTCCAGTTTTGCTTCCTGAGTTTTCTGAGAGATCCTGCTCATTCATGGACTACATAAAACATTGGGCCTATTATTAAGATTTGCTAAGAACTCCTCTTGCAAAGGCAAGCTTCCAGTCATATGGAACAATCAGTATTTAGGGACAGCCTAGCTTCTTCGGACAGTATTACTGCCAATAAGCACATTGTTTCCATTACTAAATTGGTGGAGATGGTTTATGCTAGCAAGGTTTCAGTAACTTCTCTGCTGATTGGTTCAATATGGGTTCAGAACATGGGATAGAACTACTGTCATTAGCCATAGATAATGTTGACAAAAATTGTTCATGCTTATTGTATTGTATTGCACCTATCCTGTTTTCAATATACCACTGACCATAGGAAAGTGGCTCTTTATTGAGGTTGCTTTTCCTGCCCAGAAGGTCCCTAAGGGTGATGATTAGCAAACTGGTTGCCCTTGCTAGTAGAGCTCGGAATGGTTTCATCTTTCTCTTCCTCGATTCTTGACATCTGTGAGACGCCATTAGGCCTGACCATATTATTTTGTGCATTTGTGAGAGTGGGAACCTGGACTAAATATTTATAATAATGGACAGAGTTGTCTCCCCACCATGTAGTGAGAATGGGTACACGCTCAGATGCTTGGCAGCCTCAGAATCTTGACCTTGTCATAGGCACTCATGTCTTTGTTACCTTCAGACTTCAGTAACACAAGATGCAGACAGACCTGCCAAATAATCTGGCTATACTGGTTTCGTTCTTACCAATTAAACCTTACTTGTATTTAAGTTTGCTGCAGTAGGAGTGATTTGTGGTGATCTTTAAAGAGCTGAATGTTCCAGGATCTCAAGATGCTGACACAGTCTTTCCACCCTCCACTTGGCCCTACCATAGCAGTTTCAAGTCTTGTCTAAATGCTAGTTTTGAAACTGAAATCTCTATGGTTTCCACAACAGCGAAGCTCCAAATGAAGTTCACCCTTCAAAGAAGTTCAGTAGCTCTCAAACAACAAATTAAAGTCTATTAACATATAATAGGTTTTAAAAAATGTTTTGAAGATCCAGGCTACCAGAGAGAGAATCCTCACTCAAGTCAGTAAACAAGGCATTGGGACATTTGACAAAAGTACAGAGTGAAGAGATTCAAAAGGAGATGGTAAGATCAGGTAGATCCAGTGGAATCACAGGGTTTCCCTAGATTGTCAGCTTCAGCTTCCTATACCGAAACATAACCAAATATCTGAGGCAAAAGCTGTTAGTTATAGGCATTTTGATGCCACTACAAGCCAAGCTCATATCAACAGTGCCTCAGGAAGAATGAGGAGGGTAGGACAGAAATGGTTTTAGAATAGTTGTTATTTTTATGGAGAGAAATTAAATACTGAAAAAAAAAATCTTGTTTAGTTTGGAAGTTAATTTCAAGGATAGTGTCTTAATTCCTCACATTCAGCTATCAAACAAAGAGAAGGATTTAATGACGGGTGTCTGTTGCTGTCTGCTACTCGTTCATTTCTCTGTCCTGCACATAGGCATCTATGAGCTAAGAGTTTTATACTCAGCCATCTCTCCCACAGTGAATGTCTGCAGCTCACTGGGCCCTGATCCAACAAAGCACTTAATCATCATCTTAACCATAAGAGTTTGAACAGTTTCACTGAAATCATCAAAACTACTTTACTGCATCAGGGCATAGACTTTACTATAATGGAAAATGTTATTAATACAGCCATGATCTGGACTCCTCTCCTAATCTGAAGTTGCTGCTATTGGTGTATGGGCTGCTGCTGACCTGTCCATCATTCTTGATTGCTGAAGTTCATTACTAAGAGTATACTTGGCTTCCTTTGCCTGTTAATTCTTTGATGTTGCTGCCATCACAGGAGTTGCTAGGACTGAACATCAGCGTTGCCATCTGGAAGGACTTTATGGAGAAAGAGGGAAACATATTTCTTGCCTTTTACTGATAGGTACTGTTGGTTTTGTCTCTTTCTTTGGGCTGGATGATGTTATTGTGTTAAGGAAACCTGGCCCTTCCTGCTTGCGAGGCGACTGCTATTGGTTTAGAAGCAGCTGTCTCTTCATCAAACCTGTTTTCTGGAGAACAATACTGGCAAAAGTGTGATGTGATCCCCCTTATTCCCATTAAGTTGCTGCCATGCTCATTACATGAACTTTTAGAAACTCTTAAAGAAGCGGGGAAACTCAATGCCATATGCTCCCCCAAGACAGCTGAACTTTTGCAAATTATATTATTTTTTTTCCTGGGGAAAAGGGCTATGGGCTTTCTCCTGAGAAGTGAGATTTTGCACAGGTGAAAACACAAGAGTTTTTACTCCCTTATGGAATTTGTTTAAATACTGTAAGGCAGTGTGGATTCAGAGGCACAGAAATGCTGCAGACAGCAGGACTCACTTGGGCAACTGGTACTTGTTAAGTAGTCCTTCATTATTTTATTTGGTACTTAACAGCATTTTTTTTAATGTTTCTGTTTTTCTAGCATTTTCCTTCCCAAATATAAATGCTTCTGGAGAGGCATTTAAAGAAAAGAATAAGTAGACAAGCTCTGCAAAAGCGATGGGACAACATGAGCCAAGTCTTCTGTTAGTACTAAGATTACTTCAAAAAGCTGCATATGCCATTCAGGCTGCTGGTGAATAGTCCTTGCCCCACTGTATTCTACCAACATCTAAAGCAGCAACACTCAGACTAAGGCTGCTGAACTACAAGCAGCATCTACAACAAGCTGCTTTGTTGAAGAACCAAATGGTTCTTTAGTAAGCTACCCGAGACCCTTCATAGAAAATGATACAGATTCATAGGAAAGCGGAGCTGGAAGAGACCTCACTAGGTCATCTAATCCTGCCCCCTGCTCAAGACAGGATCAGCCCTGACTACATCATCCCAGCCAAATGTCTAGCTAATCTGGTCTTGAAAATTTCCAAGGATGGAGATTCCACAGTTTCCTCAGGAAGCCTGTTCCAATGCTCGACTACTACCATAGTTAGAAAGTTCCCCCTCACCTCCAACCTAAGTTTCCTCTGCTGCAGCTTCAGCCCATTGCTTATAGTCCTATCCTCTACGGATACAGAGCATAGCCTGTCTCCATTCTCTTGAGAATCACCTTTAAGGTATCTGAAGACTATTTTCAAATCCTCCCTCAGTTTTCCTCAAACTAAATAACCTTCATTCTTTCAGCTTTCTCAGGCCTCTAACCATTTTTGCCACTCTGTGTTGAACTCATAGTATCATAGTATCTAGAGTCGGAAGGGACCTGGGCAGGTCATCTAGTCCGACCCCCTGCCCCGGCAGGAAAGAGCACCGAGGTCAGACAACCCCAGCAAGGTGCTCATCTAACTTCCTCTTAAAAATCCCCAGGCTA
>JAGPOW010003685.1:67352455-67520553 GCA_030014935.1 Caiman crocodilus
CACATCCCCCCACAACTTCGTGTCGTCAGCAAACTTGAACAGGGTGCTTTCTACCCCCTCATCCAAGTCGCTGATGAAGATGTTGAACAGTGCGGGCCCTTCCAATCTGTCCACATCTTCCTTGAAATGTAAGACCCAAAGCAGGATAAAATACTTCAGGTAAGCCTTCATAAGTTGTGAATTTAATTGAAGAATTATTTCCCTTAATCTGCAAGTGATACTCTTATTGATACAACCCAGAATGTTGTTGTCTTTTTTGGGGACAAGAACACACTGTTGACTGATATTCTACTTATGATCTACTGTAACTTCCAGGTCCTTTTCTGCAGTCCTGCAACCTAGCCAGTCATTCCCCAGTCAGTACTTATGTATGGAATTATCCCATCCCAAGTGCAGGACTTTGCATTTGTGATTGCTGAATCTCATCAAATTTATTGCCGACCATTTCTCTAGTCTCCCTCTCTTCTGTTGCTATTCTATAGATGAACTGGTAAATCACCAGAAGCAAAAGAGTTGTCCAAACAAGACTTCAAGTAGGAAGTTAGGAACATTTTGTACTTGTCCTTGTTGACTCTCCCGACTGATTGTATATTATTTTTTTAGTCTATCCAGGTCACTTTGGATCCTAGCTCTGCCCTCCAGAGAATCTGCCACGCCACCCAATTTTGTGTCACTGGCAGACCTGCTAAGTGTGCACTCAATCCCATCATTCAAATCATTAATGAGGCTGTTGAACAATACTGTACCCAGAACAGACCCAGGGGAATGCCACTTGATACCTCTTCCCAACTATACATCGAGCCATTGGTCTTCACTGGGGATGGAGTGGTCTGAGGTATTTCTGCAGTCATGAACCAGACAACATATGCAACGCATGCAGTTACCTTCTCTAGTGTTTCCTTGAACTGCAGTATTGCTACAATTCACGGGGGCTCATATGTCTGTGGATCATTGGTTAATACCAGCTGGTTGTGTGGCTCCTGAGCTAGTCAAGACTACATTTATGTTACAATTAAGGTGCAGCATTACATGGCCAGCGTACTACAGATGCACCCAAATTACAGTGCCAGAAAATGACAAACTAGCCAAAAAAACATTTTGCACATAATGTAGAATGTTTTTATGGCTGTTCTGTATGGTGCCTTGAACTGAACATGTAACCAGTCCAGGACTGGGGTGTGCGCATACACACACACACGCGCGCGCACACTTCTTGCCTTGAAGAATTTACATAATCTACCTGAGGTGTAAAAATCCAATTAAGACAAAAACTTTGAAAAAACAGTGCAGTATAAAGAAAAATCGGATAAGCCTTAAATCTAAATAGTTCTATGTGAAAGTAAATTTAAAGGTCTTAGAAAGTGCTATTAAATCATGTAACAGCAGGTCATTTGACCTTCTGAAGCATTAAGATACAACATATGCTGAAACCATTTCTGAAAATTGTTGAAGTACTTTTAAATTTTCTTTCCCCAACTCCATTTTTAATCCTGTTATACTATAAAGTGATCTGATAATTTCTTAGTACTTAACTTCTGGGCATACAGTACACAGCAGCAAAGGTAATGTTTCTGACTAAAAATGTTGCATGCTACATTCACAGATGTTGCTACAGCAACAAAGATCAGCAGGAAAACACTACTGCTGTTTAAATCAGAGCTTACATCTGTTGGTATATCTGCTCCTGTGTTTTTTTCCAGCTCAGACTGGACCTGCTTGCAGATGGGAAAAATTGTTTTTGTCAATTGAGATGATGCAAAAGCTCTCTCTTAAAACCCAATTCAATAATGGAAAAGAAGTTGAAAGCCATTTCAATATATATATATTGAATATATATTCAACATATTGAGGGACAAATTTACCCTAGAGTCTATTTCTCTTTGGCTTTGTAATAGTGTTCTTGCACTTCTGAAAGCAAACCAATGTTTTTATGTGGACAAACCATAATTTTCATTGATTTTTTTCCACTGTGTCATCTTATTCTTGCATTTTGCCACTTCCCTTAAGATATTGTTTGAAATATGAGCATATTCAAGTACTGAAAAAAGAAAAGAAAATATATCACCAATGGGCAACCTGCTTTACACACAAGAACAACTGTGTGCCTCCACACACAAAAGGCTGGTGATCCTCAGCCTGAGGCTGGAGCACAAGTATGTATACGTTAACCACAACTCAAAACAGAAAGGGAAAGACTTTTCTTGAAGAGAAAAGCAATGATCTGACACTAAGTAACAGCCATGTAGTTATAAAGGACATTAGACTAAAATCTTTGAGGACATTTGTACCTCTTTGAAAGCTACAAAAATATTCTTATCCCATTATGATACAGAAAACATTCCAAGATGGCCAGACTTCTTTCAGCAACATGGTCACTCATGCTAAATATACCTTGCGCTAATGCCCAACATGTTGGATCAAAAACTGGTAACAGTTAGGCAGATCAGTAAACTGAGGTCCAAAGCTTCAGGAGCTGGCACTAAGGCTTCCCTGACTTGTGCAAAATATGGACTCAGGAACTGGGGAAGAAGGATGGGGCGGGGGCAAGAAGCAGGAAACACTGCTTCTGTTTCTACACACAGTATATTGAAAATGAGACTGCACAAATGAACATGACTGCCATGCACTGGACAACTTAAGTATAAATGACACCGAGAAAATTTGCCCAGACCCAGAAAGTAGCAAAGTAGCTATTAATTTATTATAATTTAAGAAAGGAATGAAAAACAACCATTAAGAAAGAGCCATGCTATGGTATGTGTCCCCTCCTTTACTGACAGGTTATCTTTTTCATGGTATGTGGCTCCTGAGCTTCTTTCCATGGGATGACCCCTACACAGGCCTGGGTACCTGTAGCCTCCTGCTCGGGTCATCTCTCCCCCTTTATCTGCTCTTCCCAGGGTACAGTCCTGCCCCACTTCTCTCCCTCAGCAGCAAATCCTGAATAAATCCTATATACGTTAGCATGTTTCTATCCTGTGACATCCAGTAAGTCTTCCTGGAAGAGTAGCCAAGAAGTGTGGCATTCTACAAAACTATCTGAGGTTAGCAGGAATGTCCAGGTGGCAGAACAGGAACAAGTCAGCCACAAGACGCTTGCAAAGAAAATAGTAAAAACTGTTATCTCTTACTGTAAATAGTTCTGAGATCCTGTAATTACTAAGAGCTGTTGTATACCACAAGCCTCATCAAGATACCACATATCAGGCTATTTGACTGTTATATTTATCACAAGAGAAAAAGGCCCCAAACTTCTCATTCTCAGTTATCTAAATTTGACTTAGTGATTGCCCGTAAGTATATAAGGGGTGTACATCAGGATCTGGGGAAATGCCTGTTAACCAGACGGCTCCAAGGGATGACAAGGTCAAACGGTCACAAACTCCTCCAAGACTGTTTTAGGCCAGACATTAGGAAAAATGATTGTATTGTCCGAGCTCCCAAGGCATGGAATAGATTCCCTCCAGAAGTGGTGTGAGCACCCACTCTGGACTCTTTTAAGAAACATTTGGACACCTATCTTGCTGGGATCCTTTGACCCTAGCTGACTTTCTGCCCCTGGGGCAGGGGGCTGGACTCAATGATCTTCCAAGGTCCCTTCCAGCCCTAATGTCTATGAAATCAGTGTATTTCTCCTTCAATTTATCCCTTCCAACAAAAATATAAAAAGCATTGACTAGAGGTCAATACCTCCAGGTTCTGACCAAGACAAAAGATTTTGGAACTTTCATTTTTAGTGAAAAAAGCAAGGTACTGACCTTTTCCTCCTCCTGAGCATAGGGGCTATTGGCTCACGCATCTGTATTGAACACAACTATAGGGATCAAGACAAGGACAGGCAGACAAATAAGAGCCCTCTCCATTTAGGTTTGCATGGATCTAAACTATCTGGAAACTAGTTATTAGCTCCATGCACAGGACAGAACACCCACTAAATCTAATCTCTCTGCTGACAAACAGGGAGACATTTTTCTGCAATGGATTGTTTCTTGGTAGACTCAAGTTATAGCCCCTTGAAAGGTCCATTAAAGCAACTGACCTTGAAGATGGTTATGGCACAGTTAACTGTGAAGAGGTATATAACAGGAGTAACCAAGCTTAGGATCAATCCAGGTACGGGTCTCTCTAACTGTGCATCCAGGAGCAACCCGAGTTCTACCAGGACCCTGAATTGTGAATTAACGTTAGGTTCACTTCCTTAATTGAAGCAGCTGATATTATCTCTGGTTATTTCCTCACCCCACTTTTTTGCTGACAGACACCATCTCCATCTTGTATGGGCCCAGTTTCACATGGTTAGTTATTCAATCTCTGACCTCAGTCAGTTGCATAGCAGTCCCAGACATGTAGATGAAATAGAAAGAGCACAATGTCATCTGTAGATAGAAGGCTGTATAGCTGATTTCCCCTTCACTTTTCTTCCCATGTTCAACAGGAAGGAGATAGGAATAGAATCTCTTTTCCAGGGCAATCAAGATTGGCCTCATAACCGGAAGCAGCAATATGCGCACCTGATCGTCATCCATTATCAGGAAGATGCACAAACATAATCAGTCCACTTCCCATGTCAACATCTGAAATCAGACTGAGTGTGGAACAGAAAAACTAAGGACTTCCAATACTACCACAACTCCCCTCGCCCCCTCCAAACTCTGTAACTCTCTCTCTCATAAACGGGTGAGATGACACTTCTCAGGTAACCACATGATTTCAGGAATATGGGATTTATCAGGCTAATGATTATCACTGGAGAAAATCAATTCATACTGTCCAGCAACAGAGACCCCACTGGTTTTCACCAGCTAGAAAGCAAATGTATCTGGCATTCTGCTTTATTGTTGTGAGAATGTTTTTCAGTTAAAGGTAGATAATGTAGCCTGAATCCAAGACACTTTATTAGAACAAAGAAACAAACAAAAAGCCAAAAAACATGACAATTCTGGATGAAGGAGAAAATTGCCCTTTCTTCCATGGCTATGGAAAGCCTTATTACATTGGCACCCATGATGTTTTAGAAAGTTATGAGAAATTGAAAAAAGGAGCTGGAACTCATATTTAGCTCGAATAAGCATTATCTGTGACTTCTGTAATCTAAATCACTTGCAATTCATGTCTAGATGTAGTTGATATTTCATCTACCACTGAGGTAGAAAACAGCAAATTTCTAACAGCTTTACAATAGTTAAACTACTTCCACTCCTAAAACCACTGAGAATGATACTGTACCTAACTGAAACCGTATGGCTAATTTATTTAGGTAGAATGCAATTACTCAGGTTTAACTAGAGATCATGCTTTAATAATGAGCTTGCAGTTTAACAGGAAACTATATTCAATCTCCTGGTAATTTTTCTCTAATGAAACTTTTCAAGATATTGTCACCCTTTGCTGCAGAAAACATTTCTTCCTCACTAAAGTTCTCAACAGTTGATGCTTTCACACTGATTTCTGATTTAAAAAAGAAGAAAAATAATTCATTAAATTGTTTTACTTGCCTTGAGATTATAACAACATTCATAATAAAATAAAGAAAATCCATTTTTTCATATCAAATACTGCAAGAACCTTTCTGTACCCTCAGTGCAATGCTACCATATAACTTCTTAAAGCAATACTCTTCAGCAAATGGCAAATTAAGAACTATAAATCATACAAAATCAATATGCCACAGGAAATGGTTTTTCCTTTTTTTTTTTTTTTTTTTAAATATAGCAAGCAGAAGCATACCAACATCATACCAGGATGCACTGCACAGACAGGCAAATAATCTTTTCATAGATATGGATTTAAGCAAATTCTGTACTTGTATGTACTTCACTAGATATACAATACAAGGTCTTCATAAAGTCCTTGTGCACTTTTAAACATTAACAACTTAGGCTGTGCACAAGGACTTTATGAAGACCCTGTATTTTGGTGTACTGTAGCCAACCGCTCCATTGCACACCTTTTTGTCTGCAAATGCCCATGTATAATGATCCAGAAGTAAGTTTAAAATGTAAAGAGAGAACACACACACGTTAAGAAAATTAGGTTGAAAATAGACACTGGATTTCTCCTGTGACAAAGCATTTTATCCTGGGATCCTATAGATGGACAAACCTATTGTCTCACATTAAGTGCCCACAAAGTATCAGAATTAATTTTGCCCAGGGACAACAGCAGCTAATTTGAATTATTAATGTGTTGTATGTGCAGCTAGTTTGATTTAGTCAAGCTGCATGTGTAAAGGACTGTCTCATGCCTGTTTTGATGCAAGTCACAAACTGGGATAATCAGCACCCCATCCCATCCCCATAAATCCTACTTGTTTTAAGTTTTCAAGCCCTGTTAGACTTTAACATTTGTTTGGCTTAAAGGGTAACTGGCTTAGTGCTGTTCATCTTAGTGGAGCAGTCGCAGAATAAGGCAAAAAACCTGCTCTTGACTATCCTTCACCTGCACGGCTGAGATATGCCACTAGAGGCTTGGTGAGCAGAGGCAAGACTAGGCACAGGTCCTGCTTGCTGCTTCTGCTAGCAGGCTCATCACCATGTCAACTGTAGCAAGACCAGAGACCCAAGGAAGCAGCCCCAGGCCTCGTTTTCAGTGCGGAGGTGCTCTGTCACTTTCAGCAAGATCAGAGTTTCAGGGCTGCAGCCATGGAGCTCACCTGCTCTGATTTCCGAGGGGCTGGATCCTTTTTTCTCTGGAACTCAGGGGGCTCTGTGACTTGCTGGCTGGGCTGCCAGCTTGCCAGGCACTGCCTGAGCTCAGAGGGGCCCAATTCATTATACCTCAGAGCACAGGCAGTACCCACTGTTTCATGTCCTGCTGGCTGGGCAGGGGGATAGCCAAGCACTGCCTGAGCTTTAAGGGGCCCAACCCCTTTTTCTCTGGAGATCAGGTGGCACCTGCTCCCCACACCACTGCTGGTGGGAGCAAAGCCAGTCCAGGTGGCAGTGAGAGGCACTGCAGCTGCTGGGTACTTCTGGGCTGTGGCGCTCGCTCTGCCCATGTTCCTAGGGGGTGACGCATTGTGGCCAGCTCTGCTATGCTCCAGCATGCCTGCTTGCCCTAAATCAAGACGGACCATTACATTTTAGGATACTAGAGGATTTCAACTTGGGCAGAATAGCTGTGGTAAGTGGCTACACAGTAATGAAACAGGAATACAATTAGGCAGATTGAAGACAATCCTGCCCTGGAGTGTCATAACTTTAATTCAAATAAGGTGTGCTTTAAGCCACTTAAAAGGTAATGTGCAGTCAGTCCTGGAGTTAAGAGCTTCAGATGCTGCCTAAACTTACCATGTAGCAAGGCCCTCAGTGTCAAGACTACTCACATAATAGGCTTAATATTCCTATTTAACTAGAAAAGCAGAGAGAGAGATTTTTTGTAAAGAACTATCATTTTTCGAAAAATCTTGGCTATCATGTCATTAATTACTATTAAAGCAAAAATACGTATTTTGGGAGTTTCCTTTATATGATGATAACATTGGTATGTCTGAATTAGTGAACAGCTGGAGCAGATACCAGTTTTACTGAATATTTACATTTAAAAAGACTTGGAGGCAACTGACATCAGGAAGTTAACTGCATGGGTATGTATACTGCATAAACTGTCTACAGAATATTGCCAGGATCGGTAGTACCAACACTATGGGGTTTCTTTTTGTTTCAGGACTTAATGTAAGACTTCTGGGATTGTGTTCAGCCCAATCACTGTCTCTCCTAGTTACCATTCATTTTTCATTTGCAACTGATAATTTTTACTTTGAATGGCATGCCTGTCTGCAGGGTAGAGTAAATCCAAACCTTTTAAAGTCTAGCCAAAAATTTGCCATGAATTAGGAGACTGAAGCATATTTACAATACAAAATGAAATATCTCTAGGAGTGCTTGGTGGTGGTGGTGGTATGAATAAATGCCAATTATTCTTTTTTGACGGGATAATTTTCAAAGCAGTCATTTTGCAAAGGCTCAGGAAGAAAACAATTTTGTTTCATTTCCATAACAGAATCCAGACCTCCAGATTCAACCTTGCGAGTTACAATTATGCACACGAACTACCACTGTGAAGTTTCAAACACAATGCCTTTTATTGTCTATTCTCATTCTCTGTCTTTTCTCCCAGATTAGTTTCTGTTATGCTACCCTAATACAGAATCTTTATAGCAAAAGGCTGCCTTGAAAGAACCTCAGGCTTTAGAATTTCAGCTCACCATGTTAGTGTGATATTTTATTTTATTTATATATATAGCCTTATGGGAGCAGAAAGAATTCCTGTTACTCCTTTGGAATTTGACTGTTGAAAATGAATGTTTTTGCTCATACATGATGGATGGATAGATATTTTAGCCACCTCTCTCATAATTCAGGCAGCATTGTCTTAAAGCCCATACTGAAGGATGCCAAATGCTGAAGACTGCAATTCCCCCAAGAAATTGTGTTTCTTACAAGACATTTCATTCTAGAACAGTGTTGTATCGCAAGAACAAACACAGCAAACTACTATTTGCAAGAACTTGCTAAATATTGTTTCTTAAATCACCATTCTTTACTAAAATATTTTCACCTACACTATTATGCAGGCATCTGAGGAACAAAGAAAAAACACAGAAGAAACAGCCTACACAATCTGAGCAAAATAAAAAGTACATCTTTCTTTCTTGCTATGCATCTGCAGCTCATTTTTTAATTTGACAGTTACTTTAAAATGTAGTAATCTAAGCTATTAACTGCCATTGTCTAGGAAATTAGGTTTCTCTTCCTAAAAGACAGAGACAAAGCATGCACAAGATTTCAGCGCTCAAAATAGTTAAAACTTTCACACTGCTTTTGAAGCAACACATGTGAGGCTGTCAGTGCAACCCCGCACCCCAGACAGACCCCGTTTATGGATAACATCTGGTTGCAATTATCTGCTCAGTGGAAAGCAAAGCAACAATTTTTGTTACCAATGGGACTGAGAGAACAAACAGGACATTATTTACACATTAAAGAAAATACTTACTCCAACACCACCACAAGGGAGCCTGACAAACATTGATGTTAGAGAACCTGTGGAAAAAAAAAAAAAAGAGCAGTAAGTCATCAAAAAGGCAAAGTTCATAGGTTTTTTTGTCCAATTTTATGGTAATTCTGGATCCTTTACTAACACGGTAATGTTCTTTGGTTTTATTATTTCATGCGTTTAAGCTGTCAGAGAAAAACGCACAACTAAATAATATGTCAACACATGCATACATATAATTAATATAAAGTTGTACTTGTTCAAAAGCCTTCTAAATGTAAAGGCTTCATATAAACCATACACGCCTTCATAAATGTTTATGTGCTGTTCGTACATTTCAGCCAATCATACTGATTATATATAACAGTTCCACTGAAGTCTTGTTTATAGAAAAAGAAATAGCAGCAATGAAAGCAATAACTACTAACCATCTCTGCTGGGAGTAAAGCTGTGACTATGTCCTACTGCTTTCAACTGAAGGATTTTAAAAGCATAAAGACCCTATTTATCTATCAAATTCACGTTTACTGGAGAATTTTGGAGTGCATTAGGAACTTTCGTATAGTACGATTAAGAGACAAATGCCACAAAAAACAATCAGTTAGCAAACAACATGGGCTGCTTAAGACTAGAAGAGCAAAACCAACATCAGAGATTCCAGAAAAATGGAAAAAACGTGTGGAGGACATTGTGAACTGAAGACAATGTTACTGTTATTCTCTCTGCACATACATCAGTAATATTATTTGTTCCTCAGAATACTAGTATTACAAAATGTATTCTGAAGTGTTCTGAATAAAGAATAAAATACTTAACTGTATCGCATTTCATGACTATTATATATACACAATGTGTCTAGCTGTGTCTATAGTGAGATAGCCATGTGATGAAAAGAGATGTGTGTGCATGCATCCACACATAGGTATATACATACATATGTACTGAATAAAAGTCTTGGAGCCATTTACCTGATATTAATTAGTGGTAGTTAAGTTTAGGGAGCTCTCAGGCAACAGGAAGAAGGTTTGACCAAAATGTTCCTACAATCAGGATCTTGTTATTCTAATACGCCTATACTGAGATAACAAAATTCCTTCAAATGCTAAAAATCAATAAATGATGATGATTTATTGGCACACGAGTGACTGAAGATCACAATGAGAGAAAATGAGCCTCATACATAAGCTACATAACATTTTCCTTCAACTGAAAGTGAGGCTAATACACTGTACAATTAATTTGATTTTGTAAGCCAAATGAATTGTGCAATTAGATCCTTAGAAAGAGCATGTGAATCATCCTCCATAAGACCTCCTGCTACATCTTCTATTTATAACATTTACCTATTATTAATATTAATCTTTCCAAAAAGACAATTTAAAACAACTTGATTTGTCCAAGAGTAAAGACTGTTTAAACACATGCCCAAACTGTGAGACAGACAAGAATATACACTTTATTACAAAGCTTTCAAGTGTGGCAGAAACATGTAAAAGAGTAGCTATGCATAACTTTCCTTGAAAGTCATCAGCTTTATCATCTGTTAAAACATATCTACTTAAAGCTCAACCTGGTCAAGTTTACCATGTTAGATAACTTAAATGTCAGTGGTGAATTTTAACAGAAGCAGTTAGAATCTTAACAGATAATGTGCAAAGTATTTTTAAAATTTGGGATATTCAAAGATGATCAAAGTAGTTTAAAATTAAAAATGTAGTTAGTAGCCTGGTAATTCTGCCTATAACCTCCTTACAAAGCTGAGAAATCTGAGTCACTGGCTTCCTAGCCTCTTAAATAACTGTCAGTTTAATGACACCACCGCCATCATGAACATAAAATATAAAAAGTAATTCCATAAACAACTGTTGTTTCCATTTTCTCAGACCTTTCTGAGCTGATCCTTGGGGTCTGAAATTTCTCCTGCTTATTTCTAGATCTTAGACCCAGTTTGGGTACAAAAGTTAAACAAAATAATCTGATCAATTTTTATTTTTGTGGATGATAATACATAGAGCTGTATTTGAAAAAAATATTATTTGCATTAAAGCTACTCAAACATCAGTTTACATTTAAGCTTTCAACTTGGCATAGATCTAATCCTTTGACACATTTAAAGAAACTGGTTTATACATTTGAAAAAAATCACAAGTCTTTGGAGTTGATAGAATGGGCTTAATTTCAGACATTTAGCTGCTTTCAGACATGTTCATGTCTTAACTTTTCCCGTTTGAAAACCATTTTTTTCTCATACACATGAAAATACACTATCCTTCCTAAGGCCTATACGAAGCATTACCATCCTTCATAGCCCAGTTTCCAGAGGGTGACCATATACTTGATTCTTGTGGAACCATCCTAACCACAAAGTGATGTTCCAGCTAAATTTCCTAATCTGTTTTACCAGGCTGGCCTCCCTTTCTGGATCTGGCTGTCAGGTTATGAATTGAATACTGCTGTCTTTGCATCATGACTTACAGCCATGTGTGCTGTGATGCTATGCCCTTTTCCTTTGTTCCTCTGGTTATTGTTATACAGCAGAGTACATGCTGGTTGCTGTGCAATACAGAATCACGACAACAGTATAAGATGAGGAGCGTGAAAAGGCAGCTAGTGATGGGACGTAGGGGTGCACCGATAAAGATTTCCTTGGCTGATACCAATAGCCAATGATTAACTAGCCACACTGATCCAATAACTGATTTATACGAATGTAGGTGGACAGCTTGGAGAGCAGCGCCCTGCCTGTAAGTCTGGGAGGGACATGGGGGGCAGATCAAGGCCCCCATGGTGAGAGACAGTGGGGCAGGGGCGGGGCAGGTGCTGTCCAGCCAGGGCAGAGAATGCAACCCCAGGGCTGGGAACCAGATGGAGCCATGGGCAGCTTGTCAAGGGGGTGCAAGGGAGGCAGAGGGGGGGCTCCCCATCACTGTGTGCATCCCCAGAGGCGGCATGGGGGCCATGTGCCCCAACTGGATTTGTGCGTGGGGCGAGGGTGGGCTGCTCACTGCAGGCTTAGGGCCAGGGGCTGTGCCAGCCTCTTCCTGGCAGGGGGACTGGTCTGGGGCTGGGCTCAGAGCAGGTGGAGGCAGGAGAGATGGCAGAGGTGCTGGGAGGGGTGGCTACAGGAAATGTGGGGTGGCCATTGGTATTCCTCCCAGAGCTGCCACTGCCCACCCCGACCCTGCCCACTTGGAGCCCAGCCCTGGCCCAGCCCCCTTGTTGGGAAGAGGCTGGCGCCGCCCCAGCCCTAAGTCTACAACAGGCACCCTGCCCTCACCCTGCACAAAAATCCAGGGGGGCACATGCCCCCTATGCATCCCCTGTGGGTGCACACAGCAGTGAGGAGCCAACCCCCTCAACCTGGACACATCACCTGTGGCTCCCTCTCATCCCCAGCCCCAGGGTCGCATTCTCTGTCCTGGCTGGGTGGTGCCTGCCCCTGCCTCATTCCCTCCCTCACTGTGGGGGCCTTGATCTGCGCCCCCCCCCGCATCTCTTCCCTCCTCCATTTACCAGTGACATCTATCAGTGATATTATCGGCTACACTTGCCAAAAAAAGCCAATTGTTGATGAAGTTAATTTTTCTTTTATTGGTGCTGATCTGACATGCGACTGATATATTGGTTCACCTCTAATGAGAGGTGGTGATAGAACCAGGATTAAAGGTTCTATAAGATGTACTGTAAGGACAGTAACATCATGGGAGCAAGCCTCATTACCAGCAGCCAGAGTTAAAAGTGCTGTGTGCTAGGAAGGAGTGCTCTTGAAAGTGCAATTGAGATTCAGACTTACTGGTAAAACCTTCCCTAGTGGAGATCCCACGGGTTTTCTCTTATTTTCTGCAGGAGCATTGAAAATGGCTCTCCAGCTGAGCACGGGTAGGGGAATAGAAGGATACAGCACTACTCCAACTCCAACACATTGCTCAGAAATATTTTCTTGTAATCAATTTATTTTTCTACCAGAAATACCCTGTTCTCTCTTCCTTCCTATCTGTTTTCTCAGCCAGAGACTACAGATTTATGTGAAACACAATGTAATGTCTAATGACACTTAGAAAAGTTTTACTGTTCTTGCCATAAGGCTCTAGATCACTGAGCCATCTCTTTGTTAACAGAAACCCCATACTGCTTCACTCACTAATTCGGCGTTGTTATATGGGAGTTGGATTATGCTAAACTTTGAGATTTCTATAACAGGGAGCAAAGATGAAAATTAGCCCTTTCTTGTCTTGCCAAAGGAAAACAATATCTTGTTATTGAATCTGGCAACATATTTTGGTTATTTACTTTGTAATATGAAAAACAGTATTTCAAGGTGTGTAATATGAATCACACTATTTACAAAGTATAACACAGTGGTTCTCAAACTTTTTTGTACACACTGACGGCCAGTTCTGACCTCCTGCACCTAGCCCCCAAGCCCCAGCCCCGCAGTGTGCGGGGCAGAGGGGCCCCAAGCAGTCCTTTGAAGGCAAGAACTCTGCCAGCCTGTAAGAGAAAAGCTGTGATTTCCCATGTTTTTCTTCTTTAAAAGAGAATCCATTTTTTAAAGTTTATCCATGACCCTTTCATATCTTCTTGCAACCCACTTTTGGGTTCTGACTCATAGGTTGAGAAATGATGGTATAGCATATATTCCTGGAGGAAAGCATCCTCACTCATCCCTTCCACAATCATGTTTTCAGTCTCTCTCTTCCACTAATTTGTCCTGTTATTCTACTCTTCCTTGCCCCATCATTTTTTTCTTTTCTTCTTACTAAACTTTAACACTGTTACCTTTCCCCTTCCTCTAATTTTCCTAATAAGTCATCTATACTATAAATATTCCCAAGGGTTTCCTCCCATTTCATCTACTTTCCACCTGTTTCTACCTAGACTAGTCTTACTGTTGTCCACCCCAAGTCCCCTCAGGCATATAAACCTGTGGAATTTTCATTCTTTTCCAGTAGCTACGTATCTTTTCAATTACATGTTGTAAGCATGGGTGACCAATTACTTTTAAACTGTGAAATCTGTGAAGGATGTCTTCCATGGTTTAAAACCGTTATTCTAATTAGTAGACTCCATAGTCTCCCTGGCATTTTTTTCTTAGAGTGAATTAAAAAAAAAAAAAAAGAGGTTGGTAAACTGTCATTGCAAGCAGAAAACATGCAAGAGAGATTCAATGAAACAAAGGTGCAAACATGTGAAAATACTAAAAGGATATACTGTCCACACATCACTTAATTTATCTGTGGAATTCATTGCTACAGGATGGTAGTGAGACTAAGAATGCAGCAAGATACAAAGAGGAAATATTATAATATTTAAAGAGGATTTGGCATTTATATGAATACCAAAAATATAAACACTCACATAAAGTGTTGGATCAGATATAAAACTTAATGCTTCTGAATTTAATCAAATTGCAAGCTATTAGGGAGTAAAGTGAGACCCTCACAGAGGACAGAATCTCCCCTGCTACCCCCTCCACTCCTCCTCGCCTAGTGGGGACTTTACTGTACTTCTCTGCAGCAGCTGGTACTTGCTACTGTCGGAGGTTTCATGGATCATAAGTCTAACACAGACCAGTATTTAACAAAGGCTTGAAAACTGCTTGATTTATAACAGAAAAAACAGACCCCAAAGCATATGGAGGCAGCAGTGGTCCTTAGCTTCAACTGCTACTTCATTACTCCAATGGTTTAACACTGAAAACAGGCTTGTGTCCCACTAAGCAGGTGTTGCAATGGTGCGCTTGGTTTCATTTAAAGGTAGGACAAGGTCAAAATCTTACTGGAGGAAACGGACAGCACAGATATAGATCCAAAGGTGGAGAAGATATCTGTATTCTTTGTTTGCACTGGCAAACGCAAAGCAAGAGTTTTATACACCAGGGTCCTAATGTTATGAAGTCTTTAAAATGTGCGTGTTAATTGTGATGTCACTCACTCAGCTAGAAGAACCAGAAGTCTGGGTTTTAAAGAGGTGATAACTATCAGAAATGTGGCTATAAATGCAGTGCTAATTACATTTCTAAACAACCTTTTTATCGTTTTTCTCTATGGAGATCTTAGATACATGTTGCATTCTTACCAAAGACTTTCTAGCTTTTTTGCCATGACTACTACACCACTGCAGACCATCAGGGTAATCCCCTTTCATATCACTCAGACTTAAGCCAATCAACGCAAATCTCAATTTCTTGACTGCACAGCTTTCTCTGACTCCAAAACTGCTACTCAAACTTGTCACCCACAGCTGTTAACAAGCACCTGAAGATTATTAAAGGAAGTAAAAGGAAGGTGTCTGTATAAATAGCCAAAAACAGTCATGTTAATGTGCATTGGTTTCTTCTGGCACAGTGTGTTTTTTGAACCACTACAGACCTTTCTATGCTAGGACTAACACTGATAGTTCTTGACTCAAGGAGGCTTCAGTCTTCAACTAAGGAAGAAAAATTACTTCAAGGGTCCCACTTTGAAATCACAATGGTTGCCTGGCCACTAGCACTTCAAAAACAGCATGGGAAAACCACTCAGCAGCTACTCTGCTGTGCTATTCACTGGCAGTCTCCTTTTCTCAGATCTTACAGGACATACACTGGTAAAAATGAGCATTTTCACAGGGTAAGGCAGTTTTCATGACAGCTATCCAACACAATACAAATAAACTCAGCCACCTGATGGATCCATGCTGGATTACTTTCAGAAAGAGATGAGCCAAGATATTGGTGGACACTTCTTTGGCAGGCATCTGCAAGTGCTAAACCAATCTATTACCCTCACCTGATCTCCTGCTCAGCTTTCTGCTTCCCACCCTGTGCTCTGACCAGGCTGCTGCTCTGCTTTCTGCCTTGTGTTTCCTGCCTGATCTGATGCTTCAGATTCTGCTGCCTGCCCTATCTGCCACTGTGATGCCCATCTCCTCCCTAATCTGCTATGATCCACACACAGAAGATACCATCCATACCACAGACTGGCCACCCTTAAGCTAGGGACTTAGCAACTGAAAGCAGGATGCAGAACTTTGTTTTAAACTTCCAGTTTAAATCTGGCTGAAACAGAGTGCCAAATATTTTTATTCAGTAATAATCTCTGTTAAATTACTGACTGGAATTCCATTCTTAGGAAATCTCCCAAATCCTACATGGCAGCTGGAGCTTTTCTGATGAGCAATGAATCTAAGAATAAAAATGGAAATGGAAGCTGAATTGTCTTCTCCTTTCTACAGGCAGTCCTTTTAAATCTTTAGAGCTTTTAACTAAAGTCAGGAAATAATAAGAAGGAAAAGATAACAAATATTTTACTACCTGTCCCATTAAAGTAAAGCAAAGCAACATCACTTGTGACATTCAGAATGACACACTCCTGTGACCGTCAGTGCCAGTGTTGTGACTACCTATATATCTTTATGAACATAAGATCTAAGGGGCAAGGAGAAGTGGCCCTTCCCCCCAGCTGTACCTAGAAGTTTCTTGCTGTCCAGTTTCTGCCTGTTCAGAGGGTTTGTTCCGTACAGCAGTGTATGGGCCTCTGAGTGAACTGTCTGTAGCTCTTCTAGAGTTGCTTTTCTTCCACGAATGCACTGCGGGGAGAAAGGAAAGGAAAGAAGTGATGAAATTACACTTACTACTATTAACTAACTCAGTCTTATTTTCCCTTCGGTAAAAAGGAAATGCCATTGAAGTCATATGGCAATAAAGATTTACTTTATTTAAATTATAGGACACACATTTTTTATGACCATATCATAAAAATGCCTAATTTTGTTTACTCACAGTAAAATACAGTTTTAGTTACAAGAACAATTTTGGCCTAATGCCGCTACTCAAAATATTAAACTTGCATGCAAAGCAGTCTTTTGGATGTTATATATATTCCAAAATATTTGATGTGCTACAGAGAGACTAATATCTTATTGATATACCAGGATGTAGGTCTATAATTCATCAGCATAAACAAGAGTCAAACATATAAATTCCACTTTGAAGAAAAAACACCCCCCTAAATCTGAACAAAGAAACATCCCACAACTAGTGACAGCTGAACCACAAAGACTCACAAAGTTGATTTCAGAAGAACAGCTAAAGGTTATTCTAAATTTTTGGGCTCTAAAAACTGGTTTGGAGGTCATGCCAAATCAGCCTTCTATTACAGTGTGATTTAAGCAGAGTTGATGAAATCAGAACTTTTTTCCTTTGTTCTTCCACTGTCAGTTGAAACCAGCTTGAAACCCTGGCTTCACTGAGGCCAAAGGCAAAACTCCTATTGATTTCAACAGGACCAAGATTTCACTGAAAAGGTTTACAAATCTGACCCTTTTTCCAAACCTCAGAAAAGTTCATATGCTGGGTAAAAATAAACATTACATTTTAATTTTTACTTAATTTCTGCTGCACAGCAGAATGCCTGTGTAACAACGAAGAACGATTTTGAGGTATGGACAGACTTTACTCAAAGCAGCTTAACCTAAGAAAGGACTATTGCTTATTAATGTTGCCCTATTACTTCAAATTTTAGCAGTACAGATTCTAAAGAGAACATGTCCAAATATACAATTTAAAAAATATGAGACAAAGAGAGAGAGAGAGAATCCATACCAATGACAAACATTTTAAAGTTTAGGACAAATTGCACTAAAAAGGCATGGCAGGAGACAAAACTGTCACAAAATCATAAAATTTGCATTACAGCGGCCACTGGAAACTGCAGAAAGTGGATGGATGTGGTTCACTACTTATACAAAAGACAGCAGTACTTTTGATAGCACAGTAACCACACTAACACAGTACGCTCCTCTCTGGTTCTGAGACCAACTTTTGGTGCGACTCTAGTTTATCGTGTTCCAGAGAGGAATGCACTCTCAGTAGAGTCACGATGATGCCTACTGCACTATATACAGACAGCCTCTTCTTTCAGAGAGTGCCTTAGGGGTTTTGGTCTCAACTCTCTGCTGTAATCCTTTGTCGCATATTTACAATGTAGCTGCACAGGAGTCTCTACCTCAGTAAAAAGGGGTTTGGCAACCACTTATGGCTCGGCTCCCAGCTGTGGGAAGCAAATCTGCCCCCCCCCCCCCCCAAATGCTTCACTACACTTTTCTCTCCCTGTCTTGCACATGATAAATCTGCTTTAGTGCCCAATCTATACGGACGTTGAGCAAGCTAGGTCAAATTAATGCAATGTCTCTTCTGGGCATGTGCTGCACAATGTCTCTGCACTGGGCACAGGGGCATGCTGAGCTGAAAGTAAAACATCATTTGGGTTTTTTTCATGTCTGTAAGCAGCCATGATTTTTACCCAAAAGAATAAATTGACTTTACTTTGTCTTAAAAGTTGAAGCAGATGTGACATACAGTAACTGGGGAGTAAATTACTCAATACCAGGATAAAATTGCTCCTGGAAAAAAAACTGTAGCTACTGGGTAAAGTTATTTCAGGAGCATGTTGAGTCTCCACAGCTCAAATCCATTTCATTCCAGAGCAGGTGTCTGCTCAGAGCAAATGGGCTATTACCAGCTCACTCATTACCCAATGGCAAGGCATTTTAGTAGCATCTACTGGGTACAGTTAACCCTAGAGAGCTTGTCACGTGTCTGCGCAGCACATTGGTATGGTTTTATTCCAGGATAAAATCCAAGGCAAATCAGTGGCGTAAATATATCATGCATCTAAACCATTACTAAAATAATTTTGTGTAGATATAATCTGGCATAATAAATCTCTAACCAAATAGAGAATGGTAACACCTTGAAACAACAAACCATATCCTTAATTGAGGTAAATGGCTGGAAGTTTTGCTGGCCTCAAAGAAGCTAGTCCCATTAATATTGATTGAGAATCTGTCTCTACATACAAAAACTCCTCTAAGACTGTGCTTATCATGGAACCAGTTCTCACATACCCTAGTCTTTTAAAGAACTGTCTAGTAAAACATACATTACACATTTAGGGGTTTACCTAAATCACAGGGAGATTTACCATTTTTTGCAGCCTGACAGTGGTATAAAGCACTAATTCTGCAGTCAGTTTGTGGCAGCCCTGCCCTCCAGCACTGATTGGGGAAGAGGCCCTGCCCCTCAGCATCGACTGGCAGACAGGCCCCAGAGGAGATGGTGGCCATCATCTTGAGTGCTGGTTGCACTTCATGCAGCCCTGTCCCTTGGTGCTGATTGGTGGACAGCCCCCAGTTGGGGGAAAAAGGATGAAGGGGCAACAGCCATCTCGTCCACCAGTCAGTGCCTTCCTGTCCTGGCAGTGAGGACCACTGGCTCTCACTGGGGAGGCAGCATTTTATTTTTATTACATTTTTTTCTTTTTGGTTGATTCACAAATTTCGCAGACAAACCCAGATTCTGTGGTTTCCATTAAAACCACAAAACTGCAAAATTAAGTAGGTCCCTAATTATATTCTTCACAGGAAATGCCTACTTCACTATATATTTTGGGAGAACAAGCACACATCTGACAAAGATTCACAATATACATTTTACTGATTGAAAGCAAAACATTGTTCTGAATACAATATATTTGCATGGTTCAGGTCCCTTAATTGCCATTCAAAGGGCTTCCTCTCAGCTTTGCAACAGACTCCAATATAACTACTCCATGCAAAAAAAAAAAAAAAGAAAGGAGTACAAAACTGAACCATGTTTCCAGAAAACAGACAACTTCAGCTCAGTCTTACAAACCCAGTCCATTCTTTAATCATTTGAATAGCATTTCACTGTCCACAGTAACCTGGTAGTTCATTATATTCTGTCATCTATGGCACTTAACTTTCCCTATCCAATTTGCTCACTGCATATTTTTACCTTTGTCTTCTAACCTGCCTCCTGACTGCAAAATTCAGGCTTTCCATTTCAGGGTTTGGTTTTTAACCTCCTGGCAAACTAATTGGCTCCTTATCCTCTTTTTGTCCCCTTCTGCACAAAACTTGACCTTTGTGCTAACAAAGTACCTTTATTATTCTTTTCATTTTATACACTTTCTTCCATGTTCTGTCTCTTTTTCATGTGAACTTCTCCTTAATTTTCAGCCATAAAAGCTCCTATGCTTTACTTTGTGCTGTTTACACCTTCCACCTCATTCCTCATGGTTGATTTTTATAGCTATAGTAAGAGATGGAAACCTGGTTTTTAGGTGTCTGAAGTCCCAGGAGGCAGTCAGCTGTATCCACTCCCAATTGCCTAAGATACAAGGGGAAAATGCTATGGTCTGAGGGGTTTTGGCTTTCTGGAGACTCTGCAAATCAGACATCGATGACAACAAAGCACAATAGCTCTTCTAAGGCTATGCAAGAGACATTCAGTTTCTCCTGGGAGAGTTGCTGCTTTCCCAGTAGAAACCACGAGTATACAGACATTCAGCATTTTTCTCCCAGAGTAAAAATGGCCATTCCAGGAGAAAGATAACCCAGGAGTTTCTCCTGTACATTTGCTTTCTGAGAAGAGCTGCAGTACAGTATTCCCAGAGTGATTTGATACCAATTCTTCCTACCCCCCTGCCCCACAGATCCAAGGAAACAGTGCATCAGTCAGGTTGTATTTGACTACTCCACCCAAGCATAGAGCCCTTTCATAACCCCTTCATTGTGCTGCAGGGAGATAAAGCCTGAGAGGCAGTCTGGGTCAGCCAGTCAGGGATGCCCTGTGCACTAATGTCATCTATCACCAGGCAGATGGAGCTTGCAAAGCATGCTGAGATGTGTGCACTGAGGCCCCTAAGCTGCATTGGGCTACAATATTTGAATGTCTGTTCAGGGGTCTCCAAACAAGTTTTCCTATCGCAAAGACAAACCCATGAAAATTCTCCCAGATCATGTGAACTTGTGTATGAAGCCTCATATGCACAGAGACTGAAACTGTGCTTTGATTTGTAACAGTTAAAAGCTACTTGCATGTCTAGAGTAGGCTAGATACTACAATCCAATGTTTTTTCTTATGTCAATGTATTGGAGGTCAATTAACTCAACTGTTCAAGCTAACCTTCCCCACTACAGGGATGCTGTCAGTATATTCTTAAAGAGATGTCCTGATCTCTGGAATTCATTTCCTAGCTCTCATCTCGGAAGGATCGGATTAACTTCAGGGCACCTTCTACAGTCTTCCAATTTCCCAGTGCTTTTGATGGAGGGGCAGAGAACTCCATTAGGCAGCGATTAAGGATTTTTGTTTGCGGGAAGTCTTATTGAGACTACTTTGATTAGCACAATTATCACTTTTAAAATTTGCACATATGCTAAAGTAATTGCCACTTTTTATACACTTAACTTAATTAAATGATAGCCAAGGCGACAGTTACCATTTTCTTTGCACAACTGTTTTCATTCTAAAGCATCACCTTCAGGCTCTTTTCTTTAAGCTGTCAGATTTTTACCTATCAAACTCCTAGTGGCAGCATCTCCCCCTCAGCTGAATGCATTTTATTTTTCTTTTTGTGGACATCAGGAATAAATATAAATCAGCTGTTTTCAACAATGGAGAGAGAAAAAAATGTGCTTTTGAAATCCTAAAAACATTTGTAATCTTTTTTGGATCCACTTTCTTGCCTCCCTAGTAGATGGTAGAAACTTAATAGTTGGAAGGTTGCAGACACCTTTCAGCAGGATGATGAAGATGAGTTTTATTTTGGACAACTTCCAAAGTTTCAAGGAATGCGTGCCTTGAATGTATGATAAAAAAGCTAGCAGCCAGAGATCCACTGGCACTCTGCATGCATGCAGCACGGACAAGGAGTAGAAATGTCCACTGAACAGATGATCCCCTCAACAATCTATAATCATACAAAAGAAAGAAGAGTGGAATTTCATTTTTAATTCACAGGTGCACATGGGGCTATAATTGTTGTGTCATGTTGTCCAATTCTATGCAGTATACATATATATGCTTTCTGTGCACTTTGTTCTATAACTGTCTCATAAATAGATACAACTGATGGAATTTAAGAATTACTTTAATTAAATTTAGGAAACATATATAAACATTATAAGAAGAGTGTTGAAGAGGTAAAGTGAAGCCTACTTGAAGTAGGAAATGACAAAGTTGGATTGTCCACATAGATTGTCCAGAACTGTGTCCTGAGTACATCCGCATTTCAACAGTGTTTAATGATATGATAACAAAAATTTCTTTAGCAGGTTTGTAGGCTCATTTAAATGACGTAGTGTCTGGGGCCATACTTTTGGACAAAGGAAGATAAATACAAATATTTAATAGCTGCATTAATTACAAATGCTATGCAATGTCTGAACTGAATAATGCAGACACATTGCAGAAAAAATTAAGTCAGCAGGCAAACTGGGAAAAAGTACTGGGTTCTTATCCACTGACTTGTTACGTGTCCATAACCAACTCACTTCAGCTCATTCTACCTGTCTTCTCACTTGCAGACACATACTACTACTAATATTAACATACCTCATGGGGCTGCTGGGAAGATTGATGAAGATTTATCAGTTATAGTGTGCCTATCTAAACTGCTATACAAATACTGAATATCCTGTATGCGCTCACTTTATTGCACACATTGCACAAAAGAGTCGAAATAATAAACAGACCCCCAACCAACCTTAACTGGTAATTTTTTTTAATGTCTCAAAGCTACACTCCACCCTTTAAAGTTTCACTGTAAGGTAAGGGTTTCTTTTTTTTGTTTGTTTGTTTTTAATATGGCACATGTGTAGATGGAGCTCTCTCTTCCTAGTGCTGAAGATGAAAAAAAGAATCAATCCAGATTCCAAGACAGTCCTATCAAGACCCTCTGTGTAAGTTTATTGGTATAGATCTCAGATATAAAGCTGGTTTTGCTAAATTTGTCACACGCTGCAATCGTTTGGTAAAGAACAAAAGGTATTCTCTCAGTCAGTCCAAAGAAAGGAGAGAGAAACTCCAGCCTGTCAGGACAGGCCTCTTAAACCTAAATATTCCTCCTCCCTACCACTTAAATCCTTTTTATAGATAACATGAATGTCACATTATGCATTGTCTAAATAAAAAACCAATACATTATATTAACCAACTTAACTACTCATACCACTGTGCATACCCAGAGACAGAATTCAAATAAGGGTTTTAAGATAAGGAGAGAGAGGAAGTGACTCAACGGCTTGGAAATAAGGAAAAGTATTCAAGATAGATGAATCAATGGGTTAGTACAAGTTAATGGATGACCCCAAATACAGTGGTTCAGAGGGGAGGGAAAGATAAACTGCCAGTATCAGAGGAGTGAAATGAAGGAGTGGGAAGGAGGTGTGCAATGTCAGATGAGTAAAGTGGAGCAATTTGATGCAAAATTTCATACATGATAGAGCTATATCCTTGGCACAAGCTGGGAGATAACTAGGAATCCAATGGAGATGAAGATTGGAAAGGCAGTGCAGCTGCATTCCAAATACCCTGAAGTTTACAGACCAGAGATTAAGGATGGTCATAAGATATCTTAAAAAGAAGAGAGACAGGAAGCGATTAACACATGATTAAAGTCTTCAGAAGAGGACGGGTCAAGATAAGGTTGAATTCTACTAATGTTCAGAAGATAATTACAGACAAGGGAAATGTGGGAGGAAAAATGTTGAGTGTCAAGAATGACCCCAAGATTTTTATCCAGAAAAGCAATCAGATGGGCCAAATTAAAGTGAATTAATAGTTGGTTAGAATTCATAGATCAAAGAATTTTACACCCAGGAGGACAATTTCTGTGATACCTAGGTAGGAGATGAGGAAAGCAATACTGTTTGGCATAAGTGTTGCTCCTAAAAAGCTGATCTTAGTTACAACAATAGAGTATTTGTCTTAAGCTCCCCTTACTGCCCCCCACCTCAATAGAGTGAGAATAAACCCAACCTTCAACAGCGCTTGTCTTTTCAGATGCAAGTCTAAACATTTTTTTGTTCTCTATATACGGAAACAAAGATGTGGCACAAGTTTTGCTAACAACAATGCTGCCCCCAAGTGGTTAACACTCCTGACTACATGGAAATGATTTTTACCCAAATATTGGCTTTAACCTGGGGAAGTCGCATAATATTCAGACTCATCAGAAAAAAACAAAACAAAAAAACCCCAAGTATTCAAACTACTGATAATACTGTAAGAATTTAGTCTGACTGTTTTCAATCTACATATGCTTTGTTTTCTTACTGAGTTTGTCAGCTTCCTCCTCCCCCTTTGCAGAAATGGCCAACGAAGTTAATACAAACCACCTTGATTCTATGTTCTGTGAGCCCTTGGTTATGAATACAGCCTCTCATTCTGTTGCAACACCTTAAGCTTGGCTTGGCCACTAATTTATCAACAACATTCAAAGAAAATAAACCACAAAAACAAATGGAAAAAAAATTAAGGATAGCATTAAATCAATAGCTGCTCTTAGTACAGCCTGGAATTACAACAAAATGACTAAATTACAATATACTCCAATCTTTGACCCCTGCAAAAGTCAATGCTTGACTGATCTTTTACATTAGTCAGGGAAGTACCAGAAAAAAATATGCAACCCCTTCCCCTCCACCCCCCGCAAATGGTGCAATGCAGATATATTTTATATCAGTCTATACATTTAGTGATTGAAACAGACTCGGTAATGTAACCAAATCACATAGCTGAAAAAGTATTTCTGGTAGGTCCAAATGCTCAAGTACAGAGTCATGTAGACATGGATTAAATTTTAACCCACATTTGTCAAAACTCAATCTACAGATAACCTTATAAAGTTTTAAAATGAAGTATAGCGTAAAAGTTTGCATGTCCAGATAAATCAGAGATCTAAGTTGCAAAATTCCATGTGCTGATCTTCAAAAGCAAAAATAAGTTCCTAAAAATCCTCTGTTTAAAATCTGACTGCAGAATCAAAAAGACAAGTCCATTCTCTCTCTTGTTCCTAAATACACAAGCACTTCTCTCCCCCTTCTCTGGTGGTATTTATTACCTCACATTTGCCACGGAGGCCTGTCTCTTGAAGGCGGGACCAGATGCTCTGGATTCTCCCTGCATGTTCTGGGTGGCTGTTTGTGTTTCCACAGGTACACTGGTGTTTCAGCATCAAGGTGTCATATACAAGGCCTGCAGTAAAGGTTACAAAATTGCTTGCAATTAAAGCAACTTTTTTTGTTAAGACATATGGAAAAAATCCCCTGCTTTGGACTAGAGCACTTTATATTCATTTGAACTAGTATGGACAAGTAAATAGGAATTTCACAGGCAAATGTAGCACGCTAGGAAATTAAAATTCTAGACACTTAGAAATGAGGCCAAAATTACGAAAGTGACACTAAGAATTGTGCAATGCTGAAAATTCTTAACACATTTGGAGGAAAAAAATCACTAATACTAAGAAAAGATAAAATAAGGTAGATAAAAGTGAGTGGTGAAGTGAAAGCAGGTGGCAGCAAGACAAAGCTGGGAGGTTGCTGAAAGTAGTTGAAAGGTGAAAGCAGGAAAAAGTACAGATTTCAGAAGAGACATGCAAATGCAAGAGTAATAAAAAAAGCCATTGCAAAGTAATAAGTATAATAGGTGTGGTGACAAGTTTGGTTCTAGCCTTCCCTTAAATCAGATACCAAGGAAAGGGACAACTGCTGAGACACATTTTCCATATATATAACTGACAACCACATGGAGCAAAGCTTCCTAATTATGACAAGGTGAAGTTCTTGAAGGGGATGCAAAACTCTGACTTACTAGTGAAGCCAAACAATGCAGGATGCATTTGCAGACTGACTACATTTAAAGAGGTAATGAAAAACAAATGCTCTTCTTTTGAAAGTCAGCTGTTAGTATATGCTTACACTGCAATCCAAGGGTGTAGCTAACTCGTGTACCAACAGTATAGTCTGTGGCAGCAAAGAGTTATGCATGGGTTGAAATTCCATCCAGGACCTTAAGTTAACACTCAAGTACCTATTTTTGTGCTGCGGTGGCTGTTGCTTGTTGATATCTGAATTACCTAGCTAAGGGCTAGCTCATGTTACCATATTTACTCAAATCCAAGATGAGATTTTTCTCTCCACTCACCCTGGTAGAAAAAAGCCTCGTCTAAGATCTGATTATTAGCTTGGGGCAGGCAACAGCTCAGCTCTGGCATTAGCTTCGCGTTTGGGGCCAAAGCAGGTGCTGTGCCATTATGCCTGCCAAAGGCTGGGGTGGCTCACATGGCAGGGGAGGGTGTGTGTGTGGTGGGGAGAATGAGGAAAGAAAAACTCGTGGTGTACGCCTTGGCCCCTGCCCACAACAGCTGTGGCTCTGGTTCCAGCTCCTCCAGCCCCAACTTAGCCAGGCCTCAGGCTGCTGCCACTGCTTCTTCCTAGTTAGGCTTGAGCTGTCACCACAACCAACAGTCCTGAAGCCAGAGCCCCTACCCAGAAGGTAAGTGGCGGGGAGATGCAGAAGGTGGGGGATGCCAGGTATGGGAAGGGGACAGGCACTTGCAACAGACAGCATGAGCAGGCAAGCAAAGACACTAGGAGGTAGGAGCACCAAGCAGTTACACGTATAGTAAAGGCAGGGGGCAAGTGGTAGTGGTGACAGTAGGGGGTTCAGCAACAGGACAGCAGCCACAGGAACCAGGGTGGCAAGCAAGGGAGGCAAGGGGTGGGAATCTGGCTACTTGTCCCTGCTGTTGCTTTGAGGGTATGAATTAAGGTGGCCCTCCAATAATTATATGACAAATTTATAGTTTTCCACACATATAATCTAATTATAGATTGGAAGGTTGCTTTAAATCTGAAGTTGTTTTAGATTCAGATAAAAATGGTACATCTAAAAGGAGCTTCATCATGCCTTTGGTTTGCAGCATAGCAAGACTCTTGGGTTGAAATTTGGCTTTCCACTATTCTCCAAAAAACTGGCAATGAACCTTTCAGTCATTACGCTTTGAGGGAGTTATCTGGCATTCCTCATTGCTTTGGGTGCTGGGGCCCTTGAGAATGGAGAAATGGTTAAGTGGTTAGGTTAACCACACTTCAATCAATCAAGGCTTTACAAGACTCCCTGTTTTTTTCATTCTAACATTATTAAAACCTATTAAGAGCTGCTGGGCAAAACCAAACAGTGTAAACTCAAGATGAAGAGACAATATGGTCTACCAGAATGGATGGCTATTGTTTCTGACTTCATTTTTTCTTAAGAGACAAGGACTTCTTGGGGGTTTTGTTTTGTTTTGTTTTTACTGGACTGACTGTACAGTTGGGAGAGATTTTAGGCAAGTTTAGGATATAAAATGTCCTTCTTCAGGTCACATTTCTATACTTCTCATATTTCCTTCTAATACAATATTTCTATAAGTATTGAGGTATTTTATGAAACATATATCAATATTTTTACTAATATCTTTTATTCAAGAAGTATTTAAATAAATTGTCTTGTGGACAACTTTTCCTGCCTGAAGAGCTGAGGCAAGGTAGCTAGAAACAACTAACTCCACCTTCTCTTAGCTTCTCTAGGCACCTTGACTTGTGCAGAATACAGTGGAAAATTAATGTAGTGCAGCCTCTGTGGTATTAAGCAGAAGTGTCATCCATGGAGTTTCTGCATCCTGGATGGCAGCACTAGTAGCAGCTGCCACCATTTTTGAACCTCTCGTGACCCAGTTATCCACTTCTGATTACACTACTGGCCAGTTTCACTAACTACAGCATCATCTTGGCAGAGGTACTCCATTAACTAGGCAATGAGAACACAACTATGGTTCACATCATTATCCAATTCATTTGAAAACATAATGAATTAAAAGAAATGTTGAGCTCCTTAGTCCAGCAAATTCCTGCTATCATCAATGGAGATTTGCCTCAGTAAGGACCAAGTAAGAATCATATGTTCAGTCCATAGCTTTCTTGCTCTAATTCAATATTGTTAATATTTTAAAATGCTGTCCCATGGCATTCAAAGCTTCTAACAATCAAAAGTGAAAAGAGAGGAAAGCAATGCAGAATTCAGAACATCAAAGCAAATTACTTTAGCAATCAGCAAAGCATGCAGAGAAACCTGCAATCAAGGATTCAGAAAACAGTGGTAGGGAAGCATTTTAGAGGCAGGTAAATGAGACTGCAGGTACAAAGCATATTGTTCACTAACAGAGGGAGTGAAGAGAAGCACAGGGCAAGAAGAGTGAGATCACAGCTAATGGAGAAAGGGAAAGTACAGAAATAATGTAGGGAAGCCCAGAACAAGTAGCCATGCCAAGGATTAATTCCTATGATGCCTGCAGAAATCACATGTTCCACTGCTAATGGAAATAAATGCATTTTGAACAGTTTTCTTTTGTTTGCATAGTATGTTTCCAGACAACAGGTAACCCCATCCTTGCAACTGAGCAGCTTACTATGCAACAGACTATATCTGCCCAACAAATGAACTGCATTGATTTCAATGGGAAGTTGGATGGGCTTGACCATGAGCTTTAATTTGGACAGGATGAAGGAGGCGGATTTTGCTTAAACTTATTTTCCAAAGCTATTTACTTTCTCAAGAATTTAATTCTTAATAGTAAATCATGAAAAATTAAGGTGTTGGTTATTTTAGGAATGCAGGTACAACATGATGACAGATCTAGACCACCAATCAGTCTAACAAAATATCCTGTCTCTGACTGGGTTCAGTACTAGAAACTATCAGGATACATGCAAATCAGTCATTGGCTTTTTTACAACATCCTGGTTTTCCTTACATTGCTCCCATATCTGCCTCCTGTGCAAAAGGCTTGCTGATCATCTCACAGGTGTCCTGCTTTTGTATGAACAGCAGTTTGCTTATACTGACTATACATAATAGGTGGGTAGCTCACTTCATAACACCATTAGGGAGATGCATAGGTAAAGGCTGAAAGTAGGAAACTTTAGCTCTGCATCTTTAGCTAGTTTAAAGCAGCATAAGATGTAACAACATTTTTAAGCACAGAAAAGTTAGGTACTTTAACAATTTATCTTTCTAAAATGCATGTTTCATAATTCCATTTCACTCAGTGATATTAAAGTTGGGTATATGGAAAGTAAATACACTCAGGAGGGACCTGAAACAATACCAAGAAAAGCTGTGCTTGGCATATGGATTTCACTGTTACTCCTTTAGGCTGACATGCTGCTACCCCAAACTGATGAAAATTACATCTTTGTACCACTCGTATGCAGTCCTATATACTTTGGATGAAATGACGGCTTCACTGAAATTCATGACAGAATACTCTGAGTCTTCCCTGGGGCCATGATATGTATATGTGGACACCACTGAATATATACACCAAATACAGGACAACTCTGAATTTAAAATACCCCCAATAATTAGATTTTATTTATGGAAACGTATCAAATTCGTTATAGTTTTCCATGTATAGAGACTAATTTTTGGGGGGTCATCTTAAATTTGCACCTCTGCTATCCACTGCTGTAGCAGGGGAAAGCAGTGGCAAGGGGGCAGCCAGTAGGGAAGTAGATGGTGGGAGAGGCAGGCAGCTGGGGAGGTAGGAAGAGGGGGAGTCAAGTGGCTTGATTCTTACTTCTTGCCTTGCCCACACCTTGCTCCCTGCCACCCATGCCCTCACTACTTGCCCTCACAGCTGCTTGCCCTCTGCATGCATGCCTCAGCACCTGCCCTTTCCTCACAGTGCCTGCTCCTCTGGCCCCTTACAACTACCCTCATGCCTGCACCTCTTGGCACATGCATCTTCCAGCTCTAGCTCCAGCAGGGTTCCAGCTCTCTCCAGCCCCAAGCACAGATCATGTGGCTGTTCCAGCCCTAGCCTGGCCACAAAGCAGCTGTTGTGGCAATGGCAGCTCTGGCCCAGTCCCAGAGTTGCTGCCACCACCACTGCTGCTGCTATTGGGCCAAGGTGGGGCTGAAGCAACCACGTGATCTATCCCCTGGGCTAGAGCCCTGCCAGAGCTGGAGTCAAAGGGTAAGAGGCAGCCCTCCCCACCCCCATACTCAAATCCAAAACAAGGAGTTTCCCTTCATCTGAAAAAGGGAAAAATCCCTTCATCTGATAAAGTAAATATGGTCTATGGAGGGATGGCATGCATGTACCATAGTGGCAATGTAGGTGAGTATGCATAATATGCTTTAAGCATAAAAAATGGTTACATACATTCATACACACATGCGTGCATGTGCACATGTGTGTGTATAGGATAGAGATGGCACTAGAATGGGCTATATATCCTCATGTGATAAAATCAAGGCTCAAAAAATATAATTGGAGTAGGTTGTAAACCTCTTCTCTTCCTGGCTGAAATAGCGACTTCAGTCATATTTCATCTTCTTCTCTGCAGTACTACATATTATTCCTCACCCTAACTTTTTAAAGGTTTTTTAAGAAAAGAGTAAACCTGTGCACTTTATTTGAATTCCTGTAGTCTCTTCTTGTGGTTCAGGACACTGCACTGCAGTCGCACAAAAAGTAAATGTTAGATCATTCAGACTCAAAATACTTAACTACACTCGACATTACAGATTAAATTAACTGGTGCTGGAAGAAATATTCTTTCAGACATGAGAAGGTTGTTTTTTTAAAGGTCAGCATTAAAGCATGACCAACTTGCTTTTCTTGGCAGAACAAACATATGATTTGCGGCTCAGATAATTATATTGCTCCTGCACAGGAGGAGAGAATAAATGCCTTCATCAAAAATAAAAAATGCTTTAATACAGAACATCAGAATAATTTGTCGAACTCATTTTCACAGGAGATCAGAGATTGGATAATTGTAGCTATACAAATTAATGGCCCAACCTGGGAATCCTTATTTAAGTGAGTAAAATTGTACAAGCACGAGTATTCCCAATAATGTCAATGGGGCTACTAGAGCTAGTAAGATCTTCTTGAAGAGTTACATTCAAAATATACCAGCATGAAGGAAAAATTAAATGTCTCGCGTCAGGACATAAAACTGACTGCCTGCAGGAATTAGGATGGAGCTATTTTCTGTCCACTTTCATGTTCTGTAATGCACTACACATTTCTCGGGTGCAGAATGTTTTGCTTTTCATATATCTTTTAAGCATCAGGAACTGGTCGTGTCAGAGACCAGATAATAAACTATGCGTACCATATAGAATCAAACCACCGGGTCTACCTACATTCCCAACTCCTTCTACAAAACCCTTTAGAAGGATTTTCTATGTAACATTTAAACACTAAAAGAAATGAAGAACCCCTTTGTTGATTTCATCATAGACTGACCCTTTTAAGATCTACCACAGACTGACCCTCTTAAAATCAGCACTATGGGTGCCTATACATGAGCAGACTTGATTAATCTAGTCTGTTGGAGCATGGTAATTAAAGTACTCTAGCAGACTCCAGTGTCTCGTGTATCAGAGTCCCCACATTTAAAAATGGCAGCAAGGGTGCTTTAAACACTCTGGGTGCTTTAATTAGAGTAGCTCTCCCTTCCTATGTGTACCTATTTTAATGTTTGATTAGTTCATTAGGGCCACAGGCCAAAAGTCTTGTTTTCAAGCCTCTTGTAGAAAAGATGATTATAAAAAAAATGAATTCAAATCCTAATTTGCAGTAAAACCAAAGGCATGCAACTATAACAGTAGAATTCTCATATTAGTTCTCAAAAGTAGTCACTTTTAAAACTGATTTGCTTTACGTGAAACTAGTTTAAAAGATGCTCTACCGATCTTATCCATTTGTACTTAAAAATAACTCAGAACTTTACTGCCCTGCACACAGGCAAAGGTGACTCGCATGTTACAACCAAATACTAGAGGCCAACAAACTTTCAGGCCAAGAAATTATTTTCAACAATACGAAAAACACTGGGTTGTCCACTTATGGCAAGAAAGTAAAAACCAGATTTGACAGTCTGGGCCTTCAGCCTTTCTTGAATACAATCCCACTCACTGTGTGCTAGGACATTCATTTGCAAAATAGTTCCTCCTATTTTGGGAAGAACAGTAAACTCTGCCTAAATACTGAATGCAAGATTTGAAAAAAAATTATGCAACTACAGCTTATCCAAACCAGAAGCTATCAAATCAAGACTTCTGTTTGAAAAAGATTTTGATAGAAGGTCAATTATTTTCTTTTTTTAGTCTTTAGAGGAAGCTTGAACCTTATCTACATTTAAGTACTTGGTTGTCCTGACATATCCTGTTCTCCTTATACCATAGGCTGTAGAACAGGGAGGGCCACCCAGGGGCCATGGCCTGACCAATTTTTAGCACATGAATTTAGCTTGCTATGCAATTAAAAAATAGCTGTACAGTTTTAACTGGAATGACAATTGCACATTTGTGGGTTATATAAATTTACATGCTAAAAGTTGGTCAGGCCATGGCTCAGGTGGCCCACTCTGTTCTGTGACCTATGTCCTACACCAGGGTGAGGAGAAGGCTGCTTAATGGAGAAGCCACCTCTAATAATGATACATCAGTTGACAGTTTCCCTTCACTTGCAGGGGTATTTTCTGCTTGGCTGCTACAGGCAGATCCCACCACCCAGGCAGAAAATATCCAGTATCTGATGACAAAAGTATTTTTAGAGTTCAAGCTAGTAGTTGTTTGGCAGGCTGACATTTATTGATAACACTGTGCTTCTTTCTTCCTCGTGCTTACACTAGCCTTATGGTGTAGTGAGAACTATTCTAATTTTGGGTGGGGTAAACACAGCCAAAACACTAGGCTACATTTCCATTATTTTTGTAACTTATTTAGAATATATAAAGGGTGAGCTCCTTCTAGATTACGAGCTCTCTCTCCAGGCAACGAGGGACAAAAGGGTACATAATTACTGACCCAGATCATTCGACCTTGCCCAATAAGGAAAGGCATGTGTGGAATTCCTGGACTCTGTAATCATTACAGGGATTCAGGGTATCTAGGCAGATGCCCCTCATCTCCCAGAGATGGTGTTGGGGGGTGACAAAACACCAGGTTGCTTTAATAATGATGCCTTTCCCATGGTGAGCTGGCTCCATTAATTGTACTTGTACATGACCATTGAATGCTTCTTAGACTAAGTGATAACCAGAACCCATAGCCACACACAGTCATTCAACAGCTTCCTGAATGAATCCTGAGGCATTACCTGTTGTGAACCTTGGCTTAGTGGGTGGCTCCTGTACAGACATGGGAAAGGTGGCAGAAGCAGGTGAGGACTGTGCCCGGGACAGAGGCCGGTGCCCTCCAAAAGACACTGGGATGCCAGCTGCCTCCATTGATGCTTGGTAGTTTCTCAGCTGGTGAATGCGTTGCTGCTCCAGTAAAAGGGCTTGCTGTTGGGAAGAATGGAAAGGGTTATTATATGACAACCTTCTGCACAAATATCTGAATTAAAGATGTTTTAATGAAACTTCTAAAACAATGTTCCATGGAGTTTTTAGTTCATTTACATACATACACAGGACTGACACTGTAACAGAGTGCCTAATGCAAATAGACCTGTTGACTTTAGTGGGATCTGGAGCAGGTCTTTACTACAGGCAAGTTTTCTTTAAGCAACACAGTCTGAGCAACCTTATATGGCAATTAAAATCGCATCACTTGAAAAGCAAAATTTTGCTTTTGGATACAATTCTACATAGTGATTTTCATACCTGCAGCTCTACATAATTTCCGTCTTTGCTATGCAAGGGACAACTGCCTTTCTCCCCAGCCAACTGCATATACCTGAGATCTGTAGAACTGTTCTCATTTAGAGGCCTTAGATCAGGGAAATAAGTAAGGGTCTTTGATCCCTCAGACTCAGAGCCCGTGTGATGGAGCCAGCAACCTGGCCCCAGTCTCTGCTGCCATGTGCAGCTCCAGAAAGGTCAGACAAGAATCGGGACTAAGATTCCCTCTATGCATTACAGTTAAGGCATGATTAACTCTGTAAACACACCTTAAGTTGTGACCTAGCCAAACGTTCACCCAGTTAATGGTATAATAAAACAAGCAATAAGCTAGAATGTGGGGAATGTAGCCCATGTTGACTGTGGGGCTTGGGGATTGTTATCCCAGGCTACCCATGCACTGATGACAAGGTGTGATGGGATCTAATATGCAATCCCACAATCACAACTCCTACCATGCACGTGGCATGGCGAGATGTACACGTGAATATTGTGCATTAGATCCCACTGCATATGTAGGGGGGCCCCAAGATGGTGACAAGTGCCCTTGTTTGCTCAGTCTTGTTAAGGACAAGCTAACGCTGTATAACATTTTCTTTTTAGGACTGCTTATGCCATTAAGCCAGAATTGTCTCTCACATCTAGATTTTTATTTTAGTAGGGTGATGCTGGAGACTTGGAGAATGTTCTTGCTACAACCAACTGTTAGCAGCATGACATTATGTTTTGTGTAACTTCATTCTAGTAAAGCAAATGCGGTGGGGTGTTTAGACAATACATCACTTTATGTATTGTCTAAACATCTTTTTTTAAAATTAAATATTAGGTAGTAGATCTCCTGGTGGCTACATGCTGAAGTCTAAAACCAAAATAGGATAAATTAAATAATCCAAACAATAAAACAAGCCAAGAATCTTAGATCAGTCCCTATTAGACACCAAAGCCTAGGCTCTGACAGATCACCCAGGAGGTAAAGTTCAAAACTAGTGACCACGGGCATCTCAGGAATCTTTAACTGCCCTGACAGGGGAAGCTCAGAAGGAACTCCATCCACAATACACTGGAAAACCTAGGGCAGGGGCAGGTAAGATATGGCCCATGGGCTAGATCTGGCTTGCCAGGTGATTTCATCTGCCCCAAGGGTGAGTGCCCACCAATTAATTGTATCTGGCCTGGCCCACCACTGCTGCATTCTGCATGGGCCCGAGACGCACTCACTCCCATTGGGGCAGCAGGCTGAACTCCCACTCTCATCCGTGGGAGGGCCCTGGCCCCAGCCAGCATGCATAGCTGCTGGCTGGGACTGCTGCTGCTGCAACCACCTGGGGAACTGCTTGGTTCTCAGCCTCCAGCAGCATAGATTTCATAGACATTAGGGGCTGGAAGGGACCCTGTGAGATCAGAGTCCAGCCCCTCTGCCAGATGCAGGAAGTCTGCAGGGATCACAAGACTCCAGCAGGATAAACATCCAAATGCCTTTTGAATGAGTCCAGAGTAGGTGCCTGCATCAGCTCAGGGGGGAGTCTGTTCCAGACCTTGGACATTTGGGCTGTAAAGAAGTTTTTCTTTATATCGAGTCTGAATAAGCCTTCTAGAAGTTTGTGGTCATTGGACCTAGTTATCCCTTGGGGAGCCCTGGGCAACAACTGTTCTCCCAGATCCTGATGCACCCCATTTATATACTTATAATACACTTTTTTTTTTTTTAATATACTCACCAAGTCCCCCCTGAGCCTTCTCTTCACCAAGCTGAAGAGTCCCATGTCCTTCAGCCTTTCCTCGTAAGGCTTTCTCTCTTGGCTTTTGATCATATGGGTGGCTCTCCTTGGGACTCTCAAGCTTATCCACAACTCTCCTGAAGTGGGGGGCCCAAAACTGGTCGCATTACTCTAGCTGCAGCCTTATTAAGGCCGCGTAAAGTGGGAGGATGATGTCCCTGGTATGCTCGAGATGCACTGGTAGATGCATGACAGAGTTTGGCTTGCTCTGCCAGGCACGGCATCACACTGGGGGCTCACGTTCATTTTATGGTCAATCAAGACCCCCAAGTCCCTTTTGGTTGTGGTGCTAGCACCTCCGAGCCTACGAGTATGATGCTGTTTTTCTCTCCTAAGGTGGAGTACTCTCCATTTCTCCATGTTGAATGCCATCAGGTTTTGGTCTGCCCACTTTGCAACTGTGTCCAGGTCGGCCTGTATCCCCAGCCTGTCCTTCAGCATGACCACCTTCCCCCATAGTTTAGTGTTGTCTGTGAACTTTGCTAGTCCACATCTGATGTCCAAATCCAGGTCTTTAATGAAGATATTGAAGAGTACCAGCCTGAGTACTGAGCCCTGGGGGACTCCACTGGTAGCCTTGTGCCACGTTGATTTGTTCCCATCAACTAGTACACTTTGGGTCCAACCCTGGAGCCAGTCCCCCAGCCATTGGACTGTGAGATGGTCAAGGCCACAGTTCCGCAGCTTGGTTGTGAGGACATCATGGGAGACCACGTCAAAGGCCTTTCTGAAGTCCAGATAACAGACATCAACCTTGTCTCCCTTGTCCACACAACGTGTTACCTGGTCATAGCAGCTCCTCCTGGCCCCATTACAGCACTCCAAGCAGCAGGTAGGGAAGCTGTGGTGGGTACAGGGGAAGCTGCAGCTGGGCAGGGGTGTGGGGCCTGTGCCAGGGCATCAGAAACATGAAGCCTGGATCTGCGGGAGCATGGGGCCCAGGCAGGCTCCATTGTGCGGGACTCCCTGTAGCTCAAATGCAGCTCCTAGTACTTGGCCAGAACCTGTGCAATGGAGCTAGTGACCTAGCCCAGTTCCCTATTGCCATGTTCAGCTCCCAGGCCTTGTCTGGGACTGGTGGAGAGCACTGCACAATGGAGCCTGGCCAGCTTGACCCTGCTCCATGATGCCCCAACTGAGTCCTGGGAGCTACCTGTGGCAGCAGGAAGTGGAGCCAGACCAGCAGTTCCATCACATGGGACTCCCCCCAGCAGCGTACAGCTCAAACTACAGTCCCAGAAACGGTATGTGAGCCATGGGGAGCCCCACTTCCAGCTGCCATGTGCAGATCCCAGACTCAGCTGGGGCAGTGTGCTACTGTGGTGCTCTGCCTTCTGCGTATCACTGAGGTGCCACCACCTGCTGCTGATATTGCTGCTAGTGGCAGAGGCATGCAGGGGTCCCCCTTCCCCCCCATCATAACCACACAACCCCACACACATAAATCAAGCCAAATCTTTAAAAAAAAGTTAAAATATGCTATGATAGATGTTTGATTTTTAATACATGATTTGTTGGGTTTTTTGGTTCTAAGTTGGCAAACCTCCTCCCCTCCCTCCCCCCCAGTAATTCTGGGGGGCAAAGGGAGGGACATTTGGTGGCAAAGTACAGGGGTGAGGGTCCCAAGATGGTGACCAGGGGGCAGGGCACCTGTCAGGGGGCAGGGCTATCTTTGCAGGCTTCAACAGCTCACCAAAACTCCTTAAATGGCCCTTCAGCCAAAATTATTACCCACCCCGATCTAGGCCCGGGCATCTATGTCAATATAGCAAGAATGTCACTTTATTTTTTAAAGGATTGTTTTCTGTGTTGATATTCTGTCATCTAGTACAGAGGTTGGCAACCTGTGGTTCAATTCTACTGGTGCTTCTGTGGTTTTTCAGCAGCTGGAGACTTTGGGGAAGAAGTGGCAGCAGCAGCTGAACTGGAATCATAGATTCATGAAAAAATTAAGGTTGGAAGGGACCTCAGAAGGTCACCTTCCTGCTCAAAGCAGGATCATCTCCCAACTAGATCATCCTACCCAAGACTGTCTAGCCCGGTCTTAATCTTCAAGACTCCACAATCTCTCTGGGTAACCTGTTCCAGTGTTTTATTACCCTCCTAGTGAGAAAGTTTTTCCTCACATCTAACCTAAACTTCCCCTGCTGCAACTTGAGACCATTGCTTCTTGTTCTGTTATCTGCCACCAGTGAGGTCAGTTTGCCACCATCCTCTTTGTAGGTACCCTTCAGGTAGTTGAAGGCTGCTATCAAATCAAATTTGATACAAGCTGCCAACTAGATACTGAGCCACTGATTACTATCCTTTGAGCCCAACAATTCAGTCAGTTTTCTATCCACTTTATAGATCATTCATACAACCTGTACTTCCTTAGCTTGCTTGCTAGAATGCTGTGGGAGACAGTATCATAAGCCTTACTAATACCAAGGTATATCATGTCCACTGCTCTTCCCACATCCACAGAGCTAGTCATCTCATTATAGAAGGCAATCAGGTTGGTCAGGCATGACTGCTAGTCTGCTTCAGATTGAGCTTGACAATTTTGGCCTGCCATTCCTGAAGCATAACTGCCCCCTGATCTAGTGGACAGGTTGCGTGTTAGTGGTTTATGGGTAAATAAGGTGGTTTTGAAGCATCTGTAGTTGGCAGGGGCATAAGAATTAGAACTTATCTTTTTTTTCAGCCTAAACCTAGGTTCACCTTTCAGTCAATGGCATGGCATGGCATGGCATGGGCCCTGTTCTATGTATAAATCATTAAAGAACCTGTGAAGGATACAGCTTTGACCTAACACTCTCTTTTCCCCAAAGCAAATCAACCTTTCTTCTGTTATGAGACTTTGGCAAATGAACTACATACAATGCCCAGCTAACCTCTCTTGGTACAGAGTGCTCCACATGAACCCCAAGAGACAGTGAAGCATTTCCAAAGGTTGCATCATGCTGCAATTACAGGTAAGACGACTATTTTCCTCAGCAGTGTGGATTCACCAATTTGGAACACATTACCTGAGTGCTTTAAGGGGTTCTATACAAAGCCCAGGCAAGTCAATGAAAAAAAAAACACCTGTTGTTTTAAGTAGACACTAGATCAACTCCTAATTTACCTGCCTTGCTTTGATGTGTTTTCCTTCTTACTCTCATACAAGAGAATGTAATTCCATAGTCATTGCGTTTAAGGGCTGTAGCTATCAGGGACCATACACAAAATCTTTTGCTGTCCTTATGTCTTCTTCTAATGTAGCTCAGGTTAGTCACATAATTGAACCCTGACTTGTCTATCTCCCCACCAGATCTATGAATGACAATAACCAGAATTATTTACAATTTATGACTCCGCCAGCTGGGTAATATTCAATTAACACACATTTGAGATAAGGTCAACATGTTTTGTGTTGTTGCATAACAGGAACTTCAAATACGTTTACTTCTAAAAGGGTGCATCTACACGTTACTTGATGGTGGCATTGTTACTGCGCCCCCCTGTACTGCGCCATACATGCAGCACATGATTATTTTTAGAAACTACTTCTCCATAGTGGTACACTATAACGTGGAGTGTGCCACTATGGTGAAGTAGCTGCTGGTCATGTGTATACATCCATTGATGCTACGCTGCTGTAGCATGTCACTACAGTAATGTAGTGTCACATGTAGATGTATCCAAAGTTATAAATTCTCTTTGCTTCACAAATAATTGCCCTTTTTTAACCAGTACAAATTTTCTATGGATTAAAGCATGTTGTTTAATATATTGCAAAGTTACACTGTGTGCAGCAAAATGATGCTGCACTCATAGAACTGCTTTCACAGGAATACTGCCTTGCTCAGTCCCAAAAATAGACTATACCATAAGGTTCATTCCTTGGACCATTGCTAGTCTCCCATTTAGAGCGGGACCCAGCAGATCTGACCACCTAGTTGCTGGATATAACATGCCAAGTCTGTGCTGCAGGGCTTTCCCACCCTGCTGAACCCTATATATACTGCAGGGGATGGTCTGGCAAGTATAAAAGAGGGAAAAGGTCAGCACTAGTCCTTCTGCAATCAAAAGAAGGTAAATCTGTCCAGCTCTCTAACTCCCAGTTTAGCCCCACTGGCATATGCTGCCATTCTAGCTATTTCAGTTTTATTGGTATTAATTTTTGTTTTGCTACTGCCAAAGTTATCCCCAATACTTCACCTCTTTCTACCTTCACTATATATAGAACACAAAGCAGCAACAGAAACTTACTAACTGCTCTCCATCAATCTGCCTTGCTATATTTTGAGAGATGGCTTACCACATACATATTTCAACTCTTCTAATCTCATACCTGGCGGAACAGCAGCTCCTGTTCAGCCTGCCTCTGGCCAGGCTCTAGCTCCTGTTGTGGCTCTGTTTCCTCTTCATCACTCTCAATGGGTTCTTGTTTCACCTGCACCATATTGACCAACCCTTGCACCTCCTTTTGACTCGAAACTCTGTCACTGTATGGCTCCTCCAAAAGTGCTTGGTGTTCTCGTAATTCTTCTTCCGTCTCCTCAGGGTGGCTTTCATGCTGGCGAGTTGGCTCGGTAGGTTTTGGTATCATCTGAAAACATCCCAGAGGTTAACTGATAAATAAAGTGTAACGCACAGGGTTAAAGCTGATATTTTTCTTGTAGAATCAGCTAATGAAAACAAAATAAACAGAGGATCTAGCATAATATTTTTACAAACTAGATTAAAAACAAATATGCAATTTGAATAAAAAGAGATTTCAAGGTGGCATTGCTATAATTTTCTATACCAGGGAAAACTCATGTGCTAAGTAATGATGCTCTTATTTATTTTTTTCTCTTTATAAATCATAGGTCTCTGAAGTCTATTCGCTCAGCACAGCTGCTCCACTTCTTTCAAGATTGGCAAGGAATGAAAACTTTTGGCAGAAGCCTGAGTGATAAACTTCTTCTCTTCTCCCACCTCCGTTAGCCCAGCCTCTTTTTGACATACCCATAAAGGATATGTCAAAAATATGAAATTAGATGCCTTCCTAGCAGTTTCCAATGAAGCTCAAAATCTGAACACTAACTGTTCTGGGAAAGCTGAGGGTATTCTGTGACTTGTATTTACAAGCCCAAAATAATCAAATGTCAACAAGTGGAGTATTCATAACCTGAACTCTATACGATGCCTGTGAATTTACTTTCTTCAACTGTCACATTCTTCTCTGCCTCCGTCCCTAAGCCTGTGGGAGCTTTTGTAACGTCAGCTTTATTAGAATAGGTACCAGACATGCCTTCCAAAGTAAAGGTAATGATAAATTGTCATTGTAGTTCACACAGGCTCATAGCTTTCTGAAGCATTCACAGTCTAACATGAAATCTGCCCTACTTGATAACTGCCTACCAGTAATGTGATTTGTTTTTAGCTTGGAACAAAACCAAGCAAAGGTAAAACAATTCCATATCCCTGTATTAAAGAGCTTAAATTATATCTGTTTGACAGGTGCAGGAAAAAATGGCTGAATTTTGAAAATTGGCAAGAACTTAGCAGTGGCGACTGGTAGGGGGTGCATGTGTCCCCACATTCCCCACCCCCAACAGGGCCAGTGACCCCACCCGATGGCCAACATTGATGCTGTCAGCAGGGCTTTCTTTGCTTGTTATGAAAATCTTGGTATAAGATACAAGTAAATCATAACAAAACACATACCATACTTATACAGAAGTTAGAAAGGACGCTTATACATAAGTGCTGTTTTAGAAGGATGCCAGTTCAAAAATGAAAATGACCATTTTACCCTAAAAAAATGTGTAGGATTAACATCTACTGAGTGTCTGGGAGAGTCAGAGCAGAGACTGCAGCAATAAGAAAATAACTGAGACAACCATAATCATGGTGCAGAGCCTAGTAGCTATGGGTTTCCAGAACATTCAGAACTACTGACATTCAGCTGCCTTGAATTCCTTGACTTGGAGAAGATGAAAATGCCCTCTGAGGAAAGGCTGCATCCTGCCTACCAGCACATACTTATGAAAAGATACATCTTCCAAGTCTGTGCTCTAACAAGGGTATGATTCCTGGATCACATGAAGCAGATGAACAGGATGAAGAACTGCTGAGAAAAGGACTTGTAATACCTATCGTGAACACTGGTGGAATTGAAAAGCATTTCACAATAATTCCTTCCTGATTTTAAATTATCCCTCACTAAACTCAAGTGTGTAAGGCATTAAATGCAAAAGAATATGTATGTGGAGAAACTACAGCAGTAAAGACTGAAAGATCAAGTGCCCAATGACAAGATTTACAAAAGTTAAGGCTGCTTTTGCAACATAGGCTTGGTCTCACTGCATATTGTCTGTACTCAGTACTGTTTCCTCTGCTCTTTTTTAATGGTAAACTTGAATGTATTGTGCTTTGTCATTAGCACATTTCAGAAAGTAAGGAGAATGTGCAAGTTGGCCAAATTAACATTTCTGAAGCTGTTTCATATTTTGAAATTTCCTGACTTGAGTGCTTGACCTTGCAATCTGAGCAATTCACCAGTGCCAGCTTTTTCATTTTAAATTAGGTAACTAATGCGACACAGTATGAGAGATTAAATACAAGATTAAACTACAGACTTAGTATTTAAAACATTTACAGTGATGCCAGAAATGGTAAAAGTACTTACACATTCTTACTATTTCCTTCTCTGCAGCAGACATCCTCTACTCTGTGATCCATTACAACTTAGTTATTCCTCCTCATCTTCTAAGCAAAAAAGCCCACTTCTTTTACTAAAATTTCTCTCTCTAGCTTTACCCTGTACTGCCAGCAGATGGCTCTGCTCAGAGGTGCCAGCTTCTTAACCAGACAGCTAGTTTCCCCAACTGGAGAACACAAACTACACTGTGATGACTAAACATTACAAAAAGATTAACCATTTTCAGGTAGGAACTTTATCTACTTAGTTACAATGCATGAAGATGGAAGTGAGGATCTATAGTAAAGTTAGATTCCAATAAGACCGTCTCAAAAATTCTCCATCTTAGGGGGATTGCTTGGTAAGAAAAAATACGACAGTTTCCCTCCTACTAGAATTTAGAGAATTTAGTGCAAAAGTTGGTGATATTTGGGTGAGTCCCCACTCATTCCATTATTCTCATGACAGTGTCTCTCTAGTAACATATCCTTAAGTAGCTGGGAAAAGTGAAGATGCTGCGAAAAAAGTCTGGAAATGAAAGGACACAGCTACAAGAATCCCGAGTAGCCTGGACCTCTAGGGAGTTTGCAGTATTTCTCTGGCCATAAGACAAAATAGGATTCTTGTCTTTTCAAAAGCACTCTGAAGACTGAGTTTTCCCAAGCTCTGAAAAGCCCAGATTTGTTGAGTCCCCAAAAAATCCAGACACTCTCCTGAATATTTATGCTTCAGAAGGGAAAATCTCTCAGGTTCAAGTAAAGAGCCTCTCAAAGTGAGCCACAGTGCAACAGCTGTGGTATTACATTTCAGGCAACTAAGGGAATCAGTCAATTGACTTAATGGCTCACTGTTCTCAACTCTACAGGTGTTAATGATCAGCTCTACTTAAGGGTAATTTTTTGTCCTCTAGCTGCTCCTGGTGTCTCTGTTTCACAGTCTCTTTAGCTCAGACTCTTCAGCTCTTTTCAAAATCATTGATCCACCTATGGAGATCAGTCTTCTGCAGCAGCTAGAAATTCAGCTTTAGTTGCACAGGAAAGAGAGGGTGAATCAGCTGACTATTAGGCTTTGTCATTGTCCATGCAGCCATAACTCTGGACATTTTTTCACCGTTCTGCCTTTCAAAACCAAAGCATGTGTTATATTTGGGGCTGTACTGTATGTGAGATGATAACAAACAAAGCTTTATTAACTTTCACTTCCAGCCTGGAAGTATAAGTATGCCACATAAGCCATGTCATGGCTCAATTGAACTTCCATTTGAATGGCAACCAAAACCAGCAGGAAACATAAGAGTAGAAAAAGAACTAGCCTGGCAGTACAAAAAATAACCTGGTTCCTGAGTCTGGAAATTCTGCCAACAAATTATAGTTTGAACAGTCTGGTGATCTAACATAATCATGGTATACCTACTGCCACCTGGTCACTGTCATACAAACTGGAGTCCCTGAAGGAAAAATACCCGAGTTCACAGAATCATAGGATTGGAAGAGATCTTAAAGATCATCTAGTCCAATCCCCTGCACAGATATCTTGCTATTCCTAAACCATCCCAGACAGACACCTATCACTCAACCTTTACTTGAAGCCTCCAGGAAAGATTTCACAGCTTCCTTAAGCAGTTTTTCTACTGTTCTGCTGATTTAACTATGGAGTTTGAGAGATTTCATCTAAATCTGCTTTGCTGCAGCATACCTTATGCCACATATCCTACCTTCTGTGGCAAGGGAGAACAACATTTCTCAATCTTCTTTATGGCAGCCTTTGAAATATTTGAAAACTGCTAACATGCTCCCCCTCCCTCCAAAAATCTCCTTTCCTCCAAGATAAAAAGAGCCAGTCTGTTCAACCTTCTCTCACACTGCTTGTTTTCCAGTCCCCCTAACATCTACACTGCTTGCCTCTGGACCCTCTTCACAGCTGTTTTGCTGACTAGAAGAAATATGGTTTGTAAAATCTTTTTTTGGGCAACTGAAACAGAACCATGCAAATCTGACAGAGGTAAACCAGACTTAAAGAAGCTCCTCTGAAAACAAAGCAGTCCAGCTACTTAAGTAGTTGAGAGATTTGGAAAAATGTATAGGTAATATTCCATATAAACGCCTATCAGTGAACTATCTATGATTTTCGTGTTGTAGACAGACCAAAGATAGAAACACACTAGTATTGCAGGTATTACTCAGGGTGGAAACCGATCCCACAGCATCACAAAGTTCAAGCAGGACTGGTAACACAGGGACAGGTTTCTTTGTGGGACAACAAAAAATCCTGAAGAAAAAAATGTCTCCTGCAAGGCCTAATGCTGTGCAGAAACAGAGCTTGGATGCTGCCAGGCAGCTGAGCAGAACCACCACTGGGCAAAACTAGTCTGCACCATTTCCTACCAAAGCAAGTCTTGAATGAGACCTACTAAAAGGTCTAAGAAAAAGGTGTTCCTGGTGCTATGTGATTTGCAGTGTTGTCCTCACTGCATATGAAGAGGTCCAGAGGGAAGACAGACAACCAAATACGAAGGAGGGCAATATAAAGTTATGGGAAGGCTCTCATTTTTTGTGTGATTCCTAATACTCTTAAAAAAAACCAAAAAACCAAACCTTCCCCCATCCCTCTTTTTTTTCTGGTAGTTTGATTTACAAAACTTGAAAACTTTTGGGAAAAGCTTTGTTCATGGTGTACATGTGTGTAACTATCTTTCTTTTTCCTCCCTGCTCTTCTAATTACCCTAGTGGGGTGTTGCTTTTTTAGCTTGTGTGTGTGACAGCCTTCACTTTGAAGATTTCAATTAACACTCTCAAAAATGATAACACATGTCTCAGGCTCCTGAGCTACCCAGCTTGATAGCTGAGAAGCCTCTACTGCTTCCACTGATACAGCTTTGCTGCTCTCCTCCAGTCTGTGATCTAGCCCTTGCAGAAAGAGCAGGCTGTCTTCTATGATACAATTCTGGAACTAAAGAATGATAAAGAATGAGCGAGGAGGAAGAGGAATTGGCACACACGTTCTTCAGTCATCTTGCTTGGGCAGTATAAGGTCTGTTTTGTCATGGAAGATTGAGTTTCTTCTACATCCCTATCTGAATGTTGCAAATTAGCATGGATTACCACCTCAATCTTCATTTTGTCTTGAGTTAGGGGGACAGCCAGTTCTCTGCATAGCAACACCTGCTGGCAGGACAAAGTAAGCCTAAACAAGAAGCAACAGGAACCTTTGCTTAGAAAAGGAGGAATAACACAGCTGTGATGGCTCATGAAGGGGAAGTGGAGGGGAAAGCGAGACAAAACTTGCTGGTGCTTGCTATCAGAAACTAAACTCATTCTATCCTTTCCTACCAGCTTTATGAGACTTGGAAAGATTATGTAGTTCATTGTATCAGGAATGTATTTAAACATTCCTAAATCCTAGCAACTATCAGCCTGTGAGACAATGGATACAGGAAAAACAACACTATATTATTTATGAAATAAGAAACACATATATGAATTTCAGACATCTCACATCCTGTTGAACTGCATTTCAATTTAACTGAATGCGTGAGCATAACAGAAATAAGGAATGAGTTTTCAAAAAAATAGCTTCTTCAGGGATTGCTGCACACAAAACTGTTTTACTTTTCAAGCTACCTAGGTCTCTGAAATCTCACATAGATGATAAAGGGGTTTTGATACGGTATCAAACTAAGAAAGAAAAGGAGTGAAGACTATTCTAGGATCATTGTGTGTTAAAGGTAGGTAAAAAGTTAAATAATTTGCAAAAAAAAATCTCCCAGTTTTATAACTAACTGAACACTATCAGTATGACCTATATATTGTTTAGAATATTATAAATGACATATTATTCATAAAAAACTTCCTTAGGAGGCCATGAATGCTGCATAGTTAAAACATTCCAAAACCCAGGAAATTCCAAGGTTGTTTGCCCCTGCAGCTTTTCAGTTGGTTAATAAAAAGATTGGTCATTGATACATCACAGCCACTGCAACACCTTTTAATCTTCATTTTGTGTAGGTAATATTACTTCAGTCACTGGCTGACTACTGTTTACAAAACTTACCAGAAAAAAAAAAAAACCAAACTTTTCTACTCAACAAAAGAACATTTAACTCTAACCTTAAACATTCAGGCATTGGTTTGCCAGAAAGCGCAGTTCAGAAATAGGCTATAGATAAATAATTTCTATTAAGGCTTCTGCAAATTATAGACCCAATGGTCTAACAACAAAACATGTAAATGTTTTTTACATGAATCTTACATTTATAGTTTCTCAAACTACTTCTGCTTTCATTCTTATTGTGTTAAAACAATATTACTTTAATTAAACATAATTAAACTCTGCTAAGAAAACACTGCAACATGCAGCTTACTATTTTCTCTTATTCCAGAGATGTCAAAGCCAAAATATTTTTTCATGTTTTATTCCAGAGGAAAATAGGGAACCACAGGCAATCACTGCTCACACACCTCATGTACAGAAGACTCAAATTAGCACCTAAAAAGAAGCCTGAGTTTCCAAAGAACTTAAGAAATGATTATTTATGAAGATGAAACAACACTGAGAATCACTGTATACAGTTATCACACATGAAATAGAACATTATTGACGTTTCAACGCTGAAAATTCAAAAGGAAGAAAAGACAGAAGTAAGGCAACCCTGAAGGAACAACTTCAGTTTTGGAAGGTTTGCTTTACTTTACTTTACAACCTTAATAGTCTCGTTAACTTTGGGGGATGCATAGGAGTCATTTTCTAGCCCTTAACATTTACAAGGTTCAGCCCTGGAATGTCTGTACCTTGGGCCCCTGGCCGACTTCCAGTTAAAGGCACCACAGGATCTGATGCGCTAACTTAACAACTGTGTTTCTTGCTACGCTACACATGCACAGTAGGAGGCATCACTGTGGGATTGTGCCATATTGCTGATGCAGGGGGAGCCTGGAATCACGATCAGCAAGTAGGAAACCAGTCAGCTGATCCATGCTCCCACCCTTGGGAGAGTATCAGAGTCAAGGGCTCCCAGTCTCTGGGTTGAGCAAACTCAAGGATTTGATATGTTCTAGAGGCTGAAAGCCTCAATCGGTCAGCCAATCTGTGCTCCATGCCTTAGGAGCACATATTGGTAAAGACTCTCAGAAATTCCCGAGGCTGGAAGCCCCAATTAGCGGATGCCTAGCCACACATACAATTTAAAGCATAGTGGGAACAAGCCAGTCATTTCATATATTTTGTGTAATAACTTTATAGCTTATTCCTTGTTTTATCACACCATTAATTGTATTAGCATGGGGATGGGTTACCACATAACTGATTAATCTCAAGTGTAACATCTGCCAGGGGCCTTCAAGACACCTGCTATTTGAGGTAGAGAGGAAATAACAGTACTAGTATGGAGTGGAGGAATAGCCTATTGTCTCCCCCACCAGACTGGCTGGTAAGAGTCCTAAACTCCTCCCCAACCCTCTTTCAGGTCCAATCTCCCTACCCAGCCAGCTTTAGTTCCTAGTCAGCTCCTTATCTGATCCATCACCTCCCTACAACTGCCTCTCTCTCTGTCCTACTCTTCCTTGCCACAGGCCTCATCAAATCGGAATCTTCCTCCTTCACTGGTATCTTGCTGCCTTTAGTCCCAGTTCTCGTCACTCTCTAATTCCGTCAGATCTTCTTCCTCTTCCCCAAGCCTGTTTCCAAGGCCCAATCTTCTTGTCCAGCTTATTTCAGTCTTCCCCAACTCCTTGTTCAATCTCATTGTTACCTTATCCCCAGCCACTGGTTCCAGTTCCCCAATCACTGCCACCTGCTTTCTTAACTGGTCCCTCACTCCCAATTTACTACTTTCCCTCTTCCACTACGACTTTGGTCCTCTCTGTAGTTCAGTCTGATGGATTCTTCCCTAATCATTGGCACGAGTACCTTTAAAGACAAGCTTCCTATTCTCAGTTCTGGTTCCTAGCCCCATCCTGGTCAGCTGATATTGCCTATGTAGTCCTAGACTGCAGCATCCTCAAACACTTTGTACAGGTTGACCAGGCCGCAGAAACACAACAAAAGGTACCACAGATGACTGAGCATGCTCAAAGACAACAGAATATTTGGAAATGTTATCTGATAAACTCACCATTAAACATATGCAAACTGCATTTTTTTCCAAAACCTGAGAATGGTAAAAAGAAAAAATAAAACAAAACAAAACAAAATGTTCCTGACACAAAGGAAATCTAGCTGAATTTCATGTCCCTGCTTCAAAATGTGGAAAAGCTCAAAATTTTCAAAATAAAGATTATCAGAATATTTTAAAATAGGCCAAAAACAAAGGCAGACAAAGCAAGGCAAAACAAAACAAAACAAAAACTCCCTAGCATTTCAGAAATGGCCAAACTATTCCATGTTCAGTTTTCCAAAAAAGGCTGATGCAGACACCTGACATCAAACATTTCAGACTGAGTGAATAAGGTTTGACAATACTATAAACCATTAAAAACAAAGACTTGTAACAAAGTGTCATGAAAACGTAAGAAAGAACAATACTAACAGCCCTGTTTATAATTAAACAACAGGAATCCATCACATTATTTCTGATGATGTACCTATTCTGCACAGAAAGGTTCTAAAACATCTGTGTTCTGAGAAAAAAAATCTCTATGTCAATAATTGGATGTTATCTTGTGGGCTAAATCTGCCACACATCTGCAGACATATACAGTTAGTTGCTATATTATTTTTACATTGATTTAACACATGAAAACAAAATGTTCCTATTCATTTAGTTTAATTACACTTTGTTTTCTGTCTTGCATAGGAGCAACACATCATTTTCAGGCTATTGAAAGAATCATAAGTCTGCTTAAAATCACATATGTAGTTCAAACTCCTGGGAGGTCTAAACGAAAGTCTGAATGAGTTCAGTAGGTACGTCACAGGGAATGTTTGTGTAGTTCTTAAAACAAGCCACTGAATTGCAATTTATTTTCTCATACAGAAACTGCAGAAACTGTACCTACTTGCCTACTTTTAACAATCCCGATTTTAAACTTCACTACACAAAGTAAGGGAAATCTCCAGGGTAACGGGAGCTCCACGCCACATCAGTTTGCTAGGCTGAATGAAGTCCAGGGCTGGCACATGCATTGCATAGTGGCAAGAATCCAGAAGTACAAGATTGACGTCAGAAGCTTGTGTAAATCATCTCATCTTAGCTCTATTCTATAAACAAAGTGTTTAGGTTTTTTTTTTTCTTGCTTTAAATTGTTTCTCTCTTTCTTACTGGAAAGATTTTTTTATGGGTCACCACACAATCAGGCTAATCCAGCTCCTAAGAGTTATGTTTTCTCATAACAGTGAAAATATTTGGAGAAACATCTACCATAAATGAAACCACAGCAGTCTGAAAAGCAAACTTGCAATCAAATTTTTCTTTTGGTTTGAAATTCACTGTCAGTGTTTTGTGGGTGGGTGCGGCACGTGCACGTGTCTGCACACGTGCATCTGTGTCTCTGTACTTCAAGTAACCCAAACCAGAACTTAAGAAAAACAGCTTTATATTTTTTAAAAGACCTAATACAAGCTCAGAAGGTCAGAAGAGAATCAAAATTATAAATGTCAATAAATTATGATAGATTTTGTATTTTTTAGCAATATACTTGCACAATAATTTCAAAGATTTCTTTATATGCATCTATATACAGACACATTATTTTTACTAGAAAGAGAATGGAATGTCTGTATTAACAAATGACTTTGTGCATAGGCAAGTGGTAGGGAGGGGTGGGAGGATGTGCCCCCCCCTCCCCTGACAGGACAGTCCCCACCACTGGTGACTTCTGTGGGTGCTTGCTAGCCCCAATCCTGCCGCCACTGACAGCTTCTGCAGGTGCTCACCAACCCTGTCCCTGCCGCTGATGCCACCGGCAGCTTTTACAAGTACTCGCCAGCCCTGTCCCTGCTGCTGACACTGCCAGTGGCTTCTGTGGGTGCTCACCAGCCCCGTTCTCACTGCCATTAGTGATGCCAGCTTCTGTGGGTGCCCCCCAAGACTCAAGAGGCACCAGTCGCCCATGGCTTTGTGCAATATATATTTATTTATTTGCTGTTCTTCAGGCTACTCATGAAAAGCAAGATAATGTTTATTTTGATAGTGCATTTTCATATCTAAAGCACCTTATGAATTTTAGCTATTTGATGTCCAAAAATGCCTCTGTGCAGGGGTGGTATGGTATGAACCCATATTCAGATGTATTAGTGGAGACAGAGAAATTCAATGCTATGCCCAAGACCATCAAGAGAGAGTCAGCACTGTAACATGGTACAGTACAACCTGGATCATTTGTATTTGGGTGGTTTGGAACCTGCTTAATTTGCAGGAGGTTGCTGAATTAAGGACAAGCAGCTCCTTTGAAATAAAAGCCACGGCAAATAGCTGGAGCACCTCAGCACTTCCATGCAACTGTTTGCTGAAGCTCTATTTACCCTGAGTACGTCACAAACCCTTGCATTTGTAGGGGTGTAAGGAGCTGAGCCTTGTTTAAAATTCAGGATTTTCTGGCTCCCACTGCTATTATTCTCTTTCAGAAGATTTTGTCCAGTGAGAAAAATCTTGAAAATAAAACAATGAAATAACCCCCCACTGCCTAACTCACTCCCCTTATATCCTTTAAAAGGATTCAATATTGAATATTTCCAATTCAGCTAATGTCTAAGCTTGTTACCACTGGAATCTCTTTCTCCCTCTATTTTACTGTTTAGCTTTATGCTACACACTTTCCCCTCCTTTTCACTAATAATATAGAGAAAAAGGGTCACATGCTTATGCTGCTTAACTGCATTGTTTGATCTCTTTTCTAATACTGGCAAAGATACTGATGTGGATGAATGGCACACAAGATTTAAAAAATCTTATTGGAAAACTAGTAGCATAAATTCTATTTCCTTCCAAAAAACCTGAAAACGTGTCTTTTTCACTTAGATTAGGTCTGTCCAACTGGCAGCCCATGAGAGGATTGGAGCAACTGCCCCAGGCCCTGTGCTTCAAGGGGCCTCACAGAGCCAGGTGGAGTGGCCATGGCTACGCTGCGCCATTGCCAGCTTTGCACCTGGCCACTCGCTACCCCTCCCCCTCTGCTGCCATCACCACCGATGGCTTCTTCACATCCAGGGCATGCAGGATTTGGGCAACGGCAGGGCCCAACATGAGCTGATTTGCTCCAGGCCCTGCCCCTATATAAAAGTCAGTTCTCCATGCAGCCCACAGGATCCTGGCCAGTCACTGCTCCCCTCATTAGTGGTGGCTTGGGGATTCAAACTCCCCCTTCTGCATCAACTTCCACTTCCTGCCCCCACTCCTAGACAGGAAGTGGCACAGTGGAAAGGGGCTGGGCTACTCACGCTACATGCGTGATGGGACAGAGGCTTAAGCTATGCTGCACGTGTGGTGCTAACAAACCAAACTGTTCATGTGATACCATTTAGGATAGCCACTGTCCCTGTTTTATACCAGACCATCCAGTTTTTAAACCCTTTGTCCCCTGTCCATTTCTCAACAAGGACTGGACTGCAAAAAGACCTGTTTTTTAATTCATTGGTAGAAATGCAAGTCAATCACTTGTCCTCACGATTCTATTGGCTAGCCTAGACCCAGGTGTTGCACAGCCAGGAAGTGCAGGGTTTCCAGCCAGGAAAGGAGGGCAGTGACCTTTTTGTGGTGACCCCACCCCTTGCTGGCAGTTGGCCATCCATCCCTCACCAAGGGGATGTCCTATATTCTAGGGATGCATCAGTGGTCATCCTAGATGAGTTTGGCCAGGAATGGGGTGCAGCCAGAAGCGGAAGGAAACTGCATGTGGGTTAGGGCAAGCCAAGCTGCACGTGCAAGAGAGGTGGAGGCCACTAGTACTGCAAGTGACCCAAGCAGTTGCATCCCCTCACCTAGTATGCCACCATCACACAGCCCCTGACCACCAGGAAGTTGGACAGCCTTTACTTACATGATGTGTGTAAACTACTGCATTCTCCCTCATGCAATTCCCAAATTCTGAACAAGGATGAAGACCAATTGATTATACAGTAAAAGATCACACACACTGTAGCAAAAGCAACCATTAGATAGGAATGCTAACTAAAGGATATATTAAAATTGCACAAGTGAGAAAGAATATACAACCAGCATGCCTACCTTGTTAATGTGCAGTTGCTGTTGCTGGAACTGCTGTTTGTGTTTCTCCAGAAACTGCTGATGCTGCTGCTGGATCACTAACTGCTGGAGGGCTTGGGCGTTCTGGGGCAGGGGAGCAGACTGCGTGCGCCCCAGCGGGCGGTGCTGCCGAAGCTTGTGAATTGAGGGGGAGACCCGATCTCCACTGACCACTGCATGGAGGGGCAGTGCCCCCAGTCCTGAAAGATACCAGTCTGAAGATAATATGAAGGAAAAAACAGCAGAGAAGAAAAAAGAAAGAAGAAAGGAAGGGAGAAAATGGCTGTTGAGTAACTTTGATGGTGAGAACAATACAGGTATTGTTAAAACCAGCCACCTTGTCATTTATAGCTGAAGTACAAGGCTTTAAAAAAAACCCACAAAAAACAAAACTCCCCCCAAAGTAATCAGTTAACATTAGACAAAAGAACATTTTCAATAATCACTGATACATGGTTTTGAAGCTTCCAGGGAGGTTAACAGTTTTGGAGATTAGTAATGAGATGCAGTGCCTTTCATTCCTTGATCACTGGTACTAATTAAAATCAAGTTGGCAAATAGGCATAAAGAGTTTACTTACACAACATAAAAGTGTTTCAATCACTTCCTAGCAAGCAAGTGTAATCACAACCTGTATTCATGGTCATGCTTTCTGGCAGCCTCAGTAGTAGAAATATAAGCAATGGAAATATCAGAGGAGTGCCTTCTAGCACCAGATTAGCCACTGGAAACATTGGGAAATTTTGGCTTTCTACTGCCCTATGTATTATGTAAAATAGCATGACAACTTCAAGTGTAATAACCCAGTACTACCTATTAAGACATTTTCCCACGATAAATAAATAAAAATAGTTATATCAGTATTCCCTATACTTGGAATATTGAATACTGAGGCGATGTTTTATAACTAAGACAACTGGCAAATTTAGGTTGCCTGCCTAGCATTCGGATAAAAAATGTTTGATATGTTTACTGGATTTCTTTGCTTGGACTATTATTGGGTGCCAAGAGTGCTGATAAAATGAAAGAATATTTAACAGAAAATACAATCCTTAAGACTACATACACTTTAGATAAAGGAAGGAATTCAACCCCCACGCCAGTCTTTCTACGGATTTTTGTTGCGTTATTATTATTCCATTTATCTCCAAAGTGCATGGCATCTTTTAGCTATCCCCAGATACTCCATTAACTAAAAATATGGTTGTGGGATATGGGTCCATTTTAACTCTATACCCTTCCTAACAATTTCTACAACGCATCTGTTCAAGTTGGAAGGGGGTACTTTGGTTAATGTGATAGTCCACATCCTTGATAAAGTCTCTCTTGAATGACTAGTACTGAGAGTGTTCTGCACCTGACTTCTCTCTATTGTCTATCCACTGAAAAAGGTATAATTTCTCAGCTCTCTGGAAAACTTACTTTCACAGGACCCATTTATTTTTATAGTAAGCTCTTATTCTTTTTAAAGTTGTTCAACTGAAGTTTGGTTAAGTCTGATGTCCAAAAAGTTTTTAGAGGATCACAGTAACGGGCTTGTGGGTAGACTTCCATCACTCACACCAGTATAAGTCTTTATGCCAAGAAATTCCTTGCTTTAGGCCTTGCTGAAAATCACTGGGCAGCTACAGAAACATTGTCTCAGAGAAACACTTCACAGACAGAAGTGCTCACACTACTTATTTGATATTCTACCTAGGAAACTTAGAAACATAATACCCATTCAGTTCTGACAGAAAAGAAAAAAAGTGGCAGCTGAGGTGCTCAAGGGAAACCAGCTCTGTTAAACCTTTCTAATGAAAGTCACTTTTGGTGAGAATAATTGTGTCTTGAATGTGAATAAGGCTGCATACACTTCAAGCAAAGACATGTTCTCTGTTCATTTTTTGCGGAGTGAAAAAAGGCAAGAGACTGCTCTTTGGGGCTTTGCAGGGTATTCCCATTCAGTTGTAAGTAGTTAGCAACCAGACAGACAGAGTTAGATGATCAGTTTTGGAATCAGATAGATAGTTTCTGTATCTTTTAGCTGTACTCTTCCCTGCAGCACCTCTGCCACAACACCAAGCAGGACTGGTTGGTGAAGGCCATTTCAGCATCAGCTGGAACAGTAGCTGTGAACCACGCCATCCCAGGCTGAGACAGCCAGCTGCACCCAGAGAAGATTATGGTAGACAATAAAAAACCCCCAACTCAATTATCAATTAAACAATTTCCTTCAAGAACTGGTGGCAGCCACAGACTGAATAAAGCCTGAGAGCAAAAGCTGTCCAAGTACAGACCACTGGTCAATGTCTTGAGGGAGATGGATTACCATGTGATGATGCAGGTACTGATCATTTGGGCACTCAGAGCATGGAACCTAAGTAATGAGAGCGTCCTGAGAGCCTGCAGGATACCTTGGTACTAATCAAGGCTGATGAGATGCTACACAATCTGGCTCAACACCATCAGATGGTCAAGGGACACTGATATTGACCATATTACTTGCCAATCTGGAGAGCTAGCTGAGACTCCTTGTCAGATGAAAGAGTGGGGAGATAGACTGAACTGTCCCCACTCCACACCATAGACTTGCCAACACTACTAAAATTCCTTGAGGATTTTCTACTACGGAAAATCCTCAAACAATTGCAACCCATACTAGAAAGAGACCCTATTCTTAAGGAGATCTTCCCAGAGGCACCCGTCCTAGCCTTCAAACAAGCACTCAATCTTGCTAACCTCATCACCCAAAGCAAAATTCCTCAGGCCCAGAACACATCAAATGAATCCAGACCATGCCATGACAAGCAATGCAAAACCTGCCAACACATCTCCACCACCCCCACAATTACTACACCCCACAACAGCTGCACCTCCAGAAACGTAATACATCTCATTCAATGCACAAATGCTCTGATGGAAAATACATAGGAGAGACCAAACAACAATAGCGCACCAGAATGAATGCACACCAGAAATCTATCAAAGACAGGAATACCCAATTACTAGTGGGGGCACATTTCTCACAAGAAAACCACTCTCTCTCCAATCTCTCAGTCCTGATCCTCAAAGGAAACTTACAAAATGCTTCCCAGAGACAAGCCTATGAATTCCATTTCAACAACCTCCTGGATACTAAAAATCATGGACTAAATATAGACATTGAATTTATGATACATTATAACCTGCTTGACATCAGACTCCCTAGGTACTTCTCCACTATTCATTCCCCTTCTGTCCCCCACTACCCCAGCCTGTCTCTCACCCACTGACTCCCCTCAGTCTACATCTTCACTGACTGCCTCTCTCTTGTATGCAGACCAGCCCAGCCTCTGGCTTCTTTACTTTTCATTCCATCCAGGAAGAGTGCACACCAACTGCTGAAACTTCCTCAGCTTCACGAAGGGTTTTTAAACCTGAAAGCTTGCTTAAAAATTGTTTTCCAACTATTTAAGTTGGTCTAATAAAAGATATCAGATTCACCCAAAGAACCTTGTCTGCCAACACTACTAATGCTTTTGAATATTTCCCATCCCAGCAATTATACATTGCTGAATCAGGAATTCTTTACAATCTAAGAACTGTGTAAAATTCCTTACAATCTTACAACTCTGTACTAATGCAGTTACAAGCATGCAGTTCTGTGTCTTTTTACCATAGTGTTGTAGTAAAATGTCCTAACCACTTGCTCTGGGCTAACATAGGTAGGCTGCATGACTAAACCCACATCTTAGAGTATGTTAATATAAAACAACTATGCAGGGCCAAATCCAAAAAAGTGTGATGATGCAGTCACACCACAATTTGTCACTGCTGTCCCCAACTAATACGTGTGCAAGGGAAGTTCAAGAGCAGCTCCTGCCCTGTTCCAGCTGCAGGCTGTGGCTCTACAGGGTCTCAGGCTCAGCAGGAGACAGTGGCATGCAGGTTCCTGCTTCCAGTACCTGCTCCCTTCCCAGCCCTTGCCTGCAGATCTGCCCCACTGGCCACAAGCAGGTGCTGATGCAGGCATAGGGGGAGAACTAGAGTTGCCCCTGTTCTGCATTGCAGGGAGTGACAGTGTGGGAAGCAGGGCCTAGCTGGAGACAGTAGCAATGTGCAGGCCCCTCCTTCCACTGCCTGCTCCCAACCAGTTGGTAACCTGGGGTGGTGGCAGGGGGGAAAAAGGGTACTTGGGGGGCTAAAAGGAAGAAACTACTTGCTGCCTCTATTGTTCCTGGCTGAGTCCAGCACCCCACACAGCTGCATAGTAGGAGTGACTGGGCCCCAATTCCAGGTCAATTGGGGACAGCAGTGGCAATGTTAGCAGGAAGCAGGTCAACCCCCCCTGCCCCCCCCAACACTTCATGCACCTGATCCATGCTTGGCTAACCAGTATTCCTTGCCAACCCAGCAGCTCCAGCCATGTCTTGCCTCCCCACCTGCCATGTGTCACATCCCCACTTTAGGAAATCCTAAATCTATCCATGCAACTATGTACTTATGTAGCTACCACATGTAGGGCCCTATATTATCTTCCAATTCTACCAAGCTAAGTAAAAACTACAATTCTAACATTTTCTCAATAAAGCTTTTAAATCTGAAGGAAAGGCGACAGAAACTATTGGACAGTCAAACAGATATACAGAAAACATTTGAAGTGTTTTTAAGATCTCTTCTTATGGGAAGCTAATCATGTTTTCTTTGCCCACTGCAAGGGAAGGATAAAATTCTCACTTATTTTTTTGTATTTTTAGTTTCAGGGTTATGCAAATTTCCCCGATCCCATTTATTTGAGGGCAGCACCTTTAACAACAGGTTAACTGGACAGCAGGGAATGAGATAATGTGTGTGTGGCTACATGAAGCTCCTAGAAGAGCACTTTTCACATAACAGAAGGTTCTTTAGTCATCCTTGTATGAGGCTTTCAGGGAGGTACATATAAACTAGGCAGCCTAATACAGAAAAGCAAAGGAAACTTCCCTGATTAACTTGCGGGAAGAAGGATGACTGATGGTAACTGAGGCTAAGAAAGCCCCCTTTAAGGAAGTGAAATGACATATGTATATTTCGATGTAAGTATCTTACAGGCATACAGAACAATGTCAGCCATTTATTCTAGGCACCTTGGCAAGATTTTCATTGACATCAAACTACCAGCTGAGTCCCAACCCAAAGAGATCTTTCTTTAGCTGAGACTCCCGACTCCCCAGAAATCCAATCCATATTTATTACAGCATTCCACCCATAATGCCAACAAGTCTGGACTATTCTGCACCAGTGATGGGACCCAACTTAAAACCAAGGCCCACAGGGAGAATAGTTCACTGCTAAACTCCTTTTCTTTTAAATTCAGGGGAATCAACGCAGAGCGATGAAGAAACTCTTTCTTTATATAGTCCTACGTAGCAAAAAGTAAACTCATAAATGGCTTTCAGACACCAGCACAACCAAGGAAGATTCCAAAACACTGGAGTCCTGCAGTGTAAATGACCAACACCAAGCAGGCACTGCCTGCCTGTGGCACCAGCTATGTCCCCACAATGACTCAGAGAAGTTCTGCTGCCAGAAAAGAGTACTGGAACCTAACTGGTATACTCAGTCAGCTACATGTAAGAATGAGGCAAGCGATGCAGATAATCTAATACAGGACCAAAGCCCCATTTTGGCTTGCTGCGTCTTGTAGCACAGCTTGTGAGCAATAAGAGAGAAGGAATGCTACCCCTTTTGACTTTGGTGACCTTTTTATTATTCTGGATAAATGGGCATATCAGAGAGAACTAGTAACTGTTAGGTGACTACCTTGTCTTTCACATTAAAGGGTTCATTTAAGGATATATTGTTTTTCCTGATGCTGTGGCAGACCAGGAGGAGGAGGACAAGTGTTTCTTATCTTTGGTCTCCTGGATGAGAGGGTTTATCATTTGGGAATGGAAATCTGCCAAAGCACCAAGGAAAAGCCATATTATATATATCACATAACCAGACAGCTTTGGAGCCAAACTGAAAAATGCCTTGAGGAATTTGCTCAACCAAAGTAAAGAAAAGGTTCCTGTAGAGATAAATGAGAGATGTACCATTCCTTCTGCTCTGCAGAAGATAGTGTACCACCTACTGCACAATTCTGAGAACAGAGAACACTGAATCGCTGGCCAGGGTGAAGGTTCAGCCTGCATCCACAAGATCAAGGCAGGCTGGAGATCCCCTGATAGATGCTATATACTTGCCCAGGGGAAAAAGAAAGCTTTGGTGGCCAGCACCCCTCAGGATTTCACTCTACAATGTAACTTATCACAGGTATAAAAGCCATACTCTGTCTATAGATTAAGTCCCAGGAGACAGGGTAGAGGTGCACTGATAGATGGTCTATAAATTCAGTTAATCTATAACACTGGGGGCCAATTTTTCTGGCAGGCATGTGATAAGTCCTGCATCCATATTGAGTGCCACTCTGATCCTCTGCCCCTGTCTGACCTGCTGCTCTGCTTTCTGCTTCCCTCTCCTCATCCCTATCTGCTGCTTGTTATGCAGAGGTTATTGTGCCATGTGCAGCATTGCATGTCATAGGTTGGCCACCTCTGGTTTATAAGGAGCACCTCTGCACTAACTTTAGACTAACAGAATTAACTAGCTCTCTCTTTGCCTACCGTTTAAGCCTTAGAGAATGCCCTGGTCTCTCATCTAAGCTACGTATTGGGAAATAAAACCTAAACACTGCCCAGAAGAGAATGTTATCCTAAAAACATATCCTTTTTTAGAACAGATATACATGTCCAGTCAAGCACCCACAATTGGACAATTTTGAAAATACAATACAGGGCTCATATTCAAAGGGGTTAATGTAGTGCTTTAAATCCTAATAATGAATGCCACAAGTTTATCTTTTGAAATTTAACAGTTCTAAGTTATAGTCAAAATATTTACTGTAATTATAAAAAAGCCTGAGCTTTTACTATTGGACTTTATTATGAAAACATATGTTTCGTTGTAAAAAAAGATTAACAGTCACTCAGTAATTATCACTAAGAACTAATTAGGTGAAAAATAGAGATGTCATTCACTGAAATCTAAGATAAAATCTTCTCACTGTCCCTTTGCTCCAAATGGCTAGGATTCTATTATTAAAATAAAGAATGTGTTAACATTTACATTTAAAATGTTATTTATAAACTACTTGACCTTAATTATGCTAAAATAAGTAATGTTAGCTCCTTCTACTTCTTAAAAGGCACATAATTTGGTCAATCTCAGACCTTTTCCAGTGTTGTATATGTTTACTGCATCAGTGAAAAAATGCTACAAAGTCACACGCTAAAACAGTCATGATCCGATAGATAAATGGTACTTTCTTGTTATTTTTATCAAACAGGATTTACTCCCCCTCCCCGCTCCCTGTTATGAGCTGAATATCTTAAAGTCTTTGCACATCAGCTTTGGTGTGCTCACCTGTAACTAAGGGTGTTTGTGCAGTTGGTTGTTCCAGTAAGACCATATGTTGCAGGAGAGGGTTGTGTGCAGTTCCCCCATCCCTTTCCAACGTTGTAGTGCTCAAATAGGGAGTAAGGTGGGTGCCAGGAAATAAAGAGATCCTCTGTTGTAAGGTTGGAATAGCAAGTCTCTCAGCATCCTGCTGTCCTGATCCCCCCTGGAAATGCACAATTGGCAATACATATATAGCTTCTGAATGAGTCCATGTAACCACAAAGCAAAAAACTATATTAAACATCACTTACGCTGGAAGGGCCAGTTGCAGGCAGTCCTAATGTTATGTTGGGCAAGGAAGGAGATGTGTAGAGAGGAAGCTGTGTTACTGAACCTTCGCGATTCACTAGTCTGTGAGCCAAGCTGGTCTGGAAATACAATCAAGAACACTGTCACAACAGGAGAGTGTACAGAGATTATACTGAAGCCATATTTCTGTTCTGCCTCATTCACAAACTGCTGAGTACAGGCCACATTAGGAATGGAAGAGAGACAGAAATAACAAAAAAGCAAAACCTTCACTTCAAATACCAAAAGATATCAACTTAAGGGCTAAGTCGTATCTGCAGTCTAGCTCAAGTAGTAGGGATGGGCACAAAAATTCACATGTGTAATCCTTCCTGAAGGCAACAAAGTTGTTTTGAAAAGTCTCATCCAGTGGTCTGGCTATAACAACCTCTGACCTAGTCACAGTCCTCCACAGGAATGGAGGACAGAAGAATCCATGAAGTGTGATGCTTTCCTCCTGTAACTAGTGATAAGTCCCACTTACATCAAACTGTTCTGCAGTCTCCCTTTGGAGCTAAATTCAGTCCAACACAGCAAGCAGGAGTCACGTGCAATTGTTCCCAGAATCCTCCCCCCACAACTTTTCATGCAGGAAAATCTTCAGTTTCTTTGTTAAAAGATGGTCCAAGTTTCACTTGCCCTTTAGGCTGAGTACAGACAGTCAAAAAGCCCTGGGCTGAAACAATTGAATCTTTTCAGGTTTCTCTAAACTACATAGATTGAACCAATAAGCAAGTGAACTCACACTCGCTTCTGAAACCAGAAAGGCAGCCACATCCCTGCAGTGGCCCATACCAGTAGCCACGGGGAAGGGTCAATAAGGCATGCCTCCCAGCGTACTGATCATTGCCAAAGCCTGTAGTAGGGGCTTTAATCCCGCATAACTGCCCAGAGCTGGGCACAATTCCCCCAGTCATGCCCCTTCCTCAGCCTCTAGGCCAGCTAAGGAGGGGGTGGGGTGGGGGGGAACCCATCCCCCTGGCCTTGTACCAGAGCCTACCCCCTCCTCAGTCAGCCAGAAGAGTGATAGTGTTCCAGGTAGGAAACAAAGGGGAGGGGCAGACCCTGCTCTGCTACAGCAGACAGCATAGTACAGGGCTGCAAACCATCCTGGGATACAGGAAATTAGCTTGATCCTGGTAGGGGTCTGGGATAGAATCAGTTTGACCTAAATCAGTTAAGTCTGATACTACATCCAACTATGTTTATCTTCAATCAATGTTGGCCAATTTGAAAGCAGTTTAAGTGCACTGAACTTCTGCTCTGTTACAGGTTTAAACTAGTTTCTGTTCACTTCTGTCTGGCCTTACAGGACAATGTCAAAAAAATATATATAACACACTAGATCGATGCTCTCTTCAGCTGACCATAGACAATTATGAATATATTACTCCCTACTGGGCAGTAGGATTATAGGAAAGTTGGGCTAGAAGTGACCTCACAAGGTCATCTAGTTCAACCTCCCTGCTTCAGACAGGACCCTCCCCAACTGACAGAGCCCAGCCACGCATCTTCTACTTTGCTAGTAAAAATTTTCAGGGATGGAGATTCCTTGGCTTCTCTCAATAGCCTGTTCAATGCTTGACCATTTTCATAGTCATAAAGTTCTTCCTAATCTTTACTTGCATTTCCTCTATTGAAGCTTGATGCCATTGTTCCTAGTCCTGTCCCCTATGGCAAGTAGTTTAAATATGCTGTAGTTCCAATTATGTAGCTTTGATTTGATTTTCAGGGACAGAATGTGAAATTAACTGGGTTGATTACATTGTGTGTAATGCAGAACTACTTTAAAAAGTATTTTTTTTTTAATTTCACAGAAACTACTGTTTATAAATACTAAAGGTTTTATTGCAAAAATTAGATTACTAATAATTGTTAGAAGGGCATAGTTGCTGAGTTGTTAAAGTGTTTTGTTACTGCTCCAAAGACATGTATTTAATCCTCACTCCAGACTCATGAGAAAGACTGCTCCCAGTCTCTCTAGCTGTAAACGGACACCTGCTTATTTGGGTAGGAGTCAAAGGTGGCAAATGCAATGCTAGCTATGCCACTCCTGTGCATGCTGTTGGCTGAACAAACTAGCTTGCCTTGACCACACTAGCCTGGTGGGCTGTTCAGCTCCAAAGAAACTAAGATTGATTTTTTTTTAATTTCCTGAGGTCCTGGTGAGAAAATAATTGTTATGATCACACTGAATTATGCAGTAGAGAGTTTTATAACTTATGAGTCTATGGTTAAAAAAAGGTTTTGGAAACATTTCTCATTCAGCTTTATCTTTAAATACTAAAGAGAATGCATTTATGAAGGTGTTCAATAGTATTTTATTATTTCATAGATGTACTTTAGCATGACTGTGAAAGGATTTAAAAATTATGAAGTTGAGATAATTGCAAATTTCCATTGATAAAAATAACTTCCATGAATGCAGAATCAGGCCTGTTTGCAATGTTGAAAAGGAAAATAATTATCTTTTATTTCTCTTAAAAACCACACTAAACAGCAAAATAAAGAAAGACTTTTGCAAACCATAAACAAAAAAGTATATACCTGAGACTTATTACTGAAAATTGGAATTGCTGAATACAGAATGAGAAAGGCCACTCTTCTGTAAGACTAATGCTAATGATAAGAAAAGGGTAGAGGAGAACACAGATGAGTAGCATGGAAACCTCTGCTGGCAAAAATGGCAAATATAATTTTTTAAAAGACCACTTTTCCAAACAAATATTTTACTCGTTTCAATTTTTGAGTCCCTTCCTCTGTTTGCAAGTTTTTTAATCAGAATTATTAAAAATGTATTATAGAACAGGTCTCACTTTTCTTTACAGGAAGAAACATTTTATTAAATAAGTTTTCATCAAGGCAAAATAGGAGAGCAATATGTTCTGATACTAAGTAGCATGTGTGTGCATGTGTATGTTTTTACATGTTTATAAATGTACGTGTAGCATGTATGCATGTATATTCGCTTATTTGCCAAGGTAATTTTGAACATTTCCTGGCAATTTTTCTTTAAAGTATTTTCAAAACGTTAATGTAATACACACTGAAAATAAGATAGGTACTGTAAGTACTGAAATCTAACTGATCTTGTAAAAGAAACAAAATAACATCTATTTACTCTTTAAACAATCAATGCCCATTTAGATATGCCTCATTCTCAGGAGGATTTATTTGTTTTAAAAAAAACTTAGTGAAAAAGGCAACAGTTTGAAACCAACTCTGAACACAATATTTAAATTCCATTATCATCTTCTTAAACATACAGAATCCATCTATAAATTGTACATAAATGTCTGTAGAATTACAAAGCAATGCAGAATTCCAGCACCTACAATTTATCTGTAATCAGCCACCTTTTCTATAGTCTTATATCAAACAAAATATCAATGAATGCCAAATACCCTTGCAAGTGGGAAAAACAGTTGTAAGATTTAAAAGTAAATGTATGTATCTATTGTAAATAGAATGGGGCTGCATTCTTTCCACAATTGAGGCAAGTAATTTAAATTGTGTAAACTAGAATAAATAATCACCCTCAGTATGGGTGATGAGATGAATGTCTAATCAAGTGACACACACAAAAAAAAATGATACATTTCTCATTTAAAACCGTTGAGGAAAATGAGCGGGCAACTGGACCAGCAAGTAACATGGGCTATAGTGCTTACAGACAGGGAAGCAGGGCATAAGCACTATTCAGCAAAAGCAAATGTTGAATGTATGGAAGACTTGCTTATACTTGTATTTAAATTATTACAGCAATGTGGTTCATTAACTATATTTTTGCTTTCATCCATAACATGGTAAAACAGGTGAGAAAACGCGGGATGTAAATTCTGGACAAAAAACCAAAACAAAACCAGAACAGAATTTTTACTTCTCACAAAGACATGCCTCACTGAAACTTTAGGCAGGCAAGTTCTCTGGGTAAGTGTTATCTTTTAATAGACCAACTAAATAGTTGAAAAAAAATGTTCTTTGCAAGTTTTTGGGCACAAACAAAAAAGCTTTGCTATTTTAAAATACTTCACGGGTCACCTGTGCATGTTTTCTTACCTGTACCAAGGCTATAGTGAATCAGAAATTATAATAAAACTAAGAAGGAGGTAAGGGAAATGGCAGGTCATCTTTTACACGTTATCTTGTCCAGAAAATAATTTTGATAATAGACTGGCTATCTGGTAGCACTCACACTTCAATCTTAATTATCAAACTTTGCTGCTTTACAAGAGGCAAAAAATGGACATCACACATACTACTGCAGTCTCACTGAAGAAAGTCGTTGGTGACTAAATGGACATTTGGACATTATGGAACTTTAGCTAAAGCCCCCGTTAACTTGGATGATTTAATTACCCTCCCATATATCTCGAGTCCTGTTAAACAAGGGAAATCAAACTGCTCCTCCTTCAATAAAGGCTAAACCCTGTTAGACTAGCTGTGCTTTACTGTGTCAAGTGAAGTGACCCACACTGTACTGCATGAGTGATTTAGTGTTACAAAGATTTCTATATCTTTTGTTGATTGATTAATTATGTGTTAAATCTTATTAGAAATACAAATAGAGACAAAACTGTACTAACCTAGAAAACTGAAACAGCCTAGATATAAGCCTCAAAGTGAATCTTTCATTGTCCAGAATCACAAACCAGAGAGAAACACTGGGCACATAAATGAACTCTGTAATTAAATAAACTATTTTTTGCAGAAGAGTTTATGATTATGATTGCAAGAATAATAGTCGAGACATGAAGTTTAGAAATGAGAAATGCATCAACCAGGTCTGGATAATTATATAAGACCTCTCAAAAAATGAAGACGATGTGATCCATCTAGATCAGTATTTTGCTTTCGACAGTGTCCAGCACCAAATGCTTCAAAAGTAAAGTGTAAAATTGCTGCATTTTATGGAATTATTTATTAGAAGTTTATTATTAATAAATCATTTATGGAAAGTTAGTATCAAACAGTGATTTATGTGAAGCCAGGACTTAAACTGTATGAAGCTATGAGGATATTAAGATTTGGCATAAAACATCAAGGTACTTAAGAAAGCCGTCCAATATACTTTCTTGCTCTCACACTTGTAATCTAACAGTGTTTATAGTAATCCACTTCATGGGCATGAAATGATTCTACATTATAAAACAAAAATAAATTCCCATGATTTAAAAATATCTACATTTTGAACTGTCTTAAGTTCTCTCCCAACATCTCTCCTTCTTTTATCTATCAGTTCATAATATGACTATGGCAAATTACAGTAAGCACCTATATGAACAGGCACAGGCTAAGCACTTTATCTATATGAAACATGTTTAAATCTTCACTAGTTCTGAAAGCAGTCATCCCAAGGTCTGTTCCAAATCAAGGTCTAAGGTTTCCTGTATGACTAACACTAGTCTTGATAAACTATGAACATGTAAAATCCTGAACATATTCAGTATAACCATGACTGTTAAAACCAAGGTAAAGAACAGTGCTATACCTCTGCCTGAATACTTGTGACTGATCCTGTAATTCCATTCTCAGCACTTATGTTATTGGAGCTGTTGTTTGGAGAACTGGGACCAGATCCAGGAGCACTGTTGCATGCAGAGTCTAAAACACATCCAAAAACAACTATTAGAAAACAACACAAAATCTTCCTGCAAGGAAATTTAGATAGATAACAGAATCCCTGAAGTTCCATGTTGGAAAAAAGGAAAACCCCATAAACTCCAACAGGAAATTTACAATTCTGGAAATATATCAACAATAAGTACTTTTAAGCACTCTATCTAAACACTTACTTTACTTGTATTTTTTCCTCCCAAGTAGTAGTAGTTTTTCTGGGGCTTTTTACAGTTTGTCAGTAACGTTAAATGATTAAAAACACAAGACCTAGAAAGCATGATTAAGCCAAATTGGAATATATCAAACTCTTTGGCTACAATTTTATGAAGTGCCTCCTCCAATCCACTTTAGCCTTTAATCTTAACCATGCCTAACTTTAATCATAACTCCTACTGTATGAAATTTTACACTTGAGCAATTAAAAAACTTTCTTGGGTTTGACATTTTCCCATGTACTCTTCTGATATATCTGGATTTATTTGTATTTTAAATGGAAACATGCTTTCATTATTGAATGCCACAGCTGACATCTAAATTTTATAAGTGTCACAGGCTTTTCTAATGAACTTAACTGGTCACGCCCTTTGGGGTTGTTAAGTACTAAGTGTGTGTATATATGTGTATACTGAGAAGCCCTCAAAACACACAAGTGGACTGAAATAATTTACACTAACTAAAGTCTTTGCTTTATTGCACACACTGTGGTAAACAGTGAATTCACAGCTACCAAAAAACTTTACTGTCCTCAACCATGCTGGACACAGCTGCCTCCAGCTGGTAAGTCTGTTGTGGTAGACAAAGGAGGGAGGGACAGGGGAGGGGGGGCAGATCAACACCCCCACAGCAAGGGAGGGATTGGGGAGCTGGGAAAAGTTGCCCAGCCGGGGTGGGGGTGGGCACGGGACTCGGGAAGTAGGGCTCCTGCCACTGAGCACCATTGCTGGTCTGGGAGCTACTCTTCTGATGGGTCCTCCAGCAGCTCTTGATGCCAGTCTGGGAGGGCATGGGAGCAGATATATGCCCCAAACCCGCACAGGTGGCTAGGCCAGGCTGCACTCCAGACAGGTGGCAGAAGGCACTGGGAACAGGGGCTATGCCCTGCCACTACTTGCACAGCTAGGGCAGGGAGGTGCAGGGCAGTGCTGCTGAGCTGTCTAGAACAAGTGGCACGCAGCGACGGAAACCGCAGCAGAGGAAGCCACTCCAGCCTCCCCGTGCCTCCCAGACAAGCCGCAGCTTCACCACAGCTGAGCGAGCAGCAGCAGGGCATGGGGGGGCTGGTGTGCACACCTGGATCGGGGCAGGATGGTGGAAAGGTCTATGGGGAATTTTAAGGTGGCTGCAACCTGCCCCATGGCCCCTGCTCCACTGTGCTCTGCTGGGCAGGTAGAGCCAGTGCTGGGGTTAGCCACTTGGAGTGCAGCTCTGGATCCACCTGCCCCACAGAGTGCAGCCCAGCAGTGGGGGCTTGCCACCTGGAGTGCAGCCCTGACTCTATCTGCCCCATGGACCACAGCCTGGTGGTGGACAGCTAGAACAAGCCTCCTGGAGCAGAGTGCAGCCCAGCCCAGCCCAGCCCAGCCCAGCCCAGCCCAGCCTGCCCTGCACAGATCTGGGGACACATGCCCATTCCTATGCTCTCCCAGACCGGTGGTGAGAGTTGCCAGAGAAGCCACTGGAAGAGCAGCCCCAAGACTGGCGCCACATAGTGGCAGGAGCCCCCTTCCCCAAGTCCCGTGTCTCCTCACCGCAGCTGGGCAGCTTGTTCCAGCCCCAGCTCCAGCCTCAATCCCTCCCTCCCTGTGGGGCACTGATCTGCTCCCCCCCCAAACCCCTTCCCTCCCCCCTCTGCCCACCACAACAGACTTACCATATGGAGGAAGCTGCATCCAGTGTGGTCAAGGACTGCTGCCTGTTTAGTCTATGGCTGAATCTCTGAATCAGTGCTGAATCTCTCTGAATTGATTCAGAGGCTTCCAAATCGATTTGGACCTTTTAATGGATCTCCTAATTTGATTCAGATTCAGAGATTCAGCCACCAGATCAGCAGCCTTGGTCTGTAAAGGGTCCCTTCTCCTTTTGTATATTGGACAGTTTTCAGTGTTTCCATTTTGATTATTTTACAAGGTAAAAAACTACAGTAAAATGTTCAAATACAGGAAAAGTCAATTGGATTAACCTCAGAAGAATCTTCTGGTAGCTGAGATGCAACAGTCGGAAGAAGTCTGCAGCCCTGTACTGGGAAGTTTCAGTAGAAATGGAACCAACTGTTATGACTACTGGAACTGAAAACAGCTTTTAATTGTTTTGTTGCTAAGCCCCCTTAAAGTGGTTAGTGGGATAATTCAGCACATATTGTTGTAAGAGAAGGGTAAATAGATTTACTCTCCTCTGTAATCAAGAGAAATGTAAGGATTAAGTAGCAATTTAAAACATTGTGGAAAGTAGTTGCAACTAGTAGTGATTTAGAAGTTCCAAGGTTTCCTTTCTATAAATCTATTGCCATTCTGATCATTACTAGCCCCATGCCTTTTATCCATATGGCTATGCAGGCTCCAGCAAACATCCAAGGAAACTAAATGAGCTAATCTAGCTATGGGTCCATGGCATTATGGAACGGTCTCTCAAGTTCAGCAGCTAACCTCTTCACGTCTCTCATTGAATCCTCTGAATTCTCAAGTCATACCTTCCCACTTACTTGTACAGAACAAAATTCTGAGAAGACTTTGTGGAATACAGCTACAAGTATAAACATGGTATCATGTTGTGCTGAACAAAATGGAAGAACTGAATCCCTTATACAAATACTTTTTCCTGACACTGTAAGAGATGATTACTATCCATGACTGCTCTTCATTATATCACATTATCCAAACAAGGACTAAGAGATTCTCTTTATCTGTGGACTTGCCTAAACTTCAAAAGCAACGTTATATTCTCTTTGGCTGTAAAGATATGAGAACAATGTTATCAAGTTCATAGGAAAGTAGGACTGGAAAGGGTTTCATGAAGTCATCTAGTCCAGTTCCTGCTCAAGGCAGGATTATCCCCAACTAAACCAGCCCAGCCAGATGGCAGTCCAATCTGCTCTTGAAAATTTCCAGGGATGGAGATTCCACAGTTTCTTTAGATAGCCTGTTGCAATGCTTGACAAACCTTACAGTAAGAAAGCCCAACCTGATCTCCATTCTGAATTTCCTCTGCTGCAACACGAGGCTATTGCTCCTAGTTCTGTCCCCTCTGGCCACAGAGAACAGTCAGTCCCCATCCTCTATATTTGCTCTTCAGGCTGTTGAAGATTGTTATCAAATTCCCTCCCACACTCTTCCTCTCCAGGCTAAACTCTAGCTCTTTCAATCATTCCTTATAGATGATGCTTCCCAGGCTTCTATTTTTGTTGCGCTGTGCTGAATTATTTCCAATCTGTCCATATCCTTCTTGAAGTGTGGTGCCCAAAACTAGAGACAGTGCTCACCAATGCTGAATAGGAAGGAAAAATAACTCCCTTTAATTTGTATATTAACACCTGTAAATATAACCCAGTATGCTCTTGGCTTTTTTCTTTTTTTTTTGCACAACAGGAGCATATATGGTTGGCTCATCTTCAGCAATGGTTGGTCTACTGTAATATACATGTCCTTCTCTGCAGTACCACAGGCTAGCCCAGGGGTGGGCAAAATGGTGAATGCGGCTGGTGGCTAGACTCCATTTCCCAGGCAGCCCCTGCCTGCATCACTGGGCAGTTTTCCATGGAGACCCCAACAGTGGCAGTGCCATGACAGCACAGGCCAAGCCCAGCAGTACACAGCATGGTGGGAAGGGGCTCTGCAGCCAGGGCTGGGATCTTGTAGTGGTGACAGCATGGTCCAGAGCTGGGGCAGAGCCATGATCCCCTGCCTGCACGCCTTTGCCTGGGCTATATGGGCAGTGGATCACAGCTCTGCCCCAGTTCTGGACCATGCTGTCACTGCTGTAAGATCACAATCCTGGAACAGCTCCCCACCCATTTGCATGCTCTCCCAGTGCCACTGGGGTGGTCTCCATGAAAACCCTGGCCCTGTACTGTCACAGTCCACTGTTGCTGGGGTCTCCATGGAAACCGACCACTGCAATGCAGGCAAGGGCTGCACACCGCTGGCCTAGTCAGTAATACCCCAGTCTATATTTTTGCATGCAATTATACTTGTACTTGTTTAATTTCAGCTGACTGATTGTGGAGAATTTCTCCAGCCTGTCTAGGTCATTATAGATCACAGCCCTTCCCTCAAGAGTGTCTGCAACTCCACCTAACTTGCTGTCATCCTCAAACTTGTTTGGCATACACTCAAATCCCATTGTCCAAATCATTAATGAAGATGTTAAACAGTGTCAGACCCATGACAGACCCCTAAGAAACCCCACTTGATATCTCCTCCCAACTAGACATTGAGCCATTGAGGACTACTTGTTGAGTATGGTGATCCACAGTTTTGTGTGAACCTTACATCTTCCTCTTGTCTGTATTTTTCTTTTTAACTTAATAATGCAAATGTTGCAGGAGATGGAATCAAAAGCTTTGCTCAAGTTGAGATAAATCACATCTGTTGCTCTCTCCCTATCCAGAGAGTCTGTCACCTTATCATAGAAAGCAAGCAGGTTGGTCAGGCCTGACTTGCTCTTGGTGAATCCATGCTGACTGCTCATAATCAACTTGTTCTCCTCCACGTGCTTCACAATAGATTCCTTAAGGACCTGTTCCATGATTTTTCCAGATATTGACTATAATTCTCCATATCTACTTTTTCCCCTCTTTTTAAAAATGGGCCCTATATTTGATCTTTTTTCAGCCATCCAGGACCTCACCTGACCTCCACAAATTTTCAAAGTTGATAGCCAATGGCTCTGAAATTACCTCAAATTCCTTTAATATTCTAGGGTGTATTCCGCCCATTCCGCCTTTCTGACTTGAAAACATCTAACTTCTCTAAATAATCCCTAACTTGTTTCTCCTTTAGGCCGTTTGTCTGCTTCCCTATCTTTCCTGCCAAACACCTTTGTTATCTAGTAGCTGTCCCTGTTTGTGCAGACTGAAGTCATAAAGGCATTAAATACTTCAGCCTCATCTACATCATTCAAAGGCATTACATGCTTCACTCTTTTGCATTCTGTAACTGACCTATGATTTCTCTGGTCTTCTTACTTTCAACATACACTCACTGAGTCTCCAGTGATGCTGGAAGTAGGAAAAATTCTTGCCAAGTGATTACAGAAGAAGAAATAACTAAAGGTATTTTTAAATGCTGGTTGGAGATGTGGCTCTAATTTAGTTGTATATGTGAACATCACCCTCTGTAGGTAGAAGAACTGACCCTTCAAAAATCAGGGTACCGAAGCAGAAAACACTGTCTGCTACATCACCTTGCACATTCCAAGTACAATTGCATTCCAAGGTTGAAAACCTGGTTATATCCCATGTAATGAATATATAAATCAGGCAGAACACCTGCAGCACACAATTTTAGAAATGAGAGGCAATTGTGTTTCAAAAAAAAGAAAAAGCCTCATTACTCTCTTATGTCTTGCCTCCTGCTGTTGGGGTGGTATTTCTTTCTCCAATTAAGTGAGCACTTAGCAGTAGCATTTTGAGTAAAAATAACCTAATTAACTTGAAATCTCACTATCTAGCTTTCACTACAGCCCATCAAAAATCTAGACATTTTAAGTACAATCATTGTTGGACAGAGAACATATGTACCTCTGTACATTAGGCATCATGAAGCATGATTTATTATGGTTCATGCATATTTCCTAAAGATAATAAAAGTGTGTGGCATTCAACTTTTGTGATATATTCAAGTTCCAATTCCATTTAAGGATATTCTTTATAGATTAAAGGTGCAGTTGCTCCTAAAAAGTGATGGTAAAATAGCTTTTTTAACACAACAAACCTCTTTCTACATGTATCTAGAGTCAAGCCTTATGACTGTAATCACAAAAGAAAATATCACGGCTTTTCATTCCTACCAGTGCGATAACATGCCACGCTGCATGTGAGCAGAATTCTGATGCTTCTCATACACCATCAACATTATTAACCAAATTCCAGTAAGCTACCCATACCTGCGCACACCTACTGAAAATGAGAGGTACAGACAGAAGTCATGGAAGGCACTGTTTGAAAACAGTGAGGTGACACAGGTTTTATTAAAAACTTATTTTTCCCACAAACAATTATAGGTAGCAATGGATAAAAAGGAAAGGAACAGGTTTGACTTTCAGCTGCTGTGAAATTTACAGGGCTGTCAGTTAGGAAAAAATACCTGTTTACTGGAAAGATGAGAGTGCTTGATAAAGACATCCTGCACAGATACTCACAGATCCATATGAAACCATTAGGGCAGAATCACTTTTCAAAGCAGAACTGTGCTTTAAAAGATGCTTGAATTACGAAGCTGTGTTTTACAGTGTCAGGAAGAGCCATGAATAGCATAAATGAATTGTCACCTAGGTGTCCTTACAAACAGCCATCTCTAGATGGTGCTAAATATTAAACTTTACGGTAATCGAGAGCTTTACTTCAAGGTGCAGCTTCTCCAGAAAAGACACTTAAAAAAAGAGCTATACAAATGCAATTTGAATATACACTGTCTGCTGTAAAGCAATGCTTACATTAAGGTATAATCATATAATGAGCAATAGAGGACTCAAGATTAATATTAAATGGTTTTGTTTTAAAGCTCATACAGGTATAAATGTTGTCTTACCAACTGGCTCCATGGACACTAATAAAGATGCCTCTTAGAAGCTTTTATGCTTTGTTTTCCAACAAGTATTTTAAGGTATGTCTACCATCTTAAAACACTATGCTAGCTCCAGTGGTACAAGAAACAAGTCTGAAACTTCAAGATATAAAACAATCTAATGACCTGGAAAAACTGACTTCACTGATGAATGTCCAGGGATCAAATATTCTTGACTCATACCTACGATGAGTATTAAACATGACTAACATGCTTCAAATATTTAGGCATTTTTAGCAGGCTTTATTTATATAAAAGTACTCCAAAAGGTGTAGAGAAACCCAAACTAAAGAGTTAATTAGATGTATATATTTTTTTTAAAGAGAGACACTTTGCACAGAATGCGAAAGGTGACAACTTTCCTCTGCTTACCAGACATACCTGTGACATCCAATGGACGCTTCTTAAGAGCAGTAACCACTGGGCCATCTTTTCTCCGTAACAATGGGCTGCTCCGTCTTTCAGCAACTTTTTGCTTTAGTCTGGATCGTAATTTCAGATTGGGTTCAGAAGCTGAGTAGAAAAGGAAAAATTATCACTGAAAACAGCTCCAGTTCATATAATCTTATTCGTTATTTCCTATTAAGTACATTGGCTAAATGAAATGAAATGTACAGAATAAGTACCAACAGATGTTTTCTGTACTAGTACAGCTGATAATGATTAATGTTATTCCAAAAACAATGCTACTTTTATTGCTGGACAGTGCTTTGCAGTATAATTTACTAAAAAGTTAATCATAGCTAGGATGATCCAAGATACTTATCTGCAACATGTTTATGACCACAGCACAGTTGAACCCCTAACTGCGATGAAGGGAAAGACAAGTAATGGATACTCTATAAATTAACAAAGAAGTGAATTGGTCTGTGTAGGAAAATAAAAACAAAGAACAAGGGGCTGGATTCCCTATGCCTAGTTCAGCTTGTTGTATGACTGAGTGATGTCAAGTATTTTGAAAAGTTACCTTTAACATGTTAAGATACTTTAAGGACTTCAGGGCTGCCAAAGGCAAGTCTGTGGAATCAGGGAATTTATAAAACCCAAACCCTATTACACCATTCAGGATACATTTTTCATGTACTCTTAACTAGAGGTTCAAACAGGAAAATGTTCCAAGATGCCTTAAATTTAAATTGAAAAAGCCAGCACATGTTAACACAGCTTTCATATCTGCCTTAGTGGTAACTGGGAACAGTGACCTGTTGGCAATACATGCTTGACAGGCAGTGTTTTGAACAGATAAAGAAATGTGGAAAAAGGTAAAAAGGTTCCTGCAAAAAGACAAGTTACTTCAATATATCTGAAATATTTGCTTTAGTGTTTTAAAATTCCTGACAGTTATGGGATTTGTGAACTGAAACTAAATTTTCTCTTCCTCCACTCTAAACAATCCTGCTATATAATCCTATGCAAATCTTGTGTTCTCATCACTGAATACTGATACATTTGTGCCCAAGGGTCAATAATGTATAACTTCTGCAGCAGACTTAAAATTGGGTTTGCAAACTGATTTGGATTAACAAAGTCTGGCTACTGATATATTTCCCTATGGTTGTCTTTGACCACTAGATTGCACAGAAGGCCAAAAAGGCTGTCTTAATTGCAGGGATGATAAATTTGTGATCAAATGTTTAAAGTTAAGCCATCAAAACTGTTCTTTGATGAAACTTCAGAAAAGGAGGTTTTCATGAATAAGGCATGGACAGAAGAAAAATTGTCTACCTTAATTTGGTTTTTAAAAAAGATAAAGGAAGTACTTAAAAACAGGTGTCAGACTGATCAAGATCATGTTTAAAATGTAATCTGAAATGCATTAGTAAAAAAGCAAATCATGTTATACAGGATTTACATATAAAATGCAAGAAGAATGAATGCAAATCTGTTGTTTACTAGAATCAACAAAATTAGAGGGGGCTTTCAAGTTAGAAATGCATAGTCTGCACTAGTCAGTAGCTTTGTTTTAGAGAAGCACTTCAAGTTAGTGTAAAACTAGTTTTAAAGGAAAACACGGTCCATTAAACATAAGGACACTCAAAGCCTCATGACATGCTCTTTATTTTTAAGGCTATCTTTAAAATGTACAGTAATACATGCTCTAAATAAAATATTAACAACTAACTAGATGCTTGGGTCCACAAGTGGTACAGACAGCCTCTCTGTGTAGCATGGCAGATCAGTGAGTGAGCAGGAAGCAATGGCTGACAGGGCAGGGAACAGACAACAAAGTAGCAGACTGGGCAGGCAATACAAGGCTGGGAGCAAAAGTCCCAGTAGATCAGGCATGGGAAAAAGGACTGGCACTCGGGGAGGATGTAGGGCTACTTTGTGACATGCCTCCCAAAAATGTTGGCCCTGCAGTGTTAAAAATGAATTTGTACAATGTTTCACACAGACGTGGTTGCAGTTTGTACACATCATGGAGCATCTATATGTAGGCATACCATAAGGATCTATTCAACAACTCCTTTGACATGGAAAAACATGGCAATGTATATTATACTTTGGTGAACAGTTTATTTCTATGAAAGTTATTTCTTGTATGGTGTTTGTTCAAATTGTTTTGTATCTAAAGCAAAAGTACTGTATTTACTTGAATCTAAGATGACCCTCCCTTGCCAATAATAAGATTATATGCATGGAAAAATTATAAATTATAAACAGCCTCACTGTTTTAAATGCCTGCACCACAGTCCAAACTGCCCTCTAAAGTACAGAATCTAATTACTGGAGGGTAATCTTGAATTCATCCCCAACACCACCGCAAGGAGGAAAGAAGCAGCAGAAGGGCGGGGGGAGGAAGGAAGGAGCAGGTAGCAGTGGCAGAGCAAGGAGCCTGCCCCTTGTCCCCCGCCTTCTCCCCTCTCACCTGTGACCACTGCCACTTGTTCCCTTTGCTGCTTGTTCCTAGCAAAGGGTGTCCTCCCCACCTTCCTTCTACTTGTTCCCCATTATGACCCATGCTAAATAGGGGAGAAAACCTTATCTTGGATTTGAGTAAATATGGTAATTATATGGGTTTAAAATACAGTGAAGAAAATTACTTGGTTTTGAAATACCTTAAAGGAGGGAAGAAAAAAATTGTGCAAGATTAGTTAATATAGCAAACAATTTTACTAAATATACTGAGAAGAATCTTCTGTATAATGGTGAATTTCTACAAGATTACAAATAATCCCATGCTTAAAATTGTTTCCAAAGGAAAGATATGGTCTACACAGAGAACAGCATATTACACCTATTCAGATAACCTCATTACATGGTGTTCTTCACCCCACTTCATCTTAAGGTAAGTTTTGAATCAGAAGTAGTAGTTTAAATCATTACAATTCTGCAGCTAATTGCTTGGACTTTGTTCTACAATGACTGGTTTGTTTTTTTTATAAAATATGTTAATCCTAGCTAGGAATCTTCAAGACGCCAAGGTTTTTTTTTAATTGGTTTTTAATTGTGTATTTTGTAGCTTCCATTCATGGTATCTATGATGCATAAAAATACTCATATAAATTTCACTCAATGTAATGTAAATAAATGAATCAAAAATACCCTGCCAGCAGCACAATCTGAAATTCCAGGTATTTACATGTGTCATGTGAAAGCCTTACAGTTATGCCATGCTGTAGTTGTCAACAATACATTTTGAAACCTTAAACATGGTATGAGTCTATTTAGATGCTTTACTATGATATTAAAAAACTCTCTAAAATTTAAAAGAGCTATCCTTCAGACACATATATACAACAAATTTAGGCAATACATACATCATAATTATGCAGTCTGAACACACAAGATCAAGCTTTCTTTAGGAAACACCAATTCCACAGGAAATTTCTTGACATGCATTCAGCATGCAATGTGTCCAAACAAAGTGCTCCTTACAGTGAACACATTCTGATACAATCCGGAGTACTTGGGAGTCTAGTCTCAAAAGCCCTGCACTGGAAAAACACTTATAGGTCTTCTCAATCTCATAGTAAAATCCTGTAATTATATATTCTGCACTTATAATTCAATAATTCAGTCTCTAGTTAGCAAAGTAATAAGGTATTTGCTAAAAGTTAGCAAATAAGAGAGGTGGATAACTGTGTTAATGTAAAGTTAGGTAGAAGGCAGGACAAGGTGTAACCTAAAACTCTTATTGAAATCAACAGAGAGATTATTTGAATGTTTAAGCACCTTACTGAATTGCAGCCTTAGTGACTGTGTTTAGTTAGCAAAAATATTTTCTAAGTGAGTAAATTAAGACATGAAAGACAATGCTTCCCTGGTCCTCAAAAACAAGCTATTCCTGCACACTATTTACAACAACAGAACTCAACATAACCCAGTTCTTTATGACATTTGTCATTCCCGTTGTTTTCTTCTCTGCAATTATACACAAGCTCTGTACAAGCTCATAAATGCGTAAAACAGAACAGAATACTTAACTGGTATTTTTACTCTTCCTATTCCTAGCGTGACATTCTTATTTGAAAATCAGTAAAATAGATGCGCCACCAACAGACCTGTATTTTCAGATCTTAAGAGCAATTCTTTACTTCTGACTCATGCTAACTACTGTAAGGAAGTTTGGGAAAGGACAAAAAATGTTATGTCACTGTTCTAATGCCCGGTGCAGCTGTAACTGGTCAATGGAGAAGGGGAAAGCATGGACACTCCAGGCTTAATAGCAAAGAAATAACACTCCACTGCTCTGCCCCCTGCTATTGGAAAGCTGCGTTTAAAATCTGTTGTCTACATGATCAGAAATTCAACCTAGTATCGTGGTAACCTGGGCCAAAAAAGTGAACACAAGGCATAGTACTGGGCTCACATTTGTTCCTTCGCTTTACCTGTCCTCTCCTACCCAAAGATATCTATGTTCCTTCTCTCTCCATATGTGATGCTCCTTATCCCAACTACTCTACCGCAGCCCTATTTTAAATGCCTGTAACTAGGAGTGCGCCGATAGAGATTTTTGGGGCCAGTATCAGTAACTAATTTTTAAGAAGGCTTATTTCTGATATCAGCCTGGTAGTTTGAAGAGCACTGTCCAACTGGTAAGTCTGCTGTGGTGGAATTGAAGTGGGGAGGGAAGGGGTGTGGGGGGACAGATCAAGGCCCCTGTAGTAAGGGAGAGAGTGGGGCTGTGGCTTGGGCAAGAGCTGCCCAGTTGGGGTAGTGTGGGGCACGGGACAGATCCACAGTTCGTCTGGGGGTTGCAGGGATGGGGGGTGGCTTCTGCTACTGTGCACACCCTGGGAGGACATGGTGGGGCATGTGCTCCACAGATCAATGCAGGGTGGGGTGGGCTGGGGCCACGCTAGGCTCTTCCCAGCAGGAGCTGGGCTGGGTTAGGCTCGGGGTGGGCAGTGGCAGCACTGGGAGGGGGGCTACATAGGGTAGGGAGCTGCAGCCACCCCAAAATTCTCCACAGACCCCTCAGTCCCTTCTCCCAGCATTGCTAACACCTACCTCAAGCACAGTCTGGCCCAGTCCATGCTTGGAAGAACCCGGTGTAGCCCTGGCCCCAGTCCACAGCTGCAGCCTGCTCCATTCTGCCCTGCCATGTGCAGATCCAGGAGACACGTGCCTCTCTATGCCCTCCTGGGGTAAGAGGAGTGGCAGGAGCCGCACTCCTCTCAGACCCCCCGGATGAACCACAGCTCTGTCCTGTGCCCTCCACCCTGCCCAGGCAGCAACTGCTCCAGCTACACTCCTTCCCTCACCGTAGGAGCCTTGATCTGTCCATTCCCTTACCCCTCCTATTCCACCACACCAGACATATCTGCCGCACGCAACTCTCCAAGCTGCCAGGTTGCACTCCTTGCTACCTACATGCTGCACTGAGGCTGTGTGCACGCACAGGCCATTTATCAGCCACATTAGGCCAATTTCCAATACAGTCAATGCTCTTTAAATCAGTGTTGATCTGATATTGGACCAATGTATTGGTGCACCTCTTACCTGTAACAATCCAAACAGCCCTCTGGTGTTTTGTTTTGTTTTTTTACAATGAAGCCTCACAGTTGAGAGAGGCCCAAGTCCAATTATGAAATCTTATCAAAAGTCACTGGACACTATCTATTTAGAAAGGTGTGTAAGATGGCAATGCAATGGGAATCATGGGAAAATGACAAGAAGTAGGCAGCAGAAGACTAATAAATATATGCCTGAAACGTGGTTTTAGTGGGACACATCCAACTGATGCCAAATGAAAATGTTTTGTTATAATGATTTCTCTGAAACAATTGCAGTGAATGGGTATTTCAGAAATTTCATGTGTGTGTGTCAACACCAGCGCACAGGAAAAGAGGAGATTTTGAGCAGCTTATATCAAGGAGATGACCATGACAAAGTGTGGTTGTACAACTCCACCACACACAATAAAAAGAGAAGGAGAAAAAGGAAGCAAGTTGAAGTTATCCAATATTTTATATTCTTCTCCACAAAATAATTTTGTTATTTGTTATTTACTTTAAACAGGCAATCAGTTTCTTAAATGATACTTCGATTAAATAATGTACCTTTGAAAAGAAAAGCAAAGCAGGATGAAAATATGCGCTATGGGTTTTTTCTTATTATTTTATGTTTTTTTGCACCAGCATGGACACTGCCTAGAACTAGGTAGAAGGTTTTTTTCTTCTATCTTTATGCATAATTCTTTGTCCTAATAAAAATCCAATTAATAGCTTATATACTTGCTGCTTATTACGACAACATATTTAGTAGAAGCCACATTTAAGTATTCAAAAGAAGGCTCTGAATGTGGTACCCACTGAGATGATGGAAGGAGGGTCAGAGTTCTTTTATAGCTTTGCTACTGTTTATTTGCCTGATCTAGAAATAAACAAACTGGCAGCATACAGAGTACATTATGAGGAGCACTTTTGCCACCATAGGAAATTTTACTGGGGAAAAATTCACAGAATAAGGATCCATAGGAGAAATAGCCCTAAATAAAAGGCCTCTGCTGTTCCTGCACTATTACTTTTACAGTACCAGATAAAAACTTCAGCGGAAAAAAAAAAGTTTATCAGACAAGTAGGATAAAGGAAAGTGAGAAGGATCAGAGGAGAGGAGAATACAAAGATAAAAACCAAAATCACTTAAACACATACTTTGGGGGCAGTGGCAATCCCTCACGGTCAAGGATTATCACTCACACAGACCAAATAAAGGGTTGTAAATGAGTCCGTTGAAACCTAAAGGCAGCTAATCCTAGAGCCGCAGACTCTGGCAAATGCCACAGGTAGTGTTTAAAAGCAAGGTCAGACCACAGATTTGTTAGTCGTTTTTCCTTTCCTTCCACTTCTATCATTTTTCTGCCTCCTAGGCAAGACTGTTTTCCTCAAAGTAAGATGTACCTTCTCTCACAAGGCATCGCTATGTAGCCCTGTCCCAGGCTAGTTTTTCCCATTTGTGGTGCCAGTAACACACTTCTTATTGCTCACTTTCAGGGCGTCTTTGAAGCATTTCCTTTGGCCCCGCGTATCCTTTGTTTTTGGCCAAGTTAAGAGTATAGCAGATGTTTTGGTAAACATACATTAGGCATGCACACACAGTACCCTGTCCACCACAGCTGATGTTGAGTAATCAACAGGGATCTGGGTTTTTTTGTTTCCCCACGGAAAAACAGAAAAATGAGGATTTTCCCCTTTACTGGAAGAAAACCATAGATTTCTCATTTAACTAGAGAAACCCATGGGTTTTGCAGCAAGCTCTCTGCAGGCTGGCAGATTTCCAGGGTCTGGGAGGAAGAAGAGGGCAGCCAGGCAGAGGGTGCCATGAGTATGTATATGCATATTAGGGGTATGTGAAGTGGGCCATATTTCATACAGATTTGGTCCAATTTGGGGGACAGTGATTTGATTAGTTGATTCAGACCACTGTCCTGGTTCAATCTGGCTGAATCTGAAGATTTGATGTCAATTCAGAGGATCAGTGATTCAGCCATAGACACAGCTTTAAATGTTTTTTCTATATACCTTGAGGTACCAGGCATGACTTGTGAACAAAGAGATGGTGGGAAGGATGGAGTGCCCCACAGGAGCATAGGGGGGCCCCTGGCATGCTCAGTGGTAGACCCAGAAGTGGACCAGAAGCAGTTCCAGTCCACTTCTGGGTTCGCCAGTGTGCAAGGATACCCCTGCACTCCTTTGGGGCAGCAATTGGCCACGTGGGGGCCCCAGGAGCCCCCTCAGACCCAGAAGGCACCAGTCGCCAAATGAGGGGGCAGGGAGAGGGTTCCCTACACACTCTGTGGCAGACACAGAAGTGGACCGGAAGTGCTTCTGGTCCGCTTCCAGGTCCGCCACTGACCATGTTGGGGACCCCCCTGGTGCTCCTGTAGGACATTCTATCCGCCCCACCATCTCAGCATTCACAAGCTGCCTGGTACCTTGCAGTATGTAGAAAAAACATTTAAAGCTGTGTCTATGTCCAAATCATTGAATCTCTCTGAATCAATATGAAGGGTTCCAATTTGATTCAGAGAGCTTCAGGGGCCTCCTGATTCAATTCAGATTCAGAGATTCAGCTGCTGAAATCAGGGGCGGGGGGGAGGGGAGGGAAGTGTTCAGGCCCCAGTAAGGAGGGATGGAGGGAGCTGGGCAGGGCTGGGGCTGCTGCTCAGCCAGGCGATGCATAGGGCTTGGCACAGGGCTGCAGGTGGCTCGTCCGGGGGATGAGGCAGGGCTGAGGCTTGCTCTCCACCGCTGCACACACTCCCAGGGGGCAGCGGGGACCCATGCCCCCCAGACCTGTGCATGGACCAGGCACAGGCTGCATGGTGTGGGCATGAGCACCTGCACTGCTGCTCGCCTGAGGCCTGCGCAGCCCACGGGGTGTGACCTGGCATTGCAGGGAACATGCAGGGATCCCCTTGCTGCTGCTAGTTCTGTGCTGCCCTGCTGATGGATCCCCTGCCCACACGGCAGCAGTGAGGGCACAACTCCATGCCACCACCTCTACTGCTGCCGGGCGCGCAGGGTAAGCCTTGCCAGGGCAGCACGGAGGTCACAGCAGCAAGGAGATCCCCACGTGACCCTGCTAGTCCCTGAAGCTCCAGGTCACACATGATGATCTTTCAATGATCAGATCCTATGCTGGATCTTATTGTCAATAGTGGCCTTTGAGAAATAGCTGCTGAGGTATGCAAAATGTTCAATATTCTCCAGATCCCATCCATCAATGAGGATCTTTGCCAGGGGAGTCGACTGGCTGAGAGCAGGCTGGTTAAGTACCTTTGTTTTTCCATTGTTAAGGGCAAGTCCCAGGCACTGAGAAAAGTAGTTAAGGGCCATTTGTAGGTCCTTCCTCAGTAGGTGCAATGACAGCACAATCATTGGCATAATGAAGTTCCACAATTGAAACCAATTTAATTTTGGTTTTGGCACAGAGGTGGGAGAGGCTTAAAAAGTTACTGACCATCCTGTACTTGATGCTGATGCTACATGGCAGATGGTCACAGATGAGAATCTTGATGCCACCTTAAATGGCAAAGGGCTTCATAGCAGCACCACTGCATGGGATAAAAGAAGTCATCTGGTCATGAAGGAATTTTAGGATGGTGATAAATTTCCCTGAGCAGCCGAACTTTAATAAGATCTTCCACAGAGCATTATGGTTAACAGAGTTGAAGAGTTTGGTCAAATTAATAAAGGTCATATACAGTTCCTAGTGTTGTTCTTGGCACTTTTCCTGGATCTCCCAGGCTGCAAGAATCATATCCATAGTGCCTCTTGATGGTATAAAGCCACAATGAGACTCAGGAAGGAGTTCCTCAGCAAGACAGAGCAGTCAGTTCTGCAAAATCAGAACAAGGATCTTCTGAGTGATGAATAGAGGGCAATACTTTGATAGTTTCCACAGTCAGATTTATCTCCCTTTTTAAAAATGGTGACAATATTGGCATTCCTTAGATCAGCAGGAATTTCCTCCTTGCTCCAGATTTTAAGAAACAGTGTGTGGAGCTTACTGGACATAATTTCCCCACCAACTTTGAAGATCTCAGCTTGTATGCCATAAGGGCTAGAAGCTTTGTTTTTCTTTATCTGTCTTATTGCCTGATGGACTTCTTTAGAAGTCTGCTGGACTGGCAAGTACTTTCCTTACTGGATGATGTGGGATGGATTTGACAGTTTCATCAGTCATCATCAATTCTTGGTTCAGGAGCTTGTGCTCCTTCCAGCAGTTTTTGATGGACTCGTTTGAGGAGTGTACTGCTGTCACTGATCTAAGTGGGGTAAGTCCGCAAAACTTTGATCCATACACAGCCTTGAATGCATTCAAGAAGCTTCATGTCTTAACTGTCCCAAATGGTTGGATTTCTTTCACCTTCTCTTCCCACCATTTGTTTTTGATTTCTCAAATCTTCCTCTGGGCTTCAGCTTTAAGCCAATGAAGAGTTCCCTGCTTCTGATTGGATGTAGGATGATTTTGCTAGACACAAAGTTTTTTTCTTCCAATTGAGAAGGGCTTTGATCTTAGCATTGTTCTCATCAAACAAGTCCCAATGGCATTGGGTGATAAAGTCAACTGATTCCATACCAGCCTCATAAATGGTCTCCTTTAGAGCTTGCCAAACTTCCTTAACACAAATGTTATCATTTTCAATCCTAAGATTGGCGAGTTTCTTGCCAAGATGTGTTTGGAGGGCTTTGCAGTGTCTAGAGGTCTGAAGGGATTTGATGTTTTTACTATCTGCAGACTGATCTGGGTTGCTTTTGATATTGTTTTGGTGCAACCCTACCAGACATGATTGATCTCATTAAGCGATGATCAGTCCAGCAGCCAGCAGCTCCTCTCATAACATGCACGATACGAACGTCTTTTAGATCACGCACTCTTATAACGATCTAGTCAAGGATTATAGTGCAGAATTTTGCAATGTTGTTTTGTACCTGTCACACTGTCTGAAGCTGGTGTTAGTAATAAAAAGGTCACAGTCTGCATATTTATTAAGAGAATGCCACTGGAATTGGCCTTGCCCATTCCCTTCCACATGTTAAAGTCCTGGCCAACTCTCACACAGAAATCTCCAAAGAGGATAATCTTAACCTCTTTCAGATTGATGGGATTTTATCAAGGTCAGCATAAAGCTATTCTTTTGGTTTTTCCTTGGCATCAAGTGTTGGGGCACATGCACCAATGGCTGTAGCAAGCAAATGCTTTGTCAGTTGGAGGCAGACAGTCATGAGGCACTTGTCAATGCCAACAAGGAATTTGACTGCTCATCTCACAATCTGGTTCTTAATGGCACAATCAATGCTGTGTATTCACCTGTTGTTTGCAGGTTTCCCTTTCCATGAGCACATACAGCCGCTCCCCTCCTCCCTCAGATGGTCTTCACCCGAACGTCTGGTCTTGCTGGGGGCAGCAATATCAGTGTAACATGAGAGTTCTTGAGCAACAATACCTATTCTACATTTATGTCTGTGTCATGGGGAAGAGCAGGAGAGATGACCCCAAAGTACAAATGGGGACCCCCAGGGACGGGAGCCCCCCAAAGAAAGGAAAACAAAACCAAAATATAAAGAAGGGAAACACTTACCTGCAGCATGACCCGCGGTGCAGCCGGAACAAGGGGAGAGACCCACACGGATCGTGAGCCGTGCCTTTATACAGCTAAAGCCGGCTGGTGACGTCATTGGCAATCACCAGCTGCTGGAATAAAGCAGACCACTGGCAAGGGAGGAAGAGGAGGGAGACCGGAGCTGGTGAAGGCATGAACAGTTGGTGCCTCCCAAAAGCCCCTCTGGGGGAGAGGGGCTGCGGAGGCTCCCTGCCCTGGAGGAGGACAATCCTCCAGGGGGAGCGAGCAGCCAGAAGCTGCTCTTGACACTGGTAATGGCAGCAAAAGAAGCAAGGAGCCAGAAGCTGCTCCTGATGCTGGCGACAGTGACAAAAGGAGCGAGGAGACAGAAGAGGACCCTGACGCCGGCAGCATCGATGAAGGAGCTGTAGGGATGGATGCGACTCTTCATGCTATAGCAAGTGGAACTGTTGAGGGCACCAGGGAGGCAGAAGAGACACACCCTCTGGGAGGCATCAGGCGAGGGCATCGTGAGGGGCTGTGAAGCGAGGCCACAAGGGGCAGGGTGCCGACCCTGCATGTGAAGAGTGACCAGGCAGCTGCAGAAGGGCTGCAAGGCACCCTAAGAGACAGAAGGCTGGGTAATGGGGGAGATGACCTGTGCAAGGAACTGCAGGCTACCCGGGCCACACATAGGGTATAGCCCCAGTACAAATTTACAGAGAGGCAGGTGACTGGTACCCTGGTGGAAGAACCCAGGAAGGGACCACACAGGTCCCTTGAAACATGATAGTGTTTTTATTTTGTATGTTCTTTGTTTCCCCCTTTTTGGAGGGGTTGAGGGGCAGGCCCAGGCGGTGCAGGCAGAATAACAGCAGCAGAGCTCTCTTGAGCTCAATTGTTGCTTGAGACCCGGGTCAGGCTTCAAGCCCTGGGGAAGGGGAGCCGGCCTCATTACCCATGTTAGACATCTCAGGCAACCCAGCATTATTCAAGTGTGTCACCCCTTTGGGAGCTTATACTCCAGAGAGAAGATGGCCACTCAGGCAGACGTAACCAGGGACATAATGGTGTCAGGAGCACAGCCAGGAAGACTGCACTGATCTGCTGAGGCTTGCTTTGAGGTCAGGGTATAGGGGAGGTTGGAGCCCCATGAAAGACCACCAGATGGACTCTCTGCCGCTGAGGGACCCCGGGTGGTCAGTCCCCACACTAATTGAATATTCAAAGTCATGGCAGGCAAGATTGGGGGAGACCGTTCCAGGAGTAAACATCTTCTCAACGGCCCGCAGGAAACAATAGGGCGAAAAGCACTGGCCTTCCGGGCCACAGCCACATGTGACTGGTTGTTTGAGGCCAGGCGGACACAGTCTGTCACTGTTTAGGTTGTTTAGTAGGGTCCGTACATTCCAGGATGAGAAGGACATTTGTGCTTCATTTGAACAATCCCCCTGGAAGCGGCTATCCAGCTGGGGAAGATAAGAAGGGCGCCTATATTTAGGGCACCTTTTCTAGCCCCCTCCTCTTGCAGGGTGAGCAGAGGGATCCTAAAAAGGCCAGCTCAGTCACAAGTGCAGCTGCCGAATGACCTTCTTGTTCCATTCCAAGACTGAAGCAACCAACACACAACCACTACCTACATGTGGATCTCTGATTAGGGACTTCTAGTGATCACTTCATTTGCCCTCATAATCACTTGTCCATCATTGCAGGACTTTGTAGAGGTTTATAAAGGGTATGGGTACTGGTGGCTGAATCCAGTGGAAGAAGCCTGAGAATGACTTGTTTTAGATAATATCTTGTTTGGATAGGTATTTGGCTGGGGTGTTGTGACCCCAGCACTCATTCCTGCCCAGGACTGGGGGTCAGATCTGATGATCTGTTTAGGTTCCTTCCAACCTTAAGCACTATGAAACTTTGAGGAGACTGTTGTGCATCGACAAGCACATGGACCTTGGTAGAGGAGAAACCTGTGTCCAGTGGCAAGGAGATTCAAAATGACTGGGGTTACTCTTCCACTGCAGCCCTCATCCGCCTTTGTATCCATTGAGAAGAACATCTTCTTCATCCACTGGCTCCACCACTGAGGTCTTTATACCACAACATGTATGACACAGAAAAGGAACTTCTGATTGCACCCATCTAAGGACCCTCTACACATACAGCTAAAGGCTATAACAGGGAGCTTAGAGCTCCTGTTATTTTAAAGGGAGAAACCGCAAAAGCTAGAGCCCATGCAGCTAAACAGGGGCCAGCTGTAAGAGGGAAGGTAACAAGGAGGCATTGCTGGTTATGCAGCAAGTGGCCCATCAAGGTAAAGTGCACACCTGCAGCCAGTCTGGGGAAGTCACCTGACCAGAAGGGGGCAGTACTTAATGTGTATATAAGCTCAGGGCCTGAGCCTACACAAGCCCTGAAGTAATATGTATGTAGATGCAGAATAAAGTATGTAGTGCAGGAGAGCCAGAGCTTGGGCCATGTCAGCTGCAGGAAGTACAGTGTGGGTGGGAAAACAAAGAATCTCTCTCAAGTTTGAGACACTCTATACAGTACAAAGCTCAAAGACTTACTCTAAATTATACTCCTACATACATTGGGATTTCAGCCTACTCTATTTTTCTCTAAACAATCTTTGTCATAAAACAAAAGTCACTTAATGTATTTAAAATGATCGGAATCAGCTTAGAGATATATTGTGTGTTTACTGATAAGTACAGTGTTTTAATTACTAAAAAAAACCTGATTTGTTTTTAACACAAGGTGTTCAGAGCAAAATTTACTAGCTTAGTAGTGTAATGCTACCCTACCCATGTTTTTGCAAACAGCAGCAAAAAAACCCATACACTTCTGATTCTATACATACAGGACATTTTAACCCTACTTTCTCCTCAAAAACTTTTTCTTTGATAACCTGGAGGTACGGGACAATGAGCGTTAAGAAGTAGCAGGCACCTGCTCAATTATAGTTATTAGGTTTCCTATACTGCACGCATCACCACAGCTTCAGAACACCTGTAAGGTTTTACTCTTCCTACCACTTACAAAGCAGAATTGCATGAGTAGAACATACATGATTTTTAACACTGCCCTTTATAAATTTATCATCCAGGAGTTTTTGCATTTAACATGACCATCAGTACCATACTGACTCAAATATAAGATGAAGTTTTTCCCTCCAATCAGCATGAAGGAAAAAGCTTCTTGTCTTACATTCACATACAAGGAAACCTCATTAAATACTTTGTCTATCATGAAACTGCTGCCAAAAGCAGCAAGTGCTCAATAAAGGGAAAAAGACAATGACATTTATTATTAAATGCAGCCAACACCAAACAGGACTATAAAACACACAGCTGATACTGGGCAAACATATGGATAGGAACCTTTTTTTTTCCCCCCCCCACAAGGCTACTTAATAAGATCTGTGATAATACCCATTACATTGAGGCCTCCTCAGCACTGGCTCTTTTTCAAGTCATGGTGAGCTACTACATTGCATACATTTTCACTTCTACCCACAGCTGAGATGTGCCTTTCCTTCCCATTTCCAATTATTCCTGTCTGTTCACCAGCTTTAAATATCACCAAACAGGGCCCTAAACAGTTCACCCAGAATATGGTAAGTGTGGCCCCACTCTCTCCATGAGGTGGAGCTGGACCAGGATGCTCTGCACCTCATCTGCACATACATTTCTGGAGCATCCAAGGACTTTGTGACAAGAACATGTGGTTCTAGTCTTAAGTGGGAGCTAATTAGCACATGAATCCTTTTTTTTTTTTGGCTGGGGTGTGGACGACAGGACAGTGCTAAGCATACTGAGCAGTGCTGAGTTGTGGGATCTCCATGGCTTGAAATGATGTTGCATCTGCTTAGGACCAGCCAGCTTAGGAGCTTTATGGCAAATCATGAGCCCTCTGGCTTTTGACTAATACCATGCACAGTTTGTACTATATATAAGTAGATACACAAAACTGGTGCTTGAAAATATTTATGGAGTACCTGTGGTAAAACTTGCAGCAGTTTCAAAAAATGGTAAAATGCATCAGTTGTGGATGAACTAAGTCTACGGGTACCCATAGTACAAAGTCAGTGTTTTCAAATTTGTTCCTCACTTCCATGTGCTCAGGGACAGCAGGGTCTGATAGCAAGCCAGGTGAGGGCAACAGGACAAAGAAGTTTGGGCGCAGAGGGCAAGGGGGAAACTTGATTCCCCCCTCTCTCAAATTTGTTTCCCTACTGGTTTGGTAAAAATTCAAGGCAAATATCCAATAATTAGATTCTGTACCTGGAAAACTATATCAATTTTATAATTTCTCCATATATCGAATTGAATTATTGGGAGGTTGTCGTATATTCAAGGCTGTCCTATATTCAAGTAAATATGGTATATTTCAGTTCTTTCACTGGTGACAGGCTCTGGGTAATAGCAAAAGTTACCACCTTGCTATTCTACTTTTCTGAAGCTCCAATCTGTCCAAATTATCACTCCTAAGCCCTGGCTACCTAGTGTAATACAGTCATATGTGGGGGTGGAGAGAGGCTAGATTACAATGAGGGGTTCCTCGAATCCTAAAAGGTTGATTATCACAGATCTACACAATTTCTGGATTTTTTTTTTAAATCCTTAAGGGCAGCAATCAGCAGAATGGAACACATACTACCAACTGGAAGTTACATAAAACACAGCAGTTAAATCTGACCAGTGTTCTTGGAGTTTCCATTCAGTTATTGACAGAGTAATGAAGGTCAAGGAAAAGACACTTCACCAAAGCAATAAGACAAGTACGACCAATCTCCTCTCTAGCTACTAATATCTTGTTCATGAACCTGTTAGATAGAGGGCATGAGACAGTGTTAGGGATGTCTTTGAGCAGGATATATTTTTTCTTTACTGGCCACCAACCAAGATAGCTGTGATGGAGACCTGCCACAACTTTTTAAAAAAAATCAGTTTATCCAAGACAAAGCACAAAGATTGGAGTTACCCTATTGGATAGGAATCCTGATCTAGGTCATTCTTGGTGGGGTTTTTTTTGTTTGTTTGTTTGTTTTAAATATTCTTAGACTGGTACCAAAGCAAGGCAAACTTTGCGAAATGCTGGTGTTTCTACACACTGGAAATGGGTTTGATGCTGCAGGATTCCCTGGTTTCTCTAAATCTCTGCATCCGCAATTATCAGCTTCATCCTCATAATAGAAGCCCAAATTCTTTCAGTGGAAGTGAATGGGTCAGCAGTTTCAAAGATGCCTAAAAGCATTTACAGTGGCTGTACTTCTGAACTACAAAACTTCAGGAGAACAAGTGTTAAAACCAGCCATTTTAAGGAGTTACCTTCCAGGGAGATACCTACCTGCAAACCTTTGTGCAAAAAGCAGTTCAAATACACCCAATGGCTGCCATCATTAGAGATGGAGAACAAAAGGCAGGAGGGTATAGAGATTTGGCCTGTGCTATTACTCAAAATCACTGACCTCCTCTTTACAACTGTGCAACTCTTTAGAAAGCAGCCTGAAGTAGGAACTTTGGCAGTAACAGATGAAGGACTGTAAGCTCTTCCTTTGTATTTCCTTTGATGTAAAGGCTTTAACTCAACCAGCACTCACTACCACTGACTTGGAACACTTAGGCTTTAAATCAGGGGCGGGCAATTATTTTGGGGAGAGGGCCACTTACTGAGTTTTGGCAAGACAAAGGCCACATGACAGGTAACCAAGGGCAGATAAATATTAGTTTTCTAAATTTAAGGGCTCCACAGGCTGGATAGAATGGCCTGGCAGGCTGCATCTGGCCCCTGGGCCACATTTTGTCCACCCCTGCTTTAAATACACTAAAGATGGGATGCTTGGTGAGGTACTAGCCTTTGTGGATTATCTGAACATGTTACAGCACTCTGGTCACAACGGACAATCAGAAGGAAGTAAAATGCTCCCTTATGGCTATGGGGGGATATTACAGAGGTTTATAAAATCATGAAGGGTGTGGGCCAAGTGAACTGTTGTTCACCAGGTCTCAGAATAAAAGAACTAAGGGGAGCTCACTGAAATTACTTGATGACAGGTTTAAAGCTAACAAGAAAAAGTGTTTTTTCCATAACGAGCTTATTTATGCTGTGCAATTCAGTCCCACAGGAGGTGGTGGAGACCGACAGCATAGATGGGTTCAAAAAGACTGGGTAAATTCATGGGTGATAGATCTATTAATGGTTATTGAACAGAATTGTTGGAGACTGGCATCTCTAAAGCAATAAATGGCAATGCCAGGGATGGTACTGAACAAGGGATAGATCATTCTAGCGATATTTGGTTTGATGCTCTACTTCTATAGCATCTACTTCTGCCACTGTCAGAGGCAGATATTGGGCTAGATGGACCACTAGTCTGGCCCAGCATGGCACTTATGCTCTTTTGCATACCACTCTGCCTATAGGAAAAAGATGAGAGAATGAGCATGATTAGACAGATATTGGTCCCATGGGTGACCAGATGTAGGGTGGCAGTCCACCCTACAGGCTAAGGCTGTATCCTGCAAATTTTTCTTTTTAGGCAATTATTTGAGAAAATGAGTGCAAGAGACACAGCATTTATGACAGAGGGAGCTACACTGTGACATTTATTTAGCAGCTACATTGAGAACAGGATACAGGTAATTAAAAATTGCACCTCCAAGGAGTCTAATAATAAAATAATTTCAATGCAGAAACCCAAAGTCCAAGGAACAGGAAGAGATCAATTTAGAACTAAAAATACATTAGAATGCTTTGGGAGATAGGATGTACTAATAGCATGCTGTTAGTGTTTACTGTTTCATATGCTACAAATTTTTCAGGAATGTTTCTTAGAAATTATTCATATACTTCACTGTATTTTTTTGATGAGACAGTACTTATATAGGGATTTGACCTTATTTCTTTAAAAATAGGGGGCGGGGGGAAATGCTGTGCTATATATTAGAGTAACACAAATGCCAAAGTATGTGTACACAAAGGGATATAAAAGAATCTAGTAACTGAAAAGGGCAAAAAAATGATACTGTAAAAATAGCACTGTGCAGTTACGTATTTATTCTCTCTGAATGCTTGTCTAAATTTCTGAGGTTACAGCAGTTTAATTGCTAGCAGTGACATTTATCCTGAAATCAATAATAATTCAAGCCGTGTTCCCTCAGCCATTTATGTCATCCCACCCATAACAAAGACTGTGGTTGGATTCCAGGTCTTGTAATCCAAACTGTATTGGGATGGACTTAGTATTTCACCTAAGAAAATTTAATCAAATTTAATAAAGTTGAAAGCAAGCTAACTTGCTGGAGTTTAGAGACAAATAAAGAACTTTATTTAGGATGGACTCCAGCTCTCCCTGTTCTTTGTTTATATCATACTCTCAGGTTTTTTTCCCCAAAGAAACTTGACATTTTTGGCAATGTCTTTTTGTAGAGTGTCAGTGTACCAGTTTGCAGGACTTGCGTATTCAAAGAAAAAAATGGTGACCACAATGATGAACAAAAAGAAACATCTGTGCTCTGGGTTATGACATGTAAAGTAGTGTCAGTTAATCATAAAAAACCCAAAAGATTCATGTTATGTCTGAAGCCAAGGTTGTTGGAATTTTAGTCTTGTTAGGCTTGTTTTGTTTTAAACAGAATTGGTTCTGCAGCACTAAAGAATTCCCATTCCATCACCTGCCAATTTTGGCATTAACTATTCCCTGTTGAGGATCCACTCCCACAGCTAAGTGAAATTAATCTATCATCTGTAGTTTATTTTCTGCTCTCTTGTATCCAAACTGCAACCTTGGCTAGAACACAGCGAAACATGGCCTGGAGTCAGAGAAGTATAGAGACAAGGAAGTGGTGAAGAGATGTTCTCTGGCGGGGGGCGCACAATCTAATCTTAGTATGTGTGGGTAACATCAGAGCAGGTGGTAGATAGTAGAGGGGAATGAATGAAAGACCACTGGAAGCTGGGAGAGAGGGAAAGGAAGAGATGAAATAATGGAATTCAGGAGCTTGGAGGCACAGTAGAGGATTTCTTCAGAACTATGGAAATAAGATGGCAGATGGAAGAAAGGAGCAAGAAAGAAAATATGGGGCAGATAAGGATTGTGTCAAACAGTCAGTTAATGGACTAGAAACTGAAAGAAGGAAGGATACCTCAAACTAAGATGGGGAAGACAAAGGGGAGGCTTAAGTTAAATAAAGTGTATAGCGATGGGAAATGGGTAGTGGTATGTTAGTACCAGGAGAAACCAATGCTTTGGAGTAATGGGTAAAATGCCAAGCAGCCGAGAGTGAGACTAGAGACTGAGGAGGGGTCCCACTGTGGGAACAGACCTCTTAACAGCAGAAATACCCTTTGCTATACTCTCCAGCTTCAGCACCATTGGGTGGAACACAACAGATTACTGGACCAATACTGTGCAAGTTATAGGCTGGAAGGCATATAAACTCTGAACACGAGATGAAGACCATATCAGACAGTGAGACTGACATTGAGCTGAGCTCTACTTTGGAGGCATAAGGTGCAGCATTTCTCGATCATGTCCAAAGCAAAACAGTAAATATTTGGGCAGACCCTGACCAAGAAAATGCCTAGCATTCTTGATCTCTATAACTCATAGAAGGGAGACATCTGTTGAAATAATTCACCAAGGTTTTCCATTACCGAGAGGTACATGGCCAAAAGGTAAGTCCAGTAGGAAGTGTGCCAGTTTTAGAAGCTGTTGGCACCTTTGCACACTGAAAAAGATCTTTAACCCTTTTCTATGGATGGATGGTATTGTAGCTGTACAGTTGGCCTGTGCAAGTAGGCAGCTATTTGATCCAACTTTGGATCTGGCCGCTTCAGGTGCCAGCAATCCTATCCGGGGCTCTGTACCGGGTTCCCACTTTGATCCAGCTGAAGTGGCTCCAAAGCTTTGGAGCCGCCTCAGAGATCCGGCCGTAGGGTATAATGGGGAATCAATTAGATAGCTATAACTTTGTTGTTTTTTGTCTTATGTCAATGAAACTTGCAGGGATAGTAGCCTCTGCTGAGAGCATGAAGCCTGCCAAGTTTCAAGAAGATCAGTGCAGGGATTCAGGGGGAACTGCACATCAAATTCTTGAAAGCAAAACTCAAAGTCACATCTATGTGCTACACCACAGGGGGGTCAAAACAGCAAGAATGGTGGCCCCTGCTGAGGCCACAAAGCCTGCCAAGTTTCAAGAGGATAGGTGTAGAGGTTTGTGGGGGGAAGTGCACCTCAAGCTGCAGACAAGCAAAACTCATGAGATGGGTGACACTGTTTTAAAGCACAGCAGGGTGACATCTGCAGGGATGGTGGCCCCTGCTGCGGCCACAATAGCTACCAGCTGTCGAGGAGGTAGGTGCAGGGGGTTCTGGGGTCCTGCACCTCTAGCTGCTGACAGGCAAAACTCATGACATGGGTGCTTGTGCAACTGACTGTCTGTCTCGGGGCAGGTGATTGTCTATTAATTACTTCCTCTTAGTCTGTGGTTTTGTAGGTGTAAATGAGCAGCAATTAAACACCTACAAAACCACAGACTAAGGAGAGGAAATAATCAATACAATCAACTGCCCCAAGACAGAGACAGTTAGTTGCACAAGCACCTGTGTTATGAGTTTTGCTTGTCAGCAGCTAGAGGTGCAGGACCCCAGAACCCCCCTGCACCTATCTCCTCGACAGTTGGCAGGCATCGTGGCTGCAGCAGGGGCCACCATCCCTGCAGATGTCACTCTGCTGTGCTTTAAAACACAGTGTCACCCATCTCATGAGTTTTGCTTGTCTGTAGCTTGAGGTGCACTTCCCCCCCAAACCTCTACACCTATCCTCTTGAAACTTGGCAGGCTTTGTGGCCTCAGCAGGGGCCACTACCCCTGCAGTTTTCACCCCACTGTGGTGTAACACATAGATGTGAGATGAGTTTTACTTTCAAGAATTTGAGGTGCAGTTCCCCGAATCCCTGCACCGATCCTCTTAAAACTTGGCAGGCTTCATGCCCTCAACAGAGGCTACCATCCCTGCAAGGTTGATTGGTTTCATCCCTGAAAGTTTCATTGAAATCAGGAAAAAAAACCCCTCAAAGTTATAGACATTTCATTGATTCCCCATTATACCCCATGGCTGGACCTCTGAGGCAGCTCTGAAGCTTTGGAAAGCCTAACAAAGCCAGCGTTTCGATAAGGACATGTTGCTTTGGACGCTGAAGCATCCAAAGCTTCTCCAGATCTGAAGCACAGAGGAGAGGGGAAAGCACTACCATCTCACTAGGTGCAGGCAGTTGCGAGAGATCTATCAGCTTATTAACTAACAAATAAATTAGATTTCAGTGGAGGAGGTAAATCTGAAAGAGCCTGGAGCCATTTATTTCACCAAGTCTTTGAAACAGCTAAAGTTGTCTGCCTACAGTTCTGCCTTATCAGAAGAGGAGGAGAGAAGACTGCCTTATCAGCAAAGAAGACAGTTACTGGGTTACAGTCTTAAAGCACCTTCATCTCCGCAGGTGGGCTGGGAAAGTCCTCCTGTTCCAGGGATAGGAAGCCCAAAAATCACAGAGTATAGGTTAGCCTGTGATACTGAACCAGATAGTAAGATCAGTACCCGACATTTCCTTAAATGAAAGTTCAAGTCCACACTGGAATGTTTACAAATGGCCCCTGAACCAATTGTTGGAAATTTGGAGATCTACTGATTCTTGTAGAAGGGAGTTCTATGGCCAAGAAAGCTGTATCCAGATTCTTAATCCTCTTTTGAGTGGAACAAAAAGGATGACACTGCAAGTTTTTGCAGGCCTACCAATAATAATGAAAACACTTAGAACTGTCCAGTTATCCAGAAACTGAAAACCCAAACATTTTCTAGTACCCTGAAGTGCTTTAGAATACCCTACATATGATAGATAGATATATCTTGGCCCTTCCCAGTACTGTGGCAAGGAAGTTTGGCAGGTGGGGTAAAACACACAGCAGCAGCCAGCCTCAGCCCACGAACAGATCCAGGGGCACGTGCCCCCTCCCCCCTCCCCCAGCTTGCCTGGGAATGCACGCAGTGGCAGGAGCCACCCTCCCTCTGCCCCTGTGCACCCCCAAATGAGCGACTTATAGCTCTGCCCTGCACTCTGCCCCTGCTGGGCAGTGCCTATTGGCACCCCTTCGCTGTGGTGCCTAGGGCAGTCACCCTGCTTGCCCCCGCCCCTTTCTACAGCACTTCTTTCCCAAACATATATAACATTGTACATATCTAGTTCTGGTTCCATGAGACCTCATCAAATGGAAAGACATTTCTAGCAGCTGGGTGAGTCATATTGTTTGAATACACTGGCAAATTCCTAGTTCAATCACACTGCTTTACTACCTATAAAATATTACTTAAGATAATAAGCAATTCCAGCGTGAAATGAGGCAAGTCACCTGCCATAGGTATTACCCAGCGTTTCTCTCCAGTTTGACAACTTGCCTGTCCTGTCCCTAGAAGATCCAATTTTTCAAAAAAGCCCATAGTGGCTCATAACAAAAGTTGTCAAAGTATCCCCTTTTTATAACAAGAACTATAAAGGAACATAGTGACCTTCACACAGAAACTTTTCCTCTGTTTTACTACATACACTAAAATCTTACTCGCATATGCCATTATGCTTACTGCTGGTAAGCTTTCCCTAACAAACAGCAACATCTGCTCATATTACACATAGGAGAAAACAGAATTTAAGTATTTGACTACATGGGAAAAAAGAACACTTAAAGACATAAAATTGCTATTAAAATGTTTACTACACTTAAGATATGTTCTAGAAAAGCAAGGTTAAAGGCATACATATGATCCCCATTCCCCAAGGAATTAACCCAGCCTTGTCTCATCTTTAGTGGAAGTCAGTTCAGGCAGCTGACTTTTTGGCAGAGGCCATGGCCAAAGATTTAGTTTAATCTGTTGTTCATATATTTGCCAGATGTCCATCTCCAACATACATCCTCCAATTTGGATTGGAATACTAACCTGACCTTTTGATCACTCAGTTTCTTCTCTGGGGGCACTGGGTCACTGTTGCTGGAAACAAATGTAAACTTACAGCTTCATTTCCGATGTATTTTAGGGTACAAGGGACAGTAGAGATGCAGCTAAGCACAAGCATGGACAAAAATGTCACAATGTTGCTTCTATTATGTGACTAACAGCTGTCTCCAAGATGCAGGATAGCCAAAATTTTTCTACATTTAAGTGAAAACTTCAACAGTCCAATTTCTCCCTCCTATTTCCATCAATGAAAGCACATAGACTTCTCTCTTTTCATCTGAAGTCTGATTATTTCGGGTGCAGACAGGTTTTAGAGTATATTTACACAGCAGTCACTGTTGTAACTGCAGTTTGGTATAGATAAATTAGCTAGCCTAGATACTAGCAACTTTTGCAGTACAAAGCTAAAGCAAACATTTGCCTGAAAACCAAGTTAAATAACTGGGGAAGAAGCCCAAGAAAAGCACTGTGCCAATGCAGCTAAACTGCTATTGCTACCCAGCTTGTATAGTTAGCTCAGATACATCCACACTACATTGAAGTCAAAGCTTTATATAAATATTGCATTGTTCTTTTATCCACTGAGTAATGCTACAAGTTATTACAAATGGTACAGAATACCTTCTCCATCTTTTCCTCATAAATATCCTTAACTGAGAAACCTCTTTAAATTTACACAAAATGACAACAGTTTACCTTTGGCAGAGTAATATGAAAAAATATAATGCGACTAGCTGAGAAAAATACAATGACACCATTCTACAATGTGTAGAACAATAAGTCACAACTTTAAAAGTAATTTATTATGCATGTTCCATTTAAAATTCTACTGTTGGCAGACTTTAATAGAAACAATAATTTGTTATTTACAAAGTGAGACTACTGGGCAAAGACTACGTTAGATACAGTAAGTGACAGAATACAATCAAACACTTGATGAAACAATTTACAGAATACATTTACAAAATGTATATGTATACATTTGCAATATATTTATGCAAAATGTATATATACATATAAATTTACAAAATGTGTGTGTATAGATATGTAGAGCACTGTATCTATATTTCACAAATGCAATTCTCAGAAGCTGATGTAAAACTAATGTAATAACACTCCACTTTCTTTTCTGATGGCTCTTACCTTAGTTGTACAAGAAAAATGAATCTGGGACTATATAATAAATTTGAAGGATAATCCTCAATTTTTTCAATAAAATATATGAATTATAGGGATGGCCCAGAGATCCAGATAGACTTACTGGACTCATGCTAACTAAATGTGAACCATGGGTGTAACTTTAGAACAATATCATCCCTGGAGAACCACAGTTCAGAAGCATTAAGACAATATTTCACAACTGGATTGGGCCAGATTCTTCACGCAGGGAAGCGTCTGAAACACACCTAACATACATACAGATTTGTTGCAACTGAAGTTAATAATTTTGTATATTCCTGTTAAGTTTTCACAAAATACTTTACTTAAAACAGAGTAAAAATATTTCACTTGCCTTAATCTGAATGTATATAAAAGAATATAAGTACAACACCAGTTTATCATTGTGCTGTGCTTTTTTCTTTTCCCTTTAAGTATTCAATGAGTTTGAGGTTTCAGAAGAGTGGAAGTAGAGTGTCTGCCAGTTGCAAATAAATGGACTTTACAACCAATCAGACTTTGCCAAAAGCTTGGCAACCAATCAGAGCAGAGATTATAGTAATAGCACTAGACACATTGACATATGCAAAACATGACCATGCAAATCTCTAAGTGTTTTTTTAGCTAGTGGCTGTCAGTCAAACAGAATGCAAGGATTCATCCAGTCTACAGTTATAGGATTTCCCCTTTAAACAGTGGTTTTCAAAAGAAACCTACAGAAGCTCTCAAATTCTTTTTTTCAAATGCATCCCTGGTTTTTCCTTTCACCTCTACTTTGACTTCTCAAAGAGAACAGTTCTCCTAGTTAAACTTGGGCATTAAAAAGTCACTTAAAAACATACAATACTATGTATACAGTCCTTTCAGTCACAATTCTTTCTGAAATCAAGAGGAATCTATCAGGGTTTAGGTATTCCCTGAAGGAAGCAGCAGTAGCTTGCAGGATGGTGATATTAGAACCTGAGGTTACATGTTGGTTTTTGGCATATGACGCTGAGTTAATGATAGTGGCCAATCAAAATATAGTAATTTACATAATCATGGAGAAATAAACCCCCTCAGCCACATTGCAGGAAACAGCATAACTGAAAAGTAACTGTTTAGAGTAGGGGTGTGTGAAGCAGGCAATTCAATTAGTTGATTCAGATCACTGTCCCCAATTTGATTTGGCCAACTCCGAATCTGAAGATTCAAAGCTGATTCAAGGAATCGGCGATTTGGATATGGACACAGTTTAAAAAAATTTTTCTTTGTACCTCAATATACCAGTGTGGCTTGCTCCCACAGAGCATCCCACAGGAGTGCGGGAGGAAAGTGGAACAAAAAGTACTTTCGAGTCTACTGCCAAGCACATGGGGGGGACCCCTCGCGGCCCACCCAGCTCGGCAATTGGCTGTGGGGGGACCCTGGGTGCACCTCCAGACCCAGGAGGCACCAGTCACTGAGCAGGAGAGGTGTGGGGCAGGGGCCCCAGCATGCTCCCCAGTGTACCCAAAAGTGGACCGGAAGTGCTTACAGTCCACTTCCGGGTCTACTGCCAAGCATGCTGGGGAGTCCCCTGCACTCCCGTGGGGGACACCGCAGCATCGCAGCATACGCCCCAGCATCGTAGCATTCACGAGCTGCCTGCTACCTAGAGGTATGCAGAAAGAACATTTAAAGCTGTGTCAACATCCAAATCTCTGAATCTTTCCAAACAGATTCAGAAGGCTCCGATTCAATTCGGTGAGATTAAAGGGTCCTCTAATTCAATTTGGATTCGGAGATTTGGCCACCAAATTGGGTCAACTCTCTGATGAACTGAATCAGGGACCGAAGCTTTGCACAGACCTACTGTTTAGTTACAATGAAGTCCCCATGATCTCTGACCTCTGCCCCTCTTGCTCTCCTTCAAGAAAACCACCAAGGAATAAACACTTAATTATTCAATGAAACATATTGATTCTAGACAGTCAAATCTGGATATTATTTTTTCCATGTAATAATAACAGTCTCAGATTTGATGCAAAATAAATTGCCTTCCATAGTTTTTAAGGCAGAAAGAGATAGTTAGCTGTGTTTATCTGAAGTCAAACAGAAGGTAGGGCCATGCATTCTTCATTCCTTCTACAGGATGAGAATGCACAAGAAAAAGAAAAAACTTGTTTCAAATATTATCATCTCACTAAGTAACACTAATTTTTTGGGTTAAGATTTATTTACTCATTTTGAAAATGGAATGAGTGTCACAATGAAGAAAACCACATTTAAGTATGGAAAGTAGAATATTATTGTAGGTTTTACCTGTTTTTCTAAGTGGAAAGTCATCTTTGGAATCATACATCCCCAATACAGGGTGGTTATAGGTGCCTGATACTCCACTTTGGGGAGGTGAACTCTGGTCAAGAGAACTATGCTGTGTTTTCCTGTACAGAAAGTAGAAAGAAGTAGACAAAATATTACAAAACTGTAAAGAAATTTGGCATAGAATAATTTTCTCACTGTTATATTAAAATAGTCCTCTATTGACCTTTCAAACCATGGCAATCCATTTGTAACAAACAATCCTGAACAAAGGAACTATTTCTTTAAAAAAAACAAACCCAAAAAGCAACCAGACCTTTTGCTCACTTGTTTCCTGTTGTTTTCCTTGTACTAATTCCTTCTTTACATAAACATCCAAATACAACAACAGATTTAAAATCTGAGACCTTGATTTGGCAAGACAATTACACATATGCTTAAGTTTAAGCACGGGAATAGTCCTGCAACATAAGGCTCCAATTCAACTAAGTATGGCAACCATGTATACTTAAGAATTATGTTAAATTGTAGTCAATTTAATCAATAAGAGGAATCATACTGCAAAAGTTAAGCATATTTAAGTGCCCTCTTGTACTTTTCCTTGCGTTTCAGTTTAGCAATGGTCAACAAAAAGTTTTGGCATAAAAAAAGTTTACTGTAAACACTTTAGCTATCATCTGTAAAACCCACAACAACAGCAATGTTGGATAGGTGGTCCTTCTGGATTACTCTGCTGAATCGAGGTATAGGTACTTTGCAGGGTTAGCACCGAAGGACTCAAAACTGTTCAGGACCATCTTTTTAAAGATGACAGTTTATAGCTTTGTTTGAAAAGACTGTTGGAAGTAATTTATTCTGTTTGCTAAAGATATTAAATGATTAATGAATTTTCCAATCTTCCACAACTACACTGGCTGTATTTTTTTCTATTTAGTGACCTTTACCAAGTTTGCCAATTTATTTTCTGGGAAGTATATGAACTGATGCTGAAACCTGACCAGGACAGAATTCTGGAAATCTCTGGACTTTCCAACTTAATAAGTTTGACAACTTAACAAAATGATCCCATTAATAGCTAGAGATTATAGACACACAGCTATCAAACAATTTTACAGAGAGAATATTACTTAATCACTGTATTCTTTGTTTAAAATATTAAATAATTTAATGAGAATGCAAAATAAGCACCTGGCTATAGAAACATTCAGTCCTCCCAGTTATACTCTTATTCATTAATCAGGCATTCTAGAAGAACTTGATTAAAATATTCTGCAAGTAAAATATCCTTAGGGAAAGACATTTATTGTAGTTCCAACTTCAACATTAAATAAACCATCCAATTTCTTTAGCAGAACATCTAGGAAGTTAAAATAGTGAGAAGCATGTTTCATCAGGTTTATAGTAACCAATGTACTAAAATGTATAAATTTCAATCGAAATGTGAGGAACTGATTATCAAAAGCTGTCAAAAACCCAAAATGAACGTTTGTAATTTTTAAAGTTTTTTTAAAGTGCATTTATTTACTAAAAAGGCTACGAAATATGCAAGTTAGAATGTTCTACATGAATATCCTTCCCAAACAATTTAATGTAATATTTATTTTTAGTTCCTGCATTTGAAGATTTTATGGAAAATTTACAACAGATCTGCAATACTTTCACATTATATTAATACATGCACATTTTCTATTTCTTTAACTACATACATGCATACACAGTTCACTAATACACTCGATCTGAATTAAATCATATTGCAAAATGTCTAAATCCTCCACAATGCAGAATTAGTTCTCTCTAACCAGTTCCATCCATTTTATTTGTAGTTGACACCAAAAGATATTTTATAAACAAAGTTCAAATGCCTGAAGCACAGATTACTACCAAGAGGTACTAAAATTGATTTTATTATGACTTAAACTACACCATCATGAAGAGTAAGCACACTGTAACTACAAAGCCCTGTTTGATGCATCTGGATTTGTTGAATCATGGATACTCAATATTGCAAACTTTCACCAGCCATAATTGTTTGCAGTGCTGGCAAATATGACAATAAAGCTATAAGCAGACATCATATTATCCCAGGATAAACCATTTTATCCTGGGACAAACTGCAAAATTGTTTAGACATTCATGTCTGTTGTCCTGGGATAAACCTTGAAAAGATAAATAGGATAAGAAGTACTAACAGTTTATCCTGGGACATTGCAAAGTGTATCTGAATGGTCATCCTGAGATTGCATCAATGAATCCATGGCAGAAAAGCAACACGTTCAGCCACTCAGTACACCCTGATTAATGGGGCACTGTATACACGTCAGTCCTGGACTATTTCTGTTCTAGGACACACACAGGCACAACTTGTCCAACAACGACTGCAATGCTGTTCCTACTATAAAATCTTACACTGGTTTCAACAAACTGCATGGCTCTTATGACTATATGTCAGCATACCCTTCAGAGATTTTCAAGTCTGAGTCTGATAATTGACTGCACATTCAAATATAAAATTGCACATTCAAATTCAAATATGCAAGTCTCCAAATACATAATACACCTATTATTTGCAATGTGTGATCCTTCAAACAGGTGTGCATAGTAAGGGGATATGCTACTTCAAACACACACACCTGCGGTCATTTGATTTGAATAAACATTCAGCTGCATGCATCTCTGGTAGAGTGTTGCACATGTAGAGAATACAGGCACCTGTGGGTTTGACAATCTCACTCAATACAAACACATAAGTATGTCAATGTCACTTACTAAAACAAAAATACAGTCAAGCTTCCTTTCTTGTCTTCCTTTTTTCAGTAGCAGACACGTAGAATACAACAGCAACATGATACACATGAGAACCTCCTTGGGAAGTCTGTAGCAGACCCTCTAATGCCCTGTCCATATCACAATGAAACCATCATAACCTATATTATGATGTGTTCAAGATGATACAACAAACAACAAGATTGTGTGTGGCAAATTAATTTTAAAATGGTGAACAACATTATTGACAACACATTTTAAAAATAACTACTAAGACAGTCACTGTGTTAATCTGAAATCAAGGAGAAGGCAGGGTAGATTTGCAGTTTACAGACTAAATTAGAGAGATAAATAGCATAAGCTTCCATGAGCTAGAGCTCACTTCATCAGATGCTGTGAAAAGACATGCACAGAGGACTGTACATAATAGAGAGAGTTATTTGAATACAAAAGTTATAAAGGGAAGGGGAAGGGGAAGAGGGCAGTACTGAGAGAGGCATACAAGCAAAGAGCCCATAGGAACAAAGGGATCAGAAAAACTAATTCAGGTAATGTGATAAATATGCACAGTCCCTTGCTTAAACCATATACAACACAATCCAGTCTGTGTATGATTTCTTGTTCTACAAATTTCTGTAAAAATCAGTTTCTAAAGGTTTGATGCCTAAGAACAGAGACTCTAAGGTCAGAGATGGAAGGTCCAGGGAGCTCAAAGTGTTCTGCCACCGGCCTTTGCATCTTTCTAGAGCTGATGTCAGATCAATGTTCAATTCTGATCATTACCTACACCTCCCAGCTTGAACACTTTAGACCATTAATAACCTCCAGGAAAAAGACAACCATCTGAAGGTAGTCATGGGAGACCATTCTGTCCTGGTTTACAGGCAGCCCCACAACCTCAAATGGCATCTCTCAAGCAATAAACTACATAATTTCCATTCTCATCAAAGCACTATAATTTGCAGCAGACCCAGATGTCTGTTACGCTTGAACAGCAACACACACCACATCACTGGACCAAATAACATCGATTATAACATCCAAGGTGCTTCAACTCTACCAATGTTATACATACCATCTGCTGCTTAAAGGGCCCCTCTACATGAAAGAACGAATAAACGCCAATCTAACATCAGTTCCAGAAAGTCATGCATGTCCGTGGCAGAACACTTTAACCTCCTTGGACATTCCAGATTTAGGTGCCTATTGATCATTTTCTATCATTATTTTGGACCCCAGTACTCCAAAGATCCTAGTCTTTTCTTTATCTGGCCCTTGGTCAAGAGGTTATTATGCTGTATGTGCCACACAGAGCCTGTCTAATACACACAGGCAGTACTGCAGGCCATATCTTTGATATCTCTCTGCCAAATGATATTGCCTCTTTCCCCTAATGGGAGAAGCTTTCAGCCCACCTAGCCCACACTCCTTATTCATTAAGGGGTTGGTAACCTATAGCCTGCAGGCTGGATTGGGCTCTCAAACAGGTCCAAGACAGTATAGAGGATAGGCAATACAGAACTGCGCTGTACCAACCACCCCCTCGAAAGCACTCCCCTCTACTAAGGAGCCTTTTGCTGCTTTGCATGTGTGCTTCCCTAGCTTACAGGGGTCAGGAATCTGCAGCAAGAGTGCCAGCTACCCGCTGCTCTGGGGGAGGATGGAAACTTTCAGCCCATAGCCACAGTAAGGTCATAAGCTCTGGCCTGTGCAGGCAAAAGGCTGCTGACCTCTATTTTAGGCAAATCCCACATTACTCTATTTCCTTGCCATGATTCCATTATAAGGATATATGTGGCAGCTTGCCTGGCTGCTTCCCTGTGGTTCTACCCTGGGGATGGAGGCATTACCAAGCAGCCCAGTAAATGGACTCACTGTGAGCCTAAAACATGCCATAAATGAGAGGAGGCCACAAAATTAAGGGCACCAAGGTCTAAGAGAAATACACCAATAGCATAGTTAATTAAAAGACAAAGATTTCCCTTTCAGACCTCAACAGTTTACTTTTTTTTCAACACAGAAAATACACGTACAATCACAACTACACATCAGATTTTCCTGAGGCCACAGGATCAAAGTGATCAAAATTCTGGAATTAAAATGTAAAATCACTCATTAGCCTTCATTCCACTATTGACTTAATGCTATTTTTGCATAATAAAATCTAGGCATTTTAACCTAATGGGAAAGTGAGAATGTAGCTGTTCATAGTTGCGTGTTTTTAGGGTCATTCCAAAATTTCTTGGTCACTCATGCAGCTGAGCAGAATACTGGAAAATCAACTCTGACTGAAAAATAATGCTAGCTTCCAGTTTCAAACAGAGTTCACCTCTTTCATATTATCACCAACTGTTGATTTAGCAGTGGATCTTAAATACTGCTACTACATAAATCATCCATGTGTTACTATATGAGCCTGTGTGATGACACTACACAATTATACTATCATAATTAATGCAAAATAGTTTTAATCTAACCTGCGATGTCAAAAGCTAAGTTTAAAAAGCACATCAGATTTTTCTCTTACCATCTCAACATATCCTTAGGGATTGGTGCTATGATTCGACTGCTTTCCATATTTCTGTATGCACTTCTGTATTTCCAAACATTGGAATTTCATTTAAGATTAAGATTTAACTCTGAATTTCCTGAGCTTGGAACTCTTGCTTCTGATATGAATTACATAGGATCCATAACTTTTTTTACCCTTAAATTCCTTATACATTTGTAAGGTTAATTCAAATTAAATATAGTCTTTATTAAGAAATTTGTATGGGATCACTGAACAAGTCAGCCAAAATGCTATCATGTGATATTTCTAATATTCTGATCATGTTCCATATCAACCTCTAAGACTAACTTAAGGCAAGATTTATCCATGGGTTCTAGATGTTCTAGTCCATTTCTAGAGCAGCAAAAATAGCCAGAGTATGTTAGTCAGTTTTCTCATTCTTCTGATCCCTGCATTCTCCTACATGCACATCCCAATTTCCTCCTCTCTTTTACACATACCCTTGTGCACATGTACACTAATTTCTTCCTTCCATTCTGAATGCACACAAGAGTCTGCTGTGTGCGTAACTGTTCAACCATGAGGTAGGGGTAGGAGTAACTTTTTCTTTGGAATCTGAAAGTTTCAATGTGGATGGAGTTCACTATCACAGCCTAACAGCATGGGTAAAAACTACCGTGAGAGGATGGTATCAAATATTTCCCCTCATTCAGATCTTGTTCAATAGAAATGGTTCAGGAAGTGAAACAAGGGAAAGCTAAGTTATGGCAGCCAGGAAGCTGCCTCTAATATTTTTCACTGCAATGAGTTTCTTCTCTTTTTAAGAAAAAACTATGATCCTCATCTGTAATAGGTTAATCTACATGGAAGCATCTCTGGAGAAACAGAAGGTCAAAGCCCTCAGATGTTTAATTAGTTTTACTCACTGAAGCCCAGACAAACCAGGACAATGACAACTTCTTTTCAAAAAGAGGCTAGTAGGCCTCTGCTCAGACCACAAGCATCAGGAGATGGTTTCTTGATTTTTTTCCCCTTTCAGTTCTACCCGTCATGGTCTTTCTCCCAACAATGACTAATGTACAAGTAAACAGGTCAATTATTTTCAGCTACATCAGGAGCCTTTGGCTCTGCTGAGTGAAACATACATTTCTGGTTTGTTTATATATTTATACCCTTCTGCAGACACAAGTAAGCTAGAAAAGGATAGACTGTGCTTTTACCCCTAAGAAAAACCATACTGAATCATTGTTGGAATCAACTCATTCAGATGTAAATACAAATCATTAACAAATAGGAGATATTATTTAGGAATGAATCAAAGCAGCCTACAGCCATCAAATGAGTGTATTCTATTTTTCTCTTCATAATACTACGCCAATATCACTTTCATATGAAACAAACCACTGAACTTTCTCTGTGAAATATTTGTAAAGGAGGGGGGGGGTTTGGTCCTTATTTGAGTCTAAATCTTAAACAAAATTAATCTTGAGTATTAAAATAATTGAGAAACATGGATGTCTGTCTATAACTTGGCTTAAAGAAATCACTTTTCTTTCATGTGACAATGCCAATTTTTTTAAGCACATGATGATACAATAATCACAAAGCAAGGAAAACCATATTCACAATTTTATGTCCAAATTTTGCAGCAGCTGATTGCCTCAGGTGTAGTATTGTGCAAATCCAACAGAATTTCATTAAATGCACAGAGACAGTATTCAGGGGTGATGTGGTTCACCAATGCAATTTTCTGCCCAAATTGTGCACAAATTTTCATGTTTAGTTCTGCTTATCCCCTCAATACTGAGTTGGCAGATGCATAGTGAGGTTCCAATGTTAGGTCTGAAAGATCTGTAAAGCTTTGTTGATATTCATTTGTCTTCATGATCATTGGCTGTGAGGTCTAAAGGACAGTTTGGTGTCATCAAGCTGTAGACTATTTAGCATTATCTGGGGTTCAGCACAAGAAGGCCAATTGTGCTAATTAACACCAGGTGATACAATCCTGCTCAAAATGCCTGGTTTGGAATGGTTGGTAGTCAATAGTTAGTGTCTTCAGTAAAGGGCTTTCAGCACTAAAAATTCTTTCTGCATCTGGTGACACTTTCAAGGCACAGTATTTTCAAGTACGTACATGACTGATGTAGCAAATCCTTAAATTTTTTTTATTAACACTACACGGCCACAGAAATTAATTTGAAGGGTACAATTTGAATATTTTAAAAAATGTAATATTTTAAATAACCTGAATGCCAATTATATGAATTGTAATGGTAATTTTTCCATTACCCCAGAGACAAACTTCCCATACTGAAGACCACGTGATGAATTAAAGAATTTTAGCTGCCCGGTAGAGATTGATCTGTAGGTATGATTACACAGAATAATCAACTTTGAGTAGCCACAGAAAAAATATCTATCAAAGTGCTCTTAGGAGAAACAATTTTGTGGACAGTTACAGTAGAGTGGGGGTTACTCTAGACCCTGAAGGGGCTGCGAATCCAGGGATGGGGTGTGCAGTGATAGTGTTAATCCCTAAACACAGCAGATCAGAGAGCCACGGTGAATAATATCGCCATCATGCACTCTGCCACCAAATTCTGGGGTACAGAGTCTGACCAGGGCTCATTTCAGCAGCAGCACAGCAAGCAATGGCTTTATTAACTCCTGTGGCTCCATGAGCTGACATTGTCTGAGGCACTCATGGTGGTTAATGCCAATGCTGCTCATCAGACTGCTAGACGCAGGTCCAGATCTAGCCTACAACGAGTTCTACAATCCAGTTCTAGCCCAGAGACTAAATGAGTTTGACATCCCTGAATTAGAGATGGCATACATGTATCATTTAGTGTAACGTAACAGTATTTGAAAAGAACATATCTGAAATGTCAGATAATTCCTTTCACAACCACTACAATTTACAATGCATCTACCTAGAAAAAATGAAGCCATATTAGCACCGATTGGTAACATATAGCTCTTTTATTAAAAATGCATCAGCCCCTTTCCCTACCTCTCTAATAACTGTAAACAAAGATGGCACTGGCTGAATCAAGATGACAAGCCCAGTACCACTTACCCATACCAGAAGCGGGGATCACTCGAAATGCAATGGTTGAGATTCCGGTGTGCCAAAGCCTTCTTTTTATTCAAGACAAACTCTTGTAATTTCATTTTTACTTCTGTGCTTGCCACTGCACCTGAAAGAGCAAAAAATGAACAGAGGATATTTAACCAATATCATTTCAGTGAAAGCATCAGCGAATTAAAATTTAAATACCTTGTGATGAAAGTTTCAAAAAGATTTAGAGCTAAATCTTTGACTCTGTAGCCAATGGAAAGGCATTTTTCCTAAGAACAAGAACAAAGTGCCTCCAGTAACGAGCTCTTCTCTACTATCTGGATTTGAACATAACTGCAATTTGTTTTAAAATGGAGATTTAATCAGAGATATATCATTTACTAAAAAAGCTTTCTAAAGAGGATTTTATACTTGCATAAAAGTAGACTTAGAATATAACACTTGTACTAGCATTCTAGCTTTCTTTTAATCAAAGGTGTTTAAAAAGAGGGGTCTTGTGCATACTCAAGATTTTAAATGTCACATCTGCAAGCAAAAGGGGAAATGAAACACGTCTCATATGCAGACTTTGTCTTGAGAAATTCTGCAAATAAGGATCTCTTTGTTCAAAGTATCTATGTATAATAAAAGCTACATAATATTCCAATTCATTTACAAGCCTGCAATCCACTTCTTCAAATAGAAAAAAATCTAGTATTAAAAAAAAAAACCCTAGTAGTTTCAAAGCATAGTGTTTAAATGTCAACTATATGATTTCTAATCATTACTTACTCCACAATAGAGACTGGTCTGTTTCACTATGAAGATGGATTAAAATTATCATTCAGTTGTCAGAAGAGATTCTCAGACAGTATTTGTGATGGGGTAGTGCAAACAAAGTTTGGCAATCAGAGCATGTGGGAAATGATGGCTCAACTATACCACAGTGTAAACCAAAAATTCCAAAGGAAAATATCTGGGCTGCAAGAAAATTAACTGGATAGAAACACACTACCATAACAAGGGTAAAAAAACTCAGCAAAGAAGCTTGTTCTGTCGTACTTTGTGTCTCCTGAGATGTACTCAATATTATGATGCCACTTGACAAGCAGGAAAAAAACCCAACATTTTTATTTGACCATGAAAAAACACACTCCTTGCAGTTTCTTGCTCAGCACTATTTTAAGATGCAGCACTGCTCAATATTTTAGACAGTCATAAATAGAAATTTGCTGTCTGGAACATGTCTCATTGTTTCTACATAAAGTAGTCCAGGCAGGTACCCCAATGAAGAAGTTAAAATGAGTAGCTGTATTTGAGTTTCTAGAGACAGACAGTATAATGGAGAGGATAAAAGGGGGTGGGGTGGAAGAAGCAACTGAAAATGCCAAGCACAAGGCATTGTCTGTCCAAATAATATTCTCTTATTCAATCAGCTAACGTTTTATAAGTAATCAAATGCGGCTGCATTCTGGTAGGTTAAAGATGACATTAAGTAGGAGGCACTGAGCCAAGTATTTATTGGTCATGAGATTTACAAAAACCTCTACTAGCAATTTATTCTTTTCCTTTAATTAGAAGTGGAAAGACACTACATGGATATAAGATAAAGAAATAAAAGCCTGCTATTCTGTCCAATGCTGGAGACATAAGCAAATAAAAAAAAGATCCTGGCATCATTTTAAGATGAGAAGCTTTGCAACCCTTCCAACCCATTTCCCAACTGCCTCAACTGACAGAACCGAGAGATTTGAGAGGGTCTGAAATAGACCTCCCATCATCTTCATTTTATGGTAAAGCATTCAGAATTAGTCCATAAGGTTGGGTGCACATCAGTTCTATTCAGATTTCTGTTTTTACACATTAAAAAAGAGTATACACAGAGATATAAGAACTGGGTAGTCCTTTTCTCTATATAGTTTCGTATCAACTATTCACTTCTGAATGACTTTACATGAATTAAAAAAATATTCCATTCTCTACTTATAATAGATAATATTAAGTGAGAGATAAAGCACGTTTGAAGAAATGTATATATTTTTTTTAATCAGACTAAATCACAACAAATCATGTAATAACCAGGACAGAATTTAACATCACTTCAAACATTTCACTTGTTTACAGACTTATTTTTTTGGTTCCCAACACTGCACTGAGACAGGTTCTTTTGTGCCATCACTAAAGTGAGTGAAACCGGGTAAGTTTTGATAACAGAAACACTATACTGAATTAGATGCAATGCAATCTAAACTTTTTGGGACATGGACTATTGATACGTTTGTCTAGAAAAGCAAAACCCTGAGCTTTACTGGGCCCATCTACACACTCCTCTTTTAAGCAAACTTAGCCTAAAAATTGCCATTTAAGGCACGTTAAGGGGAGGGGGGTGTCTACATGTGTGTGCCCTTTAATACACCTTAACCATGGCAATTTAAAACTACATAAGCCTAAATTTGATACTTGCATAAAGCAGGTATCCAATTTAGGTGTGAATAGCAAAGTCACATTAGTACATATGTAGATGCACTAAAGTGCATTAAACATGGTGTGTGTCAATGAACACAAATGATGTCAATGCACACTAGCGCATCTGCACGTGCGCTAATGTGACTTTGCTACACGCTCCTAAATTTAACGCACCTTGGAACCAGCTCTTGCTGGGAGACGCATAAGTGCAAGCTCATCACACCCCTTAAGAGCGAAGACCCCTGGCAGACACTAACCTGACCCCCAGCGTGGAGCCGGGAGGTAAGTGGGGCCTGCAGTGGGTGGGCACTAGCTAGAGGTGGCAGCTGAGCAGAGCCAAGGACAGGCACATCCCCGCCCCTCCCCTGGATCCTACTTAGCCCAGCCCCCAGGGACCTGTGCAACTGGAGCTGCACAAACAGGCATGCTCTCAGCCCAGCATGCAAGTGTGGGAGTTTGCATGGAAGGGAGTGCAGAAGGGCTATCAGTGGGCACTCTCGCTCCTGAGTTGCCCCCCAGTTACCCCACGCACAGCATGGCTCACCCCATGCCAACTGTACCCCCAGGCAGCCAAAGCCCCCCCCACCAAGGACAGTGCTCTGGCATTGGACATCAAGTAAACAGGATGAAGGACCAACCCTCTCTACCCTCCCACCACCAGTTAGGGACTCGGGGATCCAGGGAAATTCCCCTGGCTGCACAGGAAGTCAGGTAGCTAAAAGATCCCCCTACAGGCAGCTGCTCGAACCTGCTTGCCAAGCCTCAGCAGCAGCAGCAGCAGGTGAGGACCAGGTGGAGGCAATAACAACATCTGGTCTCCCATTTATACAAACACCTGGCAGGGGGCACATGACCAGAGCTTGCCCTGCAATATAGCAGATACACGCTGCACTGCCAGGCTTCCTGGTCTGAATGGACTACCCCCCGCCCAGTACCTTGGAGTCCTCCACCCACGCAGAACCTATGGTCCCAGCCTTCATGCAGACAGAGCCCTTGACAGCAGACAGTGATGGCTGCCCTGCATGTCTGCTGGAATCAGGGGTATGAGTGCTCCCACTTGTCAGATGTGCTCACTGCTGGAGACTCTGAAGGACCAGGTGAGGGAGCTACAGGAGGAGGTGGACAGGTTACGGACCATCAAAGAACGCAAGGCAGAGACTGATGCCTGTTGTGAGGCCCTGCATCTGGAGAAGGAGGCCACAAGTTGGCCACAGAAACCAGGCAGGAGCACAGGCCTGAACAAGATGCCCCAACCAATAGCAGACGGACACTGGTGCCATCAGGACCTAAGCCATGACATGCATCAGTTGTCCCACCAATAACCCTACACAACAGCTTTGAAGCCCTTACACCATCAGTGGTCGATGCATCCATATGGGATCAAGCAACCAAAGCAAGAAAACAACCTAGTGTGATAGTCATAGACTCCCAGATGAAGGACACAGAAGGAGTCATTTGTCATCCAGACCCCTTTGCTCGAGAGGTCTACTACCTTCTAGGAGCCAGGATCAGAGATGTTATAGCAAGGATCCCTAAACTGGTCTGCCCTACTGATCACTACCCCATGCTACTTGTTCACATGGGCACCAACAATATGGCATGAAGTAGCCCTGGGAGGATCATGAAAGATTACAAAACCATGGGAGTGAAGGACATTAGGAGCAGAGGTGATCTCCTCAATCCTCCCAGTCAGGGGCTGTGGCTGTTTGAGGGAGGAGTGCATGAAGGAGGTCAACTGATGGCTTCGGAGATGGTGTCACTGCGTGGGCTTTGGACACCTCTATCTTGATGAGCAGTTTAACTACAGCAGTCATTGTGCAAGGGATAGTATTCATCTTATAGGCAAAGGGAAGAAGCTCTTTGCTATGAAAATCACCAACTTGTTGAGGAGGGCTTTAAACTAGGCACATCCAGGGGCTGGGGAGAAGGTTCTGCTGCTGTGCTCAAATCCTCTAGCTGCAATGACACAGGGGAGGGTGTTCAAGCAATGGACGTCCAGAAATGTACTAACAGGTGGTGTGACAGAAAACCTGAGGCAACCAGCAGGGAACTTGGGTGCCTTTATGGGAATGCCAGAACTATGGGAAATGAACAGGAGGAACCGGCCCTCCTTCTGGTTGAAGAGGAATTTGATCTGACTGGGTTGACGGAGACCTGGTGGGATGATGCACACAATTGGACAGTGAACAATGAGGCCTATAGGCTTTACAGGAAGGATCAGGTCGGAAAGAAGGGAAAAGTTGTGCCCCTCTATACGAAAGAACAGTACTCTTCCCTGCAGATCATGTTTGACAACAGGGACGGGTCCCTTGAGTCCCTTTGGGTCAGGATACAAGGGGAACCAGGAGAGGGAAACCTGATGGTGGGAGTCTACTACAAGCCTCCCTCCCAAGAGGAGAAGTGTGATCAAGCATTTTCTGGAGTGCTGACTGAGGCAGCTTGCACTAGAGACATGATTGACATGGGTGACTTCAACCACCCTGGCATCTGTTGGGAGGACCACTCAGCCACCTCCAGCAGGTTAGCCAACTTTCTGTTTCAAATGCAGGTTGTGGAAAGGCCTACTAGGGGTAAGGCCTCTCTAGATTTGGTGCTGACCAAGCGGGAGGGCATGAGAAGTGGTGGTACTCTGACCAACAGAGATCATGACCTGATAAGGTTCACCATCCACTGTAAGACTGGGAAATCAGTCAGCAGAGCAGAAGTCCTATATTTTAGGAAGGCAGATTTTGGCAGCTCAAAAAGAGGCTAGTTGAAGAGGCTCTCTGCAACCAGAAACTGGACAATTTGGGAATTCAGGAACCCTGGTGCTTCCATAAGGAGGCATTTCTCACAGCTCAAAAACAGGCCATCCCCACATGGACAAAAAGCAGGAAAGGAGCCAAAAAACCCACTTGGTTCAACAAGGATATTATGGAACTATTGGAAAAGAAAGAAAAACAAAAACAATGGAGGAATGGATCAGCTAACAGAGAAGAATACACCTGTATTGCCAGGGCCTGCAGATACAAGAAATGGAAAGCTAAGGCAGGCATGGAGATCAAGCTGGCAACCAGTATAAAAGACAACAAAAAAAGGCCTTCTACAGATACATAGGGAGTAAAAAAAATCAGGATCCACTATGCGACCCCTACTGAATGCTCAGGGTCAGCCCACAGTCGACGCACGCCTGTGAATGAAAAGGAAGAACTCCTAAATACATACTTCATGTCAGTATTTGTGGAACCAAATGGGAGCTGTTTGACTAACCAAAGGCCCAGGAAATTACATGGAATCAGTCCTGAACAGATAAGGGATCTCCTACACCTGGATACTTTTAAGTCTGCTGGGCCAGATGACCTGCACCCGAGAGTCCTAAAAGAACTTGCTGAGCTTAAAGCAGCACCACTGCCAAGACTGTTTGAAGAATCATGGAACTCAGGAGTGGGACTGGATGACTGGAAGAAGGTCCATCTTTAGGAAAGAGAAGAGGGATGATCTGGCAAACTACAGACAGGTCAGCCTGACTTCAGTCCTGGGTAAAATCTTTGAAAAATTTGTTAAGGAGGCCATCAACAACAAGCTGGCAACTGAAGAGGTGTTACAAAGCAACCAGCAGTAGATCATGCCTGACTAACCTAGTGTCCTTCTATGACAGGGGTGGGCAAAATGAAGCCTGTAGGCCAGATGCGGCCCACCAGGCCATTCAATCTGGCCCAAAGGGCCCCTAAAAAAAATTTAGAAAATTAATACATATCTGTTCTTGTTGCCTGTCATGCAGCCCTTGACAGCTTGCCAAATCTCTGTAAGCAGCCCTCCACCTGAAATAACTGCCCACCCCTGTTCTACAACCAGGTAACTGGCCATCTGGATGAGGGACATGAGGTTGACATCATTCACTTCAATTTCAGTAAAGCCTTTGACTCTGTTTTGCACAAGATTCTCTCAATTAAACTGGAGGGTACTGGTCTGGACTTGTCTACAGTGAGGTGGGCGGAAAACAGGCATAGAGGCCACTACCAGAGAGTTGTAATAGATGAGTTGGTTTCATCCTGGAGGCTCGTCCCCAGTGGTGTTCCCCAGGGATCAGTGCTTGGACCTATGCTCTTGAATATATTTATGAATGGCTTGGATGAGGGGATGGAAAAAGCTCAATGATTAAGTTCACAGATCTCACCTAATCTCCCTGCTACTGAAGGAGCCTTGGACACTGATAACACCCTGGTCTCTCTCCCTTTTTTCCTCTGGTCCACATAGTTTTTGAAGGACTGAAATATTTTGTGTAAAGTCTTAGGCTTGTTATAGGGAATTTGGGTGTTGCTTTAATGACTTGCTGCATAAAGCTGGTTAGGCCAAATGCCAGATGTCTTAATTTCTGTGAAATTGCTGAAATTGGACACTTATATTAATAGGTATATTTCTCTTCTGACATTTGAAGAATGGTATCTAATACAGCAGGTATTGTCAAGGAAAATGACTCCTGTAAGATCATTATGCATCAGCTGGAAACTCATATGATCATCACCCTGGGACAGCAAACCAGCAAGTAAGGCACTAGAATTAGTAAATGGTGAGAATGTGATGTCTGAGGGTGGGGCAGAAGTCAGAACTCCCACAAATACAAATGACAGCACAGAACCCAGTGGCACATACTTTAAAGATGGAAAGGAAGGGATAAGATGAAACTGGTAGGATTAGAACAGAAGGCCCTACAGCTGTCCTAGGCCTTGTCTCTAGGGCAGTATGTGAGAATCAAGAAGTCACTGTGAAACAGATATCACTCCAGAGGCCATGTGAGAATGGTAGTGGGAAGAGTGAGATTCAAAGAAACAGAGGAAGGAAACATCACATCACAAAGGGTGGCGCATTTATTTGTGAAGGACTGGGGAATGAAGATTAAACTAGCTAATAAAGAACTGGTGACAGTGTAACAAAAAGTAAGGCCAGCCATACTTGTTACATTATAAAGACTTAAGGTCCAGAAATTAGCTCACTCGACTATGCTCAGTACGATTTTCCTTTTGTATTGCAATCATGGAAATTATGCTTGGATTCAAATGCATCATGACAGCACATTTTAACTCGCATGAGACAGGTTGATCTCCTGAGATGAGAAGGCATGGGCATGGGATGCCATTATATTATTTGAAATATGTTTGTTACATCCTTTTTAAAAAAGCTATAAAATGATGAGGGGAATGAGTGCACTTAGTATTTGGTCCCTATTTTCTAGCCTTAAGGCAGCTTGAACTAATTATGTTTAGCAAGATTTTATGAAATGAGAAACATGTTTTAAACCATTCATCAGAGGTTAGCTACATTAATTATTAGAAACCATACCACCTTTCAAATCAAAGTATTTTAAAAATAAAGATAAAAATCTTGTTTCCATGGTTACCACAGAACATCCCCAGGTTCTGTTCTTTTCTCCATACCTAGCTATATTTCTTTAAAATATCCTTAAGATCATTTGAAATGTTTTATAATCACTCAGACACTTGTATTAATTTTTAAGTTATTGTAATGTAAATATAACAATACATATTTGATAGAAAGAACAGATAAAACAATCCATACAAAATCATCAATTGATATGAATGAAGTACCCTGAGTATAGAAAGTGAAAGGGAAATATTAATAATACAGATTTAGCCTCTATCTCCAAAAATAAGGGGGATGTGGAAAGGAGACATTCCCTCTCCACAAAAGACCCTATGTGTGGGTCAACATGAGATATTCTATCTAGCCATCACTTGTAAACCCTACACTATCACTTGTCAATTTTCCTTCCTTCCACTCCCCTCATGGAAAATTGAAAATGGAGATTTGAATGGAATTTAAAAGGCACAAGGAACGTTTTTTTTTAAAGGACTTTCTGACCAATCCTGTAAAACTATTTTGGCGTGTTAAATTCCATAGAGTTTCTAGAGCTCAGTAATAAAACAATAAGAGTTTGTGAATATTTCTTCTTTTGACATCCTTTGTGATTCAGTTGCGAGAAGCAGCATTTAACAGTAAATGAAAAAAATCCTGTGAATTTTTGCCTACTTATGGCCATCAAAACATATTCTGTCATTTAATCCTTTTTAAATCAGTTAAATGAGATAACAAGTGGATGTGTCAAAAGGATTAGAAACAGGGCCTCCTGCACAGTTTGGGCATCTGCTCATATATGCCCTAAGCTGACCATTATATGCACTTTGTTTGAAGGCCTATCAGAAATGAGCTGATAGGTCTAGTTGAGCTTCTACTGAACAAATATTCCCGAAGTAGAACTACAAATCAGTGCTTTTGTTAGCTACCTCACTTTGAACAGGGATGAAGTAACTGAAGTACATCTTGAGCACTAGATTGGGGTCTTTCTAGGTTGGGGGTAAGACAAAGTGGGAGGCAAGCCTTCTCTTCTACTGTTGATGTGACCAAACTTCTGCTCTAGAGGCCTGAAGCTTTCAGTACCGCTTTGTGACAAACAACTTCCAATTTCACTTATGAAAAGGATAGGAATAAGAAAGTGAAATGCTTTTGATAAGAGGTTTTGGGTGGCCATAATCATTTTAACATCTTTTTACACACTCCTCCCTAGTTATTATATGCCCAAGAGCAAACCATGCTTTGTAAGCTGTAAAAGAATTACTTTCAAAATGAAAATACTTTAAAAACATAACTGAGGGCTCAAATAGAGTTTCATTTTAGAGAAACCAAAAAAAGGAATGCACTGTACATCTGGTATATTTTATGGTTTTAATATTCTCAGTCCATTAGGAATGCTGCCAAATGTACTTTAAAAATGTTAAAATCAAATGAAGGGACATGATATGCTTCCTTTTGAAAAATACTAAAATGGCATTCAGTGAAGCAAAAATTAAGATAAAGCACAGAACAGCACTTCTCCTTCTTTGCCCTTAATCCACTCTAACACTTACAACATGAGCTGTTCATGTACCCAGTCCCTGTATGGGAGCATTGCACACTATCTTTCTACAACCATCTCCTGAACTTCTATGGTTTCTATTTGCCCCCAATAAACTTCATTAGAGAAAAAACATCTATCTTGCTGCTACTTACTTTCTTTTCCTTTCTCTTTATTTTTGAGCTGCTGTAGTTTCTGTTCTCTATGCTGCTTCTCTAGCTCCTGCTCCTGTCGGTGTTGTTCCAACTTCCTCTGGTGCTCCAAGAGTTCCTGCTGATGTTTCATTGCTAGCATCTCCTGCTGTTGCTACAGAAAAGGGAAAAGAAAATAGAGCAAATGAACACACACTGACTACCTAACACTTTAATTTCATAATTCACTAAATAGTGGCTGTTATAAAATTGATACTGAGGCTTAATCCATAAATACAAACAATCAAGCAAACAACCCCCCCCAAAAATGACATTTTCCCTTCTGCAAAAGGTTCCTGTATTAGGATTTTCCTGTATCACTCCCTTCAACCTTACTCCCAGGTGAAAACAATATGCATGCTGAGATGCAGCTAGTACGCCTGTGCAAACAGGGAAGTAATTGATTTGGAGGATAGTGATTCGACTCGGAGATTAGGATCACTGTCCCAAATTGATTCGGCCAAATTGGCTTCAGAAGATTTGGCGCAATTCATCCATATACTATAATGGGGAATCACTGAAATACTTTTAACTTTGTCATTTTTTGGCAGATTAACAGCAAGGATGGTAGCCTCTTCTGAGGGCACGAAGCCTGCCAAGTTTCAAGGAGACAGGTGCATGGGTTTCTGGTAAACTGTACCTCATACTGCTGAAAGCAAAACTTGTGTTACCTGTGTGTTAAGGCATATTTGGATGAAAACAGCAGGGATGGTATTCTGTAACAGGGGGCTTTCCCAGTGCTAGTCAGATCTCTGCCAGCCCACCTGTTTCTGGGCCAGCCACCCCCACCCCTCTTCTGCTCAAGCAGAAATAGCTCACAAAAGGGAAAGAAAGGCTGAAGACAGAGGTTTAGATGCTGTTTCTAAGTCCCTCTCACAGAACACAGATTGGAAGGGGACTTGGGGAAAGATCAGTCACTGGCCAGCTATACATGTCAGTCTTTCCCCCCCTGCTTCCTCTTCTCAGTTTCTGTTCTACTGAAAGACTGCCTTCTGAATCTCTGAAACTTTTTCTGAATCTATTATGAGTGGATTTGGAAGGTTTTTTTGGTCTCCCAATTCCATTTGGATTTGGTGATTCGGCCTCCAAATCAATCCAAATCTTTTCCGAATCAAATCAGTGACCAAAGTTTCACACAACCCTAGCAGCTAACCCCTTGCCAATATGATGCAGGAAGCTTCTGACCTATCCTTCATGTCCTGAGCTCAGACTAGTTACAAAGTCCTGCTACTTATGAGCATCTAAACATTTTGCCTAAATGTCATTTGTCTTCCTTAACTTGGTGATAAGCCCTCAAAATGTTTCAGTTGCAATCCACATAGTTATTGTCCCCACTTCTACAGAGGTGGGGACAATAACTATACCCAAGAAAGTATTGTACCAGAGTCAGTCTTATTGTCTTCAAGAGCTCCTGATGGTGTGGGGAGCATCTTCTGCAGCTAAAAAGGGGCTAAGAGCTACAAGACAAATAGGTTCTCAAACCAATTAATCACAGGTGCCGCAGACAGGTTATTACTACTTATAACACACCAAATTGTCATAATTATTTTAACATTATTCCTTCATGGAATTAGGTCTTAAGGATACATGAACAAACATTTAACTGAGGCCCTGGACACATAAGGGGAATTCAAGCATGAAATCCAGGACTGCATGGGTGTGATGCATAAGGACTAAATGAAGAGTAGGCCAGTGCAATCTACCCTCTAATGTACAGCAAACTGCCTTAGTGAAAGTCCAGTTTTGTGCTGGAACTATAGGTGTTTTCACACATGCTGTGGGACGTGGCACCGGGCACTTTAATTAGTGAGCCAGGCTAATTGTAAGTGCTTGTATATCCCGTGCATCATGGCACTACATTACACATGTGTACTCTGCACCCAATATCAATAGTTACACTGATAGAAAGTTCTCTTAATTTAGTCTGGACCTCACATCACTGTTTTCTTACTATTGTGCATTTTTAACTAAGGCACAAATATCTGTAAGTGTTCTTAAAACAAAGTATTTTAATGGATCATTACACACAAAAAAGTCTATATTAAAGAAATATCATTCGAGTTACAACACCAAGCACTCGGAAGCTAGGTAATGCCAGAATTAAGGTGGTCTCTGCAAACTGAATCCAGTTCACATGTGCACTTTATGACAATCTTTAGTTATGCAACCATTTTCCAACGTTGTCTTAGCGCAGAGTGGGAGTGCTCAGGGAATAGGGCAACTATTCAATTTTTATTTTATTTTGCTCTTAACTCATGCCCTTATTTACTGCTTAACAGCCCCACCCAAAATTAACTGCAGGATGTTTTATTTCCTTTCCAGCTTTTTTGTGGTATTCATCACTATTATGTATGCCTAACAAAATATGAATATGACTTTGGAACAGCCTTCTAAAGTAAGTTATTCCCCCACCTAGCTGATCCTTGCACCTTTACAAAACTGGATGATCCTAGGATAGGGAACGCTTGGGGAGCAGCGACTGCTCCAATCCTCCTGTTCCAGGGGGAAAGGGGACCTAAGGCCCCTGTGCATCCCTTAGACCAGAGTGGGTTGCTCCTCTGCTTGGCTCATGGTAGCTGGATCCTGTACCAAGCAGCCAACAGGAGTGCAATCTGCCTGGTCAGTGTCCTGCTGGGTCAGGCCAAGATAGTAGCTCTGAAAAGCTGTAGAAACTAGCTCCCAGGAGCTTGCTCTGTTGCCACCCTCAACTCTTCCACTTCCTGGTCTAGAAGCAAGTCACATTTGAATTGGGACACTTCACCTTGCAACAAAAGTGTAGACCAATGTGTCATGCTGAGCCATCAGAGGGACACTCTGCAAGGTGGAAGACAGACAACTAGTCCTATATGTGTAACTCCAGAAGAGGCATTGTGGAGGGGGTTTCAGTCTCTTGTGACGTTGTGTTTCTTGTTGCTGTCAAGCATCTCATGCCTGGCTAGGAGGAGGGGGGGGAAGGGAACACATCTGCACTTTCACTACTTGTTTTTAATTTTTGTATAATAAAAGTTTAAAAAGTCAAAAGTCTCATGCACGTGCACTTTGCCAGATACTCTCCTAGTAACTGAGTTACAGCTAATCCAAGGGAAACCTCTCTGATTGCACAATTTAGACCTGCTCAGGCTTTGTCAAGTGGCCCAGTGTTTTGAGTAATAGGCACTCTTTCCAGAATTACCACAAGACTTAACTGTTTTTTTCCAGTTAGGTTAATAGAAGGGGACTTAGAACACCCATTAGCTTTGACGAAGACTGTGCTTCTCTACAGACTGAAAACCTACTCAATGGCAGCCACTAATACACATCACCCATAACACTACTACAACCTCATTTTACAGATGGGGAAACTGAAATAATGGCAGATTTATCTATCCATGGCCACAGAGCTAGTAGCATAAACAGGGTTAGCAACAAAATTCTCCTGAGGCCTGGCCCTTCATTCAGCTGTGTTTACAGGGCTGAGCATCTATAGAGTCCAGTGTAAGTGTTTGACATGTCTGAAAGTAAGGTTCCACACTACCTAAATTAGGCACCTACAGCAGTGATTCTCAAACAGTGTGCCACAATGACCCTCTGTGTTACCGGAAGCACACCATTCCTCTAGGCCACCACCGCCATCCAACTGGTGATCAGATCCTCATAAACAGAGTAGCTTCAGGCACCACATTGACAAGCTGCATGTCAAGAAACCCTGTGGTTCAGGTTTGACTTGTGGCACCAAATGAGTTGGACACCCCTACTCTAGGCCAAATGCAAATGGCTTTTCATAGGACCAACAGAATATACCTCTCTGATAAGGGCATTAGCACTTTGCCAAATATAAAGTTCTTACTGAAAATAATGCAAACAACTTAGAAGAAGTGGGATTACTACCCCTTCTTCCTAGGGCACATCCAGATTTCATCTCTCCATCACCTGTGAAGAATGTTACAAGTAGTTTAATTATATATTTATATGATTATGCCCCTAGATTACTCAGAATGCAGTGGCACGTTTACTTAGTGACTTCAGTTACCATGATCATGTTACTCCCTCACTGCATTCTTTATATTGGCAGCTTATAAACTATCAGATTGATTTTAAGTTGGCATGGCTGACTTCTAAAATCTTTAGTACAGTGTAGGTCCTGGCAAAAGATGAGACTTCTTCTTGGAACCTTAACCTAAAGGATATCTGTGCTCCAATACCACCCACTGTTATAAGTTCACTTCACCCATTCCTGAGTGACAAGGGATCAGGCCAAAGCTGTCCTTGTTACTAAAGGAATCACATATATTCTTCCCACAAAGTCTTTCTTACTGAATCTTGATCCAGTATTAGAAAGTGTATAGCACCTTTTTAATTCAAAAAGTTATTTGCATAGCTTTTGAAATAATTGGACCACTTCGGCCATTTGGTTTTCACTTTCTTCTTCCCCTTTGTATACATTTGCTTTCCTTAAGTTTGACAGTGGTCTCCCATTTCTTTAAGCTGCACTAGTAATATTTAAAGCAGTAAGGGGCATATTATAAAATAATTTCAACAACTACACTTGGCCACGTGAAAAAAAGTCACCTGTATTCAGCCTTCTGAAATCCCTGACAGTAAATGTTCCTCCATTATTTTTTGCTAAAATGTAAAGCACATTTAACATTGTGTTGTAAAACTCATGTTACATATATATTCCCTGCAAATCCAGTTGTCTTTTCATACCACAATTTCATTCTATTTCAACAAAAGGCAATTTAGAATATAATCACTCACAGAAATAAGAACTCTGGAAGCTTAATTTTTCTGTTTTGTAATTAAGCCACAGCATCAACTAACACTTCTCCATTTGGAGAAGGAGTATCATTACAGACTTCCAACAAGTCCACCACATGGTGGCTTTTATAACATAGCCACAAAATTTATGTAAATCAACAATATTTAATGCACAATATGTTAAAACAGGTTTTGTTATTTTTCTGAAAACAGGGGCTTTTTTCCCCATCTGCAGTCTCCTAGACTAAGTGTGTTATGCTTCTTGCAATGGTTTACATACATTAAAAAGCTTTAGAAGGAACTGTGCTTTCATTAACATTTGTAGTGAAATGTAAATGAACAAGAAAAAAGTGAAAACAGATTTGTACTGGACTGCTTATAGAAATGTCATTAAAGATTTATTGTTTCTGCTAAAGCTCCAGCCCACTCTTGAACGTATATTTAATATAAGCTATGAATCTTTTCAAGGTAAATAAGTGGAAAGAAAAAAAAAAGAGACCTATTTACCAAACAGAAGGGGGGGGGAGAAATTCATCTTGTCTCCTCTATACTCTGATTTTAGTGACCAAGAATAAACCAATTTGTTTGAATTTGTTCTGTGATTTTCCCAGGGCTATGTCTGCATTATAGCAAATTAAATGGGCGCCAACAACAAGAAATAAAATATACCCATGCAGCAAAATGAAAGAGTGATTACCTTTCATGCATTTTATGCAAAATGCATAAGCAGCTTTAGAAGCAGGGAGCAGAACCAAGATCTGCTATGACGCGAGTGGCATAACCAGTAACCTACAGAATCAACAACCTTCTTATGTACGCTCTTTTGCCCCATGAAATCCCATGAACAGTGCTTCAGCCTCAACAAGAGAGAAGGGACATGTCACCAATTAGGTCTATAACCTGGTCCCTCTCCTGGGAAGTGGAAACGTGGATTTGAACCCCTTCATGTTGAAGACATTGAATTCAGGCCTCTCAACTCCTGGAAAAGTGCTCTAACCATTTCAATATTGTACAAAAGATGCACACACCACCACTTCTCCCCTCCAGCCATGTCAAGAGAGAATCTGTTCTACATACTCTACGTTAGGGGGCAGCAACCTACAGCCCTGAGACAGATCCTCAACAGCCCTTCCTGCTGTTCTCCTGTGCCTGCTCTTATTTCACCGCATAGGGGACAGTGAAGGAAACACAGGCAACCTGAAACCTGTTAGGGCTGAGTTTAGGGTCACACAATAGTGCTGGCCTACCACTCCTAGTTGCCTAATTCTGCCCACAAATTGCATAAAGTAGACCCAGAGCTGTTCAACTGGCAACCTGCAGGCCACATCAGGCCCAGCTTGCATCTGGTCTCTGCTACTTCCATTGCTCTGGCAGCCAAAGTCTCCAGGTCACAACAGCATAGCCGGAGGCTCGAGGAGCTTACTGCCCAAGCAGCAGTACCAGCGGGGGACTCATGCTTCTCACACAGCAGCAGCCAGGTGGAGGGTCGGGGACAACTGCCCGCACAGTGGTGGCAGCGGGCAGGGAGGGAGGACAGGAACAGCCCAGGTGGTGAGGTAGGGAGTTGCCCACATGGTGATGGCAATGGTGGTGAAGTGGGGAAGAAGGGATTTGCCTTGCCTGCAGTGGTAGTGGAGGGAAATGGCTGGGATGGAGACAGCAACAGTAGGTGGGGTGAAAGCTTGCACTGCATGACATGAAGGGGCCCACAGAGCCCATGCAGCCTCTGTGCCACGCAGTCCATACGGTGTGCAGCCTAGGACCTCAGACCTGTGCAGTGTTTAGTCCCTGGCTGCTCTGGAGTGTCTTGAGGTAGGGTTTGGCAACATAAGGCTTGTGGGTCAGGTCCAATTTGCAGGGCCTTTGTTTGTAGCCCACAAAGCCGAGGCTTCACTGGCATTCAGCAGAGGAGGAGCTCTGCCTCTGCCACACTGCAGCTGGGCACCTGGGGTTGCAGTGGAGGGGGAGCTCTGCCCACAGCATGGTACTAAGGCACTCAGAGCCTTGATAGCAGGCTCTGGTGGAAGGGGATTTTCATCATGCTGTACTGCAGGCAGACAAAAGTGGCAACAGTGCTCTGCCAGAAAAATACTGCCAAACCCTGGTTGAAGGGACTGAGGTGCTTAATTTGGGTTTGTAAATTCTGCTCTGAAAGTACCTAAGCCCCTTTGTGGATCTGGGCCTACCTGACTTTTAATGGGACATTGCTACCTTTATCGCTAAGGTGCTTTTAAAAATGTTGTCCACCATAACAACTATCTATAAATATCTTCTGAAATGCAACTATTTGCCAAAAAGCATTTAGTTTGCTGAGAATTATTAGTTACTGAGGTATGATCCCTTCCTCCTACATGCACTATAACACAGGAGATACTATTCCACAGCTCTGTTGCTGGCAAATCTAACAGTGGCCATCCTGTAATGCATATATATCAAATGCACAGTTAAAACCTGGTATGTTTTTCTTAACCTATAAAAAAAAAAGTAAGCATTTGTGAAATGTAAAATTATATGGTAAGGGAAAGCCCCAGCATTAGGACTAATTCCAGAAATATATTAATTTGAGGAATGTACTCTGTATAAAATATGCATACTGTATTAGTAAGAGCATCAAGGAACATCTGAATAAGGTGCTCTTGCCAAAATAAATATTTGTAACTATAGGGATTCCTGCATATGTTTAATGTCACTGCTTCTACTCTTTATGAAAATGGCACAAATACTTAACTATACCTGTAGCTAAAGCTTCTGAAGCTGTATTGGAATATATTAACACTGATAAACATACTAAAGAGAATACCATGCATTTCATGACATTTACCATAAAACATGAAGACACAGCAGTACAATTACTTTTACAGTTGCATTTGTTAAGAATTTGTTTTTGTTCCCGTCAATGAAGTCCCAAATCAGGCTGATTTGGAGCTCGGGGTGAAAACCAAAACATTTTAAATGAATACATTCTTAACTTCTTTTCAACTGCACTAAAAAAGGCAACTAAAAGAGAATTTGTCAGTCATTAGAGCAAAAATTGAAAAATTAAAACAATGCTGCCTGAAGCGCTCAGTGCTGATTCTTAAGGCGACACAGTATCTTCATGGATAACAAATGTTACTAAAGCTAAAGTCTCCATTTACCAAAAAGAATATAATTACAGTCTTTTAGGAGGAGGCATAGCATGAGGTCTAGCACAGATGTCACTGCGTCATCACTGTGGCATGGACACTCTCCTTCAATTAAGTACCCCTAATATCAGCCCACCCATGCTATTTTATCCACTTTACATCTACAAAGACTGAATCCTTTCCCAGTGTCCACAAACTCATCTTTTAACAGTGACATCACTCTATCCTTTCCCTAAGTGGCCAAACACTTTTTCCAACCCACAGCTTCTGAAAAGGTTTTCCATTTCTTCTCCCCTTTGAAGCATTTTTCAAAAGAATGCTTCTCACTGTCTTATTTGATTAAACTGAGTAACACTTTCAAAAGCACCCAAGAGATTACAAACTTTATTATTAGGAACATTATTAAGTTCAACGTCACATAGATATTTTTGAATATTTTTACCCCCTGCTATTAGCTGATGGATGTTCACTGCATTCAGTAGTTCTCGGCATACTAGCCACTGCCATTCTGAAACATTCCCCTTTTGAAATGACTTTGTGAGTTCTTGTGTCCACACTCTAAAATCCCTTCTGCAGAACCTCAGAAGTGTCCAAGAACAGCGATTCACTCTTTTAAAAAGCAAGAGGTTAGAGCAAATATCTAAGAAAATCAGAGCAGACAGGGAATCTGGCTACTCAGGATTCCCTGTTGCTCTGTCACATTAATGCATTCAGCAACATCTTCTCTGAAGTGTAAGTCTAATGTAATTCATTTAAAAGGTCTTGATCAAAATACAGACCAAACAGATGCTTTAAAAATGGAACTCTAGCCCCCGGTGCAAAAAGCTGATGTTCAGGAGGATCCCATTTTTGTCAGATAATTTTAGTGAACCATAAGTAGGCTCTAATCTGTCAGGTCCTCAGATACCACTGCTTCATCACATCTATTTCAAAGAGAACACTCATGACTCTCACCTCAACAACCTGAAACATACCTTAAAGCTTACAAAGAAAGGATTTTTTCCTTAGTATTTAGTTGGTCTAATAAAAGATATTGCCTCTGACCCAAGAGCTTTGTGTATCTCTCTTTTCTCAGACCAACACAGATATAACATAGACCCCTTTATCCTCAAGGACACACCAACTGCAAAACAGACTGCATCTCTGAATGAGCCACACAAATACTCTGCAATAAGCTACTAAAACACAGAAGAAAAAACTCCCATCAAGTGCACTGCTTTTCCCTGGCTGTTACATACCATCCCACGGTAGAGCCTGTAAGGAGAATCATCAATAAATTACAGCTTATAAATCAAAAAAGTTCAGATACTGAGGAAAATTTTCCCAACTCCCTCCACTCCTAGCTTTCAAGCAGTTCCCAAACCTGTAGCAACCCATAATCAGAAGCAAATTCCCTTCTAATCAAGAGACTCCAAATAGGATACAAGCCTGCCTCAACAATAAATGCAGAACCTGTCCCTACATCTCCAGCATCACAACAGAGAATCCATGGATCTTACCCATCTATGCACGTCACAGAAAGCGGTGCATCTGATCCGACAGACTTTGCAGAAACTGTGTGGGTGAGAAGGTTACAGTCTACGCACCAAAATAAACTCTCACAGAAAAAAACCCACACACAAACACCAGGACAAGCACATTTTTCACAGAACGACCCCTCTGACCTTACAAACTTCACGATCAAAGGGATTTACAAAACACCTCCAGAGGATGGGGCTGGAAACTGAAATTCCTAACTCCACTTAACAGTAAAAAATCTGAACTTAATATAGAAAGTGGCTTCATAGCTCACTACAACCTAATAACTACTGCCAATAATCTCCCTGCATTTCAAAGGTAATAAACTTTCATATTTACCTGATTCTGAAATTAGGTTTTTCCCCCCTCATTCATCATTGGGGAAATCACAAAGCCTTGTCTTAGAATCATGTGTAACTACTGGAAGGTGAGAAACAGCTGTGCAGGGCACTGAGCTGGGGCAGGGACAGCCTCCACAGTGTGCAGAAGTGGCTCTGTTCTCTGTCCAGATGCCCTCCCCACTCTTCTGGGCTTTGCCCCCTTGCTGGCAGGGAGCCAGACAGGAGCTGGTCTCCATCCTATCACATATTGCAGGAATCAGATGCACTAGGAGCCCAACTTGGTACTCCACAGATTTCTCCTTCCCTGACCTGCTTGCTTCCTTTCCCCACCTTGCCTTGTCTTCCCTCCGACAGAAGGGGGCAAAACGAAGGGAAGCAGGGCAGGGATGGAGAAATCTGTCAGGTGCCAAACCAGGCTCCCAGCACAGCTGCTTTCTGTAGCATAGAGCAGAAGTGGTTCTGGGGCTCCACCTGTGCCCAGTCCATGAGGGAGGCAACAGGAGCAGGAGGTAAATGATGGGGTGATAGTTACCAGGGTGGCAAGGGATAAAGAACAGGATGCCTGCTCCTCTGCCCTTGCCTTCCTCCTGCCCCAGATTTCCCCCTTGTTTATTCCTATTTCTGCTCCCCCCCCACACCTGCCCCATCACTTCTGCTTTCCCTACTGCCTGTCCCCTACTCCCACTGTTGTTTTCCTGTTACAGCAGTAGGGGAACAAATTTAAGATGACTCCCCACTAATTAGATTCTAGATGCAGAAAATTATAATGCATTCATAATTTTCTGCATCTAGAATCTACCATATTTCACTGTGTATAAATTGACACTGTGTACAGGTTGACCCCCAGATTTTCGATCGGAAAGGGAAGGATTTTCATAGACATGGTGTGCAAGTCAGAGCCAGGCTTGGTGCAGCCCCATATCCCCTGCGAGCAGTGCTGCCAAAGCCACATGCAGGGGATGGGGCTGTACCAGCTGAGTGCCAAGCCCGGCCCTGTCCCCTGATGATAATTACTAGGGGGTTGTCATAAATTCAAAGTCATTTTAGAATCAAGTAAATATGATAGCCCCTTCTTAAATGGTCCTGCTCTGCCACTAACCAGACTGAAATGAATTCAGTATTCTACTGAACTTTTTTCTTATAATGTTCCCATTAAAATCTTTTCATGCCTAGTTCACAGCCCTTCACGTAGACTGTTTGCATTTATAGTGAGACTTTTCTCTGATTTTTATATCTCAGCCTGCCCATCTGTTTTTCTTTCAGAGGAAGGGCACTTGAGGCCTGAAAACTTGCCCAAGCCCCTTTCCCAACTATATAGTTGGTCCAATAAAAGGTATAAAAAAATCCTTGCCTCAAAATCTGGGGTCATATTGGAGGGGTTTAGGTTGTAGCCGTGTTGGTCCAAGAACATAGGCAGACAAGGTTTCTTGGGTGAATTTGATATCTTTTATTAGACCAATATACGAACCCATATAGCTGGAGAAAAGTTAAGTAAGCTTTTGGGTTCAAAAACTCTTCGCCAGGTTAAGAAAGTTTCAGCAGTTGGTGTGTGCTCTTCCTGGATGGAATGAAAAGTAAACAAGCCAGGGGCTGGCCTGGGCTGGGGAGTCAGTTGCCAGGCAGATTATAATGTATCAAAAAATCCAATGTCTATGTTTAGCCCCTGATCTCTAGTATCCAGCAGGTTGATGAAATGGAGCTCATAGGCTCGTCTCTGGGAAGTGTTGTGTAAGTTTCCCTTGAGGGTCTGGACAGAGATTGGAGAGAGAATGGCCCTCCTGTGAGAAATGTGCCTCCACCGGTAACTGGATATTTCTGTCTTTGATAGATTTCCGGTGTGTATCAGGGCATTTGGTGCATTGGATGAGGTATATTACATTTCTGGAGGTGTAGCTGTAAGATCCAGGAATGCTGATGGCTCTGTTGTGGGGTGTAGTAATTGTGGGGGTGGCGGAGATGTGTTGGTAGGTTTTGCATTTCTTGTCCTGGCACAGTCTGGATCCTTTTGGCGTGTTCTGGGCTTGAGGAAGTTTGCTTCTGGTGATGAGGTTGCAAAGGTTTGGTGCTCTGGGAAGATCTTTTTAAGAATAGGGTCTCTGTCTAATATGGATTGCAATTTTTTGAGGATTTTCCATACAGGTTCAAGGGAGGGGTAATACGTCATAACCAGCAGTGTGCAATTTGTGGAGGTTTTTCTTCTGTACTGCAGCAGTTCTTCACGTGGTATCAAGGTGGCTCTTTCAAATGTGTGATCTACCTCTCTGGAGGAGTGTCCTTGCTGGGTGAAAGCCTTTTTAAGATTGGCAAGGTGGTGATCCCAGGTGTTCTCTTCATTACAGATGCGGTGGTATCCGAGGGCTTGGCTGTATATCACAGCTTTTTTTGGTGTGTTTAGGGTGATTGCTGGTTCTGTGCAGATATGCATGTTGGTGTGTGGGTTCCTTGTATACTGTGGTCTGTATTTTACCCTTCTGGATACTGATCATTGTGTCTAAGTATAGCAAGGGTTTGATGGTGCAGTTCTTGAGGAAGTCTTCTTCCAGGTGGCTCATAAAAAGGTTGGCATACTGTGGGGCCATTTTAGTGCCCATTGCTGTTCCCATCATCTGGAGGAAGTGTTAATTATTAAAAAGTGAAATTGTTGCGTGTGTGGATGAAGTGCATAAGGTCAGTAATATCTTTGGGCCTGTATTTTGAGTCATGGGGTCATGTTGGGGCATTTTTCTGAAAGTTCAATATTCTTTAAAATTTTCTGTTTCAGTGTGATGGGGTAGTTAAAAAGCTAAAGAGAAAAGGCATCCCACATCTCCATGGGTCAGGATTTCTGCTATAACAGACAACATCATGGTATTTGCATCAAAAAGAAAATCTATTTCTGAAAGGCACTGCCCAAAAATGTTTAGTGGAAACCCCCTCCCCCTCACACCCTGAAAGTTTATTTTCCCCTGAAGATCTGTGATCTGCAGTCAGTCCACCCCTCAATTAGGTATATCTGAGATATAATATAAACCTTGATAAACAGGAGTTTGGTCTCTACCTAAGAAGATTAAGTTTGGTTAGAAATGTCTGGGCAAGAATAAAAAGTATCTGGGGTGTCTGACGCACATAATTAGGAATTTAAGAGTACAAGATTAGGAAGCTAAGTGTCCTTAAGGAAAACAGATTATGGGAACTTCCCTGACTATGCAGCTGGTAGAACTATGTCAATCCTGTGTTAAAACTCCAATATTTTATTAATCCAGTTCAGAACAAGTCTTAGCCTTCCTGATCCCTTGTCTATCATGTTGTACTGGAAGTAGATTTTATGATCCTGTTGGCTTATGCATGTTAGTACCTTCTTTCATATGATTACCAGGGTCTGAAATGTGGTCCTTACAGAGTCTAAGGGTGAGAGAGGGGACTAAATGGGAGCATAAGATATTATAATGTAATTCCCTGTTATCACTAGGAGCCCCCCACACTTTAAAGTTTACACTGTTTAATTGACAAAAGAAAAAAAAAAAAATCTTTCTTCTTACCCACATTAATTCTGCAAGATTTGGAAGAAACAGTAGTCAGAGATAGTTTACATGTGGTTCTAATTTCGCAGCTCCAGTTCTGTTCTGGTTGATATACTACATTCATTACCATGGTATTTGAGTGCCAGGGGAGTAGAGGACGATGGTTGTAAGGGATTTGAATGGCTTAATACTGCTAACTCCATTATACAGGGCTCCAGGCAAAGGCTATGGAAGGCAAGATCTAGCATACTGATTCTGTAGAGGGGCTTGGGAAGACCTGAAGTAAACAAACATCAGAACTTGTCCTTTTTGAGGACGATAGTGCAGCTGTAAGCATGCTTCATTCCATGAAACTTGACAAAAGAGGAGGCTGGCCTTCCAGGTTGTATGAAATAATGGAACAAGCCTAAGTCATATAAGCAGGTAGGCAGGTTAGACACAGAAGGAGTTTTGTGAAGCCAAAAACTATACAACTCACTTCGGCTCTCCGAAGAATAGGAAGGACAGTGCTACACAAGGAGAAACTAGACAAGAAAATGAAGAAGTAGGTCATTTCTCCCTGAGAACAGAGAATAGACCTCTCAAAAATGGAGGTAGCTAGGAAAACCAAGAAATAGCTTTGAGTGGGGGGGGAGGACTGACAGGGAAAAAAAGGGAGTCCCTTAGAGAGTAGAGAAAAGGCATAAAATGCATGAGCTCTGATCTCTGCATGCAGTGTCTTCTCCCATGGGGAAGAAAGAACATAAGAATAGACTGGGTCACACAGGTGCTCATAAACTTCCATTAGTCTTTTCTTTATTGAATGTTGTCCGTGAGAGACTGTGGTCACATAATACAATCACTTGTGCCAATATCAATTTCTAGTTTCATTTCTACTTGCAACTTTATTACATAAAGAAATGCTGGGAAGCACCGATTTTTTTTTGCCCGTGTCCATGACACATGTCAAAGATACTTGAGCTGCTCTTTCCCTATCTGAAGTCATTTGGTACAGAAGAAAATTGAATTAATGTTCACCTGAATGTGCAATATAATTTGAATATCCACCCAAACATAGCAGGTACATTCATTAAAGAAAACACACTGCACAGCTACATGGTGAATGCATCTGTTTGTTTTACAAAATTACCCATCACACATTCAAACAAGAAAATTAAATGCAGGAACCTATATTATGCGCATACAAGTCAGACTATTCAAACTTATGTTTTCCATTCAAGCCTTTAATTCTATTCCCTTGTGAACATGCTGCATTTTGTAAATAGATGCTATCCAGCTGCTATAGAAGCCATGATTTTGAATTTACTGAATTCTGTATGTGTAAAATTCAGCTATAGTGTTAAATTAGCAAAGGTTCTCCCCCTTCCCCCATTCTTATTTTCTAGGGACTTCTCTTCCATTTAACACAATTTACTTTCAATTTTATCTAGTTAAAAAGTTACATAAAAGATCTGAATTGAAAATCCACAGCAGAGAATTGCAATGTTTTTTCTAGTGCTTTTTACTCTAAAATTCTAAAACACTTCAAGAGATACTGAAAATCTTTCAGCTGCATGGAGTTACAATGCAAACATAACTCATAATACACCACACATTTTGATGAAAGATAAATTGATGCTATAATGTATAAAGACACATAAAAAGCTAAGCATTCCATAAATCACTAACTTATACAAAACAACAAAAGCGCAAAGTGTTTCTACTGAAGCAGCTCATATCCATTTCTCAAATAGAAAATGGTCCTACTTCCTTTTTCTTCCATATGCCAGACCAGAGCTGGGCCATTATTTGAGCCCTGCAAGTCACGTAGGCAGTTCTGGGGAGCTGCCCTAGGCCACTCAGCACCTCCCTCTTGCCTCTCCTCCCAAGAGCCCAGAGCCCACGTGCTCTGTGGCTCCTCCCCATCACTGCCAACAGAGCACAGCCCCAGCCACAGCCTGTGCCATGCCTGCTCTGGACCACCCACCCATGTTGAGCCACAGCAGTGGCTGGGCAGAAGCTGCTACTCATCATGTGGGAAAAAGCAGCCCCTCACTGATGCTGGGCCCTTCTTGCTGCAGCTCCCTAGGCTACCCTGTGGCTCCTCTCCACTGCCATCACTGCCACTTCCTGGCTGCCCAGCAGGGTAGCAGTGGCAGTGCAGAGGAGCCACAGAGCAGACTAGGCATGGGCTATGGGTGGGTCTGGCAGCAGTGAGGCAGAGGAGTTACTTTTCCCTTGTGCCAAGCACCAACTTCTGCCTGGCTGCCACCACTGCTCAGTGTGGGTAGGGAAAGCCTGGAGTAGGTGCAGGTTGGGGCTGTATGCAAGGGTCCATCTGGTCCACTCCACTCCACTGGGTTGAACCCAGAGCAAGCACAGGGTGGGCTGAGGTCAGGGCTGTGAGCATGAGTCCCTACCAGTACCACTGGGCTGTGCCCGCAGTGGCAACTAGAGTGACCGGCACTGCCTGGGTTGCCTAGAAGGCAGTCCAGCTGCAAAGCCACTCCAGCCCTGCTGCATGCCCAGGGGCAGCAGAATACGCCACGGGCTGAATGGCACCTGGGCCAGGTGGGACCGAGGGACCTGCCATGAGCCAGAATAAGTCCTTTCATGGGCTAGATGTAGTCCACAGGCCGTATTTTGCCCACAGGCCGTATTTTGACTGATTTGCAAAGAAATAACATTCCAACACCAATCAAATCCAAACAATGCTGGGTACTAAAAAAGACAATATGCTGAGCAAGAGGTTGTTTTGAGCAAGACATTAAGGAAAAATTCATGTAAGAATTACAAGTTCTAATTTTCCCTGTGACATACAAAAATTCACATTTTGAAAACAAATTCTGGACCCAAAACTTGGAGGTGGTGGATAAAAACTGCAATGGGTTGTAGAAGTTCAGAAAACGGTACACAAAATGTGTGGAATAGCTAAAAGGATGGAGAAAATGGAATCTTTAGAAACAAGACGCTAGGCACCCAAACTTCCCCTCAAGAAGGCCTTAACATCCCAAAAAAGTGCCCCTCGTGTTACCAGTATATTGGACCAGAAGATACTGGAAAAGCCCCTGAGATGCCTTCCTGCAATGTGCTTTGCATTCAGCTAGTAAAGACAGTCACAAGCACTGTGATGACCACAGGGCTCTGACAACTTAACAGTGTCAGCTCTTATGAGTATACAGACCTACTGCTAACAAAACGTTGTAGCACAGAGAATGCCTCAGCTGATTTGAAGTCAAGCATGTGATATCCAAGGTGGCAACAGAGTTTAGGTTAGTTACGGGAGTCAAGGACAACAAGAAGTCCTTCTTTAGGTATACAGGCAGTAGAAGGAAAACAAAATGGAAGTGTGGGACCCCTGCTTAACACCTCGGGGCAGCTGGTAAATGACATTCAGGAAAAGAAATGAACTCGTGAATGCCCACTTTGCTTTGGTATTTCACTGGAGTATGGGGAAAGTCAAGTGAGATAAGACTCATAGAGGACATGTCAGGACTGACAGCCTCCGCACTATGGATGCTGAACGGGTGCAATACCAACTAGAAAAGCTAGACATTTGTAAGTCAGCAGGACAAGATGGACTCCATCCGAGAGTGCTGAAAGAGCTGGCTGAGGTCACTGCAGAAGCCCTGAGGATTGGAAGAGGGCCAACATTGTGCTCATCTTCAAGAAGGGTAAGAGGGAAGACCTGGGCAACTATGGGCCAATCAGCCTAACCTCCATCCCGGGGAAAAACTCATTCAAGAGTCGATGTGCGATACACCCACTGGGGGTAAGATTCTGAATGACAGCCAGAATGGCTTTGTCGCAGGTAGGTCTAATCTTATCAATCTCACCTCCTTCTATGAACAGGTCTCTCGCCACCTGGACATGAGAGAGGTCGACAATATACACCTAGACTTCCAAAAGGCTTTTAATCTAGTATCCCATGATATCCTTGTGGAAAAACTGGAAGATTCTGGGCTCAGCTGCTCGATGGTTCAGTGGAATGGAAACTGACTACAGTGTAGGACCCAGAGAGTTCTTATGAATGGATCCGTGTCGTCCTGGTGCAAAGTGGCCAGTGGTGTCCCTCAGGGATCTATGCCTGGACCAGGGGGTTTAACATCTTGATCAATTTTTTTGGATGGGGAAGTGAAAAGCTCGCTGGCCAAGTTCGCGGTTGACACCAAGTTATAGGGCAGTGTGGTCATGCCAGAAGATAGGCTGCAGATACAGGTGGACCTGGACATACTTGAGAGTTGGGCAGACTGGAAACAGATGAAGTTTAACACTTCCAAGTGTAAGGTGTTCCATGTGGGGGCAAACAACCCTCAACATACATACAGGTTTACATGGGCAACTGGTGCCTCTTGAGTCAGGGGAGTCATGTGCCTCCCCCTCAACATCCAGTTAGTGACTTGGGGGGGGGAAGTAAGGGGGTACACGGTGCCCCCGCAGCCATTTTCATTCACCAAAAAGTGGCTGTACCACTTCCAGAAGTCCTGCTGCCACTTCTAGAAGTGGCACAGCCACTTTTGCTGGCAGCCTTGCTCCCCGGCCAGTGCTCACGGGGGTGGGGGCCGCACCAGCACTCCAGCCTGCCCCCCTGCCTATCGCCTAAACAGGGAGCACGGCCTGACGGGGGGTACACCTGCACTCTCAGGAAGTGCACATGCACACCCTATGCGTTGCCACTGCAGGCTTCAATGGTGACAGCTTGACCTACACCATGGCCAAAAGGGACCTAGAAGTAAAGACTGACCATCCCATGACTACAAGCCGTCAGTGTGAAGCCGTGGTCAGCAGGACAAACACCACACTGGCATGCATCAACAGATGCATCTCGTCTAAAAGTAAGGAAGTGATACTCCTGCTGTACTCAACACTGGTAAGACCGCAGTTGAAGTACCACGTCCAGTTCCGGGCACTGCACTTCAATAAGGATGTGGAAAAACTTGAAAGGCTCCAGATAAAAGCCACCTGTATGACCAGGGACTTGCAAGGCAAGCCACATGAGGAAAGGCTAAATCTAAAGAAGAGAAGGCTGAGAGGCGACTTGATAGTGGCTTATTGCTATATCAGGAGTGCATCAGGAGCTCAGTGAACAACCGTTTGCTAGTGCACCCCGAGGGAATGGGTACAAACTCCTGGAAGACTGTTTCAGGCTTAATACCAGGAAAAACTCCTTCACAGTCAGGGTGTCCAGACTGTGGCATAAACTCCCTCCAGAGATGGTGCAGTCACCTACCCCAAAGGTTTTCAAGAGGAGGCTGGACGGGTCACCTCACCCCAGCTGTCTGCCTAGAGCAGGGGGGCTGGACCTGATCATCCGCAAGGTCCTTTCCAGCCCCTGACAATCTATGAATCTCCTACTTAAGTACTGATAAGGCACTAAATATTCAGTCCAGTAATGCTAACAACTGTACCTTCAGTTGCAAATGTCTAAGACTAATAATACTGTCAATCTCAGGAGTCATTACACTGCATGCTACTACATTTTAATTTTCAAATTATGCAAACTGTTATAGAAGTGGCTAAAAGGAATATTTAAAACAAGCACTTATCTACCCACATTACAGTCCTGAACTTTGTAACAGTAATATATATTAAGCTGATTTGTAAGATTCTTAGAAATGTCTACAGATGCAACCCTTCACATCTCTTCCCATTGGAAGTTTGCACAGATGTATTTCTGACTGACATTTAAAATCCTTCCACTTTCAAATATATGAAATATATATACAAATATTAATTAGAATTCTTGTATTTAATGTATTATGCAATTCAAGTATTCATTAGAAAAATAACCTACTGACCAGTCAACGCACTGGTTTAATCAATTATTTTGTGTTTTATTTATTTTAAGTTAACTGAGTGATCATATTCATAGCCCCAGAAATGCACGTCTTCTGTTTATGCATGAGACTGGTACAAGTATAAATAGTAGTAAGGCTTACATTCCTTCAAGACCTATATGGAGCATCTTTTAAGGAGATGACAGCTTGGTTTCCATAGTCACCAAATCTTTTGTTGGTGGTTGTTACATGGACATTTTTCCATTAGTTAAGTCACTGTGACCACCAGCATGTTTTACATACTCTACTAAAACCCTATTACCTGTATTTGAAATTACCAAATCAAGTCAAAGCATGGTTGCTATCCAGTAATCAAATTCTTTAACAACGCAATTATATTCAAAGGTAAAATTTCTGCTTTGTTTTGTTTGAAGATGTTTTTCACCTATACCACAAACCTGAAATAACAAGCATAAAACCCTGAAGTGTTAAAAATATATATATTTTATATATATATTTTTAACACATCTCATACTTAAATATCTTTTAAAAAGTTCTTAACAGTTTTCTCCGGAGAAACAGAACATTAACGAATGGTCAGAGTTTTCATAAGATGTTCAGAACTGCTAGTCTTAACCTGAAAATGCTGGGGCACTAGAAATGTCAGCCTAGGGAACAGCTTGAGAAAAAGTATAATTGAAAAGTGGAGGATTGAAATGAAAGGGCCATCTCATTCTGAGCCATAGTTTTTGAAAAACTAACTTCACATTCCCAAGACTTGTTTTTAAAATAAGAAAATAATTGTTTTAAATCCTGATTCTAGGTCATTTTGTGGCATGTTGGGAAATTTAGGGAATACAAAATAATGGACATAAAGGAAATTGCTTTGTAATAACTGCTATCTGAGGATATATATTCATACACATTAACACTAGAATTCCTTCCTGTCCTTCTAAGCCACTGGGTCTCAGCCTGTTTAGACCCCACCCCACAGGGGCCTGGTAGCTTGACAGCAGCTTGCCCCTCGGCCCCAGGGTGGGTGGAAGGCTGCGCCAGGAGCCAGTGTGGAGCCGCGGCTGCTTTTTTTCCTCTGAAAGCTCCTGTGGCCTCCCTGAGCTTCCTGCATCCTGGGGCCGAGGGGCAAGCTGCTGTCAAGCTGCCAGGCCCCTGTGGGGTGGGGGCTGGGCCATCCCCCCATGGCGGTGACAACCCCCAGGCAACCCATGGTGGGGAGCAGCCAGGCCTTTGTTGCCACAAGCCTCAGACACCTGATGCAAGTTCTACACCACCTCCCTCAGCACCCACCCACCCACCCACACCCCACAACACCGCTGCACACCCCACACGCTATACAAGAGTAAGACTACATTTTGAGCTATTATGCAGTCACTTCTACATATAAAGCACAAAATACAGGTATCAGGACAAAAATATTTTTTTAATTGAATTAAAATATAATATGGGTATTTGATTTTTAGTACATAATTTGTTTTTTTTTTTCCCAGTCCTAAGATAGCAAACCTTTTTTGAAGAAGTATGTCCAGAGGCAAGGGGAGGGACTTCCAGTAGCAAGGGTCAGAGGTCAGGGAAGGACCTCCAGTCCCAAGATGGTGACTGGGGGCGGACACCTGTCAAGGGGCGGGGTTACCCATGTGGCACTCGACAGCAGCCCCCCACCCAAAATAACTGCCCGCCCCGGTCTAAGATTATGGGGGGGGGGGGGGAAGCATAGTTTTGAGAAACAGCACAAGCCAATTTGTTTTATATATAAGAGGACAACATTTCAATTGCGTCTGCAATTTCTTGTCTTCTCGGTGTTGATCAGTATAAACACCTTATCTTCTGCATCACCATTAAAGAAAAGCTTTGGACATTTTCTTTAGTGCTCATGGATGTGCCAATCTAACACCACCCTGAAGCAAAAGTCCTCCACTCAGGCACCATACAAACATAGTACACAGCATGAACTGTGTTAGCATAGGTTTCCTGAGCGCGCCTTACCAAAGAGCCTCAACCCTCATCTCAAGAGCCCAGTTGTCACAACAAAAAGATAAAACAGTTGAAATTCTCTGTTACACTAGCTATGGTAGTTATGGCAGAGAGCATGTTCCCTAATGCTAGACATATTCTTCTTTATTTTCTTCTTTTACTTATGTCACCGGTCAGAATGCAAACAAGCACAGCTTTTGGCCATTACTTATCACAGTTGGATTGGACTTGGTGACTACAGGCTAGGATCCGAGTTGGCGACACATTAGGGAAAAATAAGCATCAAATTCCCTCATGGTCAAAGATCCAACAAAATTTCCACTCAAATCAGTGGAAAGACTCTCTTTGACTTCATGGATAATTGGACAGTCAAATTTACATCACATCACATTTTTTGGTTTTTGTATATGGAAGCATACTTGTTACACAGCTGGCAAAGAATGTTTTATGTAGATAATCCATTCACGGGTTGCAAATTATTCCATTATTTTAAGACACTTAGACAATACTTTCTTATTTTTTTTCTTCTTCTCTCTCTCTCCAAATAGTTGTCAGCAGTTATCTAGAGGAGACTGCCATTAAGTTCCTTAAAGTTCAAGTCTCGGCAATCTGTAAAGCTTCATTATAGTTGTAAAAGTTTCCTATATTTCCATATGGTGTGAAGTATTCATAATACTAAGCTTATTTTTCCCCTAAATATGCCTGGGCCTTTTCATTACTCTCTGCATGCAGTGTTCCTGCTTCACTACTAAACAGAGCTACTAAAACTATATGCATTATACCTTTCCCTCCACTGATATTTCATTTTGACCTTTGTTCACAAGGTTTTTTTTGTTTGTTTGTTTTTACATTTGCTGCATTTATATGAGAACCCTAAATGGTGGAGATAAAATACTTTAAAAGCTGATGTTTTGAATTAAAGTTTAATTTGGCAGTGGGAAGAAGAATTGTGAACAGGGACCAGAGGATTGCGACTATCCTTACCTTTACCCTAGATCAGTGCTGTGAGATCCTTCTAAGGGTGTCATGAAGTATTACCCTAGTTAGGTGTGCAAACACCTACACAATTCACAAGATAAACCCAGAGATTTTGAATATGAACCCAGTGTCAAAGGCATTTTGACCTGCTGTGGTCTTCCCAAGTTCTTTTCAACAGAAGGACTGCTATATTATTTTTCTACAGTCAAGAAAATGAGAGAAAGCTAAAATCTGGCATTTTCCAAGAGGTGCATTAAGTCTAAAAAGGTTGGGAACCACTTCACTAAGCTAATGACCAATATACTTCAGTTGTAAAGCAGAGCCAGAATTCGGAAAAATGTTGAGTTTTTAGACTTGAGGACAGATAAGGTTCCTTGGGTGAATTTGATATCTTTTATTAGACCAACCCAAATGGTTGGAGAATAGTTATTAAGCAAGCTTTCGGGTTCAAAAACCCTTCGTTAGGCTAAGGAAGCTTCAGCAGTTGGTGTGTGCTCTTCCTGGATGGAAACTTGAGAAGACATTTAGCAACTTTAAAAGAAAAATATAAAACAGTACAGGTCCATCACACTTAAAATCAAGTTCTGTTTGATAAAAACACCTGAAATTACTATAAAGAGTTGTATTAGAAATGAGTTCTTTCATTTACCCCCGGTTTGTTCAGATTGCTTATTTAAAACAGTAATTTGCACATTGCCAAAATCACTGTTCCTCCATTACAGTTAGCCAGTTCTTGTTTTCATGTATGCCTTTAACACAGCAAAAAGAAAAAAAAATTAAAAATGACTGCAAAATACTGGCAGCAAGGCACTTAGAGATGGTCATCCTAGCTGAAATTATTTAGCATCCCTCTTTTTCAAATTCCTGGGGCTTTCATTGAATCTCTTTTAAGTATTTACAAGGTTATTTGCTTTAGTTTAGTGATTGTGTGTGCATGTACACATGCATGTGTAACATCATCTACTTTTCAGGTTATAAAAATTACTTAAGAAAACTACACAAACTGGATCTAGATACCTAGCTACAGCTACACACAACTATGTAAGGGCTGACCAAATTACTAGCTGTTGGCACCAAGCTACTCAACATCTAGGGGCTCAATACAGCCAAACATTTTAAGTCTCACTACTTCCAACGCAACAATATAGTGCAATATTTGTTATGCATATTGTACAATAACTGTACACCATATTTTGCAATATCCAAAAGATGTTCAATTAAGGCTTGTAATCTAAGGCACAAATAGACAACACACAGTAGAGTTTAAGGGGGAAAATGTTCCCAATATAAACATACAAACAGGTGCAGCAACTATATCCATGAAGTTGCTCACTAATATAGCCGGGTATAATTGTATCAAACTCATAATGGACTTAAGTTAATAAATTAGGTAATATAAAGAATAAAGGAAGAAGGGAGCCTCCTTGTAGCATGACTGGGTAGCCATGATGCCCACTGGTGGCTATGCCATTCCTGCTCCACTCCAGTCTACTGAGGTACTCTCTCCTACCATGCCTTGATTAAGTTATCTTATTGAAAAAAGGGAGGCTGCTCCAGGGTCCCAAAGCAAGCCCTAACTTGTTTTGGCCAGTGGGTTCCTCCCATAACCAGCTAACCCCAGCCCTGCCCTTCAAGCACTAAGTTGTTTCCATTGGCCTTGCCTGGCCTAGCCTCAGCCTGTACCAGCCTCAGCCCCCTTGATCCCTGACCCCAGGCTAGGCTGCCTAATGGTGAGTGCCACCTCAGACACCACTCCATGGCCTCCAGACCTCCCATGTAGTCACAATCCAGTCCTCCAATTCTTAATCAGAGCATAAACGCAAGCCCACTGGCTGTATAACAGAACTCTCCCGACACAGGATCATATTTTCCTGGCAAGCTATAGAAGACCCCCACAGCTCTTTACTTGCAGCTTCCAAGGGCAGCTTGGTTGCTGGTCAGTCCCTCTCCTGCAGCCATCTTGCTCAGGAACTCTTCTTCCTGCTGCACTTGTCTTATGCGCCTCCAAAGCCCCTCCCGTTCCTGTCAGGTGGCTCTCTAGCCCTTCCACAGGGGTTTTTTTACTTTGGGCCTGATGACCAACCTTTCTGTTCCTGGTGCAGCTTAGCTCAGCTGCTTGTGGCTCTTTGCTTCTGGGCTGCCTAGACATCTGCCATGGCATAACTTCCTGCTCTGCAGATAGCTCCTGGGATAGTTATTCCCCAGGGGTAGCCCTGACCTTCTGGGTTTTAGCTTTCTGGCTTCCTGGCAGCTAGCCTTTGCCTAGCTCCTGGGCTCACCCCACAAGCTTCACCTGCAGCAGCATCCTCTTAAAAGTAACAGGAGCCTCTGGCTCCCTATTACACTCTTCCTTTAGTCAAAGACTATTTCATAATATAAATATGCTATTGAATGAATGTAATAGTGTGCAACAGAACTAAATAACAACAACAACAAAAATAAATAGATATCCTGCTCATTTCTTAGGAATTCATAACTACCTGAAAGTCTCTGGAAATGCTACATATCATGATAGAGTTGCTACTTAAAAATAAAACTAAATGAAACATGAAAAGTCTTTCTGAAAACAATAAATTTTCAAGTGGGAAAGAAAATCTCTAAAGTATATGTAAAATAGGTTTTAATATTATCCACTAGAATAGAAAAGTATTTTTACATAAGCATCAATATTGGGGGATTATGTCCTTCTGAATGACAGCAGAACCCAGCTTCTTCACAGTGGAGCTCATTAGTCCCCTGCAAAAATGAGGGCTTGCAAAGTATCCAGTGTTACATGTAGCCACAGCAAGGAGCTACAAAGGAGGTGCCCCAGCTGTTTACCAGAGTTTTTATTCCAAAAAGAGACTACTGCTCTCATCAGATAAGAGAGACTGCTGCAGTGCTTCAGCCGAGCGGAAAAGTGGTAAAGGACAGTGAAGAAGTAAAAGACAGCAAATCAGCTGAGAAACTTGTCCTTAACTCAGCAACTTGCCATATCATTAGCTGTGAACCATCCCAAGGCAAAAATATCCAAGTTCTACTGTACAAGCTTAAACTTTTACCTATTCAAAATGAATGTGCCTTTTTTTCTATGCTAGTGCAGTAACTTACTTGCCCAGTAAACCCATGCTTAACTGTTTTACCAAGTGTATGTTGTAGCCAAGTATGTTCTTAGCCGGAGAGCTCATATTCTTTATATTGCAGAATCTGACTCAAAAGGTAGGAGGAGAATAAAATGGAGTAAGGCAGTTACCAGTTATACTCCAGGGATACTTTAGGAAGTTTTATAAGTTCTCATTGTGGACAAGGTGTCCAGCACCTCATATTCAATGCACATAATCAGAGGGAGAGAATAAGGATACATACAGGTGTAAAAAAACAGCCACAAGTCTTCTGTTAGGGCTGGGTCCCAATATCTGCAGCTTTCTAGCTTTGTTTTACAGGGAAATCTTCCATTAGGATATCATTTATTTCCCTGTGGGTCTGTTTATGGACCTTAAGGGAAATGGGAAGAGAATAGTTGTCTCCTTTAGATACTGTATAGCTCATTGAACTATGAGTAATCAGTTATGAGTAATCAGTTTTAGTCTGGGTTTCTTTTTCTATAAGAGAGAACACAGGCAGAGCTAAGTTGAAGGTTTATACAGTCTTACCCGCCTTTTCATCATGCATTAAATGTTGGTTTTCAAAGAAATGCACAGTATGTTCTCTATGAAAGCTGGCCAGGAAACACTAACATGTACCTATCAAGGCTTTACATGCAACAGACCTGAGGTTAACTCTGTGGAATACTTTTTGAAAAAATCTTGGAAAGACAGAATTTAGTAAAGCTCATGTTTTGGCAAAGAGGGCAGCTGAGGAAGACTGGACTGTAGTAGTTATCATAACAACATTGCTTAAACACTCTTCTGCTCTACTATGTACATATTCACAATGATCATTTCCTTATATACACTACATGTATGTGACAGTGTGTGTCTGTGTATGCAGGGGAGAAGGGAGGGTGGGTACTGAACATACCAATCTGGGTTTCAATCAAAACCAAAATTTCCCTGAAGAGGAAGATGCTCATTCCATAAGCAGGTCTACTTCTTTACCAGATGTGATCTTTCCATTCTTAAATGTTTCAACTATACATGTTGCAAGGTTATTTCTAAAAATATAATAATGGCAAGAGCGTTTCCCATCCCCCTTTTTTTCTTTTTAAACGCACATAGTACAGGAGAGAAGCCATTCAAAATTAAGTCACCTCTGGATAATTTATGTTCCAGGTTCATTCAGAGAGTTTAAATGAAAACTGTCACGTAACTATAATAAGCTGCAACTAACAGAGTTGCCAGTTTCCCCGGGGTTAATTTATCTAGTAACTTTCTTAGCTACAAGTATTTTTTAACCTGTAGGTTGAATTATGAACATCACAATAATAATAATGTGTCAAACTAATGAATATGCACTAACTTATTTTAGTTTTTATAAAACGGTTTAGACTGAGCCTTTTGCTTGCAAAATATCAAACTATAAAGTCATATTACGAACAGGATAAAATTTTGTTTTTAAGGAGTAGTCAGATTACCAAAGGCTGATTACTTGATCATGTGGCTAATAAATCTTACATAGGATTGTTCACTGTCACATTTTAAAACATTTCATCTTCAGAAATTCTAGCAACAAAATTCTGGCAGCAGAACTTCCAGGCAGGATGTCTAGATACATACCGTTTAAATGAACAAGCTTTCCAAATTGGACTCAAATTTTTCCTTTATAATGTAGATTGTTATTGAAGTCAGTCATACATTTTAAACAAATCAGTGTAATTATGTTCCTAGATACTTTCAGCTTGTGCATTAATTTTGGAGGATTTTCTTCCTTTTTAAAGATTACAAAATGTGTTTGACACTGATCCAGGGGGAATGTCTTCATCACAAAACCATGATATCTTATGAAACAGGTCTGCATAAACAAGTCAGTCATCACACTTAGAGACATCTAGAATCAATTTCAGCCTGAGATGTCTAAGCAAAATTATTATTAAACAGCTGTATTAAGAGAACACATGCAGACCATGCTCCAGTTAGGCCCACTGAGCTACATACTGAATGAAAAGAAAAAAATTAGAGTCCTTGTCCCAAAGAACTTACAAAAACACACAGGAACACATGCATAGTGCTGCTGTGCATAATAGCTGCCACTAAATCTTCATTATTCATGCTGACAACTTCAGTCAATTACTCTCTATAGTGAGGCTGGGGTGCACAGTCAACAGCCCAGAAGTGGCAAGTTCAAGGCCACAGAAGTGCTCATGACACATCCTGTCAAATTCCAAAGAATCGGTTAAATACCTTGTCACATGGACATGAAAAAGGAAAGGATTCTCCACAATAAACCTACTTAAAACAGATCTTTTCTACTATTTAAGAATGTGTAAATATAACAGCATATTTCACACTGCTTCAAAACAATGGGTTATATTTTATATTAAACTGAAAAAGTTATGCAAGAACAGACGTGCAATCACTTTTAGTATTACATCAAGACTATGTACCATATGCAATACTAATCCCCCTTTGAGAGGGCATATTAGCAATTTTGCAAAAACTGATGTTAGCATAGCAATAGTCTGTCACGCTGGAATATTTATATGGTGGCTAACATTTTTACTGTGTAACAGCCGTCTTCCAAACTGTACCTCCTACTTACTCCATTCATTACATTACCTTTCATTTTGTTTCAAAGAGCAGATTTAAACAACTGGGCCAGGGTTAGCTCATACCTAATAATTTTGGAAGTCATGTATGTGCACAATCCCTGTTCCCCAAATGCTACGTGTGCTCTTGTAATTCCCTCCACAAGAACACAAAACATCAAAGGTCTGGCTAACAGCTTGTGTAACATTTGCATGTGCATGAAGCAACTCGTACATATTTCTGTACTAGAATGGAGTATAACATTAATAAGTAGCAACCTATTCAACACTACTAACTCAGATTAAATTCTCACTACAATCGATACAGAATATAAGCCTTAAGCAGCTATGAATTCTGGTCATGATTTTTGGCACCATTTTCTTTCCTCCTCTTTTGTGGAGTTTGAAAGAAATGTGAGAAATCTGATCCAAGGAATCTCAGAACTGTACTACAGATTTATATTGGTGTATAGATAGAACTATCCTGTAGTCACTCTTAAAGCACACACATAGGAATGTTTGAGTGGTATTCGAGTGAATGTATCATTTAAAATGATAAGACATAACTACAGTTAATATTTTAAAAACATTTAAACTGCACGATAAAGTTAAAAAAAGTCAGAATTCCTACTTAAGCTGCAGCAAGCATCCCCAGAAATCCTAACTGTGATATTCCATCCCCAGACCTCTAGTTATAGACAAATTGGCACATTCACAAGTGGTATACCCTTCACTCTCATGTACAGTATATTTGTAATGTCATTAAGATTTAAGTAACCCAACCCTGAAGCTTTTAAGTAACCACTTCTAAAAATAAGTTATTCTTTATGTTTATATTACAGTAGTACCCAGAAACTGTTTTAAAGCCTGGGCCCTTCTATGCTACGCTCTTGGAGATGAGTCCAATTATTTAACTGGCTAAGGCTTTAACAAGCATAAGCCCAAATTAAATGCTGTATTTTCTAACATACAACACACTCTGAAATATAATACACATCTTGTTTGTGAAAGACAGAATGAAGAAGAAAGGATTTTTCCAGAATTATGGCTACACAGTGCAGGGACCAAGCCTTTAGAACCTTCAACTGATTCACCTTTCTTTTCCTGCACAAGTCAATAGGAGCAACCAGCAGATAGCAAAACTGCACTAAGAAAGGTTAGCTTGACTGGTAGAACATCAAGACCATTACAAAAGAGAACTGATCATTAACATATGTAGAGTGAAAATTCAATAGGTCATTAAGTCGACTGGCTTCCCCAGCTGGCTCAACAGTACAGATTTCCCTCGTCAACCATAGTTTTGCCAACCATGGTTTTGCATATCTACGCTTAATATTCTATATACCATAGAATACCATTGGCTATACCACTGGCTACCACAGTATACAGTTTTGAGTAACCACAACTTCCCATAGCCGCGCATCAGCCCGCCACCTACCATTTTCCCCATAAGCCTTTTGTCTTGCCAGCCATGGGAATTCTAAACCCAGCGGTTGGCAAGGGAAACCTATATGCTGCTGCAATATGGAGCAAGAGTCAAAGCAGAAGCAGAAAATCAGCTTCCTTGCTTAATATGCACCCCACAGTTTTAGGAGGTAGATTTTTTGGAAAAAGTGCATGTCGCATGCAAGAAAATATGGTATCCCATTTAAAAAAAAAAATCTTAATGCTAAGGTTTCTGCATGGATACAGTTTTCTACACAGCAATTTCTATTGTCCCTTTAAAACCAAATCTGTCTACTTTCAGAGCATCCTTTCCTAATTAGGCAGATTTTTATACACCATTCACAGCAGTATTTCAATCACTTACTTTTATGTGCTCATGTAGCTGGGCCTCATGCTGCCGAGAGAGCTGTTCATGTTGCCTCTGGAACTCAGCAATGAGGATTTGTCTCTGGATTTGTTGTTTTTGTTTGAGAGCCAGGAGCTCTTGCTGGAGCTGCTGTTCACGAAGTGTTGGCTCTGTCACAGGCATGGAAAACTGATGGTCCAAACGGAGGTCCATAGGAACTGAAGTTGGTGCAACTTGCAAGGGCAGTGTTGCAGTCACATCAACTGCAAAATTAAAAAACACAAGTGATCAGCCTACTTGGAATTCAGCTGTGACTTCAGCCACCAGGACACTGTGCATTAAGTGTGTTAGGAACCACTGCATTTGAACCAGGACTTCCACCTTTTATATCTCATGTTGCTAAGGATGCACAAAAAAGGTTTGCCTATTTGTTCATCCACCGAAACATTCTTCTCTTTAAAAAGCAAATTATGCCATGTACAACACTTTAGGATGTTTTTTTCCCCATTTAATCAATTAGAAAAGTCTGCTTTCCAATACAAGCATATCAAGGAAATTAAAAACAAAAGTTAATAAGCTCCCTTTACATCAAGGCAAGTCTGTATTATATACGTAACTGTAAGCCACACATCTTCACTTCATATTTCTAGTGCTTGCTGGTAACACTTGAAAAGAGATGGTCAACATTAGCTGAAGATAAGATTTTGAAAAAAGGATCAAGGTCTTGATATAGTATACTGTATCAAATGTGGGAATACTATAGTTAGGAATTTCAAGATTTTTCTTTCACACGCAGCATTCTGCACAATCTTCTGTTAAAGAGTCTCCCTTAAACAATTCTCCCCACAGAAGTGGCCAAACAGAGCTTCAAAATAAAACAAAAATTATACTGATAAAAGTTAAATTAATGACATAAAAGTAGCATCCAGAACAAGTGAAAACATCATTAGGAGTATGTCATGCTGTAAGATCTACTAATCCAAACAGGAACCAAATCCTGGAAAAATCACTCTGGTTGCCATAGCAAAATGAATACCCCACATGAAACTATGCTTACTAGATAATAGCCAATAAAAATATCCTTTGACATGCCTTTCTTCAAAGCTATTAAGAGTTACGTATTTTTGTACTTTACTCTAGCTTAAGCAAACAAAAGCACTTCAAAAGTCTACAAGTTTTTAGAAACAAAGCCATATCAACACTGCTTATGCCTGTAAAAAAAGATAATGGTTTACCAAATAAAATCCATTTAAAAATGCTTTTTAGTCGACGCTAAAATCCGGCAACAGATCCCAGGATCTAGGAAAATTTGCTAGAGTATAATTGGACACCTCAACTGCTCCTCCTGCACATGGCAATACGCAAAACAACAGGACACAGCTTCACTTAAGGGAGGCCTCCCACGGTGACTGTAGAATTAGCAGTTTTGATAAAAAGACTTTCTTTGTTCTTTTAATGTACTAAATTCAATTAAAATTCACTTAGAAGGTCTTGTGATTGTCCCTAGCAGTTCCTACAGCAAAGGCTTAAAAAGAGCCATTAACACAAATGTTGAAATAACAAAGGGAAAATGCCTCAGCAATTCCAATTTTAAGATGGCCCTAACCTTACTGAACACAACTTGGTGAGTGTGCGTATTAATCTGTACAGCAAAAGAAGCCATAGTTAAACATCACTGTAGGAGAAGCATGCCATGTTAAACACAGGAAACTTTTTAGAATAGAAGCTTCTTGTTTTGAACCAAACTGCCAAACGATTTGCCTTAGGAAATGAAGTTGCAGCAACAACTCTGTTGGAAATGAGAAAGAACTGAAGTAATCACTGGAGGTGCAAAGGTTCCCGAGAAGACTCCCTTTCACAGAGGAGAATATATATTTTAACAGAAAAGCACTGAATGCAGCTCAACACACTAGCAAGTGAGGTTTTCTGAAGTGAGTGGGGACCAAAGAATGCTACAATCATTCCCCTGTACCATTTGTTTGAAGACAAGACTTTTATCCAAGAATAAGGAATGAATGAACATGTACTTGGCCACTTCTATATGAAGGAATCAGGTCTTTTACTATACAAATGGGTTTCTCTGAGGCCGGGAAAATTGGCAGAGGGCAAATTTTTAGCAAAGATGTTACAGCAATACTGATTCTTGACTTATCACTATCATCTTTAACAGTATACTAAGCAATATATGGTTAAAATCTTAATAAATCAACCTCTTATTTAAGACAGCCCCCCCAATAATTAGATTCTATATAGGGAAAAATCTATAAATTCATTATAATTTTCCAGGTATATAATCTAATTATTGAAGGGCTGTCTTAAATGTGTACACCTCCCACAGCTACAGAAAACAGTGGCTGGGTGTGGGGATAGTGGTCTGGTGGCTCCCTTGACCTCAGCCTTCCCCCACTTGTCCCCCTGGAGCCTTCCTGTCCCCCTGCCACCTGTACCTCTCCATCCCCAGCTACCCATGGCCCCTGCCCTTCTCTCTCACTCCCCAAAATCTCTACCCTTCTCCCCCACAATCTCTGCCTCTCCCCCCCAGCTCCCCACACTTCTGCACCCTGCTACTGCACACGATCTCTGCCTCCCCCTCAACAGTCCCAACAGTCTCTGCCTCTCTTCCTCCCCATCCCTCACTGCCAGAACCTGCTCAGGCTCTGTTGCCTCCCAGAGCACAGCACCTGGAAGAACAGCCCCTGGTGGGCCATGCAGCAGTAGCACCGTTGACTGGCCAGGTAGGGGATGGAGTTTCCCCATGTTCTGCACCTAGGAGGAAATCCGGTGCAAGCTGGAGCCTAACTGCACCTGACACTAAGATGGGAGGGGTGGGGGGAGGAATTGGAAGCTGCAAAGAACAAGCAAAGGTGTGGGCAGGAAGCTGCTATGATTGCCTCTGCTTTGTACGTGAATCTAAGACAAGGGACTTCTACCACCGTGCTGATAAGGGAGAGAGCCTCATCTCCGATTCAAGTAAATATGGTATATAACTTTTTCTAATTTTCTGAATTTTAATATTGTGCTCCAAAAGACATGCCAGAAACATTAGTGAGTTACTGATTTTCTATAAAAAGTCAGTATGGCAGGGGAGGTAAATCATTGGTCTGTTCTTTGGAAAATCCCGAAGTATCCTTACTGGAACTATGCTTGCTAAAAATTACACACACGTTAAGATAGGTAGATGGGTAGCCAGCCAGACACACAATCTATGGAACAGTTTGGCTTCAAACTACTTAACCCACATACAGCAGAAATTAACTACAGAACTTGGAAATTCTAATATAAGAAAAGCCTTAGTCAGTCTGTTTGTCTGTCCCACTCTGGGTCAACCGCACATGTGCTGCCAGGAGGGTGTGCGCTGATTGGCTGCGAGCGCCTGGAGTGTTACGGACAGTGACAAGGGAACCGCTGCGCTGGCTTCTCTCCCCCCCCACCTGACAACAGCCGGCAGGGAGGAGGAGGCAAAAGGGAAGAGGGGAGGGAGGAAGGGAGGGACAGAGTGGGAAGGGGTGTTGCTGATGGCAGCATCCCTCCCTGCCACCCCCACTTGCTGCCACCGCTTCCTAATCCCAACAGCTACCAGAGAACAGGAGGTGGGGAGGAAGGAGAGGGGGAAGGGAGGTGGGAGGGGGCAGGATGCATGCTGCTGGGTGTCAGCAGCCCATGTGCAAACTCCCCTCCCCCTGTTCCTGGGATCCAGCGGCAGCATGAGGTGAAATGGCAGGGAGTGGGAGGGTACACAGGGCTGCACCAGGAGTGGCAAGGGGGCCCATGGGGCCAGACCCCGGGGGGCGGGGGGGCGGCGCACAGGACCGGAGGTGGAGTGGCAGCACTCTGTTCCTGCCTGTTCCTCCCACTCTCTCCATCATTCAAGACGGGCAAGTTGCTAGTATTACTCATCATTCTCTTCACTGGTTGAAAGGAGCTATCCTTTTAGACTAAATCATTGTCTATAATCTTCATAATCACATCATGGACATGTGAATGAGGATCACAGCCATTTAGCAATTAGTATATCATTGTGAGATGTACAAAATAAAACAGTAATAGCTTTTTAAACAGTAGAAACACAGCAACACATAAAAAGCGTGTAAAAGGGTTAAAGTTACACAAGAGTGTAAAGACAACAACCACCATCTCCCTCATCATACTCTCTGCAGGACAGTATCACCAATGCAAAAAAAAAATAAACAGTCTGCAGGACCTAGTGTTTGAAAGTCGCATCAAACAAAAAGATGCATCCATTTTTTAACATTCAGTGAAGGAGCAGGAATTGCATACAGTATGTCATAATCTGGATAATGTTATTATATGAAATTTAATTTTTCTGTGCTTAAGTAGCAACTGCAGATCCAGTTGGATAAATTTAAGATCCAAGGGAAAAGACAAAAGAAGTCTTTTTGCATTACTTCAGTCTTCTTTCATGGTAATATTTACTCTTCTAAACTGCTGAGTTTGACTGTTTATATGCCTCATGTAAAAAGTAAACGGAGCTTTTTTCCCCCTCCACATGACCGCACTCTGGTCAGAAAATATTTTACAGGATCTCAAAAGAACTGAGGCATGAAGTTGGATCTCAATCAAACAACAAGTATTAGGGCAGACTAGGAACAGACAATATCATGATTTAGGTAAAAAGGGAAACTGATCCTAGAAGTAAAGGGTATATTTACATGGGCTGATTAGAACATGTTGGAGCAGACTCAATTAATCAGGTCTGCTGGAACGTTCTAATAAAAACGCTCCAGCATGCTGCAACATCTTGAGTATTCAGCATCCCCACATTTCAAAACAGAGCGCTTTGACTAAAGCTTGTCAACCAACCTTTAATTAAAGCACCCCTGCCACCATTTTGAAATGTCGGGCGCTGAATACACAAGATATTGCGGAAGTTTTCATTACAGCAGTTCCCAAGAGCCCCTCTAATTAAAAGCACCCCCACCCCAAAGCATGTGTAAATGCCCAAACTGACTTGGATTTATAAATCATTTTGTTTGGAAATCACAGAATCACAAAAAATAGGGCTGAAAGGAACCTCAGGAGGTCACCTAACCAATCCCCTGCTCAAGATAGTATCATTCCTGTCTACACCATCTAGTCACTTAACTTGCTCTTAAAAACTTGTGAAGATAAATAGTCTACAATTTCTCTAGGCAAACTACACTGATACTTAACCACCTTTATACTTAGCAAGTCCTTCCTAATATCCAATCTCAGTCTCTTTCTCTGCATTTTAAGATGGATACTCCTTGTCCTATATTCTGCTGCCATAAAAATAGTCTACCAGTACCCATATCTACCCTTCATGCATTTGAAAGCTGCCATCAAACTCTCCTCTGTCTCCTATTATGCTGGCCAAATAATTCCAGTTCTTTCAACCTTTCCTTTTAAGTCGCATGTACTTAAACCTCTAATAATTTGTATTGCTCTTTCCAATCTGTTAATACTTTTCTTTTCTTCTCTTTCAAATTGCAGTACCCAAAACAGGACACAGTACTCCAGGTAAGGTCTTATCCATGCTGCATAGAGTGGAAGAATCACTTCCCCTGAATTGAAGCTGACACTTGTTAATACAAACTCAGCATGCTACTGGCTCCCCCACTGACTGTTATTTTTTAAAGTGATGTGCCCTTAAATGCCCCCTGCAGGCACCTACAAAAGACATAATAAATTAGAGTTTTAAGCTGAAGGCATCAAATACCAATGGGGAACATTCTGTACATGTCTGATTTTTAAAATGTCCCCCACCTGGAACTGTATCGTATTGCTACATAGATCTTGAAACATGTGAAGTAATGTTTTGTCAACTCTCACTCCTTAAAAGCATCCCAAACTATACTGAACCATAATTCTATATATTCACTGCATTACCATATTTCTAACAGGGAACTACCCCAGAGGCTATTTAATATCAGTGGTCTCTAATTAAGTATAAAAGCTGCAGATGACAAAATCTGTAGGTGACATAGTGAAAGAGTGTTAAATCATAAAAACAGAACAGTAGTTCTAATCTGTCTGGAGTGTTAGATACATCCATTCAAAGGAAATGAATTTTCATATAAGACTAGCTAAGTGCAAGGTCACAACCCAGAAACACAGAATGCATATCATACCTACAGGATGAGGAATTTAACTGGTGTCCTAAAAAGCAGCAATCACAAAATGCTATTTTTATTTTATCACCTGGTCAACTTTCTCCTTCCCCACCCACCCCCCTACTACATGTCCCTCGCCAATCTCCCAGGGCCTTGGATCCTCACTGCCACACATTTGCATTTTCACAGACCTGCATTTTGCACACTGGCTTCTATTCCCACCAGAAGAACACAAAACAACAGCAGATTCTCCCTATGCCTGAAGAAGGGTGCTTGTGCCAAAAAGCTTGCAAAGAACATTTTTTCCAAATATTTAGATGGTCTAATAAGAGATATCACATTTACCCAAAGAACCTTGTTTGCAATTGCAAAAAGGATTTAGGAGTCAGTGGACAGCTCCCAGTGCAAAGCTATGGCAAAAAAGTTAAGGCACACCCTAGATATATTTTAAGAGAAGGAGCAGGGAGGTGATTTTATAGCTCTGTGTTTCATACTGATGAACCAAGACTGAAATAGTGTCCAGTTTAGGTGTTCACTTTTTTTAAAAGGATGCTGAAAAATCTGTGAGGAAACAGAGCCACACAAATGAACTGAAGGCTGAGAAAAATCTCAGCAAGAGACTTAAAAAGCTCAATATTTGTTCAGTTTTTCCAAAAAACAAAATAGGAGACTTAATCAGGGAATCTTAACGGCGTGATGCTAGATGAGGGTCTGGTGGGGAGGGGACTATAGCTACCCTAAAGTGTACCTTAGCCTCTCCATAGCCACCCCCTCCCAGCCCTGACCCTGTCCAAGCCCCTGGCCTACCCTCTGGGTTGCCACTGCTGCTCAAAATGCACAGCTGAACTGCCCTGCTCCAGCCCACAGCCTGCAGAAGCACAGTGCTCCTAGCCCAGCCCAGCCCAATCTGTTTGCATTTGGTATATATTTTAATTCTCCTTTTGCAAATAATATAGATAAAAAAAACACATTTTAAGTTCATATTGTTAAAAAAAAAAGTGAATAAGTATGTTTGGTCAGACCCCCAATTTTCTGTCTAGCCCATCTCAGCCCCCTCCCCCCACCAGGAAGAGGGTGGTGCTAACCTTGAATCTTAAGTACTTTCATAGGAATAAAATACTAGGCAATAAGAAGCTACAACAGAAAAAAACAAGAACAAATGGCTGGATGCAAAACCAAGGAAATTCCATTAAAACAATGTCTTATTTGGAAGCAGGGAGAGTGTTTAACGCACTGGAATAAAGTGCCATGGGAAGAATTCATAGATTTGTAGATCTGACCTCTTATCTCAGTCAATACAGGAGAGGAAACTGGAACAAACGATCAATAACTTCTCAATTATCATTATTTTGGGTGCTAGCATTGTACATGAACTAAGGGAAAAGCATATCAGGGGAGTACATCAGGGGCTCGGTTAACAGCTGTTCACCAAGGGCACCCAGTAATGGCCACAAACTCCTGGAACACCATTTCAGGCTCAAAATTAGGAAAACCTTCTTCACAGTCAGTGTGTCCAGACTGTGAAATAAATTCTCTCCAGAGGTAGTGCAATTGCCTACGTAGGAAATCCTCAAAAGAAGACTAGACAGTCATCTTGCTGGGGTCACCTGACCCCACCTGTTTTTCCTGCTTGGTGTAGGGGGCTGGACCCAATGATCTTCCGAGATCCCTTCCAGCCCCTTACAATCTATGAATTTTGTTATGCTTAAAAGCGTCTCTACCTTAACTATAAAGTTGGTGCATTAAAAATCTGCTACAAAATAAGGCTTGCTTTCCACATTTCCTGGACCATCTCTGCACAACACTTCAGCTATATTGTACAAAGTTACGTAACACTTAATCTTGAAGGGAAAATATTTCTCTGGTTCATCATGTTTTGGGCTTTCAAACTCTTTCAGCTGTCTGAAAACAGTACATGTTAATGCAGTTTAAAAAGACTGCACTGTAATGCTGCATCAGTGCTGTTGGGCAGTGTTAACACTGACTATTTGTGAGCTGTGCCAATAGCACCAGGACGCCATGCCGATATGTCTTCAGAAAGGCAAGACTGTATGAAGCCCAATCCTGGGCCCCTTTAAAGGATGAATGGAGTATGCTTTTTTTAAAGGGGATATTATGATTTCTAGGCATCTGTGATGTTCTGTATTTAAAAGAAGGGGCAGAAAAAATGAAAATGCATATATAGCAGACTGGTTCAGAAAGATATACCATACTGTCTGGGGGAACTGCTTGCAGGAAGGTCTAAAAATGATAGTAAAAGAAGAACATGAACAGGGTGAAAGTTCTGAACTGATCCATTGCCAGAACTTCTTAGATATCTGTCAACACCAAGGCTGTACCTGGATAAAAGGGGTTCCTACCCTGCCATTCAAAAATAGCACACTAACAGAGGAGAAATTTCTCTGGGCAAATTTCAAAGTGGAAACCACTGAAACTAAGTCACAGTATGGAGAACTGGGCCAGAACTCGCTGGTGCATTCAGTGTACGTCATGAGCAAAAAGGCAGACACTTGCAAGGCTATAATGTTAGCACCTACCTGGGAACAGAGATATACTAGATTTTTTTTATATCAAGTTTTTAATTTGCCTAAAGATGACCTGTGATACAGGCAGGTCAGATAAAGAAAGCATTTTATACAAACAGATAAAAAAAACCAAAAAAACCTTTGCACAGGGATGACATATTTGACACTACCAACTGTCAAGGTGAAATGTGACAACAACAGTGTGCAAATATGGAGTTTGGGATATGAAATACAAATACCATGACATTTCATTGCTTGAATCACTGTGACTTTAGTAACCAGAAAAGGGCCAGGAATTGACTTTGCATATTATCTAAATAAAGAGTTCCTCCAGCAAGAGTGTCCTTCAGTATCCTGTTAAGGTTTGGAGTCGTGCAGACTCAAAAGAGTTATCAAATCAATCACTAACATAAGAACTCAGTAGCACCTAGCTAATTCCATAACTACTGGCTTGGCCAAAGGCTGCCTAAGCTTGTCAACTAGAACAAGTCAGAACGGTAACGTACCTTTGAACCTCCAACAGTAGCTTTAACATTCACACCAATGCAAAAGCACCTTTCATATAATAAAGTGCTGCTCTAATGCATTACGGAGACTTCTAGTGTTGAACAAGCTTTCAGCTGAAATATTTTGCTGTAGCAAAGGGAAGTTCATCCAAATACTTAGACTATGGAGGGGAAGAAAAACATTTTTTTTTGATTGAAGCACTTTTAGCAAAAGGTCAGATTGCTGGAAATACTGCCTTTTTTTCATCCCACTACTTACTCCTTCCATCCCTGTTGTCTTGCATCCTCTTGCCCTGCTCTGTTCTTCTCCTCCTTCCACCTCTCTCTCACAATCGAGCTATTTCTTTGAGTATAACTAGTAAAGCTTTAGCAGCCTCTGAACCACAACAGTGCAACATAAGTGTCAGTGGCATTCCAAATACATCCACCGAAGGAATTCTCAAGCTTTTTATAAAATGGTCCATATTTTAACAGTGATTTCCCTGCCCATTCCTGACCACACAGACATCTGTGGAAATTACTGCAGGTATCAAAGATATAGCCTGTAGAGCCCTGTTATTTGGCCCATGGTGCTGCCCAGGGGTCTCAGACTGGACCTACATACGACATGTGGTATACCCCAGATCAGTCTAGTGCCAAATGCAGCATGCACTGGCCCAGCCATAGCCCTGTGCTTGCATGCTGCCCCTCCACTGGACCCCCACATGCTGGATCTGGTACACAGAGCTAGTCTGTGAGCCAGATCTGACCTGTGGACTGGCCCTGTGCCACTCATTCAGCCCAAGTCTGATACCCCTGGCTTCCATGGAAAAGAATTTTAATTTATTTTAGCTTTCTTTTAATGAGATTTGGCAGCTAGAAACAAGAAGGAACCTAGCACCATAAAACCCATCATTTGCTGCATGGACCATCAATTTGGAAGCCTCTGATCTAACTCAAACTGTAAAGGCAGCCAATTGTTTAATTAATTATTTCACTGCAAAACTCAAAGGTAGCATTACCTATTTACTCAATATGCACTGGATATTTTAAATTGGATTCAGGCTTGCAAGAATTTAATGATTTTTAAGTAGTCTGAAAATAGTAAGTGAACCCATACAAAAGAATCTTGGAGATGCATCTAGTATTGTAATATAGCCTGAATGTGCACCAGGATGCTATCCTTTATCCTTACACTGCAGTTACTATTAAATTGCTGGTGTGTAAAACTACAGAGTATAATGGTCTGTCAAATTCATGTGCCTGATGTGCTATAGTATTTTTCCAGGGTAGACAAGTTTCTACTGCTGGCTAATTTCACTCCTTACACTTGAAAGGAAATCAGAGGAGGAAAAAGTGGCCTAAAGTAGATTAAATGACAATTTCCACAGCAACAACAAAAGCCAGCAGCCGAAAACAAAAGTTTGGAACAGGAAGATTATGCACAGCTCACCTTCAGAAGCTGCATGCACTATGTTTCTAAAGGAGCCAACTTAATTATTCCCATCTAAACACCATTAAGGATGGGATACTTAAGCATTTTTGTTCCAAGGAGACGTTAAGCATTATTCATCTAATTACTAAATATAATGAAAGCCGCATGATAACTACTCTCGAAACAGGTGGCAGTACTTTTTTCATCAAATCCATTTTTCAAAATCTGGTTTTTCATATAATTTAATTCTAAATCTACTGAAGATAATTCACTAGGGAACAGATTCTGATCTCCATTAATACTTGTGTAAATCTAGGGAAATTCCATTGACTTCAATGGACCTTTTCCAGAGGTACACCAATGAAAATGAGAGTTATGCTAATTTTGTATTAAATTCAGGATGTTATCGAAAGATAAATAAAAAAAACCTTTGCATAGTACATTAAATGCTAGTATAGCTGCCTGGAATTTCCAGGCTTCAGGAAAAAATTGACTTTTGAGGGAAAACAGTGGAAGTAAACAAAATACATGCTAAGAACTGACAATTCACATTTTTTCAATCCTGTAATAGTTTGTGTTTTCCTTAGACTGGTGGTTTTTAACCTGTGGTCTGTGGACCTCTGGCAGACGATGTCTAAGGGGTCCCTGAAAGATGACTATGATCAAAAGTATGTGAATACTCAAATTTACAATTCAAAGGGCTCCGCATCTCCATTCAAAATTTACGAAGTGGTCAGCAACTCCATTCAATATTTTTTTTAGGGGTCTACAAATGAAAAAAGGTTGAAAACCACCGCCTTAGGCTAATTCTTGAATTCTTAGATAAGATGCTCAACTCCCATTTTTTTAAAGTGTGTTTATAGCCATCACAGCTGCAGAGATGAGTTTCAAATGTACATATTGTAAAGATTCAAAAAACTAGGGTGCGAATAAAAAGAACCACTAATTTTAGGGGGTATTTTTAATATGCTTTGAAAAATCAAATGGATTTTTATGCCATATTTGAGATTGCTGAAGAGTTGAAGTTGGCAATATTGTATGGATCCTTACTTCCACTTAAAATAAATATCTTCAAATGAATACATTTCTAAAAGAATGTAAGGATTTTGTCTGCCTCTATCATCTGCCTCTCTCATACCTAAGGAAGGCCATCTGATGTCCAAATACTTGTCCAGCAATGATACTCTCTCAATTAGACAGCTGGTCCAACAAAGCAAACAAACAAAAAACCCACAAAATTCCTTCCCTCTTGGACATTTGGACATTTCCTGGACCACCACAGCAACAACACTCCAGCCCTACTAAAAGAATGTAGACATTCTAAATGTTACTTATGCAAACATGATAACATTCGGATCAAATTTGCATATCTTCACTGAGAAATTGTTATAGTTTCCACTTAACACAAAAAATGTTGATATTTCATTCTAAATAGGCACCTGGCATTAAGACTCAAGTACCACAGCTACCAAACAGCCTAGTTTACTTGTGCTTCTCTTACTTAAAAAATGAAGGCCATGAAATAGCAAAAGAAATTCAATATTTCTTTTTGCATTATTCTCTCACTGCAGTAATTGGAAGAGAGAGTGAACTAATTAAAAGCCTTTTTCAACAGTAAATTACTATTGATTTGTTCTGTACAAAACATCTAAGTTGAACCTCATAGCAGTTTAACATTCCTGAGAAAATTCTACAAAAACTCACATTCAATATTGAGTGATATACAATAAAGTAAAAAAAAAAATCACTAGAATGTCTTAAGTTCGAACACAGCATGCCAGCTGCAAACATCATAACCACAATTCCCATTCATTGAGTAGTGCGTCATACATGACTCGTACTATTTCAGTCTCAAAAACTATTTGAAATGCCACAAGTTCCCAACAAAAGTAGCCAGTGCTTCTGACCTACAGAGCCCTTCTGAAAACAATAAAACCTTCTCTAGTTAATGAACGCATCATCACAACAAAAAAGCCTGTATTCTTATGAATATTTTATGGTAGACTGGAAAATTGCTTTTATAGGTTCTGCCTTGAGAACATATTAATACAATCAGATTCATGACGTTAGCAAAAGCACAAAGGCTATATTCAGAGTTTTAATGAGAAATGCCAAACCCATGAATTAGTTTATTATTCATAATTGAGATCTTGTCTTTTATCTTATGTTCTCCATGTCTTTTTCTTTATTGTACGACTAAAATCTGTTGAAATGAGGACACTGTACTTTTTAAACTAGATATGCATGGATTCTGTTCAGTCTCTCAACTTAATATTACTTTTATAGCAAACTGAAACACCCTGCTATTCTCTTCCAAAATAAGGGAGACATTTACAGATTTCCAAGTCAAGGTATAAGCTGCAACTTCAAAATCTAAATCATTCTCATTTATTTTTCTTACTGATTGTAGCCAAGAGTTCAGAACTTGGTTAAAGTGGTTTTTGTGGGTTTTTTTAATAAATGTGAAATTTCAAAGTTTATCTAACATGATTAAGACAGTCATATCTTACTTAAGAACTGCCATAATAATCTGCTCACTCTAAATTTTCAACATTTACAATGTACATTTTCCTGAAAAAAAAAAAAAAAAGAAAAATCCTTTCACAGTAAAATATGTAGGGTTGTATATAGCACAAAGAAAACCTACCTGTACATTCAATCTTTTCTTTTGCCCCCTGTTTTGACATACTGTAATATTATGCATCCTTTTTTAGAAAGGAATGGGGGGGTACCAATATATTTAACATACGTGCAGAAATTGAATTACAAAAGTTTTCCAAAGATTTATTTTTCCCTTTTCTGAGGTAGTTCAGTCAATCCTTCAAGGATTTATTAGAATATCTAACTGTTAAGTCTGAGGAAACACAGAAAAGTTCTTTAAGATTAGTTTTAATCAATAAAATACACCAAAAAAAAAATCTTTAAAAAAAACCAAGGCCTTAAATGCAAATCTGTTCACTTAGATAAACTGTTCTCAAAGGAAATGTATTTTCCAAACTTAATTCTAAATTTACATGCCGCTTGTGAGAAGTTTAAAGAAAAAATAGAAGTCTATGCTTTTGCTACATTGAATGAAAGGCTAGCTTCAAATATGGAATGTATTCAATTTATCTTTCCTTTGACTTGCTCTCTCTCATGCACACACACAGCAAATTCAACAGAAACTATCAACTACCTAGACCTATCCAGCCCAGTTTACTCTCACTTCTCTCCTGCAACGAGACGACACTAATAGCCTCTCTCTACTAGAAATACACAAGAGGCAATTTTCTGTTGGAGGCCCAGGAGAAGAAAAACCACATTAACCAGAATAAGGACATACCACACTATACGTCTGTGAGAGGCATGAGCTTGGGCGACAGGCTATGCAAAAACCCAACATAGGAGAATTTCAGCACAAAGTAACTCTATAGTCCCTGGTGTATTTTTATACCACTACACACCAGAGTGGAAATCACTCCTTCTGCATCTCTGTATATGATCTTGAGGCCAATGCTTTCCAGAAACTATTGACTCAGCCTCTCTCCCTTCATCTCCCTGCCTCTTGTTACTTTGGCTTTGTTTCTACCCAATGTGTCTGCCTTTCCTCTAGTTACTGTCATGCTAGCATTGCCCCCCAGATACATTCTGCCAATAATAAAGCTGTTAGTCTTTTAGTGATTAAGAGAAATAAAATGAAGAAACCCTGGTTCACACCTGCAAGTGCAAACAATATCATAAATATAATATACTGAAAGACTAAGGTAGGTGAACAGTGATGCACGTAAAGCAGCTATTTCTGATGAAGTTCAATGAGCAAGCATTTGTACAGATCTCCCCTAAGCATGGATTTATTTTATTTTCATTGCTAAGAAGAAACCAGAAATCGTAATCCGTGCCATAGTCTTTTATTTCAAACACTTTATTACCCTGTGGCTGATCTACTGCACTTTCAGATTCACATCATCCAACGCCTAAAAATGCAGGGAGGGACAAAATTTCTACATGTCAGAAAAACATGTCATATACACTACAAGTACACTGAACAGCTGGGACACTTCACAGCCATGAATGCTATTTCCAAAGAGTACAGCACTTACTAGGTACAGATCATCTTCAAAATGAGGTAAGAACTAACCATTCACTCAAAGCATATGTTAGAAACAATTAGCAATTTTCAACAGTTTTATCTGGATGGAAACATGTATTACTTGCTTGTTGCTACAGATTATATTGGCTTCTTAAAAAAAAAAAAAAATCAAAAATCAAAATGAAAACCCACATCACTTTCAAGTAGCCGTTTTCTGCTTCCATAAAATGTTTGTCAGCATTGAAGAGAACAACGCCTATCAAACAACCACACCACCTGGTACTGTTCAAAGATGTTCATTGTGCATGCAAGGCACTCTTTCCACTGTCTACACTTCAGTAAATGTCAAAACTCATCGAAACACTGAGAGACAGTGAGATCAGGGCTATTTATAGAAACACACTTCTGCAGTATCTAGCTGCAATGCCAAGATAAAAGAACTGTATTTTCATATAAATCAAAACGGGACAAATAAAAACCATGAACAGCATCAAAAGTGTGTTGGAAAGATCATCGTGTTCAATGCATTAATTTAAAATATGCTATTTGTCTGCATAAAATATTGATCTTTATCCAAATAACACAATGGAAATAGTTCAAATTTAACTGGGAGTAAGGAAATGAGCTGTTTCACTGCAAGACCAGAATGTAGGAAAAGAAACAAAGGCTTACATTACCATGATACCATTACCTGTAGCCAGTGCATCTGCTGTAGGCAATGATTAGAATCAGGAAAAAAATGGCACTACTGCCCTGAAACAGTTCAAATACTAATAATGACAGTTCAACCACCAGCTACGCAGTATGGCTGATATCTCTGAGAACCGGTACATTCAGTAAACAATTTAAAGAAATCCACCTGTATTCTAAAAACATCTATTCAAATGCTATAAAATAAAGATTTATTAGCCCTTTATTTTGAGATTTCCTACTGGCAAGAATTTATTGGTACTAATGTTACCTGGGTACAGTAGGTCACAAAAACAAATCAAATATTTACAGTACTGCTGGTGTCTTTCAAAGATATTCTTTGATAAGAGAGGGATTATCATAGCAGAGGTTTTAAAATTTAGGGACAATATGGATGAGGTTCAAGCCAATGGATATGTTTAAAATGAAAAATGGCAATATGTATTCAAACAAATTCATTTGTTACCAGCAGTCCAGTGGACTAACAAGTTGACACATACAGTAAAGCTAATACTGCCTGTCACATCTACATTACCACTGCCGATTTACCTATCCTTCAAAAACAGACCAGGTCAGTTGCGACAGTTGGTATTATTTCTGAACAGCTTGCTCCAGCGTTGCAGAGCTGAATTCAAATAGCCTGGGTCCTCCTCCTCAAAAATCAAGCTACTAATAAAAAGCAACTAAAATTTCCTAGAAACAAAACACAGACTGGAATAAATAAGCAGTAAAATATTTTTTGGACATGAGAATTGAACCTCGACATCCTAACAGCCTTTGAAAGGTGTCAAAATAAGATGCTGAATTCTGTGCAGATAGAATTTTTATCATTCACAGTAAAATAAGCTTTAATTGTTTTCTAATTATTCATAGTATCATAGTATCTAGGGTCAGAAGGGGCCTACAGCAGGCCATCTAGTCTGATTCCCCCCAGGAACGAGTGCTGGGGTCACAGGACCCCAGCCAAGTACCTATCTAATCTACTCTTAAAGATGTCCAAGGTAGGAGCAAGAACAACTTCCCTAGGAAGTTGTTCTCTACCCTATTAATAAAACCTAAAGGAATAATAAGTGGATTTTATTTTAATAATAAGTGGATTAATAATAAGTGGAATTTTTTAGAGGCCTAGGCAATTACAGCATCTTTATGATACTGTTGAATAAAAACATGAGTTCCACTTACAAATTTGTTAGAGTTAGCTATATTTAATTTTTTTCCCCTTAAATAGGGAAATAGGGAACTAAAGACTTGAAAGGCAAAGAGATGCAGGTTGTCTGATTTATCCAACTCATTTCCATAAAGAAATAAAAATACTGGAAAAGCTGCTTTTTGTGGCAATTTCTTGAGTTTCCTGCAAGAAGTCATCTACAGTGTATAATATAAATAGCATTTGAACAATAATTTGTAGCACAAGTTGTCCTACCTATTCATTCCTTTCTGTGGAATGAGAATGCACCAATGCAGACACAACTTCAGGCAGTTGTTTGAAGGGAAGATTAAGAAAAATTTATCTTGAAAGCCAAACACATTCCCATAACATTCTTGGAGTCTTCAAGCACAAAAAAATAACTTCCATAGCAGGAAAACAAGGATTAAACCGCAGACAAATCACAATGTAAATGAAAATGCACGAAAGTAACTTTCAGGCTGGACCTGACCTGATTCTGGCCCCAATGTCTATGAATCCATGAAGTCTCTTCTGTGAAGGTCCTGTTCCTCCCTGGCTATGTATCTGGCAATATTTAGTACATATTAATCCCCACGGTAAGTACTTGTGAAGTGCATCTTGAAGATTCCACTTCTCTACCGGAAGAAATGATGGAGTTGGAAGACAGCTGCACTGTACATTTAATTGCACAACCTGAACCACTTACACTAAAGGCCTATCTGTCACTTATTCAACTTGTTCAAGCACAGAGGAATTCATTATGTCTTTACTTCATGCATCAGAGCCCTACCTCAGCTGGTGCCAACACTCCTTGGAAGAGGTGTTGAAGGCTGAAGAAGGAACTTGGATAAACCAGGCTCTGTGACCATAGAGTCATACACTGTAAGAGGCTAGAAGGGACCTTGTAAAGCATCAGATCCAATGCCCCTGTACTAGGCAGGAAAAGACAACTGGGGTCAAGTGACCCTAGCTAGGTGACTGTCCAGTCTCCTCTTGCAGATTTCCAGGGTAGGTGAGTGCACCACCCCTGGAGGGAGTTTATTCCACAGTCAGGGTATCCAAACTATAAAGGAGTTTTTCCTGGAACTGAGCCTGAAGCAGCCTTCCAGGAGTTTGTATCCATTGCTCCTGTTCTTCCTCAAAAATGCTCTGGTGAACAGCTGTTCAAGAAGTTCTTGATGTAACATCCAGAGAATTTAATGTTTCCCCTGCCTTGAGAGAACAGCAGACGCACAAAGTCTCTGTACTCTGCGTACTCTGGGAGGTGCTTGGGGGAACGGGGTCTCACCCATTCCCCTCTGGTTCCCCCTGGTAAATCATAGATAGGGACAGAAATAATAAATGCTGCCAGATTTGACACAGGAGAGCTGCAATGCAGGGGCAAGTAAGGGGGAAGCAAACTCAAGGTCATAAATTTTAGGGGCAAGAAGAGGTTCTGCAGTTCCTACCTGACCTGATGTAGCTAGGGAAGATTCATTTCCTTCCAAAAGAAAATGCTACTGTTAAAACATGGGAAACTGGATGCTGATACGCTGAGTAGGTGGAGAAGATCCTGGTGCCAGGCGCATGAAGCAGACATGTTAAGAACCACCGGGGCAGTGAAACTACAGCCTCTCAAAGGGAGATGGTGCCAGGTGGCAACTGGCCAGGCCATCCTGAGGAACTGTGTGACAAAAACAGCCACCACTACATAAAAATGCTGTCAGCTTCCTAAAGCCATTCTGAGAAGCTGGGAGATCAAAGCCACCTCTCTGTTGCTAAAGCAGAATGCTGGTCAGCTGCCAAAGATACATGGAGTTCATGCAGCCAGGCATTTCTCTCCCTTGGCCAGTGCATCCTGCAGGCCTAAGAGCAAAGGAGAAAAATCACAGTATTTAAAGGAGAGAAAGTGGCAGCATAATGCTAATGGAGGTAGAAGGCATGGGGATAAACAGGTTTTGGCATCAAGAAAGAAAAATCTGCAAACCTGACCACACGAAGAAGGGGAAACAAAAGTCTCTGGGTTGGTGGGTGATCATTCCACAAGACCAAATGTTTCAGCAATTGTTTCAACCATTTATTCACAGTTTCTTTAGAAATAAAAAGAGAAGCTTATAATGTTAATTCCTTAAGACCAAAACAGCACTAAGAAAAATCAAGGGAATGTTAGAAACTGAATAATTTTACATTACATGATTTCAACAGCAAACAAACAGATTAAATGCTGGGATTTATAACTTGGTCATTACATTTTTATTGCAGTTCAAGAGATCTAACATGATCCAATAAAAAAAAAAAAAAATCACCTCACCTTAGAAATCTTGCTTCTGATACCCTGGATCACCACAGCTACAAACAGCAGTACTTAAAAATATAGCACTAAGAAAATTCTAGTCAAAAGAAAAAAAAAAAATCAGTAGGCTACAGTGAAACAGGGCAAAAATGCACAGAGACTCATATCTAATCAGTCTCAGCAAATACCTGTCTGCCCCATCTTTCAAGAGTACATTTCCAAATCACAGTAATTCAAGGCCTTGATCCCACAAAGCATCCACATCATTTTAAGCAGAATACTTCCCTGTACTTTAGTGGCACTTCTGTTTCAAAGCAGCACACATACTCAAGCATTTGGCTGGATTAGAGCCCATGACACTATACTAATTTATTCACGAATGAACATGGGGGGGGGGAGGGGAACAAATTAAGCCATTTTAACAGGATGTTGAAATAAAACACAATTCTGTAACCTTTCAGATAATGTCAACAGGACCAAGATATCTACATTCTATAGAAATGCAGAACTTACAGTAAATGCATTTCCTAATTCTGCTTAGTGAAATATTGCTTTTCAGTTCTATGCATACAAAAGAAATAGACTAAAGAGTTTAAAAATGAGAAGGAAATGAAAAGCTTCCTTATTAAAAAAGAGGAGAATTCAACATAATTTTACTGGAAGGCTATTTGAGAATATTTTTTTTAAATCATCTCTTTAGCAATATCACATAGCATAGCTATTAGTGGACAACGTTTTTTTCAGTTAGAAAATCAAAATCCCAAATAAAAATGCCCAGTGTTTTTTGTAACCCAAGCCTTAATCCTGTGCTGTAGTTATACCCTGGCAAACCTCACACTATTATTTTCACTCAGAACAAGCTTCTTCAGTGACTCATGTAAAATCCGAGATTTACAGACATCAGCATGTTTGTACACAGAACGTATACGTGCAATCCTGAGCATTTCTCAGAAATAAATCAGCCAATCATATGAAACCTACGGCAACATTGTTTTACTTGCACTAGACAGTTACTGCTCCAATCCACAGAATGCTGCCCTTCCTAAATATACAGACCCAATTTATGAATAGGGAAAACATGAAAGTTAGAAACAGGATTTGACCTTAAAATAATTTCACAAAATTACTCAATGAGAACAAAAATCTATGATTATTAACATATGAAGGAATGCGTTACACACTTCCCTTTGTCTTCTCCTAGTTGTCATGCACTTTTTGATGTCTTTCTGTATTTTTTTTTTTACCAACTTTAAAGAAGTAACTAACATGGAGCTCCTTCTCTCTCCTGAAACCTGCTCTCTTCACTCCATCGTCCGCTACTGTTACCACCACTATACTGCAGACCTGGTGGTGACCATCTCTGACTACACTCTCCATCTTAATACTTAAGACACAGCATAGACAAATTTGCCATTTACTCCTTTGTCCCACCTCTTAAGACCTGATTACAGTGTACTCTGCTTTACTCAAGAGGTTCAGGCTGAAAAAAGGCTATCAAACTCTCAAGCACATAGGGTAACAACCACTCATTAAGTATACAGCGCTGCGGTACTAGCAGCCCTAGAACTGACTAGCTTCCCTCATTACCACGGCTTCTAATATTTGTTTTCAAAGCCACTATTAAAGTCCCTCAAAACGAAGGGAACCAGCTAGTTTCACTGCTTCTAATGCCAAAGCAGTGAGAACATTATATTCTCAACAAGCATCTCTTACAGAGGTGCTGTGGTATTACCAGTCCCCAACCTGACAAGCTCCTATCGTTTTCAAGGTTTCTAATACTCAGTTTCAGGGCTGCTATTAGAAGCCTTGAAAATAAGGGGAGACAGCAGCCCTGAGAATGACTAGCTCAAGTAATTTTCAAGGCTTCTAATAGCAGTCTTTTGACAGCTGCTTCCCCTTCACTGTTTCTGAGACAGTTAAAATACAATTCAATTACAAAGAAAGTTGCACTCGAAACTTGCATGGTTTATGCACTTAACCACTATACAGAAGAAAGAAATTGAGCCTGGTTTGTCCTGCATCATGTGTTTAAACAAATTATGACCTTAAGTTATACACAGAAGTGGACTACACTGTTTTCATCCCTATGTCAAAAACTACGAAATTCTCAACCTAGTCCTGATCATTTTCTGTATTGGTTACAGAAATGTAGCTCTGACTTTCTAATCCTGACGTGTATTAGTCCCTCCCTCCCCCAAAACATTGAAAATGGGGTAGTAAAATCATCTCCTTTGCCAGCGTAAGTGCCACATCATTTCACTAGCCTCTCTACCATTCTCCTCAATTTTCACTGAATTAAATTCAATTAATCTTAACTTTGAGACCTTACCACTATCAAAGCACATCCCTCTCATTCCCACAGTGACACTGCTTGCCTTAGTGCCCCATTTTCTCTCTCTACCCACAATTACTTATGTGCCACACTGCTCCTCTCACTAAGCACTCTATGCTCTTCCTAGTCTATTGAGCCCATAATTCAGTTTCTTAAGGCCCGTATCCTCTGCAATGCACTCAAACAGCCAGTCTGCTTTTTTTACCAAAAATATTCCTACCAAAGTCATTCAGTCTTCTAGGGCTGGATGTCTAAGTCGGGCTGGATGTCTAAGTCAGCAGGTCCAGATGACCTACAACCAAGGGTGTTGAGGGAGCTGGCGGGGGTGATTGATGAGCCCTTGGCTCAGTTATACGAGCTCTCTTGGAGCTCTGGACAGGTGCCGGAGAACTGAAAGGTGGCCAATGTGGTCCCCATCTTTAAGAAGGGGAGGAAAGAGGACCCAGAGAACTACAGGCCTGTCAGTCTCACCTCAGTCCCGGGAAAGATATTTGAGAAAATTCTCAAGTCT
>JAGPOW010003685.1:67520653-67552010 GCA_030014935.1 Caiman crocodilus
CCTTGGGCGTCTTTAAGAGTAGATTGGATAGGTACTTGGCTGGGGTCCTGTGACCCTGGCACTCATTCCTGCCATTGGCGGGGGGGTCAGACTAGATGGTCTGCTCTAGGCCCCTTCTGACCCTAGATATATGATACTATGATACAGATAATGACTGTTGCAGATTAACAGGTGAATAGCAGATAGTAATTTCTCCTACTGAAGAATATCCAAACTGTCTCACAGCTTGATGTAGGTCTCTAATTAGAATAAAGTAGATCAGATCACTGTTACCCTCACTATTAAACATACAGCTGAAACCTGAAGATACTACAGTCTTCTGTATGTAGCATTTGGTAGTAATATGAACACAATGAAGGACTGTAAACTAGAATCTGTAAGTGCCAGGAGCTGGATTTCTAGTCAGAATGAGCTCAATCATGGGTTACCCCATAGATCCACAGGTCATAGTTGTTTGTACTTGCCAGACCAAATTGCAGTGTGTTCTACTGCCTAACAGATCCTACACAGAACAGTGTAGTATACTCTGTAACAAAGAATTATACCTTCTCCAAGAAGATATGGATAATTCCAATATATATTAACCTATCAGACATACCAGCAGTTTTATCAAGAAAATTAACTCTGGCAACGAGAAATGGGATGCTAATTTGAAATGGCTCCATTCAGTCATTTTTGCAGGTATGCAGTCAAGGAAATATTTAAAGCGTTTTAAAAGTAACTTTACACATAAATGCATCAAACAAAGCTTCTGACCTAACTTCATAGTTTGGCTAGGAAAAATTAAGTACTTCTGTCTATGTAAGTGTTTTGACAGAAGCAAAATTCAGTTACAATACATTTGAGATGGTATTTATAATTAATGATATCTAAATCATATTTCTTTTATGAAAAAAATTATTTTTGCACTGACTATAATTAAATGCAAGTTTGAAACTCATGAGTGGCTTGCATATTTAAACATCATTAAAATGAAACTGTTTTACCACTGTAACAAGTGAGTTGTTAAACTCACAATGGAGGTTAAATTCTGGGCCTAAAGAAAACCATGGGTCTGGTACAAGTGGGCTAGTTAGGAACAGTCAAGAGATTGGGGAGAAAGCAGGAAGAGAAAAGAGTGACTCCTCTTTTCTCTTCTACCAAACCTTCCTCTTTCAAAACATTAAGGATTACATAACATAGTGCAAGGCAGAGAAGTTTTTATCCATCCATTCCTTTCCCCTACACCTCTAATCCAGCTGTTATCCTTCTATATCCCTACCACCATTCCTTCACAGAAGAAGTCTGCACCCCTCTAACCCTTGTTCTTTCTAGTCTTCTCCTTGCCCATCATTCCTCCTAAATCATGAAAGCAAACCTTTCCACAACTCTCTTCTGCCACCCAAACATTCTCCTGCTCAAAAACCCTCTGCATACTTATTAACTTCTGGCTCAAATAGCTCTGCATTTCTCTCCTCATTAGAAATCCTCATCCCCACTCAAAACTCTTTGCCCCAATACCTCCCAAAGCAAAATCAGGACAGACTCACTCTACCTGTGCCCAAGAAAAAAGCAGCAGGAAAGGACTATGGTTGCAGGCATCAACATATAAACACCAGCAACACTAAAGCCTATCTTTTTCAGCCCCATGAAGTTTAGTGCTTCAGAGGCCAAGAATAAGGCCACTTGAAGCAAATCAAATCAGCTTGCCTTCAATTAGCCCTTTTTAAAATGAATATAACCACTATGACTAGGGACAGACATTCAAAAAGCCTGAGCCTGAACTGATTCAATCTTTGCAGGTTAGTTTAACTTGGCTAGGTTGAACTGGTTTGTAACCACATAGACAACCCCTCTGGACTGAGGAAATGGAGGGACACGACTGCAGTGGCCTAGGCTAGAAGCTGGGGGGCGCTAGATCAGCCCTCCCTTCCCTTCTACAATACTAAGCTGAGGGAGGCATGGCCAGGCCCCAGCAGGCTGCTTTGATTAGGGAAGAGTTTCCAACCCCTCTCCCTTGCTATTAATAACAGAGCATTGAGTTACACAGCAGGGAGTTACACAGGGAGTTGTCAGCATTTATCAGCCCATCAAACAAGACCAAGCCTCTCTCATTAGTTCAAGCTCTTCTTAAACAACTTTCTCCAAGGAAGGAACAGAAGGACATTACCAGCTACCTGCTGATTAGCTCCAAAATGCCCTAAGCCAACACTGTCCTGTCTGCCTTTGTCCTGTCTCCCATAGTGCGGACCGCAACCAGAATGTGGTATGCTTGCTAATGCTGAGAGGTGTCTGTGTAAGGCAGAGGGGAGGGGTGAAATCTCTGCCTCAGCATGCAGTGGGAGGTGAGGTGGGGAGGAGAAGGAAGCCACGCAGATGCTGCTGTACCTGCCATCTCAGCCAGAGCTGCAGCCAAGGAGCAGAGGGGCAGGACCAGCCCTTCTGGGCTGAAGCAGAAAGCAGAGCCTTACCCAGGGTTGCAAAGTATCTGGGATGCTGGGGGACTCTGCTTTAATTAAAACCAGGAAGGGGTCTGGGACAGATGTTGCATAAATCAGTTTGACCCAAATCAGTTAAGTCTGATACTACATACAACCAGGTTTATCTCAAACTGGGTTCAGCCATTTTCAAACTGGTTTATATGCACTGAATGTCTCTGTTACAGGTTTAAACTAGTTTCTCATCACTTAAACCGGTTTGTGTAATGTCTGTACCTAGCCTATTTGTCAGTCTATTTTCATATTCTGCTGTAAAGGTTTTCAAGTTCATGTATGTGCTACTGAAACCTTACAGTTATACATATACAGATTTGCCTACTGAAATACCTAATGCACATAGGTTAAATCAAACAATTATTTATCCATAGGAATATTAGACTGAGAAGTGAGCATCTACGCACTGCACACATCCTGGAATCTAGCTAATAGGTAGCAAAGAATATGCTCACATCTCCACTACTGGTGGCATTTTAGATTTTTTTTAATACTCTGGGTGGGGTTTTGTTAGGAAGGGACTAGATAGACTGAGCTAGATGGAAGGAAACAGAGCTGAAGCCGGCAGAAGAGGTGGAGGCAAAGGTGACAGAAAACTATGATGACTGGGAATTAAAAGAAGCACAGTCTGTTATAACTGCTCCTATTACTTCACTTCTAGTGGTTTCTAAGCTGGTCAATAAAATCCTTAATGGTTTGAGTTGTGGTTAACATGAGACTGTCTCTCCTGCACAATATGGCCCGAAGCGCCTGAGCTGCAAACCCCACCTCCAAAGTAGTGGAAGTTTATGGCAGCGTGCATGTTTCTGTAAGCAGCTTCAAACTTTTGTTTGACATTTGTTTTACTCTCTTGGTCCCCCCCCCCCATAAATCTCCGGCAATGGGTAGCCTCAGACTTTTAGCTTTCAGATAATGCTAGAAAGCTCAGCTTTCTGGGACTCTGAAGTTCCATAAGTGGTGGCATAGGTCTGGCCTGCCTTGCTTATTTTTCTTGCATAGAAGTTAAACACAGCAAAGATTTGTTTATGACTTGTCCAGAGTTTAACAGAGAGTGGATAAAAAAAATGAAAATACTTTATTTCTTTTAAATTCTTAAATTGACAAAAGCCTACAAGACAACTATGACAAATTCCTTTTCTATCAAGGAAATCATCAACTCTATTTGTACAGGGGTTCAACAAACTATTTTATACCTTTTACCTAGCCAATCATTCTATTTTTTTATGTCTTATTTCTCAGTCCAAAAATCAGGTCTTAATTGGTATCATTTTATGAAACTTCAAAAGTCGATTCTTGTACCATAGGGATCTTTTTTATTTCTCTTTGTAATACAGGCGGTCCCCGGTTAACGAACAAGTTACATTCCTGAGACTGTCTTTAAGTTGATTTTGTATGCAAGTCAGAACACATACCTTTTTAATGGCCGAGGAGGCGAGGGGAGAAACCAGGCTTCACCTTATGACAGCATCAGCCGAAAGTGGGGGTGGAAGGGTGGGAGGGAAAGAAAAATGGCAGCCAAGCACAGAGCGAGTGCAGAGCGCGAGCGTGGTCCTGGTGCTACCACACAGGTGCAGCGCCTAGCGGGACCCCGCGCCGTTTGCAAGTACGGATGTCTGCAACTCAGACGTTCGTTAACCAGGGACCGCCTATACATAAAAATTGCATGAAAAATTATTGCTTGTAAGGAACAGCAAAAGCATTTATTAATATAGGAAATAGACTAATCCTTCTATGCAGCAGAGAATTTTATTTTTATTCCAACAATTTATTTGCTATTTGTTATAGAATTACAAAAGGGCTGAGAAAATATATAATGTACCAAGGCAATCATTCTTATGTATTATTTAAAAATATCAAATTGGATAAAAATCTTAACTTCTGGGAAGAATCAGAGCCATTTCAATTCAGATGAGATAGCAATATAATTAGTTTCCTGCTTACAGTGTATGTCTGTCTATCTGTCTCTCTCTCTTGCTCTCTTTAGCCAAATCAAGAAATTGAGCCAAAAGTAAATGGTTTTGGAGAAAACATTAAATAAAATGCAAAATCCAACATTATATGGAAGTTAATTTAAAGAAAATGTTAATGTTGATTATGCAACTGTATTAATCCCCTTTTTAACTACTTTTATCCAGAATTCTAGTGGCCTTAATATAACTTTAAAGTGAATTCAAAATAACCTTCCTGCCTGAATGTCCTCATGTATGCAAGCCTGTTAAGTCTAGCCTATTGGCTAGAGCCTCTCCTTCCATCCCACCACGCTGCCAGAAGTTGTGGGGGTATGGCCTACCATGGAACGTGGGGTCTTTGGCATGTCAGTGGGGCCAGAAGTCTGCATTTTGGTTGTGTTGGGTTTTTTTAGTGTTTTGTTTTGTTTTGGGGGTTTTTGGGAGGAGGAGGGAGCTTTCTTGAAAAATAGATAGCATCTTCTCAGTAACCACCTGGCTTCTAAGAAACCATCATTTTGTCCATTTCAGAAGTACAGAAGTAAACAAATGTCCAAAAGGAGCACTGAGGGCAAACAATCTAACTTGTTTTAAGATGAAGTTGATCAGTTTGTAAGAGTGATAAATTAAGGATGACTGTGATCACAGGGACTGTGCTCAGTAACCCAGAGGTCCCTCCAGTCTTGTATCTCTTCACAGACAAGATTACATTTTCTGCTACTTCCTATAGTGCTAATAATGCTAATGGTAAAATGGTTTTCCAAAACGTGCACATCTAACTCACGTATTTATATGTATCCTAATGGTTTTACTTTAAAACATTCTTTCTGTCATTACTTGTTAGAGGTCCACTGATATATCAGTGGTCCATAACAGATAGGCACTGAAAAAAGTCAATTTTAAATTATTGGCAATTGGTTTTTTTTGGTTGGTATAGCTGATAACATCACTGATAAATGACATGTTCATGCACACAACCACAGCATGCACCTAACCTGGAATGCAGCCCAACAGCTTGGAGAGCAGCATCTATCTGGTAAGTCTATGGGGTCGAAGATGTGGGGGAAAGGGAAGAAGCAGGGCAGAGCAAGGGAAGGAGCAGCTCCCCACCATTGCAAGCACCCTTGGGCCAGGCATGCAGGGCATGTACCACCTGGATTTGTACATGAGGTGAGAGCAGGCTGCCCACTATGCCGGCCTCTTCCCAGCAGGAGAGCTGAGCTAGGGTTTTGCTGGCGGTGGGTGGCGATGGGAGGGATGGCTACAGGGTGGGCTATGATCACCCCAAAATTTGCTGTAGCCACCCCACCCCCTCAGCGCTGCCACTTCCCTCACTTTGGAGGCCTTTATTTGCTCCAGCCCCAGCCCAGCTCCGTCCTCCCTCCCCCCCCGGTAATGCCAGTGCAGTCTCTGGCCCCAAGCCTGCAGGGGAGCACATGTCCCCCATGTCTCCCCCAAAGATGCATGCAATGGAGGGGAGCCGCCACCCCTATGCACACTCTGGATGAACCACTCATGGCTCCATGCCACCCCAGCTGGGCAGTGCCTGCTGCTGGCTCCACTCCTTCCCTCACTTTGGAGGCCTTTATTTACCCCTCTGAACCCCCACCCTCCCCACAGAATTACCAGCCGGACACTGCTCTCCCAAGCTGCCAGGCTGCATATCAGCTATCCAATAAGTATCAGCTGATATGGCTGGTTAATAATGGGTCATCGGTATCAGCCAAAAAAATCTTTATCAGTAAACCCCTAATTATTGTAATTATTATTATGACTTCTGTAGCTGTTATTATTGCTATGAATATTACTAAAGGCCAGTTAAGTTATATGAAACTATATATGATGCAAAGAAGGAGGTACAGAAGCTTCTGTTAGTCTTAAGAGCATTATAAACCTGTTAGTTTATTTGAAAATAAATTGTTATGCTCTTATAATCTTGATAGCAAAACAATCTTCGCTCATTAGATAACCACTTGTTCTCAAATATTTTCCTCCTATAAAACCCCATGTCAAGTTCCATACCATCAAGACACAGTTCTACAACATGCTTTTGGAGTTAACATAGATCTAAATATATCTTTACAAATAAAAAACTAGAAATATTGGAGGGAAATGATTTAATATCTTGTTAGCATTTTATTGTAATTGCACAATTTGGAGACAAAAAATTATTTCTGGACATATCCAAACTTTATATGATCATCAACATTTGCCAGAGACATCTAGGAATGTTTATGTGATCTGACAACATTTATGGTTAGCAGACTCGAATTTAATAGGTTATTCTGTTTTACCATCTGCCTTGATTTACGCTTAAGAAATATATGGTATTTGTTAAGTCCAAAGTATTTTACATGACTGTACTATACCAAAATTGGTGAGATCATTTTAGCTTGAATAGATGGATTTGTTCCATTCCATAATAATTTATTATCTCATTAACCAGAAGAATGCATCTCAAAGGGTGGGCCGGTTCTTTCAGTGGAGTTATGCTTAGGTACATGGAGCAGAGCTTATTATCTATTCCTTTGGGTGATGAGTTTGTGTGCAAGATCAAGTGATGAGGCAACCATTATAGTAACTGAAGAAACAGACCTTCCATGCAAAACAGATTGCTTACTTGGGGGAGACACTTCCAGGGAGATTCAGGTAGTGGTGCCAACCAGAGGACCAGACTCTTCACACTGGTTGAAGAAAAGCTGAAATGACCTAGACTGAGAGGCAAGGAGGAAAAAAACCCTTAAGAGGGAATTAAGAGACCCTGAGGAAGGGCATTTTGAGGAAAAATAAACTTGACAAAGGATTAAACATGGACAGAAGAGGAAGTGGATACTAATGCTGGTTAAAATTGGGGTAGGATAGAGTCATTTTAATGTCTAACACAAACAATGAACTCTTGAATCACATGATGGCACCCTGAGTGCAGAAGGAAAGCCTCCACAGGAGGTTACTCCACATCTGTTTTACCAACCCATGTTGGTTCTATAACTCCCTCTTTTGTGAGCTAGTTTATCTGATATTAACAAAGGCCACGGGACTGTTTGAGAAGTGTGGAGAAACTGAGCAACAGTAGGGTCTGGCATGGCATGAAAGAAATTCTTTACAATTTAATAATCACATTTTAACTCATTTTCCCCACTCAAGGATCAGTTTTCCAATATTTTACTACAGTCATGTTATTCGCTTTAACAAAGAGAAATCCAGTACTATCCTTTTCTAATATGTTTATACCTATTTATATATTTGAACAACTGAACAGTATATTCTTCACTTTTACCTAGGGGCTAAAAAATAGACCTTCTAGTTAGGCTCAACACCCAGTCTATAGAGTTCCCTAAGTGCCTGGAAGTTTGGTGGCAACAGAGCAGTGGCATCAGCCTGGACCCACTAGGTGCCTGATCCCACTGCACAGGGCCAGAAGGGGGTTGCACCGGGGCCAGGGCCCAATCCCAGAACAAAGGGGGCTGGGACAATGTGGCACCAGGCTTGTGGGACCCAATCCTGGTGAGCTGGAGAAGGAAGATGCAATGCCAGGCCTCTGGGGACCAATCGTGGCATGCAAGGGCTGGAGGTGGTGGGTACTAGGCCCCTGGGACCCAACCCTGCTGGGCAGGGGATGGAAGGGGGACAGTACTGGGTCCCCAGCATGCAGAGATGGAATAGTGTGGCGTTGGGCCCAAAGGCTTCCTCTCCATGCTCAGGGCAGGGAGAGTGATGCTGAGCCCCAAAGCCTAAACCTGGCACATGGGGCTCCATCTGGCTTACAAACTGGCCCTGCTCCACTCATCTGGCCCATGGGGGCAAAAGGTTGTGCATCAGTTTTCTAAGATACACTTCTGAAGCCCAGGGTTAATCTTCCCAACAGACCAATTTACTCTAGTTTTGTAAACCAATGTAAATTGCACTAAGATCCAGAGTGGACTGGGTTGAAGTTATGCCACAGGAGGTGCCATACCAGTATGTACCTGGGGAGAAGCAGGTGACAGCCTCTCTGCTTTGAGCTAAGAGTTATCCCCAGATCAGCTAACAAGTGTAACTTACACTAGTGGAGCTTTACCCCTGACTGGTTCAACAGAAATCCTGTAATGGACTGGCGTAGGCTATTTGGTGCAACTACTCAGCTACTTAGGTTGTGTCTGCCTTTTTTTTTTGTTTTTTTTAACACCAGTGGAAATGTCCAGATGCTTACATAACTAAAACTCTAAAGTAACTAAAAGCTAGAGCTAACTATCATAAGTAGTTCAATGGCCCCAATTAGCGTAGTTACTAAGTGTCACGTAAACTTTACTGTATTCATTCTCATACACACCTGTGAAACAGGGTGTACCATCACTTATATCTGGCAGTTGGGAAACCAGAGTAAAAGACTTGGAACTGGTCTACACCATTTTCAGTTACTGGTTTTGAAACAGGAGTATACGTACAGCTTAACGGCATGGAGAGCACTCCTTATACCAACATACCTTAATCACCTAAATCCCTAGAACAATAAACTATCCTGATATAAACATTTTCATGCTGGTATAATCATGTCTACATGAGGGAGCTGCATAGGATGACTGGATTTGTCTCTAAATCAAGTCACAAAAACTGCACATAAGTCCTGAAGGGCTTGCCCAATGTCAAAAAGAGGTCTGTGCCAGAACAGAATGCCAAGTGCATACCCTAGTCCAACACCCAAACTGCCAGACCACTCCTCTTGCCTGTAATAAAAACAAACCCCAACATCACTGCCAGAAAGATTGGAGAAAAACCCACTCAAATCTCCAGTTACATCTATGAGGAGATAAATATACCCAAGCTACTGGGCAACCAGGTAGCAGGGTAATAAGTAATTTCTATAAAGCACAAGCTATTTATTTAAGGATCTGGGATTTTAATCATGTTGCCTCCTTGACTGTTCCTCAATGCTGACCTAAGGGAACATGTGGCAATGTACACTTTTGTTGTTGCTGCTTACTTTAGACTCTGAATGCTTATTGCATGTGAAAACAGATGCTATTTAAAATTAGCACTTCAGAAAAAAAAAGATCTGGAGTGTACTAAAATAAAGAAAGTAAATGTAAAATAATATAACATATATAACTGGGTTTAAATTATAATGCTCTTCCTCCTGTGACTGGTTTACCAACCACCTAAAATCAACTTCTGTCAGAAGGGCAAGAGGGAATTAATGAGGCCCAGAAATGTTTTACAACATAACTGAGCATACTTGTAAAATACTGAAATTCTCAGCTATTTTTAATTTGTGTGAGCACTATTTTACCTCACAGCTGAAGAAGGAAGAGAGCAAGTTTCTGGATACCACCTATCAGAAGACTCCTTCACAAGAGGGATTTGCCTGAACTGCACTACTGCTCTGCCTTGTTGAACAAGAACAGCAGCTAGAGAAGTCAGTAGATTTAAACTTGCAAGAGTATTAAAGCTGAGCAGTTGCTTAAATTAAATAGGTAACAAATATAAGATTTAGATGACCTCAAAACTCATTCCTGATTGTAATCAATGTTAAATAATGCATTCATGACCTGAATGTAAAATTCCACATCCTTAATATAAAGTTGCTTGTTTCTTACCCTCACAGAGTAAACATCCAATAAGTTTTCCATTTCTTTGCAAGATGGAAACTGTTATACTTCAGATATGAAGCAACAAATTAAGCACTGTTAGAAGGCACAAACATAACACCCTGGTTCTATATAGTGCCATATACTATACTTAAACCTTAGTTAAACAGCTACACAAATTTTATTATAGTGTAAAATCCTACTTTCAGGACAGAGAAAAAGTAGCTTAGACTGTATACCAACTTAAGACTTAATACAGTTTTCTAGCAAGATTAAAATGTCCTAAAGGAAATTTGAGAAATATTTCTAGTACATTTAGCATTGTCTTCAACAGCTTTGAAGTATACATTCATACGTCTCTCCATATTTCAATTAATAACATGTCCTGTGAAAAAAAGCAATTATACTTTAAAATGGTAGAACAGCTTTCTAAAAGCACTCTAGTGGTCAGCATTTATGATTTTCCTACTCACTCACTGAGTGGATAGATGACTAATTAAATGATTAATTAAATTCTGAAAAGGTAAGCAAAACTCTCTATTACTAAAGGAATGAAATAAAAAGTCAACTATGGTATATTTCTAAAAATAATGCATTTCTGGAAGATCTGACTAAAGCAGAACTATTTACAGTTTTCAGGAAATAAACAATAGTTCACTTATATGCACACCAAATAAGTGAGCAATTCACTTAACTGCATAGTAGTTCCAGCCCCAATTTGTTAGATTGCAAGCCACAGCCAACAAACTCTACTTATCTGCAAAGCAGTTACATGTAAAAACCACTGTGTGTAGATTATCTTTCAGCCCCGTTATTTAATTTTAACTTAATTCTATTCTGGGCACTTTGGGGCTGTTAATACCACTGTAATGCTAGTGACGTAAGCCAGTGGTGCTCAGTCACTGGTACAGTCATCTACCCTGGTGATCTTAAAAAAAGTCTTGACGCCCATCTTGCTGGCATCATTTGAATCCAGCAGTCTTTCCTGCCCACGTGCAGGGGAGCTGGACCTGATGATCTGTAACATCCCCTCCAGCCCCTAGCAACTATGAAACTATGAAACCCTTTGGCTCCATAGGCCAGATGAGTGGTATGGTATCTGTTTGTAGGCCAGACTGGGCCCTGGGGCCTGGCACCACCACCCCCTTCCACTCCTTGCATGCTGAGATTGGGTCCCTGGGGATTGGACCTGCTTCCCACCCAGCCCTGTGCACTGGGATCAGGCCTTGGATCCAGCATGCAGGGCCCAGGGTTCTTCATGGGTTCAGAGATTTGGCAATAGGGCATCAGTGCCACCAATCCCCTCCCCACTACCAAATTTCTGGACCTGTGGGGAGCTGGATGACAGTGCCGTGGGCCAGAGATTGGGCACTCCTGGTGTACACAAGGCTCCTCAAGTACACAGCATCAATGCTGCTGTATTCATAGATTCACAGACATTAGGGCTGGAAGGGACCTTGGAAGATTGAGTCTAGTCCCCTGCCCCAGGGGCAGGAAGTCAGCAGGGATCACAGGATCCTAGCAATATAAAAATCCAATCATCTCTTGAAGGTGTTCAAAATGAGTGCTTGAACCACCTCTGGCAGCAGTCTATTCCAAAACTTGGAGGCTTGGACAGTAAAGAAGTTCTTCCTTATGTCCAGAGGAGTTTGTGACCATTTGACCTTGCCATCCCTTGGAGTGCTCTGGTGAACAGACGCTCCCCCAGATCCTGGTGAACACCCCTGAAAACCTGCAGGTGGCCACCAGGTCCTCCCTGAGCCTGCACTTTTCCAGGCTTTAGAGTCCCATATTGTTGTGCCTGTGCTAGCAGACAGCCTGTTCCAGCTCCATCCCTACAAGACATTTCCTCACAACCACAGGAGCTCAGTGTGGGGAAAACCTAGATAAACCATCTGTGCAGAGCCCAGACAGATGAGCTGTCCCAGCCTGGCCAGGTTTTCCAGCAGAGGCAAAGAACCCAGTCCTTTGCAGCGGTATAGGCTGGGGGCAACTGGCTGGACAGCAGCTCTGCAGAAAAGGACCTGGGGGGAACAGAGGATAAGAAGCTGAATAGGAACCAGCAGTGTGCCCTTGCTGCCAAGAAGGATAACTGCATCCTGGGCTGCATTGGTAGGAGCACGGGCAGCAGATGGAGGTCAGTGATTCTTCCCCTCTATTTAGCACTGGGGAGACCACATCTGGAGTCCTGGCCCAGCTATGGGCCCCCCACACTACAGGAAGAATGTAGACACATTGGGGAGAGTCCAGTACAGGGCAGTGAAAATGGTTAGGAGGCTGGGGCACGTGACTTTTGAGAAGAGGCAGAGGGAACTGAGTTGATTTAGTTTAGAGAAGAAAAGACTGAGTGGGGCTGAATAGTCCCTGCAGCTCCCTGCAGGGGGGTTGCAAAGAGGATGGAGCTGGACTGTTCTCAGTGGGGGCAGATGACAGAGCAAGGAGCAAGCTGCAGCAAGGGAACCTGAGGTTGGATATTAGGAAAAACTCTCTCCTGAGGGTGGTGGTGAAGTACTGGAACAGGTATTAACTGTCCTGACACTAATTCCCCTCATTGTTGCGATTGTGAAAAAGGGAGTTGACACCATGACACTGACAACCCTGTCTACTTGATAAGCATTAAGTTCAGGTAAGAGCATATTCTGGGTAAGTGCATAGCCTTGTTTCAGTCCTGGGGCTAGGCACTTCAGAGTACACCGTAATATATTATTTAATGCTATTTAGAAGCCAAGTTGCCAGGTAACTAACTACATTCTCAGCTTTTATTCTTCGTTCAGCACTGCAACAAGCCTGTTCAAACAAAGCATACTGTTGACATCTTAAAATTCTACCTGCCTCATAGGAATTTTTTTTTAAACAAGAACTTCAACTCAGTCAGTAGAATTTGCCTTGAAGCACTAAAAAAAAAAAAAAGTTACAGTTCCATAAATGTAGAAGTAGCATTTTCAAAATGATCACATTTAGGTCTTGAGGGTATTGAATAAATTGGAAACAAATAATTTTGAAAAGAATGAATTCAGAGAAAAAGCATTTAACACTTACATTCATGTCTGAATCACTGAGCCCTGTGAACAGATGGTTTAACTACCTTAAATAGTTTTGTTGACTACAGTTAAAATATTTAAGGATATAGAGAACACTTTCAGAGGAGCTGCCCAGAGACTCACAATTTGAGAGTTTCAATTTAGCAATCAGTTTTTCTTGTGAGACCTAGGTAATACAATCTTTACTCAATATTAAGACCTCCTGATGGAGCAGCAGATCAAACACACTATCTATATGCAATGGAGTAACAAAACAGGTCCTTAAAATATGGGGCATGTCTCTACCTATGTACATAAAGATATGGGGGGAAAAATCTTTCAGAAGTAGACAACAGCTATCTGGTGACCTACAACTCTCCAGAGCCAACGTGGATTCTGTTTTCATGAAGGGTCACAGTCTTATCTAAAACAAAACAAGCAGCAAACATCATGTTCTAGGATGATAACATGGTATTCATGTACAGTTTCAAGATTTCTTCAGATGCTTTGATTGGTAGTTCTCAAATTGTAAAGAAGGGAGATGGTGGACAGTACAAGCTGCATAAAACTGTTCTCTAAACTGTCTAAATGGTACAACGTGACAATGTTATACACAACAACATTACTGCTCCCAAGGTATTCTCCGCATTCCTGTGACCAAGCAAGGAAGACAAAGCTTTGAGGTCTGGCTATCATCTTCTTTTCTCCGACTCAAGAAAGCCAAGGCAAGAGGTTTGTAGAGAGGTAGAATAGAAGCAGAGCAGAAGAGTATAGATGAGAAAGCCTAGCTAAAAGGAGAAGAAAGAAGCCAGCCACCCTCCTTTCACCTGCTGAGCTATCCATCTCAATTTTCCTTACAATCTCTTGGCTGGGCAATCTCCTGTGAAAGCAGCACAAGATGAAGAAGTTGTTCAAGCAACTGACCGCACAGAGTTCTGGGTTCCTCCGAGAGCAGAGACAGGTCAAGCCCATGGCCAACACTGATCTGAGAAAAGAAGTGGTGCAAAAGAAAACTAACATAAGAGTGGGAAAACCCTAAGGAGGCAAGAATCCTGCAAGAGACTAAACCATTATACTGCAAGCATTATAAACATGCTAGCCAGAACTTCATAATAAAGGCTGAGTTGAATTTGAATAGTTTTTGTAAATTGAAATCTCACTGCTGTGTACAAAAAGAAAGACACCTCCTCAAAACAATTTACTCTACCTACAGAAATATATTTAAGATCCAACATGAATAGTGTATCTTAAAGCTTTAGATGACAGAACAACTCAACACCCTGTTGAACAAGGCACTAAAATTATGTAAACAATTATTATAGAACTACATTAATACAATTATAGAATAGAAAGGCTCTATAGTCTATACACAATGAGAGAAAAATCCCTATCCTGAAAAGTACACAGTCTAAACAGAAAAAATGTAATATGTCTTCCTCTTTTTTTTTTAAGCCAGCTTTGGTTTGGGAGTATGCTAACCCACTGTATTCAACCTTTGCTGGCCCATGGGCAACATCATTAAACGAGCAACACATGATGGGCAAGGTCAGACTTACCTTCCCTGTCATGTCAACCTGGACTACTGTGGCAGTGGCCTGTTTGAACTTTTTCAACTCCTATGGCTATAAGCAATGCCAGAAGGTCCTGAAGGCAGAATATTGCTGTTGGGGGGGGGGGGGAGGGGGCGCGCGCGCGGACCTCTGTCCTAAGTGAAAATTATTTTTTGGTGAAGCTTCTTTTAGTTTTTATAGCACCTGTACTGAATATGAAAAACAACATTAAGACTCATCCCCTGCTCCAAATCTCCAAATGACAGAGTTTTAGTGTTCGTGTATTTTAAGTCTTAATTTTAATACAATAATTACAAAGTTCTATGAATCTTTGACCCTGGGAAATAAGGTATTCTGAACAAACAGCATATAAGCTTCTTCACAAAGCTCTGTCAACACATCAACCTAGTTCTACACCACTTTTCTATTCTTAGCCCAGGTGCTGCCAACAGCGTTAAATATTAACTGACTGTGCAGCAATTGTAAAAGAGAAGCTAAACTGAATCCAAACTTATTTTATCTGCTTTCGTGAAGGAACTCTAAAAATGAAGACTACTTCACTGAACTATTTGCTACCTAACTCAAAACTTAGGGATGTTTTTGGCGTTTAAAACTTTATCCAATGATCACTAAGTCCAGGTGCTGTTTACTGACATGGTGCTAGCTCTTACACATGCAGTTGTAGAACATATAAGCACAGTGTACTGCATTTAAGTAAATAACCTGAGGACTTTTTGTCTTCTCCCCTTCCAACCTTTTATTTATTTAAAGTAAAACTATGCACCTAACCAACATGCACTTACCTAAAATCAGTGTGAACAATGCTAATTAACTATAGGAACAGTTAATGCTAACTTTCTTGCACCTCTTTAAAGCACATTAACTTCATTTCTTAGAATATTTTTGCCTCTAAACAGCGAACTCAAAATTGACAGGACTTAGTCATACCAAGGCTGCTTTAGATGCCTGGAAATTGAGGGCTCCTATTCTGCCTCACAAATTACCATATTCTCTCACCTACAAAACCTCCCCCCAATAAAACATGCACCTTGTTTGTGGAAGGCAGAATGTAGAAAAGATTTTTCCAGTCATAGCCAACAGAATAAGTCCTCCTGGGAACACAATATCCGGGAAAAGTAGCTCCAGGAAGCTATTGCTTCACCTAAAAGGTTTCCTGGGATATCACATTTCCTGGATACTATGTCCCCACAAGGGTAGGCCCCAGACCCTGGAAAGGGCAGTAACACTGCTGTTACTGACTGTTGGTTCTTTACTTAAGGTACTGCAAATACCCTGTTATTTCCACATCCCAGTCTTCATGAAGATGCTACCAACAGTTCACTTGCTGCTTCAGACACAAGCTACAAAGCTCAACCAATAGCTATGACTGTTGAGTAGATTAACACAGGACTCTGCCATCTTGGCAGCTGCACGGCATGCACAGTCTCTCCAGGGTTGCTTCTTTTCCAGTGAAGAAAACAGCTTCCCTGCTTAAAACATGCACCACAATTTTGGAGGGCTGTATGGGGGGATACATCTGCATATGTGAGAAATGATAGCATGTACTTGCATAGTACACTATGGCCCAGAGTTCCTGTGAACATAAGCATTTTATGCACTTAATTGCAATACAGATAATCAAGGTTTCATAACAATAAGCAACAGGTAAGAAATTAGGACTGGCACAATGTTATGTCACCAAAGTAATTGCTCTCTTAATCAGATATGTGGAAGTAGAACAAAATGTATATTGAGCCAAGACAAATCAGTTACAGAATGAAAGCAAGCTTCTACTTTTACACTAAAAGTCTCCTGAATGTGTGCTGCTAAGCTTCTGAGCAAAAATCCTCTGAGCATAAGCATTCTTTGCCATTTCCACTCTGGATAAAAATAGCAACAACAACAACAAAAAAAATACTAAAAAACATTATGTGGTCATATTTAGAGGTAAGCATGGCTGTGTACAGCAAAAGGAAAATAGTCACTTCCAACTAACACATGCAACCTTGTTCAAAATTAATTAGAACTGTCAAACAATATTATTTGACTGAATCCTACACCACAAGCAGATTTTATTCTAAGGCAAAGTTAAACATACAGCCCAGGGATGTTGCTCCATCTGGCCTTTTGGGCTACTAGCATGGCCAAGGGAATGGCCTGCCACAGAATGTGGGGCCCTGGGTCAATCAGTAGCAGGACAGTGAACTCTACATTCAAGCAAACTCTTAAAAGCTGTTGCAAACTCAGGTCTACCCATACCCTGAGACATAACCTCACTCTACCAGAGGGCTGCACAACTGGTGCTAAACAGCAATCACATATGAGAGAAGGGGGCAACAACCTATAAGCCATGGATGTGGGGCTTTGATGGTGTTCAGTGCCAGGGGGTTTGACTGTAGGTACTTTCCCTGTGCCACCATGGGGTAGAGCAGAAGATTTTAGCGTCCTCTCATCCACCTGCTTCTGACCAGAGGTGGGTCATGCTGACCTGACGGTAGAGAAGCTTGCCTACGGCAAAGTGCTAGAGAAATGGGATGCTGAAGTCTAAACTGGACTCGACAAAAAGAGAGTCTTTTAGCAGCAAAAGATGTTCTAAGTGAATGGCAACATGGCACAGCAGGTAATATTTAGATTCAGCAGAGCCAGACTCTGGTAGATACTCCTAACCACCTGCAATGACCCCGTGCTATCTGTGGCATCTTGTACTAGGCTGCTTTTTTTAGAATGACATTCTTGGCCCCAGTCAAGAGTTGTTAGATGTGTGAAAATACTAGCCAGCTGGGGAAGATGAAATCAGGGGCCCCTTTTTCCCAGCTTTCAGAACATTCCTCTAAACTATACAGTTAAATTTAGAGAGAAGAGAAGACTTTTTATCATTCTTCTTCCTTTCTCTCCCTATTCTCAGCAGTAATGTTATGTATGTCACTACTGCTATATACAGTGAGTTAGGCTTGATGCATTTCTTTTCAGGGGCAGGATATTTAATAGAACATGCTGTGGGAGAACATACAGATTCCAGAGTGAAATTTTGTATTTTTTTGTGAAGTGTGCCCAAAAGAAGTTGAAAGTAGGAAAATACAAGGAAAAAAAGGTAAAATAAAAATCATTTTACAATTAATTCTTCCAGTATTAAGCCAGTTTCCATCAAATCACCAATAGCTTTCAAAGTTTACATTTCATGCATTTTCTTTTTTCATTTTATTCGTAATTTTCACCCAAAAAAGATTTAAACTAAAAGTGTCTAACTACAAAGTCATAGCTATATGCATTCATGACCCCACTAAGTGATCTTCATCTGCTTAACAACTGCCTTTATAGCAAACCACTACAGCTACAGTCAGTATCTTCATAGAAGTCTCAGAGCAATCAATGACTGCAGGGTTATAGAAATTAAGCTACATTTGCTATTGGAGATGTCTTCACCTGATCCATGTGATCCTACATTGACCAGAAACAGCATCAAACCTTACTTTTTAGTTAGTGCCAAGGGATTCAGTAATTATTTTTAAATAAAATTATGTCTAGGTTTTTAAAAAGAGAAACAAATGAAGTGTTCCAGCTCTGCTAGTGATGAATCGTTTTGTGGGCCCTGCTACAAGGACAACTGTATATCACCTGAGGATTCAGAAACTCAGAAAAAAAAATCTTCAACTAGCTTAATCCACTAACTTTATGGCAGCTTCATACAAAAAGACTGTGCTTACATCCAAAAGATCTCTTGGTCCAAGTTTGATTCAAGTGTCTTATGGACCAGAAAAAAAAAGGGAACTTTCCTTTTCATTTCATGTGCATTTTTCTCCCTCTCAGCCTCTCACCCTCCTCTGGATTTGCTGGTTGTGGGACACAGCTGCTGGCTCCTCCCCTCCTTTTCCCTCCAGCTTAAGCAGGCTCTAGCTGTGTTTCTTATTCATTGAGCTGTCAGTTCTTAAGGGCTAAGACCCAGAACCTCAAAGGCATTTAGGCATCTTTGAGAACCTGAGCCACAAGCCCTCTCTACATATTACAGGCATTGCACAATTAGCTGGTTGACTGTGCTATTCACTGAAACCAGCTACACACACAAAGTATCTATCACACAATAAAAAGCTCCAACCAGGTATAAAGTCAGACCTTGAAAACATACACTAACTTCAAAGCTGGCTGCTCTTAAGCTTTAATTTGCATGTATAGCAGAGTCTTCCCATGGCTGGGAGCCCAGCAGCTGACTGGACTCCCAGCTACAAGGATTCACCATGCCCAGCCAGGGCTGGAAGTCCTGCAACCAAGGGGACTCTCAGCCCCAGCAGCTGCTGATTCTAGGTCCTAAAAATACCCCATGGCTGCCAGGACCCGGACTCTTGCAGCTACAATTACTGGACCCCAGCAGCACACTTCCCAGTACCAGGACCCAGCTAGGTCCTGGCAGCTGCAATCACGCAGCCCTAGGGGTGCATGAAACCACTGGGGTTGGGAGATCGCAGCTGCTATAGTCTCCAAGCCTTGGGGCGTGGTATGCAAAGTCCCCAAAGCCTGGAGTCTGAGATCTCCTAGCCCTGGAAGTTTCACGCAGTACCCAAGACTAGGAGACTGCTGCTGCCAAGATCTGCCAGCCCAGGGGCTTCCCCCCCTCCACAGAGCTGAGTGACTGCAGCTGCATGGGGCTGGGGGAGCTCCCCAGCAATGGGAACTTGCTTCTTGCCATTGCAGGGGGAGCCCCTCCAACAATAATACACAATGCAGGAGTGCATGGTAGGAGATGTTATTGTGTGGACTCTGCCTTAGATCTCACTGTACTTTTTCCTGTGTAAGTAGAGAAGCCCTAAGTTATTAATATCACAATTATTATTAAGATCTTACCAAACTCTGAATTCAATTCCAGTCTAGTCCCATGTCATGGACAAAAGCAGAGATTTTCACTGAAATAAACTATTAATCGGTTAAAAAAAAGTTTTTGCCCCTCTGTACTTCCATCAGGACAGCTTCCCTACCAGGGTAGATGGGTGCTTTTTGGACCTTATGTCACAGAGGTAAGGAACAGAGTGGTAAGCAGCACTCTCCAGATAGTTTTAGAATGCAGGTCTTAAGTAGTGAGGTTAAGCCCCCTATGCTACAAATGGAGCAGGAATTTTACCTTCACAATCTGTTTAAGCTTTAGCAACCAGGAGCCCCATTCAATTCCACACCTTCGGTATCCATTCAGGAATGCACTGAGGTTACCACTGAGCAAACAGTGCGGCCAACTCTGTTCAGCTTTTATAATGACACCTTTCAACCAAAAACATAGTAATAAACTCTGTTTTGAAAAAAAAGAAAACACACACACAACATTTTAAACAAATTTGCATAAGTAATAGAGTGATTCCTGAAGCAGCTTTTTATTTCTGCACAGATCTAGTATGTCAAATTTCAGGGAATTTAGGAGCCAAGAGCTCCCAGTTCACACAGAAAGCTTTCTGTCCTGGTGCCCAAGTGTGCCTCACACCAGTATGTAGATGCACATAATGAAGAACTACAACCTTGTGTTTAAACTGCTTTTTTGAGAGGAAAAGGAAGAATGTGTACACGCCCATCCAATCTAAGTTAGCGGTGCTCGACCTTTTGGTCTCGTGAACCAGATGAGTGGCACAGAGCCCCTCTGCATGCCAGATCAGGCTCTGGGGCCTAGCAACACTCTCTTCCCGCCTACCAGGCACTGATATTGGGTTCCAGGGGTCTAGCACCACTCTCTCCCAGCCCCCCACACTAAGATTAGGCCCTGGGGCCCAGCCCCACCCCAACCTGGCCCTGCAAACTGGGACTGGGTGCCAGATCTAGCACACAGGATTTGGGGTTCTCCATGGGTCCAGAGACTTGGCACCACTCCCCCACTACCAAATTCCAGGACCCATGGGGAGTCCCACAGGATGAGCACCCCTGCTCTAAAAAAAAAATCAAAAAAAAAAAAAAATCAAGCTGTCTTTAGAATAAAACAACATAGCTCAGATATTTTAACTCAGTACTTCAAAATATTTCTAAATCATTAGATCTAGAAAGCATATTTGGTAAGTCATTATTAGCCACTCTACATACAGCAAAAATGCAAGCATTAAGCTTCTGACATACTGCATACCACTTATGTTCTGAGCATGATTTAGTAAAAGTTATCCAAGTCTTCACAGTAACATCACAGTCACCTGTATTATGCTGAACCAGATAAGGCAACTTCACAAATTTTTCAGGAAACCCAGATTCTGCTCAAAAGCATATTGATGATTCTTGCGCTGATTCTGTGGCTTTGGGCAGTAACAGCAAGAACTAGGATGCAATAATTCAAGTTCTCTGTTTCCTCAACAGACTCCATCAATGTCTTTTACAAACCTTAAGGAGACCTCAAATTACCACTATTAATAAATACCAGTCCTCTCATTTGGGAAGGAGAAGGTAAATATAAAGCAAACAATTTGGTGAACTACTCAGGGCAATTCTTCAGAAGCAAGAATACAACTCAGTTTGCTGGGCCTGTATTTCTATTCATGAGGTCACAAAACCTTCTGGGCAAATGGCTTCAATTGATTTATTTGTCATATAGGGGTATCTACATTTTTATACATCATGTTAATCATACAATTGGAGAAAATTGGGGGTGGAAGGGACCTTAGGATGTCATCTAGTGCAATGGTTCCCAAACTCTGACAGATTGCGCACCACCAATTTAAATGGTTCAACCTTAAGTACCACCAGCAAATTTTTCCAGTAGTGACCCACAGAGCCCCTTGACCCCCCCCAGTCCTGTCAGTGCCCCACACTCCCGACCCATAGCCCCCTGCTCCCTCCCTGCTGCACATCCAACTCAATCACACACACACACACACACACCTGCCAGCAGCTGCTGGGGCCCCATGCACAGAGCACATGATTGCCCAACATCCAATAAGCTTCCCCCCACTGCCCCCAGCCCCAAGCAAAAGCAGAGGCAAAGCAAAAACCTGGACATTTGTTTGCATTTTTAAAAACCCACCCAGGTGAATGACCCTACGTACCACTGGTGGTACGTGTACCACAGATTGGAACCACTGATCTAGTCTAAACACCTGCTCAAAGCAGGACCATCTCCAACTAGATCATTCCAGCCAAGGCTTTGTCAAGCCAGGCCTTAAAAACCTCTAAGGATGGAGATTCCATCACCCCTCCAGGTAACTTGTTCCAGCGATTCACCACCCTCCTAGTGAGAACGTTGTTCCAAATATCTGCCACCACTGATAACAGTCTAGCTCCATCTTCGTTAAAGGCTCCTATCCCCATCTCTCCCCCCCACTCCATTTCTCTTCTCTAGACTAAATATGCCCAGTTCCCTCAGCCTCTCCTCATCCATCATGTTCCCCTGCCTCTTAATCATTTTTGTTGCCCTCCACTGGACTCTTCTCCAACTTGTCCACATCCGAATTTCTATAGTGGAGGAACCAAAACTAGACAGTACTCCAGATGTGGCCTCTGAACTGCACAATAAGGGGGAATAATTACTCCCGTTACCTGCTGCCAATGCTTCTACTAATGCAGCCCACTATGCTGTTAACCTGCTTGACAACAACGGCATGCTGTTGACTCATATCCAGCTTAAAGTCCAATGCAACCCACAGGCCCTTTTCTGCAGACTTGCTACTTAGCCATTTGGTCCAAAGCCTATAACAGTGCATGGGATTTTCCATCCTAAGAGCAGGACTTTGCACTTTGTCCTTGTTGAATCTCAGGAAGTTTCTTTTGGCCTAATCCTCCAGTGTGTCCAAGTCACTCTGAATCCTAGCTCTACCCTTCAGCGTATCTACTACTCTGCCCAGCTTGGTGTCATATGCAAAACTTGTTGGTGGTGTACTCTATCCCATCTTCCAGATCATTAAAGAAGATACGGAACAAAACCGGCCCCAAAACTAACCCTTTGGACACTCCATTTTATACTTTAAGTGAAAAAGTATTTCATAAATGCAAAATATTGTCCCACTGTAAAGGGCATTTCTGGTCTGTGAAGAGAATCTGCATCTTGGTGTTATTAGGTACTTCCCCATACCTCCCTCAAAACCACCAACCCTGGGGGGAAAAAAGAAAAAGAAACTCAAGCTGAACTCACTTATTGCTAGTAATAAGTGTTCTGCAGATTAAATTAGGCCCAAAGTTGCACCTGTGCAAACCATTTGCCTACGTACTCAGGAAATTTCAAATTTAAAGGTTCAGCTGTTTTCCTTTCTGTTCCTATCAGTGTGGAAAAAGCACCACAATTAAATTGGGCTTGCATATATTACACTGATTAAGCTTAGTAAATAATGCTGATGATAATGCACAAGATGGAATAAAATCCAGCTTGGTTTTAGTTGTGCTGGCTCAGCAGAGCTAAGAAAAATGGAAAGCAGAAAAAGCCACATTCGTGTCACAAACTCATCAGCTCTGCCTGAACAAACCACATACTTAGATCTATTAAATAAGATGGTATCGCTTCCTCTACTTTTCAGAAGAAAAAAAAAAGGTTTAAAAGTGACAAGTATGACACAAACTGACATACTTGAGAAATGGCCATCTTATAAATTGGTCAGAAGCTTAAAAACTAAAGATCTGATTTCTAAACCAAAAGTATGAGAATGACTTCCTGTGCAATACTGAGCAAGAATTTTGCCCTCAGAATGGGGTTGACTATATACCTGACAAGATGATCTAGTACAGCATGCATCTACCTCACATGTACATGCTTTGAAAATACAAAGTTCTGCATAATGTTACTAGGGGAGAACTGTCAAAACTGAGAAGGCCGTAAGTGCTCAACCCCCACTGAAAAGCATTAGGATTTAGGCATTTAATGCTCTTTGGCTCCCTTGTAAATTCCAACCATTACGTGCATCTGCAGCAGTGATTCTCAACCAGGGTGCACAAGCATGATTCACAGGATCAAAAATAAACAGACAAGATAAAAACACAATTTCAAATAGGAATCTAGTGTTAAAAACAACTGTAACCTGTTGTAGTTACTGAGTTATTTTTATGGCATCAAAAAAAATGAGTGAAAACTAAGAGCTGGCATTTTCTGAGGTGCCTTGAATCTGAAAAGATTGATCTACAGCAAAGAACAGAACTTCCTGTGCTAAGTCAACAGCCTTGAACCAATTCTGAAGGGGGTAGAGTATTATTTGGAGTATACAGAATGTCTTTTCGGCAGAGGGGGAAAAAACCCACAATTTTGCACCTTTTTTTTTTTTTTTTTTTATAAAGAGCTAGATTAATTCATAATGGAAAAGAGGGTGAGAGGGCATGTGACAAATAACTGTTCTACAAGACAGGACATGAGTTTTTAAGTAAAATATTTCAGCCACTGGCACAAAAAAAATCAAAACATTTGCTTGGACTATTTTGAACACAAAGACGCAAAGTTCCATGCAGCAAACTGTGAGAATTTCACCTTTTTCCTACCCCCCACATATGTAATATCTAGATAAGAATAACACAAGTTTAATTTTCAGGGAGTTTGTGGCATCCTGTCAGATTAGGGGCTAAACCATTATCTGTTTTCTGAAACTGGCTGTAGCCCTCCAGCATTTTCCAAGATACTGTAGGCAGATGAGATAAAGTGCCAATACTAAAAGGAAACGATCTAAATCTAAGTTATTACTGTATATTCTAATTGAGTAAGACTACAGTAGAAAACCTCTTGCTGGATACTGCCTAGGCAATCTTACAGTGACTGCTAATGCCTGCTACTTGAAACAGGATATTAGAATAAATTTAGCTTGCACCAAATAATTTAATGAGGATTAACCAGTAGAGAAATTCAAAGATCTAATCTCTTATTTAACAAGTTGCCAAAATAAGAACAATAATTTCTTCAGGTCTCCAAAAGCCTCATTTAAGGGCAGCAGGGTTACAGTTGCATCAACTTAAGGATGGCAACTATCAGAAATAGTCCAACTAAATTTTCACAGTTTAAACCAATTGGAAGAATAAAAAAATGGAAACGAAGCCATATGATAAAACTCATGGCACCTTTGGAAATCGAAGCTTCCTTAAAGATTATTTTTCTTCTATCCACACTCCTGTTTTTCATTTAAAAACTCTAGAAATGAAGTATAAAGTTGGGGGTATTATAAATACTCTAACTAGGTACTTAAGAGGCCTTTACTACTATGTTAAGTTTTGAAATATCCTTGCAAGTTCTTTTCATTTCCTCACATTTTCCATATTTCTACCATATTAGAAATAAAAGAAACCCAGAAAATTATCATATTTTGTTGATTAAGCCTTTTCATTGGATTGCTATACATCACTTGTTCAAAACTGAATCTTTCTACAGATGCTTACAAATCTCACATACAATTGATACTACTAAAGATGTACAGGTTTGGACTAAATCCAAGGTAGACAAAAATATTCAAATGTATTCAAAAAGAAATATATGGCCCTTTATTTTTTGCACAACCACCTTCCTCTTATCTGAATATGGAAGGATTAATTTCCTCAGCAACATGTGCTAGATTACAGTTAATTAATCAATCTTACCAGTACTTTGGGACAGTGAGATGTGTTTTCACAAAGTAGTACAGGACTAATATTAGATAAGACAGTGATTCTGAACCAGGGTGCTGCAGCAAGCACCCAGAGGCACCTTGAGATTCTTAAGTGTATTGTAAGGTGCCACAGTATTAGCACCGTTATTACATGATCCACAAAAATGAATCCAGAGATTTCAAACAAGAATCCACAGTTTCAAAAACATTTGGACCCAATATAGTTTTTTTGAATTCTTCCTATGCTTCAGGCAGGGCCAGCCCTAGGATTAGATGAATTGGGGCAACTGCCCTGGGCCCTACACTTAGGGGGGCCCTGAGGACAGTGCCATACAGGCCCTGCTGAGGCCACCACTGCCATGCATTGTCACCTCTGGCTACTCACCACCACCGCTCCTCCTCTGGGCCCCACACACCCCAATGGCAACTCTGACCCCAGGGAACTATGCACCATATGAACTCTCTTTAGAAATATATGCAGGCACTTTGAATGGTTGGGGGGATGGGTGTGGGGTACGTGTGTGCAGGGATTTGTAACGGGGGGAGGGAGGGGGGGAGGGTGTGGGCCCTGACCCCCCCATAGTGCACAGCCCCTGCTGCCAGTGGCTCAGCAGCACCAGGCTCAAGGCCATGGCAGACAGAGTCCCCACATGGGGCTTTCAGCACTCTAGCGGGAAGAGTGGAGGCACAGAATTTAAGAACCAAGAACTGGTATATTCTGAGGGGTGCTTCAAGTCTAATGAAGTTGAGAAATGTTGGAGAAGACATCCACTAGAGTGGGTAAATCAATGACTAGGTAACTAATTTGTTACACATAGGATCTGATTTTTATAAAAATTACTTTATTTGCAACTACTATGTTTTAAATTACTTTACTTTGCATATTCAATATGCCGTGTAGATGTCAACTAAATTCTCACGCTGCCCTGGTGAGGCATGGTCAGTAAGCATCATTACCCCATCCATCTTCTCAATGTGAAAAAAACTGAAAAGCAAATTACTTGCCTATGACCAGAGTGTAGGTTTGGGCTAAGCCACAATTCAAACTCGGGCCCTCCTAATTCCAGAGTAAGTAATCAATGGAATATACCTAATAAAATGGTTTTCTTTAAATCAAAAATGTGCACCTTTCTAAAAGACTAAGTAAAGTTATGAGCCTGAAGCAGAGATTACAATGCTAGGTTCTAAAGGCTGAATTATGCAAAAGATCAAACTAGACTGCTGCAATGAATCCTTCTGACCCTCAGATTTACAAAGCTTGCAGAATGCACTGTCTTCCTGCCAAAGATTTTGTATTCACAACTCCCTTTGGCTTAGGTGCGGAATTCAGCACTTCTGATAATCAGGTCTGATGTATCAAGTCAAGCACCCAGAATATTAGATAAACATAATGAGTGGTTATCCAGGAACAGTTTGGTTTCAGCAACTTTCCAATGCTTTACAGGAAATTTGTGGCAGACCCAGAAAGAACATGGATCCCACAGATGCAGCAGTTTTTAAAATCACTGGATCATTCTTAATTTTCTGGTAACCCCTTGCACTATTTCATTCACCCCCCTCCAACTTCTGTGGTAAAGGAAGCAGGTGTCATAGTGACAGCAACTCTATTTACTACAAAGCCGCTATTCGTTCTTTGAGCACCTGTCCCTTGGCAGGAAGAGGGCCAAAAGCAGGGGTGAACACGATCAGACCCATGGAGATCCCCAAGTCCACAAATGTTGTGGGGCAGGACAAGCAGTGGCAGCATTAAATTACCACAGCTCCCATTCATTGCCATGGCTCCAAGAGTCCCTGCAATATACATGGCCACTGCTTGTCCTGTTGCTAAATTTCTGAAGAACCCTACAAGACAGATAGCACTACTCTACACCAGTCCAGCCCTCCAAATCAGTCCTGCAGACCAACACTGAGAGCCAAATCTCACCTGCAGAACAGCCCTGTGTGCAAAATTCAGCCCACAGGGCCAGATGTGGTAGTTACCAATGGCCCAAAGCATCTACCTTAAGTAGTACAAGGATACAAAAAACACCCTGCAAGAGCTAGTACAGATTTAACACACAAACATTTAAAATATTTACTATAATTTTTTTAAACTTATAATTATGTTGTTATAATGTACCTGCATAAATTGTTTCTGACCATTTATAGCACAGTGATTCTAAGGAAGTGCTCCAAAAATTATTTTCTATACCACTTTAGCATATCTTGTGCAGTTGTACCTTTATATTACAGCTGGCCAAAATCCACTGAATTGTTTTTCAATGTGTTGAATTTCTGTAGACTGTTTCTGAGTGACAGAATGTTTGTGTGTTTCTTTTTAGGATAAAATAAATGAATATTTGTTTTAAAAAAAATCTCAGCCATGTTTTGGTGGGTTTTGCATTTTACATTTCTATTTGATAACAATATATAGGCACTTATTTGCACAAGTCTTCCTGGGCCTTTATGATTTCCCTTACCTGTGATCACTGAATCAAATAAATATGTTATCAAGTAGTCTGAAAATAACTATTACCAGAAATACATGTGACAACGCTGAAGCACAAAGCATATCATTATCCTTTCCTAGGATAGGTCAAGCTTTAAAACAGAGCTGGACAGAAAGTGAAATCAATCTCTTTTTCTAATAAAATTATTCCCAGAAAGGTTTGCAAAATACAAGCTTCTATTAGGTATAGAAATAGAAAATGTTTTAGGAGGTTTAGATGGCTTTGGAAATAACAGAAACAATGACTGCAGAAGAGCTTTTACTATTCCTGCAACAACTGAAAGCAGGATGAGAAGACACCGATTCCCATTCTGCTCTGCCTAAAAAACGTGTTTACATAGAGGTGAGAATTCACACTGCACTGTTGTTCCTTGCTTTCCCAGCATCCATCAAGACTCAAAAAAAAGCAGCAAATTCAAAGCCTCCATTAGCTGCCTATTACTCTAACCTAGAGTGTCAAACTCATCTGAGCCAGTCTGCGGGTTGGATCAGGTCATGCCAGAGTCAGCACATGTACTGGTCTAGTGGGGCACTACATACAGCATGCTCCAGGGCTTCTGATGCCTGCAGTGTGTGGGCTAAACCCAATTCTGTGGGAGCTGCCTGCAGCCCAGGGGCCTGGCAAAGGCCATGCACTGTATGCAGCACTCCGCCACACTGGCTCCAGCAGCAGTTCCTGGCAACCTGTGCATGCCAGGACCGAGCTGGCAGGGGCACAGCATGCAGTGCCATCCCTATGACACATGGGCAGCACCTGTGGCACTGGGTCCAACCTGCATGTCATAGGCAGTACAAGCCACAGACAAGGCCACAGGGGGCCAGCACAGGGTATGCACTGCATGCTGTGCCCTGCTGGACTAGCCCTAAATGATGGCACTGGATCAGCTTAACCTGGGCTAACCTCAGAGCCAACGCTGCATGCAGCACAAACCTCAAAGTGATCCCCTGCATTGCATGCAGCACCAGGTTTAGCTGACACGCTGCATTCAGATTTGGTCCAAGACCCACAGGCAGGATCATACAGCTCCACATGCCAGATCTGACCCATAGGCTACATGTTTGACACCCCTGCTCTAACTGCTGGTGCACATGCTACATCCTAGGATCTTACACATTATATGGAACAACCTTATCAAAGACATTTTAATGCTATCATCACAAATTAATGACAACAGTGAACATGACCAGGGAAAACAACCAAACAAACATTCTCAAAAATGTTTCATAGTAGCTAGGGTCAGGAGGGACCTGAACAGATCATCTAGCCTGACCGCCTGCCACAGACAGGAACGAATGCTGGGTTCATAAGACACCAAACAGGTGATTATCCAACCTTCTCTTGAATTTGCCCAAGGTAGGGGCAAGGATCACTTCCCTGGAAAGCTGGTTCCAGATTTTGGCTACCCTAACTGTAAAATATTGCCTTCTGATCTCTAACCTAAATCTATTCTCCATCAGCTTATTACCATTGTTCCTTGTCACCCCAGGTGGTGCTGAGGAGAAAAGGGCTCTGCCTATTTGCTGTTGATCTCCCCTGATGAGTTTGTAGGCAGCCACCAGGTCCCCACTCCCCAGGCTGGCCACATCCCTTTTGAAGTGCGGTGCCCAGAACTGGACGCAGTACTCCAACTGCGGCCTGACCAAAGATGCACAGAGAGGGGGGTATCACCTCTCTGGACCGGCTTGAGATGCACCTTTGGATGCATGACAAAGTATGGCTGGCCTTGCTGGTTGCGGTCTGGCATTGGCGGCTCATGTTCATCTTGGAGTCAATGACTCCAAGATCCCTTTCTGCCTCTATGCTTTCAAGAAGGGAACTTCCCAGCCTGTATATATGCTGTGGATTCCTTCTCCCAAGGTGCAGCACCCTGCATTTATCTATGTTGAACCCCTATCCTATTCTCATCTGCCCACTTTTGTAGTCTGTCTAAATCTAGTTGCAGCCTCTCTCTCCCTTCAAGTGTGTCTACCTCACCCCACATCTTAGTGTCATCAGCAAATTTGGACAGCATAGTTTCCACCCCCTTGTCCAAGTCGTTGATGAAGATGTTAAACAGTGCGGGCTCGAGGAACAAGCCCTTGGGTACCCCACTGTTTGCATATCACCAGGTTGAGTACAACCTGTCCACCACTACTCTCTGGGTGTGCCCCATCAACCAATTTTTTACCCATCCAACATGTTGCAATAAGGAGCCATTGGTAGGAAGCTGATGGTGCTGTACACAAGTAGTAGTTAGTCACTGATGTTGTTTTTCTTCCAGTTTTGTTCAAAATGTCTATGCATAATTGGCTTATGACATCTATTGCTTCAAGTGCAGGCTTTTTCCCCAAACTGTTTTTTTTTTAAATTCTAATGAAGTGTCATGAAGATGTTTGTTAAGTTTATTCTGTGATATTACAGTAACACTTCCAAGTCAAGGATTCCAAACCTGTTAATTAGATCATAAGAACTCCAGATAAGTCTATAATGAAGACTTTCTAACTGAACATGAATGATTCATTAAATATGACACAGTTTTCCAAATTAAAAAAAATGGCAAAAGTAGCTTAGGTCAAAAGGTATTACTTAAACTAAATGAACATGTACTTAAATCATAACAGTGCTTTTTAGGAAAGCCAATAAAGGAAGCTGGCTTAAAGGTGACTTCAGTTCAATCACTCAATGGCCAGGTATTGGCCCAGCACCTGCCAAAAATGTGTTGTGGTACTGGCTATGGTGCGAGTATACTTCTATTACAACATTTACATACACCAAAAGGTGTTCTGGTTTTCAAGGGCTTTTGCTGTTGTTTTAGACTATTTTCTGGTGTGTGCTGGGAAGAATTAGTTCAGAATTCCCCTTCTGCAGCCCATCATTTCATTACTTCATTACTCTTCTACCCCTTCTATGGTGAGACACCATCTTCTGTTCCCACATCCAACTTCCTTCCCAGCAAAACAAAAAGCAAAGGGTTCTGGGAATGAGGTGAAATTTCCCAGCACGGAATCCATAGCTGCTCCCTGATGAAAAGCCAACTGCTTCATGACAACAGCTACATAGCCGGAGGGAAAGCAAAAATTAATTCATAGATTCATAAATACTAGGGTGGGAAGGGACCTCAACAGATCATTGAAAGGATCATTCAAAGGACTTTCATTACTCTGTAGCACAAGTAATAGAGGAAGGCAGAAAAAACAACAGAGGAAGCAACTGGAAACTGAAATGATTCACATTTTGGCTCAGATCTCAAATCTGCTGAAGATACTGCATTATCTTCAAAGATTTAGGGGTATAAAAATAAAAAAAAAAATTAAAAACAAGGCCATGCTGCTCCAAAATTAAAAGTGTCCCTATACCAAATCAAAGTGCTTAGTGAATGTTACATTGCCAGTATTATTTGGGTTGATTTTTCCTTATTTAGTTCTGGCTCTTATTTTTGTACTTTGTAGCTTGGCTGACTTCAAATTCTAGCCACTGGGTGCAAGGAGGAGAGAAAAGTCCTCAACTTAAAACAGCCTTACTCAGGGGCAGATTGAGAGAGGAAGAAGTGGTACAGCCACACTTCTGAGCATATGACAGGAGCAACAGCTGGCACTGGGGGGCGCATTGATAAAGATTTCTTGGCTAATACTGATTGCCAATGATTAACCAACCATATGGGCCGATACCAATCTGATAACTGATATTTAGTAATAGTGTAAGGCATTTTAAACTACTGACATAAGTAAACCTGTGTGTGAGTGTGTGAGAGAGAGAGAGAGAGAGAGAGAGAGAGAGAGAGAGAGAGAGAGAGAGAGAGAGAGAGAGAGAGAGAGAGAGAGAGAGAGAGAGAGAGAGAG
>JAGPOW010003685.1:67552110-67593612 GCA_030014935.1 Caiman crocodilus
GAAATCCCTGCCCTGAGGGATTCTCCAGCCGCCCCTCAGGCTGGCACAGAGAGACGCTTGTGGAGGAGGGCGCCCAGGGTGGCAATTCTGCCACACAGCCCACAGCTCCTACCACAGCCTCATGCCCCAGGCATGTGCTGCCATCCTGGGCAGGCAGAGTGGACCCTCATATGGACAGCAGCGCTGGGCAGGTCTGGAGCCCCAGAGGACACCACTGTCTCAGTGCCACTGGGCCCCACACAGCTGAGCTCGCATGGCTGCTGGGGAGAAGCTGCTTTTGCAAAGGCACCCAGTAGAGTGGAATGGCCCTTGTGCAGCACCTTACCCTACCTGTGTGAAGCACAAAGTCTCCATGGCAGCCCCAGCACTCAGGCCCCTGCTGTGCATGTGATTTTGGCATGGCAATGGCAGCAGCAGCAGCAGGTACTGTAACAGTCCCTTTGCTGCTGAATGCAGCACCCTGTGATCTCTCCCCAGGCCCCCACTAATCACTGAGACTTGTAGTCTGCCATGGGCTTGGGCTGGTAGCAGGGCACAGGGACCAGACTATACTCACCAGGGAAACTCCAGGCATGTTGCCTTCATTATTGGTTATGATGACCAAACAAAGCCAAAACCAATAACAATTTCTCTTTGTACCCATGCCAATCTGATACCCAACCAATACATCAGTGCACCGCTAGCTGAGACTAAGCCCAAAAAAGGTAAGAATTTCACCCTCCTCCCCTTCCATGCTCAGAGGACCATCCCCTCCACCCTCCCTCTCTGACCTGCCACTGCCCCTGTTGTGCTAGCTCCAGCACGGCTGTGTAACAGCTAAGCTCAGCCCAAGACAGGTGCAGTGGGTGGGCAAGTTTCCTTTCCATGCCTGCTCCCAGGCTGAGAGGGAACCCCCAGGGTGTAAAGGGGAAAACCTTATAATTAGAACTCAGTAAAAGTTAAAAATATGTCCATACTGTCCCACCACATTCAATGGCTGTCAACACAGACACAATTAAAGATACAAAAAGATCTAATTTTATTTGTTATCTAGCAGATAGTGAATTGGGCTTCATAAAGACAGAGCACCAACAGTCCTGTGGAATATACTGGGGTACTAAATCTCCACATATAGTCCAAAGCAGACTGGAGAGGAAAGACATATTACATATTTCAGAACAGCAAAATCTTGGTCTACAAGGAGGTGATGGGAATGGACTCATTAAAAGTTCTTTTCCTTTAAGTGCCATTTCTGCATTAGGGTTGCAGATCCAGGCAACACAAATAGGTTACATTATACACATGAAAAGCATAATGGAATGAAATGACTAATACACTGCATATGAAACATGGAGAATTTTCTGCTGAAAAGTACCTCAACTTGAGGATCAGCTCCCAATGAAATATTAATCATTTATTTTTCATTCATGGCACATTACAGTTATTTTTAGGAAAGCTAGAAGCAATGAGAGCCATTTACTTATTAAGGATGCAAGTGATTCTTTACATTTCTGTTCATATCTTGACTTAATATCTCATTTTTCCCCAACAAAGTCTAAAGATTTAATAAGAATATTGTCATGCATTCAGAGGCTCTCTTCTGTGCAGCATTTACTGTCATATAAATGCAAATGCACAAAGTTTTCCATTTGGGGAAATGACGAGCAGCGGTGAAAGTAACACTTTTGTGCCTTTTCAAACCTGTGGTGGAACCAGAGGACAGAGTGGATCAATATGGAGAATTTTAATAGCCTGAGCAGGTCAGGAGGATAAAAATCATTTGTAGTAGAAAGAGAAAAGCTAAGGGAATGACTAGTTACAGTATATAAACTATGCAATGTTAGAAAATATTATTTAAATACTGCTGTGGAAAATTTGGTGATTTACTCCTCTGTTTCAAATAACCCTAATTTGTTAAACTTTTTAGCATACTGTAAATCCATCTTTTCCTAGTAGAGACTGAGAAAGTATGAAGAAGTGATCTTTTGTGAGAATCTGAGAACTGATCATATTTTGTATGTCAATGTTTTCTGTGCTGGTCAGTGATTAGCACTGATTGATGCTTTTTTGTTTATTGTATAGGCTGCATTTATAACTGGAAAGCACCTCCACTCTTAAAAAAAAAAAAAAAAAAAAAAAAAAAAACGAGAGAGAGAGAGAGAGAGAAAGAAAGAGAGAGAGAGAAAGAGAGAGAGAGAGAGAGAGAGAGAAAACTCAGGTGGGGAAGGGGGGTGAACAGATGGATTGATCAATCAATCTATTTCTATTTTAGATAGGAAATGCATTAGAACTTTGGGCATTGAAATTTCCCAGCAGCCTTACCTGCTAATTTTCCCATTGTTCTATCTTATGTATTACGCTCTAAAAACTATAAAATAACTATACAAAGCCTAGTGACAAAAAGACGACCTTAGAATCAATGTAAAATATTAGTTATGGACTAATTATAAACTCTGTGGTAACTTGAGGTATAGGAAAATATAACAATTACTAGCCAATTACCCATCAAGAATGACAGGAGGGCCAGGCAGAGGGGCGGGGCGGGGCGGGGCAGGGCCCGGGCCTGGAATGGAGTACTGCCACCTAACACCCAATGCTGTCGCTGTTCTGCCTCTTGCAAGGAGTGAGGTAGGGGAGCTGAGGTCAGTGCTGCCGGCCTCAACTCCCCCACCCCTTGCCCAGTCCTTGGAACTGCTTGCAGGGAACAGGGTCAGGGAGCTGAGGCTACTATTACTGACCTTGGCTCCCCCAACCTCTGTCCAGTCTTTGGCGTAGCTTTGGAATCATGGTGGCACTCCTCCATGCTTAGAGCACTCTGGCTGTTTCCATCAGCCAATCAAAGCGTGAATAAAGCATGACAGACAGACTTAGGCTTTTATTATATTAGCATATCTACAAGAAACCATTACTCATAAACTTTGTTACAGTGGCGCTGTTATGTCTACATAAAGCTGTAGCAATACAAACCTAACAAAAACACTCCAAACTTTAACTTTGTTTCATTCAGGGTCAAAGTTGGGGCAATTTGACTAACCTGTATCACTACAGGATCACACAGATGTACAGTAACTATCAGATCCTATCCCTGGCTGCATGCCCCCAAGCAGCAACTCCATCTTCCATTTTAAAGTAGCTAGAAAGTATGTTGGTTCATACTTTTAGTATAGTATCTACAATAAACCAGTGCTGCCTTGCTTTTTTGGGGGGAATCTCTTTCATTTTAATGACAGTTCAGGTATCAGCTAACCACTGTGGACCACCACATTCAGGTACCACTGTGGGCTCCAATACATCAGAATACACACAATAATGTAAAACCCTAAACTTGCACAGATTAAGAAATCTAGATTGTATGACATTCCTGTTTCAATAATCTTTTTTTTTCTTTTTGTTAACAAAAGCTAACCCAGCAAGGGATTTTGGTGGTCAAAGCCCGCTACTCATTGCCTGAAAAGCCTCAAACATACAGGAAATTCTAATGGGTCCATCTGAAAAATGAACCAGGTTCAGGGAAGCACTAACTGAGCTGATCTATGGGTTTTAAGAGCCTCATAGAAGATGACCCACACATTGCTCCTCATGAAGCAGGAATATTTCAGTTCAGTGAAATGACATCTTGTTTGTTTGAAAGTCTACAATAGAAACAAAAATTATACACTTTACTATCTGATTGACAAACATGTTTTCTTTCTATATATTAAGCTTTATGTTAAGAAAATACATTAAATACAATACTTACTTGAATACAAGACAAGGATTCCAGTCCCTCCACTAGCATGGAGAAAAAAAGCTCCTCATCTTAAATTTGCATACAAGGAAACTTCATTAAATAGACTGTCTATTGTTAAATTGCTGCCAAAAATCAGCATGTGCTTAGTAATGGAAACTATGAAGGTGACTAAATACAGCCAACACTGAGATTGACAGTAAAACACATGGCCCACACTGGGCAAATATACTGACGGGAACTTTTTTCCTTGTGTGGCCCTTAAAAAAAAAAAAAAAAAAAAAAAAAAGGACGGTGCGTTCCCTCTGGAAGGAACTGGCACCAGATCTGGAGGTACTGCTGTACCAGGCCAGCAGGAAGGACAGAGCCAGGCCTGACACCTTCCTGATGGTGTCAAAAAACACTCATTTTTATCTTAGCCAGAAAAGGTTGAGATGCCAATGGATACCTACCACTGAGATGTGGTAGTGCCCACTGCACTCAGTTCCCTTCACTGCCAACTCTTTTTCAATTACACTGAATATATTTGGACTTCCTCTTTACTTCCATAGTTTAGCTATGCTTTTCTTTCCCATTTCCAATTATTCCTTTTTCTTCAACAACTTTAAATATCTAGAGCATATCACCAAATGGGGCTCCAAATGATTCTCCCATAATCCCTCTGTCTCCCACTCCTTTGGCCTGCCATATAGGGTTAGTGTGGCCCTGCCCTCCATGAGGTGGAGCCAGACCAGGTTGCCATGCACCTCATTTGCATATACATTTTTGGTGGCTCTCAGGACTTGAGACAAAAACACCCAGTTCCAGTCATGAGCAGGAAGCCAATTAGCACATGGATCCTTTGGTGGTGGTGGGAAGGGGGCATAGCTAGAGTACACACACACACTGAGCAGTGCTAAGCTGTGGGGTCACCATGCCTTGAAATGCTGTCAACTCTGCTGGGGTCCAACCCAATAAACTCTATTGTGTGTGCCTATTATATTCTATGCTAAGAAGGCTCAGAGCACACTGGGCTGCACTGGTGGGAGTGTTGTCCGTAGGTAAAAGGAAGTGATTATTTCCCTTTATTCAGCACTGGTGAGGCCCCATCTGGAATACTATGTTCAGTTTTTGGCCCCCCATTATAGAAAGGATGTGGACAAATTGGAGAAAGTCCAGCAGAGGGCGACAAAAATGATGAGGGGTCTAGGGCACATGACTTATGAGGAGGAAAGACTGAGGTAACAGGACTTATTTAGTCTGGAGAAGAGGAGAGAGTGTGGGGGACTTAACAGCAATCTTCAACTACCTGAAAGGGGGTTTGAAAGAGGATGGAGCTAGACTGTGCTTAGTGGTGGTAAATAACAGGACAAGAAGCAATGATCTCAAGTTGCAGCAAGATCCTATTGAACATACTTCCATCGTGAATTCAATAGGGCCCTAAATATCATGCATAGTTTGTATTAAATATAAAATAGGTATGAAAATTCTGGTTAAAATCTTGTTTATGGAGTACCTGTGCTAGAATTTGCAGCAGTTTCAAAATAGGTAAAATGCAACAATTCTGGATGAGCAAAGTCTATGGGTCGCCATAGAAATTGGCAATATGCAAATTACTACAGGCATGTTTATATTTCAAAATCAGTGTTTTCAAATTTGTCCCTCAGTTCCATGTGCTCAGGGACAGCAGAGTCTGACAGTAAAGGGGAGGGAAAGTGGGGAGGGAAGGGGCTAAAGGAAAAATTGTGGGGGTACAGAGAGCAAGCGAGTCGCCCGATCCTCCTAGACTTAAACTTCCCTACTGTAGCAGTGAGAGGGAGACAAATTAAAGCCAAACCTCCAATAATTAGATTCTATATTTGGAAAATTAAAACAAATGTATATGTTTTCCATATACAGAGTCTAATTACTGGAGGGTCATCTTACATTTACAGCTGTCTTATAAATCAAGTAAATACGGTAATTTGAGATGTGCCAAGAGGTCCTTGACGGACGACTTCTTAAATCTCATGCATATTCTTTCCAGAATATTTTTCTGGTACTAAATTTCTTTTATTCTTTTATTAAATAGTACAGTAATATGGGTCTCTGAGGACCTAAGAATGGCTTCTTTAGTAATATGCTGAAAAATTCTTCTGGGTACACTACTAGGGGAAGGGGGTAGAATCATTTTTACTATCAGCCCCTAGAGCTTTTATAAGAATTGCTTAGTACCTGAGGTTTATTTAGCCAATTAAGACCAAGATTCCCATCACCTGGTATGGTGCAATAGATAATGTTATCTGTGGCTTCATCCTCAGAAGCTGAAACTAGTGCAGAAGGTGGCAGCCCGTTCTGACATTTATATTTTACAGCACAGAGAACCTGTCAAGTTGCACTTAAGCACAAGTCTAAATTCATTTTTATAAGCATCCAGACTTGTATTATTACAACTCTTTTACGTAATTGATGCATTACATGTCCTTGAACTACACCCACCAATAAAACTAGCCAGATAAAATGTTTTGGAAGAGAGACTTTCTTTGAACAAACTCAGTCAACATAGTGGAATATACTATGGAGACACTATCTAGAACCTTAGAACCTTCCATTTCAGTCATGACTTGCATAATGAAGATAAAAGGACTAATAAACTGTGGATAATTAATCCCATTTGCACAGTACTCAAAGTAAAAGCTTTTAAGTTTAAATAGAATAGATTCCCAAGGTGCACTCTAGCACTTTTCTTGCAAATTATATACATCAGGTTGTTTTCACACTTCCAATAGTAGAGAAATTGCTCAAGATTACCTTCAATTGTAGCAAAATGAGCAACAACAAAGTTTACACTGACAAGAAAACTACTGTTTCAAGCCTATCTAAAACTGAATCAAATTTAGGGGCTTATAAAAAAATCTAGCTCATTCAAATAATACAAGTACGTTTAATGGAGATGTTTAATAATACATGGAAGGCAGGCAATCTACAATACATTATAAAATTTAACATACATCCTGAAATGGATTATCTGTATTTAATAGATAACTTGTATTTAATACTGGAGACCTAGTTTTATAGAAAGATAATAAACATGCTTTCATTCAAGTGGTGTAACCACAGATCAAACATACAAATAAAAGCACCCTTATCTGTGTGCTAAACTCTGCACAATGATCTCTCAACATTTCTCTTACTGTTGGTGCACATCCATTGAAAAAACAGAGACAACTACTTGTTCTGTGAGCTAAAAAAAAAAAGTCAAAAGCTATTTCTCAGCTAATGACTTGGCTTCATGATGAAACTTCCAAACTATATTTTGTCAGATCCTGTGAAGAACTTTTATGAATTCAGGAAATAAAAATGAAGACACAGCATTACATTAAAAAATTCAGTAAGTTTTGGGTAAAAGGAACTAGTAGTTTGGCATCCAGGCCTCTTATTTCCAAATATTATTACAGCATCAATGCATTTCATCATCTGAAGACTACAAATAAGCATAACTAGAAATTTTAATGTACTAACAAATTCAGTAAGATCTTTACAACTAAAAATCTTGTGTTCCTAGTGAGCAAGAATCAAAACTGCTTCATTTATAATGCTTTTATCACATCAACAATACATAAAAATATGTTTATTCATTAACTGCTGCAGCACAGCTACCAAGGTAAGATTATAGTTACTGTTACTTGGGAACTTCAAAATGGCAGTTTTAAAATTCTTCTGTTATAACCCAAATTTTACACAACACAAAATTCATGTAATTTTGTTTCTCAAAAGAATGCAACTTTTTCAAAGCCATCAGGTCTACTATATTAGAGACCACAGGTACGCATTTCAAAAAGACCCAAGTCACTTAGAAGCTTGAGTCCCACTGAAAGTCAATGAGGTTAAAGTTCCTAAATCACCCTTCCAAAAATAGCATCCTTTATCTTATCCTAGCACAAGTTGCCAAGTCATTTGTGTTCCTCCAGGATGCTGCAGATCACAGATTAGACTGAAGGATAAGAGACAGGGACAGTATTTTCAGTTAAGCAGATCTGAACAAGAAATGAACATTCAGAGACACAGGATCTTTTACTTCTATTAAAAAAATCCTTCTACCATGAATAGCATGATACATTATCAAGTATACTTCACTTCCTCCAAAATAATTAGGGGTACACTGATAAAGATTTTTTGGGCTGAAATCAATGGCCGATTATTAATGAGCCTTATTGGCAAACAGATCGGTATCGGCGGATAAGCAGCCAGGCAGCTTAAAGAGCAGTGTCTGGCTGGTAAGTCTGTTCTGAGAAAGAGGCATGGGGAGAGCAGATCGAGGCCCCCCATGGGGAGGGAGGGAGTGGGGCAAGTACTGCCCAACCAGGGTGGGGTGCAGGACTGAGCCACAAGAGGCTTCTCCATGGTGTTGGGGCAGGGGGGAGGGAAGGGAGTGCCACTGCTGCACACACACCCAGGGAGTCATGGGAGAGGGCAGGATGCCACTGTGGGCTGGAGCCGGGGGCTGCTTCCTGGAAGGGGGACTGAGCTAGGTCTGTGCTTGGGGCAGGCAGTAGCAGCACTAGGAGGGGCTATGGAGGGGTTGGGGGAGCTATGGATAATTTTGGCGTGGGCACAGCCCCCCACGCATAGCCCCCCTTCCCAGTTCCGCTGCCCGTCCTGAGTGAAGCCCCAGCCCAACCCCCCTGCTGGGAAGAGCCTGGTGCCACCCCCCGGCTCCAGCCCATAGCAGCAGCCTACCCTCGCTCTGTGCACAGATCCAGATAGCACGTGCCTCCCCATGACTTCACCAGGATGCGCACAACAGCAGAAGCTGCCCCCCACCTCATGCTCCTTCAATAAACCATTCAGAGTTCCGTCCCATGTCCCACCCCAGCTGGGTAGCACCAGCTGCAGCTCCACTCCCTTTCACACTGTAAGGGCCTTAATTTTCCCCCCCACCATGCCATTTTCCCACAACAGATACGTAAATCTAGGACTACCTTTAAGAAGTCTCTAGTCATTTATGGGAAACAAGAGGAAAGAATGAAAATGCTAGAAAGATTCCAATCTCCAATTAAGTTATTGATAAGTAGTTCCATTTATCTGCGAATATCTAGGGATGTCCCAAAAGAAAGCACATAAAATCAGAATAAGTAGTAATAAACCAGGTTAACGGTGGGGGGCAGGGAGATTTTCAACATGATACATATAGTATTGTTCACTCCTTGAATATATTGTTACTGAAAAGAACTGTGATGCTTCCTGTACATCTTGGCTCTGCAAAAAAGCCTTCTCTCTTAGAAGGAAACAAGAGACAAAAAGCACATTTGACTTGTATTTGGAAAACAAAGGTCATGTTAAAATAAAGTGAAAGTTTCTTAGAGATGACAGAGAACAAAATGTTTCATTTCCCTTATCTTGGGAATAAGTTCTGGACCAGAAGGCACTAAGTGAGATTTCTCAGAGGTTGATCCTAGGCAGTCCCACTTTGTAAAGGGCCACATCACTCCTTGAGAAAGTGTTGGAAGACTTACCTCCAATGAGCAACCTCCTAGCTTCATGCCAGTGCAAAGTTAACAAAAGGGAATTATTCAGCTACCTATCCTCCTACTCTCTCTGACAGCAGTAATACCTAGTGAGCTGGTGTCAAAAAGGAATAAGTTGTAAGAGTATTTTCCTGTTTTAAAAGGGCTTTAATCTCTCCAGATCAAAGGCTAGGGTTATTTTAACATAACAGAGGACATGGATAGGGATATTGTTCATCCAAAAAAGCTCATCATCAACATAAGAGTCCCTTGGCAAATTTATGCACATTTCAGAGACCAGTTCACGTTCAATGTTAAAATGTAATAAGTTTACTATTTTTAAAAGTTTTATTTGCCCAGATATTTATTCAGGACCCCAAAAATCTGGGTCAGAACTGTTCTGTAATTTTGTCTACTGAAGTATACCCAAAATAATATCTTAATTTTCATTTAGTGCCATGTGTTCCCTTAGGAAGAATGAGATTTATTGCAATATCTGATGGCTTTGGAAAAAAAAGAAAAGGAAGGATTTTCAGAGAACTTTAATGCTTAGGACCCAAGTTTTGTCAGGCACTATATATTACTTGAAACACATGAATTAAAATCAATGCCTATCTCAAATGGGCAAGTCTGGGAACACTATTGATAGCAGCAGGCAAACTTTACCCTACAGAACACTTTAAAAACCCTCATGTTTTCAGTGTTTGCTAAAAAAGGAATTACGACCTTGAAAAGTCTGGCTTTCTACAGAGAGATTTTGCCATCCCTCTCATGAAGGGAGGACACGAGAAGTAAGATATAAACTCTAAAAACAGGCCTCCCACCTGCCTTTCATCATACAGCTAATCTTCAACTTCTCTCAGTATTTGACCATCAAAAGCATCTTAGTACACAGCTGCAAACCTTGATCTTTAGCCCAGCTTCCATAGTCAAGTCACAGGGAGTTATGGGAAGAGGCCTCTAACCTGACCGACCCAGACATCTGATGCCCAGAAGACCTGAAAATATCTATTCCGAAGCAAGTGACCTCACAACTACACCATCCACACCCAAGGCTAAATCACATCTCGGCCCTTAGAGATAAGCTTTTTAAATTCCCAATGTTTCTCTTGCGAACGAAAATAGACCTGGTTGGATGCCTTTTTCCACCATGCTGCATAGCCTTTGGCCTGACAAGCCTAGTCTTCCACAACTCTAACCATTAAAGCTGTAAACTGGTAGATTCTTCTAGCCAGTAGTACAAATGTGCTTTCTCCTGGGTCAAATTTTAAATGGCCTGGGTGTTTTCCCGATTATATTCTTGAAAGCCAAGAGTGAAAATCTTGTCATATGGTACCATTTAAAAAATGCAAGGGGTGGAGGGGAGAGAAAAGAAAGAAAGAAAACAGATGTAATTAGTTTTGCTATCCCCCACCCCCAAAAAAATTAGTCTGTGCTGGGCTTGGTTATTTTGCTGAACTTCACCATGAAAAAATTCTGCTGCTCACTCTTCCTCCTCTAGCAGAAGCAGCAACTTAGAAGCTGTTGTTTCACAATTCCCCTCTTATCCTGTGAAAATACTGCAGTACTCCACATGTTGCTTTGGTCTACCTCCTTTCTTTTGCACTCCCCTAATTTCAAGTGAATAATCCTAGCAGTTCCAGCCATTCTGCAGTCTCTTTGGTCACCTAGAAGGGAAATAACCACCTAAGAATCCCTGCATCTTTCTCCTCCTTTCTTTTCTCTGAGAAGCCAGCACTTCAGTACAATTTTTATTTGCCCTGGGCAAAAAAATGTAATAATTCAAGTCCTCATCCAATAAACTTACACTTATAATGTTATCTATCTTGCAAGATAAAATAATATTCTGCATGTCCTTCTTTCTGAAGTAACATATCTTGTCAAAAAGGCATTTTTCCTCTTACCGGAACTAGGCACGTGGTTCACTCTAGGTGGATTCAGCAGTTCCACTGGCTGGTCTCGGGCAGAAAGTCCATCTGGAAAATGGAAGAAACAGTTCACACTAATTAATGATTTTGGAATGCCTATAATAGCTAATCAATGTAACATGACAAAACAATACAAATTCCACAACTCATAAAGAATACTATGAAAGCAGCAGCGTAACAATTACTATTCAAAACCCCAAAGAAGTTTCAGTCTAAATCGTGTTCTAGGTTTGTCTGCATTCAGTGCTTACCGGTATTTTTCAGAACCCAAGGAGATTTGACTTGTCAATCTTACATAAAGGCTGGAGTAAATAAGCCCTGTCACAGAGAAACTAAATGGCTATTCATTTTCTATTTAATGACAATATGGTGAAGCTGCTAACAAACAGCCCTGGGAAGAAAATTCTGAAAACAGCCGTAATATGCTCGTAAAGAAACCTGACAAACACTGCAGGAAATTAAAGCGCATAGATATGCATCACAAGTCCTCTTTTGCAATGGTTTGACTCTCAGAGGAGATATTTACAAAAACAATTGTTTTTGTAAATTAAATACTGAAAACCATTTAGAGCATTTCTCCATAGAAAGGTTTCAACAATACCTGGTATATAAAATATTAAAGAAAAAGGATATTATATGCAACTACTCTAGTTTGCCAGATAAGACTTGATTTTGCCGAAAAGACATGAAACAAAAATAAAAACACCAAAACAATGGCATGATGTAAATTGTATCAAATAGAATATTCTAGTTGGTGTAATCCACAACTGTCTGAATACAAAAAAGATGTGCAACTCAAATGTGCCTCTTCACTCTTTAAAAGCCAAGACTTTTTCCTTGACAATGCCACTGTCCCAAAGCTGTTTCCTCTTTATTTAGCTTGTTGTTCTCCAGGGTTTGGCTGAATTATGTTATACACATAAAGCATGATGAAACTGTATACTGTTCTAGAAATACTGAAACAGGCTCTCTCACATTCAAAGCAAGAGAAGCTGCAACAATTTTATTCTTTATTTACATGTTAATATTTTTCATAAATAAAAAAAACACACTATAATCTGCGTTTCTCTATTCTGAATAGTTTGTGGGGAAAGAAATAATTAAGACTTCTTCATTGTGTACGTTACTTGTCTTTTGGTACCAATCAGAGCATAGGTAGTCTCAGGCCAGCATCAGTAAATTGACTGACTTGCTATGACCATTTTCTTCCAAAAAAATAGTACTGCCCCTGTGGTCTATAGCTTTGAAGTGTTTTCCTTTTTGTACAATAGCCAGTAAAGTGATTGAGGTCCAACCAAGAAGGTATATACGCTTTTATGGGTGCAGGTTAGCTGGCAGACATTACCTGGGCAAAGCAGAACTAATTACAGTAAGTCTGAGGAAGAAATGACTAAAATTATATCAGTACTATTAACTGAGGATGTGCATTTGTTATTTATGAAACAAGTTCAAAAATTTGTGGGAGCATCAGACCAGAGGCTGCAAAGGAATAGCCAAGAATATGTTCTCCCATCTGCACGCTCAGTAAACAGTTCAACTCCTGGATGCTAAATTCATCCAACCTATGCACACGTTTGTCACCTCAGTGCTCAGTGTATAAATATAAAACACAGTATTTGGGGCAATACTGCTGTTTAGAAGCGTAAGTCAGGAACTCGCTTATTAAGCAGCTTTATATTTAGCAGCAGATGCGCTCAATAGACTGTCTTAGATTCCCATTTGGAATACAGAATTTGATTTTGACCTTCAAAACCATAAATTATTTAGTCCTGGATTAATGGAGCAAAGTCCCCCTTCTTGTGCAATAGACACAGCTCTGATCATAGTTGTTGAAACTGAAGTCACCTCAATACAGAGAAGAGTGGCTGGCAGAGATTTCTGACAGCCTCTTAGGCTGTAGAAGAACCCATCCCCACCCCCTTAGAGCACTGAGGTTTCGATTTCTAAGCCATCTGGCGTACTCTTTTGTTTTATTTTTTGGAAGAATGTTTTGAGAGTGGATGAAGTGACACTTAACCAGGGTTATTTACCAGCATGAGGTGACTACAGGCATAATCTGATCTGATCTCAAGCTGTACAGACATGGGCTATTCATTTCAATGGATTAGTATTTTTTATTATGAATTTAAATCTTTAAAAGAGCTTCAAGAATTTAGATTATGTTTCTAGCACTTGCATTTTTTAAAAATTAAGGTTAAAAAAAAGCCAACAATACACCCAAATAACTGGGGTTAAACACCCCCCCAAATCATTTTTTAAAAGTAACAAACTGTAAAGTAATGAAGAAAAATTAAAGTTGAAATCTTTTCCGTATAACACTAAACTCCTTAAATATAGATCCCTAGGACAGAACCAAACAGGACAAGCCACAGATCCTTTAATACTTGATACATTAAAAATCATAAAATCTCTACACTGAAAGGAAGTCAGATACCATAAGGAGAAGATAGCAGTTCCTAGCATATTTTTAGGAGGTCTGGGTCTCCAGTCTCTAAGAACTAATGTGTTGGGGTTTTTTGGAGGAGAGATGTTAGGATAAGCTTCCAGGAAAACAGCACTTTTTCAGGTCATGCCTATTTTATAAAATTAGAAGACAACTGTAAATTTCATTTGTCTAGGGAAACTAGTTTTAGAATCATAGGGTGTCTATATGCGAGCAGAGAGGCTTCTCTGCTTTGGCACAGATTCAATTAATCAAGTCTGCTGGAGCGTGTCAACTACCGCGCTCCGGCAGCCTCCTGCGTCTTGTGCATCAGCATTTCCCTGCTTAAAAGCGGGGGTGGGGGAAGCAGCGGTGGGCAGGCTTGAACTAAATCTCATCAAACAAGCTTAAATTCAAGCACCCCCACTCCTATTTTTAAGCCGGGTAATGCTGATACACGAGACATGTCAGTGCTTTAAATTAATTAGAACAGCTCTTAGAGCCACTCTCATTAAATTGCTGCCTACCCCACCACCCAGAGCATGTGTAAATGTGCCCATAGAGAAGTAGGGCTGAAAGGGACCTCCAGAAGTCATCTAGTTCAAGACCACACAAAATATAATGGAAGCTGATCAGGTGTTAATGCAAGTCAGATGCTGCTGATCAACCATATAAATCATAGCCACAGAAATGAATCATAAGTATATTAGATATTGCAAAAGTAGCTGTGTTCTCTTACGGACTCATTTAAAAGGATTCTGAAAGCAACTCAACTATCAAGAATAAAAAGAACTGGGTTATTACAATCTTTGTTATAAAGACTAAAACAGTAAATATTTTTATTAAGCAGATATAACTATGGCAAGTAGAATACTGGAAGATCTCCAAAATCTTTTCTAAAAAGAAGTTACCACATGTGCTTGGAAAAAAATATTTAAACCATTGTAACTATCAGATTGGTCAGACTTGCACCACATACCAAAAGGCCACAAATCTAGGTTAAGAACTCTTTTCCCTGTAAATGTCAATGTATGTCCTCCTCCTCCACCTACAGTGCTACTACTGTCCAGAAATCAAAATGTACTCCAATTGCTTTTTTCTTTCTTTCTTTCTCTTGCTCTTGAAAAAACAGACTGAAGCATATCGTTCCAAAAAGTAAAATGCAAAAACCAGAACAGGTAATTATTCTACCAACAACAAACCTAGTAGAAATTCAACAAAGTTATGAGCCTTTGGAAAAGGAATGTTCAGACACTATATTAGACTCTGATTAAGCACTCTATAGTTCAAGAAACAAGTCTATATAAAGAAAACAAGAAAAACAAACATAACCATAAGTATAATACAAGCTGAACTCCACTGAAAACAAGCTAGCAATCCTGGGGGAGTCTGAACCTGAGCAAGAAAAATGCTTTTTCTGTTGCATTCCTTTCTTACCATGGTTACTGAGGCCATTTCGTTCATAATTCTAATGACGTGCAACTGACCTTTACGATAGAAAAGAAATGCCCTACACCATTTTATGCTAATATGCATGAACAAGCAAAAGGATATGAAACTTTATGGATCTACAAATGTCAAAATGAATAAAACAAATTTCCATTACCCAAATAAAGTTTTGCCCCAACTCCCCAGCCCTGAAAGAGAGAAAAAAAGGGCCAGAAATAAGGGCAGCGTGTATGACTACATAAAACATTATACATAATATGCTAGAGAGAGAGGGGGAAGGGAGGGTATCCTATTTCTTGGATACTCTTTCCCTGATTCTTTTTCCAGAGGGGGAGGCAATACAGGTAATGGTGGACATGGCTTCTTTGTCCTAAGTGGCATGTACATGCTAATGCCCCTTCAATGACTCATTTCTATAGAAAGTTATAGAATCTGCTGTTCTCTTAACCCCATGACAAGCCATTCATCTTTGCCTATAAAAATAGTGAAATTATGATTTCCCTAAGCTTCCAAAAACAAATATCTCATATAACCAAACACACTCTGAAATGGGTTGCGTCTGAAAATAAAAACTAATAGTTTTGCTATAAAATGGCAGAATGGATAACAAACTCTACCACTTTTGGTGATCGCATACCTAGCCAATTCTTGCTGATTCTTTGGAGACTGAGATGTATAGATTTAAAACATGACTAATTCATTGGCTAACATCAGGGTCAAAATATCCAAATACTAGAGGTCTAATCCAAATCTCACTGATCTCAGGCTCCAAGAACCAGTGCCCCGATTTGACAGCATTAAAAAAAAATATCTTATTACCACCACCAGACATGCAGGCAGTAAAACAACTTAAGTTATTATAAACATTCCAGTTACATGAATTAAATTCATTTTCCCAAGTACCTAATCAAATTATTTGCAAATAAGACCTATTAATGAAATTTTCATACAGTGCTTAAAATTACTGTACACACAGTACTTCTTGGATCGGACAAGTGGGGTCAACCTATACACCATGTCAAATTGTACACTATGAAATATGGTAATCAATGTATAAGAACGAAGAAGATAATTAGGTAACAAACAGCAAGCAATATGGTTTTGTCAAAAACAAATTATGTCAAACCATTAGATGGGCACACAACTAGATGGGCATACCTAGAGAAAGACAAGGTTGAGAAACAGCCAGCATGGATTCACCAAGAACAAGTCATGCGTGACCAAAACAATTTCTTTCTACAATAATGTAACAGGCTCACTGGACAGGAGGGGGAACAGGGAATATGATATACCTTGACTTTACCAAGGTTTTTAACAGTCTCTCACAACATTCTCATTAACAAATTAAGGAAATAAAGATTTAATGAAAGCGCCATATGGTGCATACATAACTGGTTAGATCATATTCAACAAGTAATCATCAATGGCTCAATGTCTTCTGGGAGAAGGTTTCAAGTGGGGTACCCAAGGGTTCTGCCCTGGGTCTGGCATTGTGTAATATCTTCATTAATGATTTGGACCTTGGGAACTTAGCAAATATGCTGATGACCTGGACAGACTAGAGAAATCAATCAAATGAGATTCAACAAGCACATGTGCAAAGTCCTACACTTGGGACAGAATAAATGCATGCATAAATACATACAGGGAAGGATTATATAGTACATCAGAGAAAGACCTAGGCGTTACAGTAGATCTTAAACTGAATATGAGACAACAGTATGCTCTTGCTACAATAAAAAGCCAACAGTATACCAGGTTGTATTAACAGCAGTGTCACTCATGTCAGGGGAAGCAATTCTTCCCTCTATTCAGCACTGGTGAGGACTTGCCTAGAATACTGTGTCCAGTCTTGGGCCTCACACTTCAAGAAGGACATAGACATTTTGGAAAGTCCAGGGGAAAAAGCCAAAAGTGATTAGAGGGCTGGGAGGTAAGGCTTAAGAAAAGGCTGAAAGAACTACACCTCAAAAACAGAAGACTGAAGAGGGATTTGATAATAGTCTTCAAATAGTTGATGGGTGATTACAAACGGGATGGAAATGGGCATTACTCCATGATTTTGGGGGATAGCATGAGGAGAAATGGCCTCAAGTTTCAGCATCAGAAATTTTGACTGGAGATTTGAAGGAACTTTCCAACTATGAGAGTGTTCAAATATTAGAACAAGCTACCTAGCGAAGATGTAGAATCTCCAACCTTGGAAGTTTTCAAGTAGAGGTTAAAAAGACCCCTGGCAAGAATGGTTTTAGTCAGGGCTAATCCCTGCCTTGAGCAAGAGGCTGAAATAGATGACTTTACAAAGGTCCCATCCAGCCCTACTTTCCTATGATCCTAACTGATTGACAAAACCACACTCCATCCCCAATGGTTCCCCAAAGTCCCCAAAACATTTTGAGAAAGTTCAACATTTGTCTTTGATTTGGTTTCATTTGGTATTTCCATTAACAATTGGAGGATGGAACAGAAAGTATTTACAAAATTTGCAAAATTTGCATACAGTATAGAGGTTAAAAGAACTCTGGCAGATGGGATCAGAATTCAAAATAGGTCTCAAAACAAATGGAAGAAAGGGTTTAACAATCACTAAGATTAAGTTTCAACATGACAAGTAAAATGAACTGTAAATTTTTAAAGGAGAAATCAAATGCACAAATACAAAATGGAGAAGAGCTGGACTAGACAACAGTAGACAAGAAATAGACCTAGGATTTACAGAAGACCACAAAACTAAGTGAATCAATGTGATGGTAACTGAAAAAAAAACAAACACAACACTTGTGACTAACCGGTTGTTAAGACAATAGTTATCAGTTGTTCTCCCTGCCCAATGGGGTAAGAAATCATCTTAATTAAAAAAAAAAAAAAATGAGGCAGTAGGAAACACTGCAAGGCTATGAGATAGCTAAGTACTAAGAGAAGGCTATTTAAGAAAACTAAGGAATCCTCTTCATTGAAGATGTTTAAGAACAGATTAGATAAGCTTCCATCAGGGATAGCGTAGGTGTACTTGATCTTGCCTCAATATAAAATAGATTGGATAACTGAGGTCCTTTTCTACACTTACTATGCGGCATGCAACAGCCCGGGTGCTGAGGAGAGCGCGCAAGTGTCTGCTGTTGGTAAAGATAGTTATCACCTTCGAATCTAAGTCATTAACCCCAAGAGACTAATGGCTATGCCAATTACTTTCCCTTCCCTATCCTTTATTTAATACTAAAAAGTAATACAGTGAGGTAACTGTGTTATCTAGAGTCCACAGAATTTGAAGTTCCCTTTCAATATGGTTTTGGGCTTTTCACACTATAATATGAACAGAGACTGTTTACTCACCTGAAGTCCCTGACTGCAGTAGACCATATCACTCTTCACCAGCATCTCAAACATGCTTCATCTATACCAGGGGTGGGCAATTATTTTGGGCAGACAGCCACTTACTGAGTTTTGGCAAGCCATCGAGGGGTGCATGACAGGCAGCCAGGGCCAGATTATTATTAATTTTCTAAATTTTTTAGGGTCCCCACAGGCTGGATAGAATGGCTTGGTGGGCTGCATTTTGCCCACCCCAATCCATACACATACTCCAAAACCAGCTGATCAGGCTGTTCTGGGGTAGTATGCAGCAACTGCTCCCAAACACAGTAAGGTATCAAGAGTGCTCATAGGGACGCATTGGCCTAAAACTTCATCAACATACTTCAAAGTTTCTGGTATGTCAGCAGGTGAAGATAGGCAAGTCATGCCCAAAAGTGGCTTTTGCTAGGACATCAATCTTTCATGCAGAATATAGATTATACTGTTCTACTGAATGAACCCAATGATTAAACAATTAACAGCCTGTTTACATTATTTTACTATCAATGTGTAGATTACATGCAGCTCAACATACCTTTCTTCAAGCGCAAAAAGGACAGAAGTGGGTAGGCTCTCTCCCACTAGCTAACAAAAAAAAAAAAAAAAAGCTTTAGTAAATGTTTAGTCTCGTCTCCTCCATTGCCCACAAAGTCTGAGCCTAGGGGTCATCAACATGAGCTCCTTCGCCTAATGGAGATTACTCTATCACCATAAGTGAAGACTGCAAGAGAATAGATGACACTCCTTTGCACACATTGAACTGATGGTTGAATCACAGAAAAACTGCTATGCCATTTTTAAGAAGGTGCTTACCTGGCGAGTACTCTGCTCACAACCAAGACTGTATGCATCTGATATGATGCTTCCTTTTCAAGAAAGAGAGAGTATACTTCCATCAAAAACAAAACATGGAATACTGCTGGATTCTTTCAGTATGTACCTCACTTCACTGGATTTGTCACTGAGCTTGTGTAATATTCTGGACCTTTTTGCAAAAACTGGACTCCTGTAGGTAGGGGAAATACATCATGACAATCCTCTCAGTCATAGAATTGGAGGTAGTGCCTGCCAGGTCCGAAGCCACTTGAAGTGAGATCTTAGCTACAGCTTAGCCCTCTTAGGCTTTATGTTAAAAAGGTTTCTTTGGACTCTGATGGCACTCTGATTTAGGCTGTCCACAAAGTGGACAGTATCCTCAAACAAGTAATATTTTGTGGCAAGAGCATGGTAATCAGTAATTCAAAACTGACAGCTTACAAAGGAGCACGGTTTTCACCCAAAGTGGTCTCACAAGTAGGAAACAAGAGGCTAGGGTTTGCCAGACTACACTGGCCGAGTCCCCTGAGGACTCGCCAATTAGCAAGACCACAATTATTTGGTGGAAGTGATGGAAAAAGGCCACCAGACTAACTTCTTCCAAGGAAATCTGCAAGGCTTAGGTTACATATGACATTATGTCAAGAAAGTGCCAAAAAAGCCAATCTATGTCACTATGGTAGAACAAACACTACATCTAATGAGAAGTAAAAGGGATTGGATTTCTGAAACTCACTCCATCTCAACCCTGGATATGAACACCCATCAGAGGGACACTGAAGCAGAAGACCCCAGACAGCATGGCCTATATAAAGAATATAAAGAAATATAAAGAAAAACAGGGGCTATGTCACCACATCAGAAAAGCCAGAGAGGTCCTGGTGCCACTGAGACGGGCTCAGTGAGAGGGGGAGAGAATATAATCAAAAGATAAAAGCTGTTACTTTCCAGTGAAACACAGAACTTCTGAGATTAACCTGCTTCAAGTCAGAACTAAGACTCAAAAGAACCAATCTGTCTAGGTGGTGCAACTGAAACAAAATCCAGAATCAGACCTCCTCCACTGCCATTTCCTCTCTTCTGCATTTCCTTTCTTGAATCAGTTCCCAAAGCCTGGGAGACAGTCCCACCCCTTTCATTCCAGCTGCTAAACAATCAATTACAATGCTCTGTAAACAGTGTCATTTTGGTGAGCAATGAAGAGAGATTGCCCACCTCTAAACTGTTGTTTCAGACTGCAGGCTGGAAAATGTTTACAATTTATTCTTAGTTTGCAGTATGCTCTAGAAACTTAATTTAAAAAAAAGAAAGCTGAAATGCATCAAGATCTGGATAGGTCATGTGAGATGCAAGTAAACCAGACAACACACCAGATCTGGCCCACAGACCATCTGTTTGAAACCCCTGACCTAAAAACTGCACTATCATAATTTATTTCTAGGTGCAATTAAAGGTGTTTACATGGAACTCAAACCAACCAAGTTACCACAAAAACCTGAGACAATACTAAACTCTGCACGAGCTATCACCAAGTAGGTCAGCTGGTATGCTCTTGGTCAAATCTCACATTTGAAGTCTAAAGCCAGGGGTGGTCGATCTGCAGTACAGGCGCCACAAATGATACAGGCAGCCAATGTGTAGCATGCAGCAGACCAGGAAAAGGACAGGCAATAGACACGTACAGCAGGAAGCAAAAAACTGAGAGGTAAATCAGACAGGGAGCAGAAAGCAGAGGAGCAGAATGGATGGGGCACAGAGTAGGGAACAGAAAATAGAGAAGCCAAGTAGGCAGGGGAAGGGAATCAGTGGCACTCGGAGAGGCTGTGAAGCTAATTTGTGGTGATGCTTGCCAAAAACATTGGCCTCTGCTGTCTTGGGGAACAAAGGCTGTATATTCTTAGAAAAGGCTTCTGCTGTTAAATTTTTCTTCCCCCACTATGTCTGACAAAACATGAACCCAAAGAGCTACAGGGCAGGGCAAACTTCACCAACTTCACCAAATATTTATATTGCAATACTGGAAACTCCTCGCTTTTGTTCGCACTGATCAACAAAATGATAAATTGTTTTACGTACATACCCAGAGAGACTCTTGAATGGCCATGTTCCATATCTAAATAATATCTAGTTTTAATTTTGCTACACACAAAACTGGGATCACATGAAACATCTGTTAAACTTATGAAGCAACATACTGAGGAAAACAAACCCTCCTGTTATCAAAAAACACACAGTATACAGCCACACTACCTTTTATTGAGGGAAACCAGTTCAGCTCATGGAGAGCCCTTAGTTGGCACTACTAGATGATAGATTTAGGGTACTAAATATTCTATTTCAACCTACTCTTGACAATTAAATGTTGCCTACTAACATTTCCTGAATTATAATTTGATGTTATTTATCAACTACCCTGTATAACAGCAAGTTATATTACCATTGAGAAGTGTAATTATCGCAAATGTATTATTTATCTGTCTATTCACTTGGAATTTACAGGATATAGTTGATCTTCAACATTTACAAGCAAAAAAAAAAAAAAAAAAAAAAAAGCAATTAGAGGCAGAAAAGCATTCTCTTTCCTAAAACCTATGAGAAAATAATCCTTGCATATTTCCTCTCCAATTTGTCTGTACTTGAAAATCTATTTTTGGATCTCTCCCTGGACTGGACTGTAGCACCACATGTACTGTAATGGCATTTTAATCAGCAAAGAGAAATGGAAGATGTACTGTGCATTTAAAAAGAAAAAGGCCTAACAGAATGAAAGCATCTTTCACTTCCTTCTCTCATTGTGATTTACAACAAATACCAAGTAGAAACGCCAGTTACATATTCAATTGGTGTTGACGGATATAAGACTACTATAAAAATTTCAGTGTGCCTCAGCAGCATGCAGCTATTGCCTAAAATACAATCATACTTTTTGCTATAAGCAAGTATGCTAAAAAAGCACTATTTACCAGTTTAGAATTTATGAGGTTAAGAACTTAATGTGGATACCAAAAAGCAAAACAGGGGAGTGTGGGGGTGCAAGTGGATGACAACTGAAATGAAGTAACAGCACAGAGACTATATACAGTGGTATGTAGAATTATTTAAGATATTGGCCACACAGAAACAAATTAATACAATATTCATATTCAGTGTTTACATCCCATGTCTAGCAACATTACAGCTTTCACCACTAATGACTGATACAAGCATATAAACCCACACTGTCATTTCTTAGTAAAACTGTCTCTCAAAATACATTTAATTTTCTACAACAGTGCTTTTTCTCTTTGATACAATAGAAACTGGGTCACAGTGACATCTGTCTCTGGGATGCAAGAGGTTTAGACAGATCTAAGTTCTAAATCTCCTTAATGCCCTTGACAATATCAATTACTTGAGACATTAATATGTCTAAATGCCACAACTGAGATGCTAAGTATCCCACTGAACTCAGTGATAGTTGACAGCACCTTGCAAAATAAGATGACTTATTTCCCTTAGCTCCTTCAGAAATATAGCCAGAAATCCAATGACATTTGGGCACGATACTTATAATAGTTTCAACCTGCATCCCTGTACCAACCCTAGTGACATGAAAACTGATAGAGCTCATGTAATATTGAGCCACTGCAATGCATAACTCCCAGTTAATGTATGTGACCTTTGTCAGATTATTAGCAAGTTTAATCACCAACCAACTACATCACTAGAGGAAAAGCTCAAGTAACTATTACAGTCCAAAAGGTATGCAGAGATAAACATCCAAATGAAAATGTAATATTTTTAAGCTAGGAGATGTAAATGAGTTGTATTCAGTTTCCTACACCAGCTTCCTTTATTTTTCCTCATGCTTCCTAGTGGAAGGATAAAGCAACTCCCCCTAAACACAATAATCAATCAATATCAGATTCAGTTGATGTGACCTGTTCAAAAGCTAAACAAAGATGAAGATTTCAAAAATCTATGAATGAAAAGAAATTTAAGAAATCACTTGCATTAGAATATATTTCTAAAACAAAATAGTGCTGTAATAGATTGCTAAGTAGATCAGAAATTGGAAGCTACCAAATCCTGTCTCATACTGGAATATAATGTGCAGCTTGTTTTGAAAGACAGAATGAAGATGGTTTCCAGACCTATGGCTGCATAGAGCAGGTACAGCACTAACCCTGAGCTGGCTAACCCTCCCTTTCCTTGCTTAACTAAAGATGATTCCCTGGCTGCTCCTGAAGACTGGTCTCCATAAGTGGATCTATAATTACAAAAAGAGCTAAACAAGTTTCTGGGGCAGTGAAATAGGAGGAGAGAAACCACCAGGAGCTAGCAGACAGAAAAACTGCCCTAAATATGAGGATACTGATTAGTGGAGCATAAAACCATTAAAAAAGAAAAATGATCAGTAACACCTCTGGGGTGAAGAACAATGAGCCATCCAGTCAACTGATTCCCTCATTTGCCCAAACAGATATACCCCAGCAGCTGCACTGTGGAACATGAATCAAAGCAATGTGCTTCTATCCCAGCATAAAATCCCTTTTCCCTCAATACACATACCCCAATTTAGGGGAGCTGATCTTGGGGGGAAAGGTGCATGTTCCATGTGAGAAAATTACATAAACGTGATGAAAGGAAATCTAACAATTTTAAATGCATTGTCCTGGACCGCCCCACTCCCCCTTAAAGACTGGACAGCAAAATCAGGATTGCTTAAAATTTAGCTGAGCTGGACTTCAAAATCAGTGAGTCAGGTAAATACAGGCAAGTAGCCACCCCCAACTAAAAGGAAATGCAATTAAATATTAAGGAGGGATCTTCAAAATCCTGTTATAAATACCATTAAGATTTATATCGTCACCTTTCCCTTTTAGAAAAACAATTTTTCATTCCTTAATTGTATTCCTACAATTGCAAGTTTGCGGACCGGGCTTATTGAGTTCAGTGACGAAACTAGTCCAAAGTCAGGTATTATGGTTAAAGCATACTACAGTCTAGTCATTTGTCACAGGCTCAACTAGGGCTTGGGTCACATACCGGCAGTTTTGGAGTTTGAGAGAGATGAGAAGAAAGCTATTTAAGAAATAGAGTATTCTTTTTTCCAATTTCACCAAAAGAAAAAAAAAATCTACCTTCTAAGTATGTAGGCTACCATAAATTTGCACTAACTGTGAAAGGTAGATTTGTTCATGCCTACGCTTCACAAATTCCAATAGAATTTAAAAGCTGAGACACAAAGATGAAACATCTTAGCATCCAAAAAAAGCTTTCATGTCTTATTTCAAGGGGGGTATGCAGACACTGCTGCTATCAGTCAACAGCAATGCTATCTTTGCTTTTAATTCTTCAGCTGCATGCAGAGATGATCACCGGTGAATAATGACCTTGTTCACTTGAAGTAAAGATACTAGCATAAGTTACGTATGTCCGAGTTTCGATTTCAGGCTTTTTTAAAACCTAGTTGCTCTGTGCAATGTGCTGACTTGCAGCCAACATAAGACATCTGTTGTGCTGCATCCTTTGTGATCTCCCATAACTAAAGCAGTCTTGATTCCCAAGAGGAAAAGAAGTTTAGGTTGGTGGTTCTCATCTTTTTAGAATCAAAGCAAGTCTCAGAAAATTTCAGCTCTTAGTTTTTTCACTTGTTTTTTGACTACTGAAACATAATAGAGCAGTTCTTCTGTTGCCAACATCTCAAAAAGATGAAAGCAGGTCAGAATGTTTTTAACACTCTGGATTCCTATTTGAAATATCTAGGTTTATCTTGTGCAATATGTATGCACACCTAACACTGCATGGCATGGTGTGGCACCCTTGAAAGGATCTTAAGGCACTCCAGGCTGCTGTGGCACCCTGGTTGAGCACATAGTCCATGGGTCAGATGCAAATCATTGCTATATGTTGGCCAGCACCTCAGGTCCATACAGGAGCTCCAAGGACACCCACTTCTGGCAAGGCTACATCCTGGCTCATAAGACAAGTGTTGTGGCCCTTCTAGGCTCAACTATTTATGAGAGCCATGCATTCCTTATGCATTGTTCTTTACTCAACTTATAATATTCCTCCATAGCCACAGCATTCACTTTGGCACAAGAATGCCAACTGTATACCTGCACTGCAGTTAAGGTTCTTCTGGAATGAAGGCTGCTCTAGGAACTACTGTTTAATTAGTACTACCATTCCCAGTACATCTGAAGCTCTTCTGTATTCTTCCCTTCCATTGAACCTTTCAAACAGAGGATTATTTGAGAGTGATAATCCCAGGTACCTCCACACCTTAAATCCAAGGCTGCTGGCTTTGGCCAAAATTAGAAATGTACAAGAGTCTTTTGAGTTGCTGACCAAACACAAAACCATTAGTTTCAAGTTTACTCAAAATGAAAATTTCTCCTTTTCTATGAAATGCTCTCTTACCCAAACTAGTTTCAGGTTGAACAAAACATTCTGTTTTCAGTGGGAAGTGCATGTGTGCGCAAGCCTAAATCTTAACATGAATTTTTGAATATAACAACTTTTCTTGAACATACAATTGTCTAATGCTATTTTAACTACTTCAGCAGTTATCCATCTCATTAAACTCAAAGTATCACTGAGCTCTCTACTCCCCCACCTTTTTTTTTTCCCCCACTACAGCAACCCCCCCAAACAGACATTTTTCTGGTTGCAAAAAATGGAGAACCTGAAAGACTACAACAGGTCAGAATGATTTATGACACTACAGACTCTTATTTGAAATCTATGGGTTTAATCTTGTGAATCATGCATAAGTGTTTAAGCACCTAACACTGCTGATATTATAAAGCTTCCTGGCATCACCCTTAAAAGGATTTCACAGCACCCCAGCATGCCCTGGCACCCTGGTTAAAAATCATTGCACTAGGTGATAAAATAAAAAGCACTTCATTGAACAAGGACCTTAAATCAGTAAGCACAGACACTGGTCTCCTGGATTTCTTGTACAACATGTCCTCATCTCTTGTCAACTGCATGGTACTGAGTGTTTAACTTGTGGATGCTATGCAACTGCTTAATATATTTTTAAAATAACTATATAATATAAATATCTGAAATAAAGCCAACATTCTACATTCCCAGCTAAACATTTCTACTGCAAATCAATATTTTAGAAGCAGAACACTCACAGAGATTGTAGTTATATGGCTATCCAAATTTAAATATACCACAGACCAACAAATTGCAGTGAATTTTACATTTGAAACAACAGGTGCTGGCTCTCAGCCATTTCATAATCATTGACTATTCAAGGAGTAAGAATTCAATTTTTGGTCATTATTAATTCACAGATGTAATACCATAATGAAAATTAAAATACATTTTTTAAAAAAGTGGCCGAATAGATTCCTTTAGTTAAAAAATAAGGATAGATTTTGTCCACTTTTCAAAAACCAAAATCAGAAAGGTGTAAGGAGCACTTAAAAAAACAACACCAAGAAAAATTTAATAATCTACTTGACTTCTTGCTAAAACCTTCAACCAAAGTAAAGTTTAAGCCTCAGCTGCATTATTTTGTACTACTTTGGGCAAGGGTATGGAGTAGATGATCTCCAGAGGTCTCTTCCAACCATATATTTCTATGATTCTGAATCTTTGATTTACAAACAATTTTGTAGACCACAACTTTACAAATCAGGCCATTCCTGATTTTTGTCAAATTTAGAAGGACATCTCATTCTACCTTATTTATATACAAAATCTGAAAAAAAAAAAAGAGAGAGAGAGAGAGAGTGTAACAGTATTTTTAGGAGGATGAAAAAGTCCTATTATATTTGCTCTTGTTAACATACTTTCAGAATATACAAAATTCACAACTACAAACATGCAGAGCAAAATGAAATTGCAGGTGCAGCCAAAATGTTGGGCAGTCAAAAGTGAAACCAAACCAGAAGAAACTTAATCAGTTTACCTTTGCTCTACTCTCACTTGTCTAACTAATGTAAGCAAGCCTACTTCCAAAAATAAATCCTACAGCTACACTGTGTTCATTATTTTAACATTACCAACAGCATAATCATAAGTTGCTCTTAGATATGACAGCTTTAACTACATTTTCCTTCAGCAAGATGATATTTGTCCTTATACAGAACACATGCACTTTGTGTTACACTGCTATTACCCTACTGAAGGGGAGATGCAGAACAATAATTCCAGGGTGATCAGTGCTAAAGGGACTCCAGCAATATCCACTGCAGAAGGGTATAAAGTTAGAGTAACCACAAATCAAGTCATCATTACTCTAATGCTTTTATAATGTTGTGTGTTTTGGGGGGAAATCTTGAATAAGAGAGACAGCAAATAGTGAGAAGAGACAGTAAAAGGACAGTGGTGAAAGGGTCTTTCCAGGGTCAGATACAGAGGGGATGCATACAATGCACCCCCCTTTTGGGATTGGACCACACCACAATAGCCTCTGGAGAGGTTTTTTGTTTTTGTTTTTTAAAGTCTCTTCCTTGACTTCTGTGCTAAAAGACTTGCTCCTTTCCCTCCTTCCGCTCCTCCTTCCACCCACCACTGCTGCTTACCCTGCTGTCCCAAGCTTCAAAAATACTCCTGGCCAGTCCAGTCAGGCTGGCACAGAAAGGCGGCACCCCCTCCATCTACAGTCACCCTTCTGAGCTGAGCCCAGCACTGCACACCTCAACTGGAGCAGGCAGGGGCAGCTTGCAAGCTTCCCCATCCCCCAGGGACAAAGGGGAAAGCACCAGTGGCAGACAGGGGTGGGGGAAGAAGGGCTGTGCCTTTAAGCATAGCAGGGAAGGGAGAGGATTCATACATGTTTTGGTGACTTCCCTACGGGCCCTGGCAGTATGGTCTGCCCAGTCAGGGAGGAGAGGGTGCAACTGCCCCTGGAGTGCAGGTAGCTGTTCCCATACCTGCCCTTTGCCAAATCCTGGATCTGCCTCTGGGTCCCCCCTAGAATACAGCTACCAATGGGAAACAGCTACAGTACTAGGCATATCTCACCAAACACACTGCATCTCTTCTGAGCTGCACCCCCAATGGCTTGGTGGTGGAATTTCATGGGCAGAGAAAGACAGAACTTAAGGATTTCTTCCCCTGCCAACTTAAGCTGATGTTAGGAGATGGGGCTTTTAGTATCTAGAATGGGAACCCTTTGAGCCCCATTTTACTGTCAGAGGTTAGGAAACAAGTCATAGGCTTCAAGTTCCCAGCCTTCAAAATTGTCCAATTTAAAGCCCTTTCCCCAGAGCCTAATGGAGAGAGAAGGGGAGAACAAACAAAAAATTGGAAGGGAAGGGAAATGAGGGAAGACCACAAATTCACTGAAGATATCCTTGACCACCAAGGCCAAAGCTTGAAAAGTAGATCACAAACAGGATGCTGACTGGCTGACAACACCTGGGAGGAAAAAGGGTTTGACCAATTTAAATGATCTGATAGAACAGTATCTCCATGACTAACTAGGCAGAGAAACACATGATAAAGCTCTCTCTCAAGGGTAAGCTTTGTGATGCTGTTTTTAGGACACTACAGAACATATGAACAGCAATTTTGCATTAAGTATTTTAGAATACAGCACTGTACTTTCTAAGAAACAGCAATCCTACCACAAAGACCCTTGCAATATCTTAGAGATGTTTCCAAAAAAGCAACTATTAACCTTTCTTATGAAGTCTCGTCTGGACAGCACCGTATCTTCTACTCCACAAAAATGAATTTTTGAAGGGCCTGCTGTTCACAATTACTCAGCACAATTTCAACTGGGATCAAGAGAAACTACATAAATTCAGTTTCTGAAAAATCAAACACTGCATCCCTTTGCTAGGCATAATTGTCTTAAAAAGAATGAGAATGCACCCAAGACCCATTCCAAAACCTAGGTCTTAAAAACAAACCAGGAAAATATGTAATTTAAGTTGAGGGGGTGGGGATGTTTACAGAATGAGCAGCAAGAATAACTTGATTATTTAATTTTATTTTTTCTAGGTCTGCATGCAATGACAATAGGTGCAAACTTAAAAGTCTTGAAAGATTTCAACGACTAATGCAAGAGGCAAGGATTTCTTTGGGTGATATCTTTTATTTGACTAACTGCGCAGCTGGGATAGTTAGACAAGTTTTCGAATGCAAGACTTTCTTCAATGACTAAGGCACAGGCATACTTGTCATACACAGCTTAGAGAATATATTACCATCTGAGCACTAATCATCTAGCAGATGGCTTTGGTCTATTGAGAGAGAGACACAGAGAGAGACAGAGATCTGATCATCTCTCTTAGTTAAGCCCCTTTCTCTAAATTTTGAAGTGCATGCAATGGAGATGTGGAAGCTAGGAATTAGCATTCTGGGTCAGAACAATGGCCTAGTCAGTACTGTAAGCATCTCGCTTGCTTCTGTTTTACATTTTAACTGCATTGTCTACTTAGACCACACAGGCTTCAGGAAAGGGACTTGCTGACGAGTAGGGACTTACCTAATTTGCAGGGGTTGCCCCCTAATTTCACAGTCTGAGTGTGAAATGGCACTGGTCACCATTTCTGCAGCAGAGCATGGTGGGCACTGCTCCATGGCTCTGATTGACAATGGAGCCCCAGAAGTCCTGCCCTTCCCCAGAGATTGACAGGTGGCTCAATCTCTGGGGAAGACTGGGACTTCTGGGACCCTGGACCAGAGGCATGGAAGGCCCTCCCACCTCTCCACAGAGATTGACAACTGGCCATCTGCTTGCTCCTGTGGCCATATGGCTGAGGGCAAGCAAAACTTCAGGGCATCTGAACACCAAGCCTCTGGGCTTGGGCCTGCACATAGGATGCCTGCCAAAGGATTTGGAAATATCTGAAGCCCCAGGCAGAGGTCGAAGATGTTTGCTGATAGTAAGGACACACATGGTTCTTGAATGACTCAAAGATTTAGAATTGATTTGGGCAATTTGACCTGGGACAAAAAAATTTCCTTAAAAAAACCCCAGGACTTCAGGGCCGCTCAACCAGAGATGCGAGGTGTGAGGGGAGGGGCCTGATGTGAAAATCTCCCTCCCTTCCAATCCTGTTTCAGGCTGCCAGGGCTTTCTGCCTCTGTTTCAGCAACCTTCCCATCGCCCCTCCTCAGTTTGCTGGCCTTTTTCCAGTCTTTTTCGTGGTCCTCGCACTTTTTCACAGGAGACCTAGCAAATGCGCAATTTCTGCAAAAAGCATAAAAATCCAAGTTTGGTAGGTCCCTGCTTATAAGTTTTTTTCTAGCATCAACTATAATGAAGCCCTAATTTCTGCCTCGGACTTGCAACACAACTGGTTCCTGAAAACCGTGTCTTAAGTCAATACACTGAAACTCAGAACCAATTTTCTCATAAGAAACAATGTTAAAATGGGGGACTGGTTCCTGAAACAAGGCTCAATACCCTATTTTCACTAAAAATATCCCAGAATTTTGTACTCAGTCAATTATAGATGAGTAACATAGCTACATTAATGTATTTATATTGTAAATAGCAAATCATATCGATTTGGAAGGACTTCTTTGAGGTGACTGATTGATTTTTTGAAGAGCTCTTTGTTGAAGGGTTCTTGGCTGGAGTCTTCTCAGGAGTCTTGGCTTAAGGATTTTCTGGAGTCTTGTCCGCTTTCTTAAAGAAACTGTCCAAGGAATTTTGGATAAGTGTTCTCCAGGAAGAATAACAACTCAGCGAACTTGTTCGCAGGCATGGCATCACATCAGAACAAGAATTGTAAAGCTGACACTGACATCATAAAGTTGAAACAGAGTGTTTATAAATGTTGTAAGCACAAAATATTGTAATTCGAAAGGTTGTAAGTTGAGAACTGCTGGTACCTCTAGCCACTATCATAATAAAGCAACATAAGTAAACACCTGTGGCCAATCATGCAATGTTTGATCCTGGGCAGATATGCTCAAGGGTTATCTAAGTGAAGATTAAGAGCTTTTCTGTGAAAGTTTTGCATGATGCCTTAGAACAGTGCCATCACGCACTAGGATTCCCTCCACTTTCCATACAATAGGTGATCACAATCCAAGATCAGTACTAAGTTACAATGGCAACCTTTGTAAGATGGTTATTAACAGAAATGTAAAAGACTGCCCACTGTACAGATGGAGCTTACAATGCTACCCAAACTCTTAGTTCAATGAATTCACACCACAACACTGGCCACTAAGAGGCAATTTTTTTAACAAGATAATTAGCGAACTCTGAAAACATCCTAGAAAGTACAAGAGTAAATTACAATCCATTTAAGGCAAACTCACTCTCTTATTTTTCAGAGGAACTATCACCAGCAAGGCAGCTTTCTGCACAATTGGCTTTTCACTTTCCTGAAAACAAAAGAAATACACTTAATAAAAATGCCTGTTTTTAACAAGAGGCAGGCAAGACAGAAATGGAATCCCTGATCAAAGATTTATTCTAGTTTCAGCATTTTAAATTATAGCTATTTTTGTGGAAATTGTTCAGCTTAAATCGCAAGTGTTAAGAGGTCACACACTGTGCAAAAAGAGCAATGATGAAGACCATGAAAGCTGATAAGACATTTAAGGACACATCTGACTGTGCAGTACAGGGGTGAGAGGAGGGCTGCACAGGGACTTTTTATACTGCCATCTGCTCTCTTAATGACATTGCAAACATGAACAGACCATTCATTTATTCTCAGAATGGCAGAAATCCAATAAAAGGCCTTAAATAGCAAGCACTCATGGTCTAACTTAAGTATCAGTGTCCTGGCACAAGTTTATGAGGAAAATGTCTGAAATTGCATCTTTGTGGCTCACAAAAAAACCCATCTTTCTAGGAGGCCAGCATTCTTTGAAAAATTTAAGTGGGTTTTGATATTAAGGGCTACTTTTGGAACAATTAATTCACAATGTTTCTTCTTATTGCATTGTTCATCATTTGAGCTTACTAGGAAATATTAACTTCCTGCTATTTAAAAAAAACACTTGCTGATTATGCTATTAACCGAGAGTGAGCTCACAGGGTAGATATGGAAACATGAGCATTATCATCTAAGTGCTTCTACAGAGAACAACTTAGACATGCACTCACTGACATAAAAGCATCTCAGCTGGGGCCTCACACAGGCACTGTGTGTACACATACTCTGTCTACACTACTCCAAACTGTCCAGGAAACGAAATGTCTGAAAATTCAGAATTGCTAAGCATTTGTACCTCTTCTCTCTGAGTTTAGCTGGAGTTGGGTGGTGTTCCCTGCTGTGTATTAAACCTAAATTGCAAATAGTATCCACAGCTACACAACAAAGTCCAGAAGCAGCAAAAGAACAGGCTCTCCCAAACTGAAGTGCTCATTATATGAACAACAAACTGCCCTCCCATCACATGCAGGAATCCATCTGTGCCCAGAAAAACCTCACAGGATTTAACAAAAAAGGAAAAGAATTTAAATTTTAAGGTACTGGCAGAATGCAGTTCACAGATGACTGAAGAATCAGATGACATTAGGCTACATAAGAAGAGTTGTCCACTCCAATTTTTTACTTACAATGAGACATATTTGTGTTGCCCTCTGCCAATTTTATTCTAAGCTCTATTTTTTACCCATGAAACTGCCATTAGCTTCATTCTGCATAGATATTGCCTAACTCCTCCTCTGCAATGCACCCAATTACTACCAATTCACTTTTATTTTTTTTAAATCTTAGTCCTCCCTACACATCTCTCACTTGTCATCTCTTGCTTGTTGAATGTCTTCTATTTAAACTCTAAAGGTTGAAGCCAGGACAGGTGCTTTTTGTCTGTGAGGTACTTAACGTTTTTATCAGTGCATTAAAAAAAAAAACAACCCTCAGCCGCCCACACATTTAAAAATTTCAAAGGATCTAACTGACTAAATACCAAGAGGCCGGGACTGACTGCTATTCTGAGTAAGGACCCAGCCCAATTTGTAAAGGTCAAGTGATGTGTATGTATTTACCTTTTCAGCTTACAAGACAATGCTTGATTGTGACACTTTACACCAACAGTGCTCAACCTTTTTCTGCCTAGTGAGCTGGATGGGCAGTGACCCGTCTATTCATGAGCTTGATCCAGCTGGTCATCATAATCCAACCCCCAAGGACAGGCACAGTGGAAGCCCAACCAGCCACATGGAAGAAATCAAGCAAGACCTGATCCAGCCATGCAAGGGAAAGGGGCTTTGACCAAGCCCAACCTGGCCCTGCTGGGAGAGGGAAAGGGGGCATTACCTGGCCCCAAATCAGCCACATGGGGGTAGTGGCATGGTGGGGCGAGCACGTGGCTCAGCTCCATTCAGGCCTTTCAGGGGGAGGAGATGTAGTCCTATGGGGAAAGTAGGGTGTGGTCAGCCCTGTGGGGAAGGGTGAGGGGGGCAGGGGCAGGGAAGAGGGCATGGGTGACCTCTGGTTTACCATTAAGGGCTTGAAAATTTGGCCATGACGGAGGGTGGCAGTATTAACTGCTACCACTCCCCTGCCACCAAATTTCTTGACCATAGGCAGTCCTGCAGGCCAAATGTGACCCTCAGGCCAGAGGCTGAACAACCCTGCTCTACACTATACGCTCAGATACCCATATTGTTTGATCAATGGCAGAGAAGAAAGGTGGATCAATCTTATATGGTAACATAAAAGCAGCAAAAGCCTGAATAACAAATGGCTAATTCCTTTGTTTGAGTAATGAAGGGGGTCTGGTTTCCAGGGCAGCAGAAAGTGGGGAAAAAACGTAATCTGCCTGTCCAATATACGGTGGAGTGAAAGCAGAGTCCTAAGGCTCGACAATCAGGACATTTACACTCTTGGTATTTGCCAAGACAAGAGTACTGTCAATTATTTTTTCCATTCCTACCAACATGCTTTTAAACCACTTGTCATTAGGCTATTTCAATGCCTACTCAGTTGGTGGATGACAAGAAACGTAATAACACGTCTGGTTTCATGGCTGTATTGCCAAAGTGAAGCCTCTGATCATGCCGCAGTGTCATGTACATGTTGAAGAGAAGCATGTGGACATTGCCACTCTCTGGGATCAGTCTGGACAAACAGACCTAACTGACTGCTGCCCCCATTCACTCATGCAAAATTTCATTAACACCATATGAGCAACAGTATAAAAAACTAGAGAGATCTAGCAAGAGGAATGTGCTTTCTGTCCAAAGCACCCACAGGGCTGTTTTGTGTACAACATCCTGCTCTGAAGCCTGATTTTGAGGCACAGAAGGCTGGGCAAAGGATAAATGCTGATAAAGCTTGGATGTAACTGCTTTCAAAATAACTGTGCCAATAACCTATCCTGACAGATTTATAACAGACTTTTGAAAACAGCTATAAAGAAAGTGACATTTAGTAATTAGCAGAGTTTTTAAAACCACTTTACAGTTTAATGTTAAAAAACACTGTGTACACAACCCACCAACCCTTACAATGATTCCTATAACCAATACAGAAGGTAAGCCACATGCTTCTCTTAAAAAAGTTTATCTTTGCATACAGGTATGTCAAGTAATGGCTCAAACTACACATTGATAACAATTTTCTAGGGAAGGAGCTATCAAGATATTGGCAGACAAGAACTGTCAAGTTACTGCTTTAACAAGCCCTTCACCAGTAGATGTCGCTCTTTCCAACACATACCGAAGAACTGCCACCTGCTACTAGACCAACTGCGATCCAGAAGGAAGCTCTGAGGACTCTTCTCCTGGTCAGTTTGACTTCATTTTTAAAAAGACTGTCTAGTCTTAAAAAGTCCTGACCAAGTGCAAGCAAAATATTTCACGTAGTGCATTTTGTAAATCAGGCTAGCTGAAAGAGGACAAGGGAACACATTTAAAACAAGCGTACCGATTATCTGTAGCAAAAAGCCTAACTTACTTCAAAAAAAAGCTTTTGGACAGGAAATGTATGCATTTGTAAAAGCACTATGCAAGTTGACATTGAACTGTAAACATTTGATCTCATTATTTTGGCTTTGTATGAGGAGATGGTATCCCTATTAACATGTAAAATGTATACAGTGGGATGCAGCTATTTTCTTTGCCAACTTAGCTTTCAAGCATTATAGCCTGAGATTTGAAAATCATCTTCATTAATAAGCTTTAAATAAAATACCATACAAACTAATTGAGCAAAATTACAGTTCTACACATAAATATCCCTGAATATATTGGACACAGCAGTACTAGACTAGACAGTTGTTAAACAAAGAAAGCTGTACATTCTTTTGAAAACAAGATTAAATGCATAACTCAATCCAAGAAGGCACTAATAAAAAAGCAAAGAAGGAGAAATGAAAAAAGATATTAACTCCTTTACAAATTATTTGGATAAATATTTAGCCACCTGTATATATTGCATGATGCCTATCCAGAGACCCAGTTCGTCATAAGAAATCTCAGTAGATTTTTAACATCTAGGTGAGGTCTGAAGTCCATAAGGATTTCTGTTTATGCATGTGCCTCTTCAACTAACATCAGATGACTGCATGATGAAATATTTTTCTTGCGTTACAAAAAGAAAAAAAAGTTCATAAAAAATGTGCAGTACATATTACCAAATCTGGCAGCCAGTATGAAAGAAATACCTCCTGTATTTCTTAGTATCCATTCATTTTTTTCCCATCTACAACAGACTGATTTTGATACAACTATGCTATTGCTTCTCAGAACAGTTGCCGGTTTTCTCATCTTTGTGAGCAGAAAGATAAAAGTTAAGCTGAAATATTTTCAAATGTTGTGAACCACCAAGAACACTATGGAATTGAGAAGAGTTACAAATCCTGTTCTGCACAGGATTTGTTGTTCCGGGAAAATGTGAAAAATGCTGTAATCATTAAAAAACAAGCATACCTCTAGATGACTACGTCATAGGGTGTCCTGAGATTATAAAAAATGATCATATTAACATTATGACATTTTCCCCTGGATCCTTTACTGGGGAAAGTATCCTTTACTATGCTTAAATATACTGCCTAAATCCAGTATAAGTAAACTGGAATCAGAACAGAGAAAGTTACTTAGGACATCACATTTCTGCTTTTAGACCTTCAAACCTTAACATGAAACTGATTTCTGACCACTAAAATTATATGGTCTTAAATAAACAAGTTGACCCCGAAAGCCCTCTGCACCCTGTTTAACAAAATAACCGAGGACCAAATTTGCAAAGTATCTGGTACGTAAAGGAGTAGTAACCTGACAACTGCTACAGGAAAGGGAACCCACACTGTCATAGCTATAGAGTTTTAACAAAAAATGTATCCCACCACAAACACGAAATTAAAACCCACAGCTAAATACAACAGAGATAGTTATAATAACTAAGTAAGCTAATAACAAAAAAAAAGCTGAGCAAGGACCACAATTCTCAGAAATCAAAGATCATCTTAAAACATCTATAAAAAGTAGGTTATTGCTATCAGAAACTCATACCTTTCTGAACCAGTTAATCTGTAAGGTGGACCCTGCACTACCTTTCTAGTTGTTAGGTTGTACCCATCTAAAAAGGCATAATTTATTTTCTTGGTTTCAGCAAGCAGCAGAGAATGTAAATTGAGATACTGCCTTGGTTTTTTATAAATATATATTTTTTTAAATGCATCCTAATCTGCTTTAGGAAAGGTGGGAAAAAAAGCAATTCCTGCATATAGGATTAAAACTTTTCACTATTGATTTTTTTTTTTAATTTCATGGAAAGTAGACAACTCATCTGTAATTTATCCCAAGTTTTTTAAAAAAAAAATCAGTTATCCATTCAGGAGAAAAAAGTATAAATGAAGGTCTCCACAGCAAACAAAATCCATCAATTTCTGTAGAATCACACACACACACTTTCACTGCAAGCAAATCTTCCAAGTGTGAAATTAATGTAAATAGATACGCATCTTCCTGCTGCTCCGGAGTATTCCAGTAACTCTCTACCACTGAACACTAATGTTGCCAAGATGCAGAAGTGCCCCACAAAAATGGTGGGCAGCCATAAAAGAGCCAGGCATGCCTACTTCACAGAGATGCCTGGTTACACTGAAAGGAGCAAAGGAACTGATAAGGAGCGTGATACCAAAAACAGATACATGAGAATCCAGGTAAAACAAATTGATAGGGATGCTCTCACTCTTCTGAATATTAGAGGAAGCAGGGAAGCTGAGCATTGTAGCAGCTATCACCAAACCATGCTGCTGAAACCCCATCTTTCCCCTGTCTATTTGACAGTACAGATTAATCTGTAATAGCAGGTGTTAGCCTCTGGGTTACCCATTCTGTCTCTGCTAACCTGCCAACTAAATGAAAGGGCTGTCTGAAAATTTAAAAATCAGGTAATATATAAGTTTCTAAATTAAACCAGTAATGCTGCTCGGGGTTACATTTAGTTTTGTTTTCATAACTGAGTCTTTGTAGAGAACACAAAATTTATACTGCCTGAAAATATAATCTGATTCTTTCAGGAGTACTTAACTACACTATGAGGCTGGCCTAAATTGGAACTCAAGAGACAAGTAAATCTCAGAAATACTCTCAAATTTGTCTTTAACTAAGTTCTTCTTTAGGGCTATAAAACACAATCCATACAATGGATCCTTAATACTGATGCTGCTTTTACACCCATCAGAAAAACAAACCAACTGCCTGCTTCTGTCTACATGATAAAACATTTTACAAATGGACCCTTTCCTTTTTAAATAGGAAGTTTTACTACATCATTGAGAAGAAAACTTGAGACTTAAAAAACTATCATATAAATCCAAAATACACATACAATATTACTGTTCTCATGAAAGTGTAGCCTATTAACTGTATAAGCAGTATGGGACAGCACTTGGAGCAAACTAAATACAAAGCAGAAGTAGTACAAGTGTACATTCTTTTTTTGTTCCTCCTGGTTGCTTACAGAATGTGCAGGGAAGTAAGATCTTTCACAAAATTAAACTTCTAATAAATGAAAAATCTTTCTGGAAGCCTCAAACAACATGCTGCCTTCTACATGAGTAAAATGGACTGGAACTGGCAATCTCTCTGGATGCTGGATTCCCTGATTTCTAATAAAGAACAATGCATCCTTTACTAGTAATAAAAGGAAAGAAACATGCAAGTAAGTGCCCTATCAGAAGCATTTAGTTAAAAGGAGTTGGTACAAGGAAACTTGCTTTTAAATACTAAATAAGCTACAACCCTCAAAGAGAAATGCAAGGCATATGGACTAAATATGGTTGAACTGCTACAGGCTGCAATACATTGAGAATAATACCACCCAGATAGGAACGAGAAAATCTTTAAGGACAAAAATATATTCTCCACCCCCTTCCTATCCCATGTACTTGTATGTCATGTCTTGCTCTGGAAACAGATACAAAACATTTAAGTACAGCTTACAATTCATTGATTAAAGCCTAATGCCTAAAAAGGACAAAAAAATGGAAACACATTCTATTAACCATGTTTCAGGTTTTGGTTGCAACTTTGGGTAAATCTGATATCTCTTATTAGACCAACTAATATAGTTGGAAACATTCTTCTCTGCAAGCTTTTGGGTACAAAACACCCTTCTTTAGGCAGAAGGAGCAGACATAAGAACAGGGCTAAAGAAGGGTGTTTGTACCCAAAAGCTTACAAAGAAGAATGTTTCCAACTATTTTAGTTGGTCTAATCAAAGATACTAGATTTAGCCAAAGAACCTTTTTTTCCATTACCCACAACATTTGATAACAGAACAAATGGCACCCCAACCTCACCCCTCATGAAAGGGTCTATGTAACAATCTTGAAGCCATGTAGCTTTTACTTAGGTATGGAATCTCAGTAACTGAGGACCAAATTAACAACGCTCATTGATGAAGGGTCAGAGTGTATAATTTATCACGGGGCTGATCTTCAACAGCAATTTGACAGGAAGCGATTCCTTCACAAAGCACATGTACAAGGACTACTGAATTTGTTCCAGCTCCTTGCAGTTTCTCACCAGTAGGAAAGAATCACAAAGCACCCACTAGAGCAACTGCTGTCCCACTAAAAAAAAAACCCAAAAACCTAGAGTCCCCCAGTCCTGCACACCTCAGATGAGTCTGGGACAAGCATCCCTTGCTCACACACTGATTGAAGATAGGTGTCCACTCCCACCAAAACCCCAGCAAAAGGTTGCTACCCAGTGTTCCCAACCACCACAAACTGGCTGCTGCAGATTCTCACAGGTCTTTACTTGACTGCTGCCCCAGTTTGTTTGGTCAGCTACATACTGAAGCCCCTATTTCAGTCCCTGACATTACAGCTGCTCCCCTCATTCACAGCTGGTCAGTCTGGGACCTGACAGCCTAGTCTCTTCTACTGTAGCGCACTTTCAAAGGTGTGAAGGGGCTGGCACAGCCCTGTGGGTGATTCTGCACCACGTACCTGACAGCAGCTGCAGCATTAGAGACTAGAACAGAAACCACGGCTGCAGCTGTATGGTCCATTCGGTGCCACATGCTGACCAGCAGCTGCAGCAGAAGGGACTGGGACAGAGGCATGTCACTGACCAGCCCAGAGTATGACACAGAATGGTCCATTCAGCTGTGGTTCTTCCATGTGTCCTGAAGCCATTTGGTATGATGTGGCAGGCTGCTCAGGAACATGCTAGCGCTTGTCTCTGCTGCCCACTGCTTGGCACAGAACAGACTGGACCACTATCACAGCTCTTCCACATGTCAAAAAGGGCACTGAGTTTTGGGATGCCCCTTGCAATCTGCAGAATCTTAGAGCTTGGTGGACCACTTCAGTAATGTACAGTTGGATCCAGCCCACCAAGCTTTTTGAACTGACATAGGTTATTCCTTGAACGTGACGCTGGTTTTCAGAGGTACGAAAGTCTGAAATTTGTTTATGAAGAAACAAAAGTCCTCAAGAAATTAAATAGCTTACTTTTGTGTAGAGTCTAAGTATAAATTGATACAAGCTAAGTAAGACTTCTGTTGGAGTGAAGGAAAGTCTAAATATGGTCACCTACATTGTTCAAGAATTAGCTAGCAACAAGTTATGTTTCAATTTTTCTATTTCCCAGAATTAATTTTCTTCTGGAGTCTAAATTAATTCAAGACAAAACCATGCCAGACTCTGTACACCACTTCTCCATGGTAGAGAATTTTTGGTCTGACCTGTGGAAAACCTGCCAATGAGACACCGCCTAATGTTTCTCTTCTCTAATTTGTTGGAAATAGCTCCAACCTGCAACCTACTTGCTAGATTCTGGGGTCTCTACAGAGTCCCCTGTAGTAGCCGTCTTCTCTCACACTCACAAATACCACTTAAAACTGAACACGAAAAAAATCACCATTTTCAAGCCATCTTTTGAAGATATTCGGAGACACAAGTGTTATGGCATGGGGAATTTGAGAGGTGGGGACTTTTTATTCTGATGCCTTTTCTTGTTTAGTTATTTCATGTGGGTGAAGATCTGCTGAGGTTTTGTTTCCAAAAATGCTGATTTTGGCTATTTGTTATGATGGATTTTTGAACAGATGGGCTGCAATAGTCCTAGGACAGATGCTTCTTGTTGAAGTAAATGAAAAAGAATGTGACAGCTATACATACTAAAACCATGGTGACTTCATGAATAGCCATGTCTTCCACAGGCAAATAAGAAATCTCCCTTTTAAATTTAGATCAGCACAGAAGTGTTCTTCTTCCTCTTGGTCCCTCATCCCAAAGCTACCTTGTCTACCTACATTACCTGGATGTTTTAAGATGTTAAAGCATGACCCATGTTACACTATTAATACTATCGTTAACAAGGTATATAGCACAGCAGACAAAAATCTCAAATGTGCTTATCAGTTAATACATGGTTAGACAATGGTATGAAAGAAAATTAAGGGATAAACAACAACATGATCAAAAGAAACAATATGATACCACCACTTCCAAGGTAAACAGGATAAAGTTTATCCTAAAGTTTTTTTATTACAGATTATTAAAAAAAAAACTTACAAAGTTTATAAAACATTGAGCATCAGCTACCTGAAGGATAGTTATAAAGAGGATGGAGCTAGACTGTTCTCAAATGGTTGCAGATAACAGAACAAGGAGCAGTGGTCTCAAGTTGCAGCAAGAGAAATTTAGGTTGGATATCAGGGGAAAAAAAAAAACTCACTAGGAGAGTAGTAAAGCACTGGAACAGGTTATCAAAAAAGGTTGTGGAATCTTCTTCCTTGGAGGTTAAGACCTAGCAAACAAAGCCGTGGCTGGGATGATCTAGTTGGGGATGGTCTTGCTTTGAGCAGGGAGTTGGACCAGATGACCTCCTGAGGTCCCTTCCAACCTTCATTTCCCATGATTTTCTGTTTCTTTTATTATGGGTAAAACAAATGCCTCTAACTCTAGCTATACATGTTTTAACAAATTCTCAGCAACTACGTATCTGCTCTAAGTTTTCTTTTTTTT
>JAGPOW010003685.1:67595819-67617011 GCA_030014935.1 Caiman crocodilus
CAGCGGAAACCCCAGGCTAGCGGGTGTGCTCCAGGGAAGGGGTCGGCCGGACGCAAGGCACCCCAAGGGAGGCACTCGGAGCCTGGAAGGTGGTCGGGCACAGGGAAGTGGGCGGCTCAAAACGGGAGCGCCCCCTACTGGCCCGCCACAGTACATACTGAAAACTAGCCCACCATGTTTATGGAGTTTATATTTCCAACAATCAGGATGTTAGTGTTTCTGAGAAGACAGGAGAGAATCTAAAGAATAAACACAACCTAGAGCATGCATTTCACGTGCAATGTCAGAACCTACCACCACCAAATATCATATTTCTTTGATGCTAAGACAAGGTTTTTTCCCAAGTTAATATAGGAGAAGCCCCTCATCTTGGAATCTAGTATGAGGCAATGGGGAAGGAGGGGGAGAAGAGGCCACTAACCAAGGAAGTCATTCTAGGCATTATAGATACAACCATTTTGAGAACCTGAAGTTGTAATAATGCCCATAAAATTCTCAAGTCTCAGCACATTCTTCAACAATTATTTAATCATCATTGAATAATGAACTAACACTTCAGACTAATAAAATTTCAGTTGTATTATGAAAAATACTAGGGATGCACTGATAAAAGATTTTCTTGGCTGATACCAATGGCTGATTGTTAACCAGCCATATTGGCTGATACCGATCCAATGCCCGATTTGCAGGAATGCAGCCTGACAGCTTGGACAGCATCTGGCTAGTAAGTTGGGAGGGGGGCGGGGTGGAGAGAGACGGGGAAGGGGCAGGGAAGAAGGAGAGAGAAGGGGCTGGGGGCAGGTTGAGGGAAGGGGCTGAGGGCAGGTAAGAGGGAGGGAAGGAGCGGGGCAGAGACTGCCCAGCCACGGCAGTGAACACAACTCCAGGGCAGGGCACAGGGCAGACCTATGGGTGGGTTGTCTGGGGGGCGCTACCCACATGCATTCCTGGAGAAGGCACAGGGGGGCATATGCCCCCCTGGATTTGTGAGTGGGGTGAAGGCAGGCTGCACCAGCCTCTTCCCAGCTGGGGGGCTGTGCTCTGAGTGGGCGAGGGCAGGGCAGGCAGAAGCGGTGCTGGGAGGGGTGGCCACACACCCCATCGCCACTCCTCCCCCCCCCACCACTGCCCACCCTGAGCATAGCCCTAGCCCAGACCCCTGCCAGGAAGAGGTTGGTGCAGCCTCCAGCCCCAAGCCCACAGACGGCAGCCCACCCTCACCCCACATACAAATCTGCAGGGGCACATGCCCTCCATGCCTCTCCTGAGAGTCCATGCAGCAGTGAGTAGTCCCCGCCCTAGCACAAGCTGCCTGCAAGGTCACATTTACCACCATGTCTAAGAAGTACCTGCCCCTACCCTACTGCTTCCCTCACAATGGCGGCCGTGATCTGCGACCCCTGTACCCCTTCCACATACAGACTTACTGGCCAGACACTACTCTCCAAACTGCCAGGTTGCACGCCTGGCCACATGCATGCTGCAACTGCACATAGCATTTGTCGGTGACATTATTGGCTGCATGCATATCTCGGCCAAAAAAAGCCAATTGCCAATAATGTTAATTTTCCTTGTAATCAGTACCTAATCTGATATGCCACCAATATATCAGTGCACCTCTACAAAACACTATACATGTACTTTAGTATATTACTTGAATGTAGGCACTAACATAGTTTAAAGCTAAGATACATGTCAAGATGAAGTTTATATCAAAATATATTGCCCCCTTTTAAAGCATGCATCCTCTAGGCCTTCTTTAAATTTTTTTAAGAAATCAGAACCCCAGGGAGCTCTCAACCAATACAAAATAGCAAAGGTTTCTTGTACTGAAGAGATGATCTAATTTGAGCAAGTGCTACCAAGTATGTAGCTAAATAGCAATTAGATTCTATGGTCCTTTTTTCCTACCTGCTGTTCTGAACAAGAGCAAAAGACTTCATAAACGCTCCTTCCATACCTGAGTCATACACACGTGAGAAATACCCAAGACAAATGATAAAACACTGCTTTAATTAAAACAATGATGTTTTAAAAATATGTTTAGTAGAGCAAGGGGGAACAGACTAACAATGTGATTATTTAATTATTCTAACTCAGGCTCTTTTACTGTGACCATTAAGTAAGTAGTTTTATGCCTCCAGATCTGAGAAACTGGAACTACTAGCAGCATCTTGCTGCAGTTGAGATTAAAAAAAAAAAAAAAAAACTACTTAAAGACCAAGCTAAAATAAACTAGTATAGGTAAGCTAACATGTGTATAACCATGAAGAACACCCAAGCCGAACTATAGATCCAGGCCAGTCCCTTACAAGGTCTGCTGTCTACACAGACAAACACATAGAGAAACTAAACACCCTGAGAAACAAGGAATATTGTCCTGGGGAGAAAAACTCCACATGAATGCAGCTATGCTGCTTCTGGTATGTGTTCAAGCTCAAGCATCTCCACATGACACTTCTATATGCATTGAAGCCAATCTGGACTTTGCAGTCCATGTGATGTAGTAAGTACCCTAAAAAAGCAAAATATTACACTCCTGACTTCTTCAGCAGGAAAGGCAGTGATGTGAATATATGGATTGCAGAGTAAGGGAATGAAGTAACAATAATAATGGACTCTTATAAAAGTGTTGTTCCTCCTTAAATCTCAAAGGCTTTTCTTTTAAAAACAAACAAACAAACAAACAAACAAACAAACAAACAAACAAACAAACAAAAAAAGCCAGGTACTTCAGTCAAAGGTGTGAAAAATAAGCCTCTAAATTACAAAACCTTTACTTCATTCATAACTATTACGCTTTGAAAAGTTATGTGCATAGTGTCCAAATGAAACACTCTTAGAAAAGCATGATGTAAAACATGAGAAAAAATGACAGAAAGATTAGAAGGGACAAAAAGGTATAATTTGTAAATGTAATCACATCTACCCCTTTGTGTGAAGTTTAGGAAAACAAATAACAAAATATTGGATGGTTAACTTCAAGAGCTATTTAAGATTTCTAAAAGAATAGTTTGCACAAATGGGTTCCAAACAAGTCAACGTTTTACTCCCAGCTTTATTTTAAAGAGATAGAAATTAGAATTTTGAAAGAGATAGAAATAAAATAAATCAAAAGCTTGGATTGGTTTTATGTAGGAAGATGAGGTAAAGGTATAGAGTGGAATGGAAATAAAGAGGTTAAATATTTAACACTATGACTAATAAGTCTAGGAGGATACTTTAGGTTTAGCAAACAATGGCCCAGGGGGAAAAAAGTTAAAAACAAGGCACAACATAAAATTATATTTCTAAACATAACTCCTATTTATTGCAAAGCTAACAAGGGAGGGAATGCATAATAGAAACCTGAACACAACTGTGGTTGGGCTAACATGTCAGACATTCTTGCATTTGTTTCCTGTTGGCAGGTGTCAATATTGACTAACACGAATATATTTCTAAGTCACTAGTTTGAGTTGGATGTTGCTCCTGGCACTAGCAACTGATGACAGCAATATCTGGAAACAGAATCCATTGTCTTAGAAGGAACATGTTATGTGGCGATACTCCAAAGACAAGTAATAACCTAAAAGTGTAAAGTTTAAGCACATCAAATCCCTATGAACTTTCAGAAATGGCCTTAGTTCAGCCACTAAAATAAGGCAAATTGAGAATGCTATTTTAGAAAAGGAAAGAGATAGGAATTTTGTAAACTTTAACTTCACACTTGTAGTTAACATGTCAACTTTTTCAAGTGTCTGCAAGACGAGCACTTCAGTTGCTAGTAAAAAAGCCAGGGACTGACCTATGGATAACATCTTGTAGATGGTATTCCATAAGAGTTGAGAAATACCAAAGTAGTGTATGACAAGCTTCGCAGTGATGTCAGTGCAACAGCTTTCACAAGTACAAAACTTAAAACGTAACATTTATGAGTAACTGGTTGTTACTGTACTGACAAACCCAAATCCAGAGAATTAACATCACAGCTAATCTCATGAGGATGAGATGAGAAGGAATATTAACAATAGCCAACATAGTATTAAGCTTACTATATAAACTGTAACACTTGACAGCCCTTAAAAGGTAAATAGCTATAATAGTTCATCATACTGTTAAATAGTGTATATGCTGCTAAAATAAATTTTAGTTTCTGTTCAGTTTGTAGTTCTTTGTTAGGTTGTGCAAAGCTATGTTCTTTTCCTTTCAAGGAAAAGGCATATAACTTCTAATACTGTAGTTATTTTATGTCATCTCCATGAATAACCACTGCACATTTACTTATGTTTTGGCTAGTGTTGCAGTTTAATTAATCTCTTAACAACAGAGGATTTAATAATTATGTAGGTGGGGTCAGCTTCTTAGGTAACTCAGTCATATTTAACCTAGCTGGAAGGTACGCAGTAAGATAAGAAAGGGAGCAACATCAATACTGAAGACATGCAGTTTCTAAGGCTAGATCTATAATTAATACAAGAGTTAAACATTATAAGCACACTAAAATATTTATAAACTCAGTCACTTCTGACCAGTTTTCACAAAAGATAAATGCTACAAAGTCATAAAAAAATGTGTTCAGGAGAGTTTACACTAGCACTGTTTACCTTTAAAGTAAATCAAATCCAACAGAACTGAAGCAACGAAACCAAAGAATGGGAGAGGATTCCAAGTGACTTTGCAGAAAGATGACAGCTGGTTCACTCTATCACATAATTACACATTTCAAAAGTTTCTTGAAGTGTTATTCCAACAAGGCCAGTTTCTTGATCTATGGATGCAAATGCATTTTAGAATTTCTCCTTCCTATCTGCACTACTTCTACCTCCAGTCCTAACTTTCCCCCCATCTTCAAGTATATAACTGAGAATCGTGAGACATCTCTTTATTCACGTAACACTTCTTTGGGGCATTTCAAATGTTACTACTGCTCACAATGTGTTAGACTATACTCTTCTTTTATTGAGGATAAGTAGCTCCTAAGTAGCAATTTCAGCCACTTTAAAAAGTAAAAGAAAGCTGCCTCTAGAGCACATACAATCAGCTTATAATAAAAATTATGTCTGCATGCTCCTATAGCATTATAAGTGAGCTAAACTACTGCAACTTTAACCTTGAATGAAATGTATGTGTGCAAACACTAGCCACAGATAAACCAAGGGATTGCAGGTCTTCACTACACTTAACTCATATTATCTAAACTTGAATCAGACCTGGACTCGAATCCTCTCAAGTTAGTGTGACCTGACATAAGCGCAGCCAGTCTGCAACACATTTTACCTACAAAACGAGTCACTGCATTTGTAGCAAGTGCAATGCCTAGATCAGTGATTCTAAGGCAAGGTGCCACAGCACCCAGTAGTGCTTGGAAATCATTTCAAGGGTGCCTCTGAGTGCCACACAACATTATTAGCACTGTTAGGTCTGCAAACATGATTCACAAGATAAATTCAGAGATTTCAAACAGAAATCCACAGCTGTCTCTCTCCATTCTTTGCAACAGAAAAAATGTTCCATAATTTTTAAGTAGTTAAAGTGAAAACTAAGAGCAATCATTTTCTGGGGCATGACCCAAATCTAAAAAGGTTGAGAACTGGCCTAGATCAATCAATGGTCCCTGGTACACTAGTAAATTCAAATTAAATAAAATACCATACACTCAAAATTCAGGGCAATTAGTAACCTGGATCTTAAAGAGTTCGGGACAAGGTTTGAACTAAGTGCCAACATGGCTTTGCCACACCTCATCCCTATAAACTAGGAAGAGACACTAAATGAAAAAAGTCCCTGGTTAAAACATACAGTAGCTGTATGTTAGTGTTCCAAATCATCTGTCAAACATAAAACAAACAAACCAATCAATCACATCACATCACTAGATTCTTCCACAGACCTATGGCAAGGATAGCTTCTTAGTGAAATGCACGCTCTTAAATAGCATGTAATAGATATACCACATTCATGTCCTTACGTTCTTTTGGGAAGCATTCAGAGTGAGACAAGATTCTATTTTTATTCTTAAAAAAAAAATAAATGAAGTACCTAAACCGCAGGCAATTACAAGAAGAGAAAAACTACAAGACCGGCACTTCCAGACAAAGTTTCTGAAAATCACTGTCTAAGTACTAGAGAAATCATGATCCCATAGTATATAAAGTATAGCAATTGAATGAGAAGCAGAAGATAGTGATCCAGGCCACAACAGGGTCAGAAGTCTGGTATCAAGCAAGGCTTTAAAACAAATATGGAAAGCAAGAATAGTCAGGAGACACTAAGGTAAATGGAAAATGGGATAAAACCTGACTGTCTTACAAGAAGAATATTGTGCCAGACTAACCAAAAAGCCTCTGAGTGTGGCAGAACTTGTCTATCTGGACTTCTGTAAAGGATCTGATAAGACCCCACACATTATAGGGGTGCACCACTAAAGATTTTTTGAGCTGATAGCAATGGCCAATTATTAACAAACCATATCTGATTGCCAATATGCCACCCAGCAACTTGGAGAGCAGCATCTGGCTGATAGGTCTGTTGGCATGAAGGGGTAGAGGGGAGGGAAGGGGTGTTGGGTGGGGGGGCAGATCAAGACCCCCATGATGAGAGGGAGTGGGGCTCAAAAACAACCCATCTACCACCACCCTCTGGGTGCATCCCATAAACCAATTCTCCTTCCACCTGACCACGTAATAAATCTGTCACAACTGCTTAATTTATTTATAAGAGTGGGTTGCAACACTGTATCAAAGGCCTTCTTAAAGATCCAAGTAGATGACATCTACCTCAAGAGCTACATCTAAGCATTTTGTGACCTGGTCGTAAAAAGAAACAAGGTTAGTCAGGCAGATCTACCTGCTATGAAGTCATGCTGGTTGCCCTACAGCATTATTCTTCCTACTGGACTCCCAACAAACATGATCTTTAATTCTTTCAAAGATTTTCCCAAGGATAGGAGGTGAGATAGGATGATCTAGGTAATTATAGGCCAGTTTTTCTCCTCTTTCTGAAAGTAGGGACCACACTGGCCCCTTTCCAGTCCTCTGGGACCCATCCTAACAGTATAAGTGCTCAAACAGCAGAACCACTGGCTCGGTTATGACACTGGCCAATTCCTTCAGCACCCTTGGATGACAATCATCAGGGCCTACTGACTTAAACATGTCTAGCCCCTCCAAACGCCCCTTCATTAGGTCAATACTAACTGTTGGTGGTTTGGAGACCCTCTTGTGCCTGTCTATAGCCCTTTGCACATTCAGAAAAGATTTCTAAGAATAAGAAAACAAATAAGCATCAGGCACAGAGGAAGCTGCTAGTGGAGTTTTTGAAAGAACTGACTTGCGACTACCTTAACATTTTCATAAAGTTTACTGTAAAGCAGGGGTTTCAACCTTTTTGGGTCAGTGTACCCCTGGCAGCTGTACACCAAATTGGAGGGGGAGGGGGAAAGGTGACATGTGACCTCCCCCTACCCCCTGCATCTAAACAGGGTGGGCAGTGCATATGTGGGATGGTGCCATGGTGGCACTCCATCCCTGCTCACGTGCATCCCCTGGGGCCTTCTTGCATGCCCCCATTTGACAACTCCCACTATAGAGGAAGAAACATATGACCTTGTTGTGTGGAATATTAGAAATGGGATAAAATGTCATCATCTAGAGTACTAGAACATACTTAAACTCATAAGCATTCCTATTAAAAGCTGTCATTTCAATCTGATAAATTTACATATATGAAAGACCAAAGTATATAGCTAACCACAGGTTTAAGTATGAGCCACCAGTGCTCATTCTTAAACCTGTGCAGTTATGAAAAAAAAGGAAAATACAATCCTAGGAAGCATCAAGGCACAGTATTTCCTGTAGAGATATAGAAGCATTAATGCCACTGTATACAAGTAGCCAACATGCATTTGTTATGGATAAATCATGCCAAACTGACTTGGTTTCTTTATCTGACAGATATCTTTGACTGACAGAAAAGAGAAATGTGGTAGACATAATATACCTGCATACTAGTAAAGCTTTTGACACACTTACATGGCATTCTTGTAAACACTGGAAAAATGCAGCCAGATAGAATTACCACTATATAGCTACATAATTGGTTGAATAATCTCACAAGCAAAGTATCACTATTAATGGATCAATGTAAGACTGGCAGGTCTCAAGAAGATTTCCAAAGAAATCTGTTTCTAGGTCCAGTATTAATATTTCTATTAGCAATCAAATTTGCAGAAAATAAAAATGAATAGAAGCTGCTAGCACAAGAGAATTAAAATTCAAAACGGAAATTGATAAACTGGAGAACAAAATGAAATACAAAGACAAACATCAAGGAGATGCACATAGGGAAGCTACGCACGTTTAGATCAAGTCTCAGGAGAAGCTTCCTAAATGTTACAACAGAAGGATAAGAGAATATGCTGCCTAGGAAAGCTGTGGCATGTTCTTCATTACAGACACTGGAGAAGAATGTACTTAGAAACAAGTCCTGTATTTACACAGGGGCTTGAACATGAGAGGTCCCTTCCAAGTCTATGATTTCAAATGGTACTGGTGAGACATCATCTGTACAGTCTGTAGTTCATAAGGTGCTGGTCACTTGTACCCTCACTTGAGAAGAGAGTGATTTCAAGCCAGCACAGGCAAACAGACTGCTAAAGATGATCACGGGAATGGAAAACCCATCAAATATGGCCTAGCAAAAAACAGATTTTGGTTTCCTTAGCCTAATAAAACAAAGGCTATGAGATGGATACTTGCTCCTCATAAATACACTGAGTATAAACACCATGAGAAAGAAGAGTTCTTTAACTTAAAGACTAAAACAATGTCAGCACAAAAACAAAGTGTAAAAAACTGGGCATAACTAAAATATCTAGTTAGTATTGAAAGTATCCTATATAGCAGACATGATTCTGGAAGAATCTTCCAATAGAAATAGCAGGGCAAAAACTCCATTAAATTTTGAGATGGAATTTGTTTGCTTTACAAATAAAATTAGTCCATAGCTATCTCAAGCATGTAATTCAGTGATCCAGTAGATCCCTTCCAAGGCAACTTATGTGCTCTTGCATACTCCCTTAAATCATAAGAATAATTTCAAATAGCAGCAGCATGTGTGTTCCCAATTAAAAACAAAACAAAAACAAACAAAAATTTTGACTAATGTCACTTACTAAACATGTAAATTAAAATATATGGTACATACCTACAGATTTTAAACAAATCTGAATGTGTATTAGCAGGGTTTCCAGCCCAGGAACTTGACTAAATGTTCTTGTTTTCTTGTATCCATTTAAAAAGCAAGAAGGAAAGTTCAAAGCGAACATCTAACTTTTTCAAACAATCACCAACAAAATCCAAATCATGAACAGGCCTACAAGCACATCACTTGAGAAGCTAGTGGGAGAGGAGTAAGTCAATCAATAGGATTTCAATTTGAAGCTTACGGATAACCAGGTAATTTCCATTTAAATAAAATGCTGATACAAAGATACAATACTATTCAGTTCTAGTAAAAAATATTAAATGTGCTACAGCTTAGTTTGTAAAGTACAAAGCTGCCTGATCTTTGTAGCCTGAACAGATTAAATTTTATACAGAAAGTGTTAAGAAAATGCTAAATTTGTTTCTAACTGAGGAGATTCCTCTCAATCTCAGCTCACCAGGCCAGGCAGGGTCACTGCCAAGACCCAGGCCCAATCCTGGCACACAGGGCCAAGCAAGGACAGTGCCAGGTACAAGGGAGCCACTAAAGCCCCATACCAAGCCACCAGGCATGCGGAGCCCAGTTCAGCCTGCTGACCAGCCCGCACCACTTAATCTTTCCCACGGGACTAAAAGCTTGGGCACCACTGACCTAATATACATTGTGTCCTTGAATAAAAGGTGAAAACTGGACATCAAAAAATACAGCTCTGTTCTAAAAAGCCACCAGGTAAAAATGGAGCCACCTCCTTAACACGACTGCTCCTTATGTACAAAGTCATATCAACAGTGTACAAAGCCTGCAAATATTATGCAGGCAGTGAGACACAAGTCTGTTTTGTAAACAAGTTTGATTCAGAGTTTCAGTTTTCACCTGTGCAAAGCCACTACTATAATGAGATTGCACAGGTGTCACTGAGGACTTAATTTGGCCTGTAAAAGCTTTATTACTGATGATCATGTACAAGAGGGAAATCCTCAGGCTCACTCACTTCCCAGTTTGAGTTTGCAGCACTGGCAAATTTCTCTCAAATTATATGCTAAGGACATTTGATAAGGAATAATTGAGACCTTAACAAAAAACAAGGGAGTAAAAGGTATTGCGGACTTCTAATTACTTGTCAGACAAGAAAGGCACTTTGTCATATGCGGCCCACACTATAACATATTTTAAAATTATATAACTTAATTTGCTCACACAATTCTAAAAAAAAAAGGAAGCAGCAAAATGTTGGTGTACACGTGTAAAAGGGATTTTGAAAGATAAAGATCCAACAGAAGGGAAAATGGGGGTGGGAGGGTGAGGGGGTGGAAGTAGTGTTATGAGCGCCTCCTCTTCTAAACTTAAGACCATTCTCACTTGTTTAAAAACCTTCAGCCAAAGAGCAGCATTATGCACTTGTTTGTCTTAACTGTAGTTATTTGTTAAATTTGAAATGCATTTATTTTCAAGTTAGTGTTTGAAAACAGTTTAGCCCCAGCAGGTGGTAAATCCTAATCTACCTGCATTTAAAACTCTTATTAACGGTTTACAATGGAATTACTCTACAATGCAAGCATAGCATATTAATGTATCAATCTAGACAAATGAAAGATGCTTTCGAAATAGAGTTAGACAAGTTATTTTTGCTAGCATGTAAAAGCTAGTTTATTAACCAGTAATTGGAATTGTCCAACTCTATTGCCTCCACATATCTATACTTCTGGGGATCAAATCGGCAGCAGGTAACCTGAAATGTTCAATTGAAGAGGGTCTATAAAACAACCAAAACTTGTGCGAGACAGTTGGAAAGTATGAGCCTTGCATAAAATGTATAGATTCAGAGCAAAGGGTATTTCAGACATCTAATAAATGAATCAAAAACAGTCCACAAACGGATTTCATTACCAATTTAGATTTCTCAAGCGTCCCAGGCCATTCTTTAGAGAAGCTCCCCTGAATCTGCAGTCTGACTTGAGATCAACTCTTCTGCCCACTCTAGCCCTATGCAATGTCAGAAACAGCAGGGCTTGCCTGATGGCAGCCTTTCAAAAAGTACTTAACAGTACTACATCATCCTGCTGCTGAAGACAGATTTTCCTCAAAAACCATAAAGAAAAGTTCCTGTCTTCCTGAAGAGGTCCCACTGACCTCTCTTGAAAGAAACTATCCCTAAGGAACCTTAAGCAGACGCAAACATATTTTGTTAAATCAGTTCAGTTTAACTAGATTCCTCAGGCCGATCCACATCCAAGGATTTTAAAAAAGCAGTAATCCTGGTATTTACCACTATATAATATGAGGACTACAAGGCTACCTCTGATATTCACTGGTGTACTGTCAATGACTGACAGAGTGCTAGAGCCAAGTCACTTACCTAAACTGTTAAAATGTGAATGGTTTATATGCTTTCTGGGACTCTAGAGCCATTAATCAAAACTCTCTCACTTAAAATTCCCCAAATGTTGTTACAAACAAGCTAACAATGGTCTAGTGGGCCATCTCAGGATGTGAAACAGAAATCCAGGAAATCCAGGAGTTATTCCTGGAAATGTCGAGAGAATGTGTTGTACACAATGATAAAAAAAACTGGCAGGGTAGGGGGGACAACAAATTCTTCCACAGTCCCAGGGAGGTAGTATGGGATTTCATGGGGTTGTAAAATTTAAGGGGTTTTTTTCCCTTTCATTAGGATGATGCAATTAAGTGAATATAATACACAGAATATCAGAGTTAACAATTTCTGCTCCCCACACCCTATACACCTCAGTTACATCTGTTGAAGACTTGCTTCAACACCAGTACTTTTTGTTCCAGTCCATTCTTGCTTTCTTTGGGATTTCACTGTTAGAGGCTCAGAGTGCTACCAATCAACTAAATTAAAGGTTCCACAGTTATGTCAGTTATCCAGACAAACACCCCTGAAAATATCTACCTGGAAAACCCTGATCATATAACCTAAATTCCTTTTCAAAATTTTACGCCTAAATGTTTATGCATATATATTTCAGTTTAGGGAAGGACTAATATCAGAAAGAGTGCCTGAAACTTTATCTTACAGACAGACCTGCTGCTCAAGAAAGTACTTATGACAGGAGGACAGACAGGCTGGAAAGACAGCAAGAACTCAATTTTGACCATGTTGGATGGACTGACAACAATTACATATTATATGAAGAGGAGAGCTCTCAAAAGCATGATAAAACAGTGAACTGGATGGAAGAACAGTTCATCAGCAGGGAATTTAAAAACCAAGAGGAAATGAATTGGGATGGTGAAAAAAATGGAAAGGAGAACAAAATACCAGAGTGCAGAGGCCCCCCAAGGGCAGGGTTAAAGTAATTTTATGGAAGGGAGCTGAATTAGTTTTCCTCCCCACAAAAATCTTAATATATAAAAATTTCAAATTTGTACATGGCTCCTACACCCTAGAGCTGATGGTGACAAATCAGTAAGCTGATAGGGGCAAATAAGTAAGCCTTTTTAATTGAAGATACACTTTTCCAAGAAGATTACACACTTAAAACTATTAATTCTTCTGTTCAAAGGAAGTCCACAGTGAAGAAAAAAAAAATCTTTGCAGTTTAACCACATGTTCTTCCCCCAAAGTATCAATCCAGACCATCAAAAACAGTTCCAGGAGAATCTGTTTGAAAACTTTCATTAGCATATTTCACTGGGGCTTGCATTCCAAACTATGAACAAAGACTTTCTTACATGTGGTTTGATTGACGCAAATCAAGAGCTGAGCAAGTGATTCATAGTTGTCAGACCATAACACTTGCATAAAAACAGCATGTGGACAAACTTGCTGATTCACTGAAACACTCAGAATATACCATGATAGGCATCAGAGCTGAACTCTCACACACAGAATGCCGCCCCTCATTTCTTGTAGAAAGCAACTTCTGATTTTTCTAGCAAATAGATCAGATTGTAGCAGCATACTTAAAGGTCTGTTAACACAGAAGTGTGTACAATCAACACTTTTGTACACAATATACTTCACTTCCAGACATGTCAGTTAAGTGCACAGTACATCATTTGCTTCACTGCATAACACCATACTGGTCCTAACTTTTTGATTTCTTGTCTTATTACAAACATGAGTTACCTGTACAGTGATTGAGTTAAAAAAAAAAAAAATCACTTAATTCATCAGAACTCAGCCCCACCGTCTACTGTACAATATAACTCTCCACCATTTATCTGTGTAAGTGGTGACACTGAATAAGACCAGTTAATTTCACAGCTGCAATTAGAAGCATGAGGTGCCCTAAAAAAGCAAGGTAAAAGAGTATTCATGAATGAAAAGCTTAGCTCACACTGCTCCTCTTCTGTAGGTTACCAGCAATGTTTACATTGATTTCAGGTAAGTACATAGACTATTCCAAGCCTGAGGCTATGCATTTGAACAGAGTACACTATATTTACTTACCACCTGGCAGGCAAGATTAGCATGTCAAAAGGAGTTAAGAGAAGACTGTTCATTTAATTGTTTCCAACTTGACCTCAAACTGATAGCAGAGTAGTTGCCAAGTGAGCCCTCTTTTCCAAACTCCCCAGCCTCCAATTTAAGACCACTTGTTCCCTCCTCTTCTTCTAAAAAGATTTTTCTTCTCCCCTTCATTTTTAGGAGGTATGCTTACACAACCTTCATGGAAGCATGAGCAGACAACATCTGCTATGGCACGTATTGCACCCCACCCCCTACCGCCACCTCCAGTCCTGGGCTACACACAGTCTTTGGCGTTCAGTCTATTATGTTGCTTCCTGCTCCCAAGTTGCAGCTGCTCCTGCCCGCCTCCACTGAAGTCTAAAGGGCTGGATTGCCTTCAGTCTTATTCTAGGTCAATCCAGGGAAGAAATGTTCTTTCTGCCCTCTGACAATGAAGTTCAGGAAAGCAGATGGCACCTATTGATCCTCATGCATTTCACCTGCCCTGACCACACACTTTTTATTCAAGTTACGGAGACAGCACAGGGACAAGAGCCAATATCATCTTGCTGCTCCTCACGTCCTCTGCGTACAATGGAACTAAGAGGGAAGGAAGAAAATTACAGGAGAAATGGCACCTCACCACTTTTTGCAGGGATCTCTGACTTGTAGAGGCACAATACTGACAGTTTCTCACTCCAGCTTCGAAGCATTTTGTTAAGCTGGCACCTCTCCAAATGCCTATGCTACACACAGGAAGTAGGAGGAAACCTCATGATGTAAGATTTTCCCTTTCACAAGTCCTACAAGTGCAGGAGAGCAGATACCCTCCTGATTATGTCTCAGCTTCCCCAGCCAGATTCTGCAAGGGTCTGAAAGTGTGTGATGGGGCACCAGGACGATGCCCTATGACAAAACAGCAATAAAAGGGGAAATATTCTTCAATCTCTGTGCGCGCGCGTGTGTGTGTGTGTGTGTGTGTGTGTGTGTGTGCGCGTGCGCGCGCGCATGCGCGCACCAGGGGCGGGCAATTATTTTGGGCGGAGGGCCGCTTACTGAGTTTTGGCAAGCCATTGAGGGCTGCATGACAGGCAGCTGGGGGCAGATAAATATTGATAAATATGATAAACAGCAGATAAATATGCTGTAATAACATTAGACTCTTCCATGAGCATTCTGCCCACACCAGCTCCTGAAAGTGCTACTGTTATGCTACTGCAGAAGACTAGAACGCAGATTTAAAGTGGGCTATACAAAGTTGCCATCGCATACACCAGAGGTGGGCAAAATGCACCCCACGAGCTGGATGCAGCCTACCAGGCTATTCTATCTGGCCTGCAGGGCCCCTAAAAATTTAGAAAAATCAATATTCATCTGCGCCCGGCTGCCTGTCATGCAGCCCTCAATGGCTTGCCAAAACCCAGTAAGCGGCCCTCCGCCCAAAATAAATCGCCCGCCCCAGCATACACACATTATATACATACAGACAGATTGAAGAATATTTCCCCTTTTAGTTTCTCTTTAATAACCTATTTTCAGATGTTACTGGTAACAGCAGGAAAATATGTATGTAAGCATGACCTTTGTGGTAACAGAGTGCCTTTGGAGTGATGCTTAAGGAATACTGGAGTTCTCAAAGGATTACAGATGGAAGAAACCCACAGCGAAAGGCAGTACACACTGTGCTTTCATTTGTTCCATTTTTAGCTATTTTACGTTAGAAAGGTAAATGCACTGTTGCAGCAATCTACCCCTTTTAGTGGAAAGAAACCTTAAAATACCTTAAATATCAAGTTTGTATTTGATGTACAGATTCTAAACAACAGACTGAATGCAATACAAGAGCATTCTGGGCAATTGACAGACGTTTTACCTCAGAAGTGTTCCACTCAAATCAAAACTACATTATTAGAATATCCTTGGGCCTTGACACCTTTCATAAAAGGATGATCAGTTTCACTTTCTGCCAAGTCAGACTAATTCATTTAAGACTGAGTTAATAAACAAAACCTAAAATTTACTCAAAATTTGAGTAAACTATTTAGGAAAAAGTCACATCAAGAAGAGAAAGGAAAAAAATCCTTTGGCAATGCTCAAGTCTACAGTTCCAAAAGCAGGAATCTCTGAGAAACTGAAGGCCCCAACATAGGACATACAACCCATTAAGTCCCAATTATGATGCTGTCATAGTCCAAAACTGAGTACACACTCTTCAAAGACTAGATTGTTTATGAAACAAATTGTCAGAAAAGCTACATTACAAACTGCTGATAGAATAAAAGCAACAAGTGTATGAGACAAGTTGCAAGAGGAAGGATGTAGCATATAAAAGTGTTGCTTAAAATGAAAAAGCCACCAAAACAATGGAATACATAACCAGAATGGTTTACATCCCCTTAGCTGTATTTTCAACAACTCTTTAAAACATGCTACAAGATAGAAGACTATGCTAAAATTTGACATTCCTAACTTACTTCCTAAAGGCAATTAAATGAATTCTCATGGTTAACAGATCATTTAACCAGGTAACAATAAATGTGCTTTTTAAAAGCACGCCATTTTTAAAAGAACAGTTCACACAGGTCATCAAAACTGAAATGAGACATTATCTTTTTTTTTGTTTAATAACTGAATCCAATATTGAAAACATTCCAACAGTGGAGAATTTCAGACCTGAACTCCAAGTATGGAGAATACATTGCTTCACTATTACTCAGTGGATAAAGAAAAATATGCTAGACTGTCATGATACCAAAAAGTGAATTAGAGCAAACAATGCTATATCATTGTAGCAGTCATCTCCTCCATTTCTGAGTTATTCATCTTAAAAACTAACAAACAAACAAAAACACTACCCAAACACTCCAACACAGAACATGACTATAACATTAGCTGATGAAGCACTCTGTCAGTAAAGAGACCAGATAGCCCCGTTAGATTCAAACTGTATGGGACTAAAGATGTCTTCAAAGCCTTTATTGTGAGAAACCATAAAGAAATATTCGAATATTACAACTCCAAAGACTGCCTGAGCATGTAAAAGTCTATTTATCTTCATAAACCATTAAAATAGTACAAAACCTATAGGTGCTAGAAGCAGGTCTTTATACTTCAAGAGTAGCTAGACCAGAAAAAGTAAAAAAAAAAAAACCAAACAGGCTGGTTTTACCGAAGACATGAAAAAACATTATGAAAAAACATTAAAATACAATACTTAAAACAAACACACAAACAAACACCACAAGAAGTCTTTCAAATCTCAAACAGAATGTTTATTCAAAATAGAAATTAAAGTTCCCAAGAAGCTGAAACAGGATATATTTAAAAACTCTATTTTTTAATTTTTAAAATATTGTATATAGCTCTGAGTTACTGCTCACACAAAAATCAGGAAGTATCCTATATCCAGCATAGTAAGTGTTTTCTAACCGTTACACTGCTGCCCAAAAATCTGGCAAGATGAGACTTCAGCTGTGCTTTCCAAACAACAGATCACTTCTAATTTATTGGCCAGGGGATGAGGGGAAGGGATTTTCAGACAGGACACTACAGGCAACCATCTGCATGTTTCAACAGCTGGAAGTCCAAACATGTCCAAACATGTTCTCTTAAAATAGAAGGTCAGGAAAACAGGACATTAGCATTTGATGATCAGGAATAAGGCAACAGTCAAGAGAGAATAAGGTTTTTCAGGTCTGGTCAATATAGTACATATCTTAAGCTCTCAAGTTGTGGCTTTAAAGAAACAGCAATGTCACTAAAACACTCACATTTACAACCAAGTTTTCATGTTTCTTTTGGCTTGATTTAAAAAAAATCATCTTTAATGACTACCTACAGTTAGGGTATCAAAATACGCTAACACAGGCAGAGTGGTCTCAAAACCTTAAAGTTTGTTTTTTATGGAAGAAACACCTTTAAAGAAAAGCAACCCACATAAGTCATGTTAAACGGTAACTATCCGATGATGCATTTCCTTACAGCTCTCTTAAACAGCACTGCTCTTACCACAACATAATACGTGGGGTTTAATCTCTTAATCGAGATAGGACTGTGTGTGTTTTCAGCTTTAAAGCCTCTCTCAAGCACATAGCAAATCAGACACTGTCTACCCAGTTCCTCCTGCAACAATTTTCTACATTATAGTTGGGCCTGTTGTGAGCAAAATAATGAAACTTCTGTAGCAAGCCTGTCTGGAATGATATAGTGTGCAAAATTATTACATATTATAAAATAAATATATGAAAGTTCTCACCGAGTTCTCAGAATGCATCCGTTTTTAGACTAACCTTTGGGATAGTTAAGTACTGTCTGTACCAGTAGGTTAGTCTTTGTAAGCAAAACCTTTTTATAAACGATAAATGAAGATGTATGAAAGTTTTATATTTTAAAAACAATTAACATGCTTTAAAAAACAAAAACACACACTTGCTACCATAACACTTCCAGATCAGTTTGGAAGGGCCTTATATTTTTAATTGTAATTTTCTTCTCCCTTTTGAGTCCTACATAATGGTAATCAAAATACAGAACTATATAGGGAAAAGTACAACTTCTGTACTGAAAAAGGTTCTAAAACAAATGTTAGAAGCATATGACAAAGATAAAAAAAACAATAGCATGGCTGGAAGGTTTTACTGACACTTGGTTTGGTATGACCTGGAGAACCCTTGTGGTTTTGCTACCTGTGAATAATGGGGACATTTAAAAACTAAGGTCAATAAAACATTTATGGAACAATCATTCATTCCCAATATGTTAATGAGAGTCCCATAGTCAGAGGGCAGATGGTTTTATTAGTCTTACTAACAGGAAGAGTTAGTAAAATCTTGATAAGATGTGAAGGCATTTGTTCAATTTATTTCACATCTTAGTACATAGCAACAATTAGTGAAGGAAAGGCCATGGTAGAGAGAACCACTTCAGATTTTCTGGAAATATTCCCAAATGAAAGCTTTCTGGTCAGATAACAGGGGTTAAAGTATACATCAACTTCAGAGTTGCATACCAGTGCTGAGTATAGTGATATCTTCCTCAGGAGTGAAATGGATGAGGTCTACAACAGACTTCCTGGAAGCTTTATTCTCCCACAGCTGGTAATGAGAATCTACATGGATGTACAAAAATGTCCAGCAGCAAGGCAGGTACTGCCTCACCTCCACTGTATGTCATGTATCTAAAACGTACAACTTAAGAAAAAAAATAATAATAATAATACAAATAAAATAAAATCAGTCAACATTTGATAAAAAGGTAGACAACTAAATATATGATGTGCAGTAACAGGAGACAATAGCTGCATTTGTTTAGAGATGATCAATATTTTCCTTGTGCATTCTTTTAAGAGAATTAGCATTGGAAGAAGAATCACGGACTTTTCACGTGTAAAACAGTCAATCAAGATACCCATCTGCTCAAGAAAATGCTGGAATCCTAGGAAAGTCATGGGTGTCGTGGTTGAAAATCTTCTTAAATTGCTGTACACCAGGTAAGATGGCAGGGGGTTATGTTTTTATATATAAAGTTGCAATTAATTAATATGCAAGATGAACACTGCCCTAATAAAATATCAGGAGGAAATATCTGCCTGTTCAACTTATGCCATTTACTCTAATAATATGGGAAATGATTCTATTTGAGAGAATAGTTTAATATTTTTTTCTTGTGCTCTTGTGGTACAAAGCATTCAGTTTACAGTTCTTGGAAGGCATGATCTTGTTCAATGATTTATTCAATCTATTTATAGCATGAAACAGTTCAAGGTGCATGCTGTTGTAGACAACTGGATGACTTGTTTTCATGGTAATTGATCTACACAGCAAGGCTTATAAAACAGTTGTTTCCGATTCATCCTCACTCTGCCAGTATCTCCCATGATAAAAATGAGTTTGTCAATATAACAGCTGCTATTGAACAGGAAAAACGGTAGCAGCTGCAAAGTCTTAAGTTTAAATTCTAGGTATGTTTTGTAAAGATGTTTGGGAAATACAGCTGTTTGAAGCCTTTGCATACACCTGTGTGCCAAACAGAAGCATACAGTATTAATTAGTTCCCATACTTCAAGTAAAATCAATTCTCCTGATTTAAATGGCTGCACTAAGGTCAGGATTTGTAGTTATCCATTGGGGGTGTAGGGACTGGACATCTTCAGAGCAAGCTTGCTCTTCAGCTTTCAGTGTTATCAAGGTACACTGTCAAATTAAAAATCATATTCCACATAGTACCTCAGTTCTGCTATTAGCTTAGATAATTACTTGACAATTTACTCTTTCCTTTCTGCATAGTAAATATTTATTTCTTAATTTTCAGAGGTATCCCAACCTGACCAAAATGCTCAGAGCAGCTGACAATAAACGAGCAACCCAGACAGTATTTCCCAAGTAACACCCTAAAACCAGAGAACTCCAACTTTTCCTCCCTTCCAACCATTATCTCTCTGCCCAAACCCACAAAAGTAAAATTATCCTACCAATCCCAACCATGCCTCCCAACTGCCACTTACATCCAATTACAAGAAATTTATTCTCACCCTCTCCCCCCCACTTCCCACTCACACATTCCCACCACTCATGGGAGATCCCACCTCTTGCAAAGTCAACTCCAAGCCTGCACTCCCTCCCCTACAGAAGGGCTATCACTCTCCCCTCACCCTGCTAAAAAGCCCACCTCCTCCGCAAACACCACAAGTTCCAAAGAATCTGAAAAAAAAAAAAAAAAAAAAATCCACCTTAAACACCACCAAAGGGCACCTTTAAGCACTGTCCTTTGGTGGTGCCCCAGGAGATACCTGCCCTGAAGAGAACTGTTGGCAGGCTCCTCTCCTTCAGGTGGCAGATGGTGCCCAAACTGGGCTGGTATCATCGGACTAGCTTCCAAAAGCAAGTACAGTAGGGATCTTCATCCTTCCAGTGTCTTAGGACTGCATCTTATTTTGAAGGATTATGAACTAAGAAACTTACACCAGTCACCAGTGCAGAACTGAATCTTGGACCTCGAAAGGAATATTTTCTGCAGGGAAGACTCATACTTGGAATAAGATGTAAGGATTTGAGAGGCATACAACTTCTTATACTGGATGTTCCTGCTCAAGGATTTGGACTACTAGAAACAGAGACTGATTATCAGACAAAAGGCAGTGGGAGAGGCAGACAAAAATGCATGGTAGACACAATTTATCTGTACCAAATGTGGCCTATATACTTATTAATGATTTAGAGTGAGATTTGTTCTTGCAAAGGCAAAACAGAATCATGCTCAGTACAGCAAAGCATCTTTAAGCAAAGAATAGATTAATTTAAATCAGGGTGATTCCTAAAATACCTGAAATTAATGACCTATTAAATGCTTTGCTGGATCAGGACCTACCCACTCCACTCTATCTTGCTACTCATTTCTTGTTTCTAGAAAGAAAGGCAGACCCTCCTATTAAGATTGCTTTCACTTTCCATGCTAAAAATGCCAGAAGTCAAGTTTCTTCAGAGTTTACAGCAGGTTTCATAGTAACTAGGGTCAGAAGGGGCCTAGAGCAGGCCATCTAGTCTGACCCCCTGCCAATGGCAGGAAACAAGTGCTGGGGTCACAGGACCCCA
>JAGPOW010003685.1:67617111-67633315 GCA_030014935.1 Caiman crocodilus
GCTCACTGCAGAGAAGCGCTCTTTAACATAGAGCGCAACCCCACCGCCTCGCTTCCCCACCCTATCTTTCCTGAAAAGGGCATAACCATCGAGGCCTACAACCTATGTTAGGTATCTAACATTTGTCTACACATCGGATGGAGAGCTTTTAGGAGATGTAATTTTCCTTTCCTGCATTTGAGAACTTCCAGTTAGTCCAACTTACTTTCCTAAACAACAGATTGTATTAAATACAGCTGGGGGAAGAGGGTTGGGGAAGAAGGAAATGCACAGACTTATTTTCTCCTGCAGAGAATGGGTAAATTCCATCAAAAGGTATCTCTATTCTGGATGGTCCAGTTGTCTAAAGGATGGGCTGGATCTCTAGACTTTATTAACAGATAGATACATTAAGGCAAGTGTAAGTAAGATTTCTTGTACATTGTGCTAAGGTCCACAGACCGCTTACAAAATCAGTTGCCACAGCAGTGTCCTTCCAGGCTACAAAAACGGTATATTCAGGCACCCACAGTTAGCTGCCGTCCTTGTCATTAAATATGTATGTTCTCTAGTACTGTTGCTTGGACAATAAAGCTGTGGAGAAAAAGACTTCTGGTCAAAGAAAGGAAATTACATTGGCTAATACTTGGTCAGCCAACCCACAGAAAATACTGAATAATGGCAGACTCCCAGCAGTAAGGAAGAGGACTGCTGTCTCCTCCAACAGCTTAGTTTATTTCCAGATTCCAGATGCAAAATGATGGGGGAAAAAAATCACTACGTCATCAAGCTAATGGACTAATTAGCTTCTTCCCTGTTGGTATGAAAACACTGGGTACACTTATACACATACTGCAGAGCTGCCTAATTAGCCCTGCACTAAAGTCTCAGCATCTATACGTGTGGCCCTATTATGCACCAGGAAACTAACTGCGCCACACGTTAGTACTCGCAAATACAAGTAGTATCCTACAGTGGGGTTCTTTAGTGCATAGCAACACACATCTAAACGCTGACGGAGCTGGCTAGGGCACAAAAATATCTGGCCAGCCCCACACTGGAGCACCCTCATACTCCAGCCAGCCTCTCTGCAGCAAGCAGAACTGGGCTGAAGCAGCCCTGAGCTGGCAGGCTGACACCCCACCCCACCCCCGAGCCCTCTGCCAGCCAGGGCTGCTCCAGCCCTGCTCAATGTGCTGTCATCCCAAGCACACATTCAAATGCAGCACCTGGGACCAAAATTTCAGTGCAATATCACACCAGAGTTTATTGTTTCAAGCCAACTGCATATGTAGGTGTGCCCACTGACTGCCACAGCCTGAATAAGCCTGTTATCCATGGAAGGAGCAGTGTATTGGAACCTCAGTAGGTCAGTGCTTTTCCACTGGTAAATATCATATACCTTTTCCAGTACCTGCTTCAATTGGAAAGATCCTTTAAACATACCAATTACATATTCATCAGTTGTGGGAATGGAAAATACCCAGCTACAGTTTAATCTCTAAATAATGAGAAAACAAAATACCTTTAATTTTCATTCTATTGCAGCTTGACAAAGCATGAGGGAGTTTTTCCAGTTGCAGAGGCACTACAGCCTGCCTGCAGAGTTGGGAGGATAGCACTGCCTAGGTTTACACTCTGTTCATGCGAGGAGAGCCTTCCAAATATGCAGAAGAGAAAGAATTCTTAATGGTAAAAGCTTCATTTATTCAGAAATGGATTACACTGGTTCTCAAAGCTTACCTAGGAAAGCTTCCCATTCACCACAAGCTAGAGGAATTTTCAAGTCCTGAATGTCTGGTTTATGAACATCTGCAGTCTTTGAATGCTCAAAATGGAGTGACAAATTTATAAAAGAAAGGATTGTGCGCACAAGCAGTACAGCATCTCTCTCAGGAAAAAACATTACATATGAGCCAATATCAAAAAGCACAAATCCTTACCAAGACCACCAGTATGGTCAGGGATCAAATAATCTCATTTTGTAGAACTACCCCCAACTAGGAGTTTGATATGTAAGCTCAACTTCCCCATTCTCTCAATATCAGCAAGATACACAATTCACCGAAGCACAGGCTAGAGACCCATCTTTAACAATATATACCTTATCCATGCAATTACCACACAGGCTGTCACCCCATTGCCTTAAAGCACATCAAGCAGTAGGGAGAATCAGTATACAAAGCACAAGTGGTTCTTAGCCTTCTTATAGACTCCAGCCTTCCCCCCCAAAACGTTAACAATTAAGCAGCCCTCCATTTCATGAACTATTTTATTACTATGCCCACACAGGGACACTTAGCATACCTCGGCAGCCATCTCTCAAAGAGGGCCAACATCGATAAGGAGATCCAGTACAGGATCAATGTGCAAGCTCTGCCTTCAGAAGATGTGTTCAACAAGCACATCAGGACTCGAACAAAGCTCCTACTATATAAGCCTGTGATAATCCCAACTCTTCTCTGTAACAGTGGAGCCTGGATGACCTACAGGGACCACCTAAAAAGCCTGAAGCACCATCTCCAGCACTACCTCTGGAAGATCCTTGGCATGAAGTGGGAGTTGCACTAATGCCAGTGTCCTCATGAATGCTAACATTACCAGTATGGAAGCACTGATTACACATCAGCTGTAGTGGACAGGAGGCTGCCTGATGTATGTTTACAAAAAAACCTCTATATTTCAAATTCAGGCAAGGACAAAGGACACACCAGGGCCAAAGGAAACATTTCAAGGACACCCTCAAGGCAAACATTGAGAAGTGTGGCATTGACACCACAAATAAGGAAAAACTAGCCTAAGACAGGACTACATAGTGAGACCTTCTGAGAGAAGGTACACTTTACTTTGGGGAAGACGGTTTCACTCTGAAGGCAGAAAAATGATGGAAATGGAAGCAAAGGAAACGACTGAAAAATCCATGGTCCAACCCTCCCTTAAAATCACCACCTGTCATGTCTGCCAGAGAGTTGGTGGCTCTAAGACTGGCCTTCTTCGGCATCAATGGACTCATTTGCAACCCTTTACTTGACCCATGGAAAGGATCATCCTCAACAGTGAGGGATTGTTAATGACAACAACTGGAACAAGCCTACATTTACTTCCTTTCATAGGACTTTGGGCAGGAATGAGCATGGGTTTACCTCCACAAAGCCATACCTACACTCTTCAGAAAGTTTTCTGTAACTTCAGTTGAGAATCACCGTGATAGAGCAGTACATTTTTTGAGAAAAAAAAATGGCATGAGGATTCACAGCTGCTAAGGAGCCACAGAATCCCACTTTTTTCAACGATCACTAGAGCTTTGTGATGCAAGAAAGACTAGAACACGGATAGGCAACCCCTGATACTGGTGTCAGCGTGGCAAGCGACAGCATCTTGTTTGGCACGTGCACCTCAGGGCAGATGACATGGAAGGGGCCAGGGCTGCACTGCCACAACAAAGATCAGACCCCTTGTGGCTCCCCCCACCACCTGTCCCTGGCATGTCAACATCTTACAAGCTGGGTTTGCAGGTGTTTTTGGCACTCCATCTAAAAATGTTGCCGACCCCGGACTAGAAATTCTCTGAAGCCTAAGACAGATGTAACATTGGAAGCACTCCACAGGGTGAGCAGATAGACATGGCTGCCCTATGAAAAGCTACTAAAGCAATCAAAGTACTCCACCAATAACTCTAAACCAAGGAACCCCAACGTTTGTGCACCCAAGGTCAAATATGACCCGTCCACCACCACCCTCTGAGTACAACCCTTCAGCCAATTAGCTATCCATCTGACTGTGTAGGCAACAATGCCACAGTCGCCTAGTTTTTTAATGAGGATGGGGTGGGAGACAGTGTCAAAGGCCTTGCTGAAGTCCAGAAAGACTACATCCATGGCAACACCTGTCTTAAAAGGCAATCAGGTTGGTCTGACATGACCTGCCCCTAATGAAACCATGCTGGCTGCCCTTGAGCATCATCCGGGATGCCAGCCCATCACAGATATGCTCCTTGATTATCTTCTCAAAGAGTTTCCCCAAGAATGAGGTAAGACTGACAGGCCTAGACTTGCCCGGGTCCTCCCTCCTCCCTTTTCCATCATCCATCATGTAAAATTGTGTTGGATCTGCAACTTCAAAATGCAACTTTGCTTTTTCTTACAAAACTATTTAGGTAAAAAAATATTTGTTGGAATAATGATTTTTACTGATCGCGAAAATGTGCGCGGGCACCTGAATAAACCTAGGAGGCACTGCATTGGGAACCACTGCTCTACACCAAACAGCAACTAACCTGGAAACACTTCCAGTTACATTTGTGCATCCTGTGGAATGCAACATGGGCTATTTCAGTTCTCTGGCATCCTATAGTACTCCTCATGTCCACCCCCCTCAGCCACAAGGGAAGGCTTGGGGGTTGTCAGCAGGGTTGGAGGGGGAGTGAGGGAATAAAAACTGTCCTGTACACTCAGCTATGCCCAGAGCTGGAAACAGGAATTCCTGTTTGCCTTTTCACCTCCATTATCCCAGTTCCAGCAGAACCATCCTCAGCAATGAGCCCTGAACTGGAACTAGGTGTGCACCAATAGAGATTTTGGGGGCAATACCAATGGCCAAATTTTAACGAGCCATATCAGCCAATACCAATCTGATCGCCAATAAGCAGCCCATCAGCATGGAGAGCAGCATCCAGCTGGTAAGTCTGTTGTGGGGGAAGGAACATGAGGGGCAGATCAAGGCCCCCATGGTGAGTGAGGGAGTGGGGCTGGTGCTGGAGCAAGCACCACACAACCGAGGTGGGGCATGGGACAGAGCCACAGCTCATCCAGGGGGCATGGCTCCTGCCACTGCACGCATGCTGGGAGGGCATGAGGGGGGCATGAACCCACTAGACCTGTGCACTGGGCAAGGGTGGGCAAGCAGCTGCTGTGGACTGAGGCCAGGGGGCCGTGCCAGGCTCTTCCTGGCAGGGAGGCTAGGCTGGAGCTGAGCTTGGGGCAGGTGGCAGCAGCGTGGGCTGTGCCCACCCCAAAATTCACCGTAGCTCCCCTCCCAGCACCACCGCCATCCACCAAGTGCAACCTTAGACCAGCCCCCCTGCTGGGAAGAGCTTGGTACCAGCCCCAGCTCCAAGAGCAGCCCACTCTTGCCCCACACTCAGATCTGGAGGGTACATGCCCCCATGCCCTCCCAGGATGTGTTCAACAACAGGATCTCCCCTAACAAGCTGCTTGCAGCTCCATCCCGTGCCTCATCCCAGCTGGGCAGCATCAGCCCCAGCACCACTCCCTCCCTTACCATGCGGGCCTTAGGCTGCTGCCCCCATGCCCCTTCTTTCCCCCACAACAGATTTGCCAGCCAGATGCTGCTGGGCTCCTCTCTTGGCCACGTGCATGCTGCGCTGCAGCTGCACACATGCATGTGGCATTTATCAGTGGCATTATTGGCCACATCAGCCAAAAAAAGCCGATTGCTGATAATGTCCTTATATCAGTGCCAATACAATATGGGACCGATGAATCAGTGCACCTCTAACTGAAATGAGGTCATCGGATGCTGAGGACACAAGAGAGTGCTCAGTGTCTATCTACCTAGTTCTTGCTGGTTGCTCCTCCCCAGGCTGGGAGCACAGAGCAAGCAGAGTGGGAGAACCAAGTAAAACCCCGCCACTAATGAACATGCCACTGCAGCAATTCTGAAGTGCTGCAGCAAGGGCTGTATATCTGCCCACAGCTAGAGCACTCCATTTTTGAAGAGCTTCAAAGTGAGCAGGATTTGAAGGGCTTCAAATGTTATGTCTTCAGGTTGAGGCAGCAGGTAAATGTAGGCATGGGAAGAGCGAGGTGAGGGGAAAAAAATCCTGCTTGGTGGTCTGACGAGTGGTAGCAAAAATGGTGCACTGCTGATTTTTACTGTATTTCTGTTGTCCAACAGAAATGCCCAAAATTCTGGGATTAAGGCATGGAAGACGTAAAATAAATCTCCCCAAACAGTAACAGCTTGCTCGAACTGCTCTTCCTCAAAGGAGACAGGAAGACATCAAGCCTCAAAAGAGAATGCAGAGTTACCTGGCTGAGTGGTGCTGAAAGCAGAACCTCCTGAATATTTGCCCATGGTTTATTAACTTAAAAGAATTACTCATCAGTCTCTGTTAGCAACTGACTCAATCAGGAGGGGGCAGAATGAAGATTTAGCAGAGGAAATGAAGCATGGATGGCTTAGTGGGCGAGATGGTGCAAGTGTTTTTCACTCAGCTTAATAGGCTTAGTCTAGTCTGAAGTTTGAGGGAGTAACATGCAATCTAAAACTAGTGCCAATAAAACCTTCATCCCACTGATAGTTTCCTATCAGATAAGACAAAACATTTAGTATTCCTTTGGCAATGGGACAACAAAAGAGCAGTAATAGTACAGGCTATGCTAGATCCATTTAATTAATTTCCTCTTAAAAGCCAGCACTTCAGTTTACATTAAGTAATAAATGAAGCAGTTAACTTTACAATTTCATAACATGGCACCAGGTTTCATCCCATTCTGTAGTAGTCCTGTCCATCCCTTCCTACAGTTTGAAGGTTTACAGAGTTGAACCCACCCACATTTCAGAAGCAAGTTACAGCGGTACCTTAACAGTGTGATAAACTGTCGAAGTCTGCAAGCCAATTTCACTTATATTAATCTTTAACCAAGACTGTTTTTTACTGCTTTTAGGATTATTACAGTTTCAAAGTCAAATTAAAATTGGCTAACAAACACAGATGCCAAAGACATCTTGATCAATAAAACGTCTGACCATCATTTTAACTGCAAAACCATGCGTGTTTCAATAGTGTGCCTACACCTAAGGAAAAGAATATACAAACACATGCAGAACAGAAAAATGTTTCATAATCTTTACATTATACATATAGGTAAGGAAAAACCCTCTAATAAAAACAGGATTTGTTTTCAGTGCCTATTCACCAGCTATGGCTGTCTTCTGATGTTATCCACTGAAGGACAACTGACCATTAACCAGACCAAGATTTCAGGAGAAGGCTGACTAAGCAAGATTGCTGGTGGTTCCTCCATATCTTGAAGTAACACCATCTTACTCAGATCTATTTATAACTTCAGAATTATCATTTTATTTCAAGTGACCAAAAAAAAAAAAAAATACCCCAAACAATATTCCCCTTCCCAGCCCAATTACATTTCTAGCTCTGTCACCATTTCGCCAGAATAGTAAAGGGACATAATAGAACATCTCCTCTGCCCACATGGAACCAAATTGTCTGGGTTAGGACATAATACTTCTGTCAAACTTTCTTCTCCAGAAGTTAATGCACTACTGCTTTACAGCAAAATAGTGTCCCTTTTTTCTTTTTTTTTTAAACTAGAAAGCTTTCCCCATGCAAAGATTATTGTTTACCATTCCAAACACCAAAATTGGCTTCTTTTTTCCTGTTAGCTATGTATCACTAAATCTCCTTTTGACTCTAAATTTTATATCAAGACAAACAAAGATGGTAAGTAAAGTTAAAAGAAAAATAAGAATACAAAAAAGAGGAAGCTGTCCAGATAATCACTCCCCATCACTACATTTTCTAAAAAAATTTAACTTGGTACAAGTTTCCAGTGGCATTCACATCTCTAATCTGTAAGAGAAAGAGTAAGAATTTTCAAAAAAAGTCACAAAATGCAGCTGGGTACCTAACTCCATGAAACAGTTTAACTACCATCTGTGTCTCAGAACATTTCCCACAGTTAAAACTTCCTGCTCATCGGTTCATTTCATTACATTAACACAGAACCGATTTCATAATGGCAATTAAATCCTTTAGTTTTAGCGGCAGATTTTTAATAGGTAACAATGTTACGTTACCAGCAACGCTGAGACTTGCCAGGTATAAAAGACTTGAAATACTGAAGTTGACAAGGGCATATGACCAACACAAAAATTCAGTCACAGGAATACCAGTGCTTTTTAATGCTGGTTCTGGATGAGAGAATCATGTTACCGCCCACTTAAAAACACAAGACCATAAGGCTTATGCAGCATACCAATGGATTTTTAGTACATGTCCAAGCAAAAACAGCTGGTTATAAAAATATGGCCTAATGGTAAGGGAAACTTCTCTAAGCAGCTCTTGGCCAATGAACAAGTTGTCAATGTACTTGTTGTTAGCATCTACAGGAATTTTATATTTTTCCTGCAGATCAGCCTCTCTGGACTGAACTGTCTAATGTGTTTTTTTAAACCTATTGTCAATACTTTGCTTCTGTATTTGATATAATCAAAAATCTATATTAAGTCTTTCTAGACTACCTAGAGGAATTTTGTACCAGCCATACTAAAATATCCAAGCAAGCACTGTGGACTTTTTTAAACCAGCTGCCTTGTTCTCCTTTTATGGTTTTCTTGTAACCATAACATTTTGAGCACCTTTCAGACCATATCTGGGGAAACGCACTATAAGTTGCTACTTCATTGACTTGCTAATCAGGTAAAGAATTCACAAAGGCTGTGAACAGCGCTCCAAATAATTTTGGAAAGTTCTGAAGCTCAACATGTAAATCACCTTGTAGAGAAAACTGTGGAGACCTGAATAACTGTCAATGAGTAGCATCCTTAACTCAATAGCATTTTGTATCTTTAATTCTTCCTTTGGCTAAACCAACCCCTTTTGCATGGAGATTCGGACAAATATAAAGAGACTGAAAAAATATTTATTTCTAACATATTTATCTTGTTTTGATAGCTCAGACTATTTGAATTTAAAGTGTCATGAACACTTTACTGATGACTAGATTTTTTCAATCTGCATAAATGCACTGAGAATGACAGTGCAAAATTTAAAGACACGTTTTTTCTTGGCAAAGATTTCATTTTCTACTTCACACAATGTTCAGTTATACTTATGAGCAAAAATTGGCATAGCAAGGAAATAAGAACTGTGTATAGCATCCATCATTAATAATTGTTTTAGGCTACCTTTAGGTGAACAAATTCTTGAGCTAAATACTGAGTGCAAAGATCAAGATATTTTCTCTTGATTTATTTTTCAGTTTAAATGTCCTTCCCTCCCAGAATACTTTGCATTTTTTCATTTCAAAACTGAATATATCAAAGAAGAATCACAAGAGTTATAAACTACAGGCGACCCTCATAAGTTCTCATATCCCCTGTGAATGGCAAAATCCATGAATAAAGCACTGCGTTCATGAATGTAGACAGCATTCATGAACTCAGTGCCCACAGAAGCTTGGGGGGGAGGGGAGGAGCGGGGGGTGGGGCAAGCACGGCTGTGGGAACCCAGCAGTAGGAGCTCCCAAGGAGCTCCTTTAAGTCTTTCCAGGTTCGGCATTTGCGAATATTTGAAACCGCAAATGCTGAACCCATGAATAGTGAAGGTTTTCCTGTAACTGGGAAGATCTAAGTGCAAAAGAATAGAAAGCAAGTAAAATAGCTCCATCATGCCACCACTATGATGATGTTAGATACAGACACATTTATGTTTGCTTTTACCTGACGAAGTGGCATACAGAGGATTACGTCCATTATTCATTCATCTTAACTCCTACATATAAAGGATTAGTATACTGCAGCACCCTTTTTTCCACCACAATTATCAAAAACAAAGTATTACACTGTTGATCAAATTTTTCCACCAAAAGCTGAAAACAAAGCAACAGAGTCCAGGCCAGGAAGAGTACCAGAAAGAACCACAAGGACTAAGTATACCCTGCTGAAATTTACTAGAATATCATGTTCTACCATAACACAACAAGGTCTTATTTTTAGGAGAGTGCTCCGATAATCCTTCCTCTTGTTTTTCTAATTTAATCGCCCAAAAATAAGGTGGTTCAAGTGAGAATTTTAAGATGAACTGACTTACAAAAATGCCAGGCATTTATTTAAAATGTGAATAAATCAGTTATGAAAAGTGAATATTATCTTAACTATTATTGTACGAAGAAAAGAATAAATAGTGGTGACAAGGGAAATTAGTGGTGGTGGTAAACCATGAAGAAGCAGCGATTTGAAAAGTTTCAACAGAAACTCTGTAAATAAACACATTTACTACATTAACTGCTCTAATCTTAACTTTATATAATACAGATCAATTCATATTCCCATTAAAAATATCTCAATGACCCTGAATTATTGATTTTACTCATACTTTTGTTTATTCAAAGTAATTATGGGACAGAGATCCAGTACAGGTGGCAAGCACACTTAATGTACTCAAGCTGAACTAGAATTGCCCATGTACTTGAATTTGGCACCAAATCTGAAGTGGAAGTATTTAATACCTGTTATTTTACAGATACTGGAAACAGTACACTGATTTAACCTGAAAGAGAAAGCATCAGACCGTGGCTTTGAACCCAACGCCAATATGGTCACTCATCCAGGCCTGCCACCCCATGGTTGACCAGCCAGATAGGGCAAGGCTGGGTTAACCCTCCACACACTCGCTCCATGGCACCAGGGTGGCCGGTTAGGGTCAGTGTCCCTCCACTTCCCTCATATAAATCCCTGCACAGGAACAAAGTGTTCAAGCAACAGGGTTCCTTCTGATCCCAGACTGCTTTGCTGTTCCCCTCTTCTTGTTCTGCAGCTTCACGCTGACTGACCAACCTAGTTTCCTGACCTGCCTTAACCCTGGATTCTGCTCACTCCTCTTGACCCTGGTCAGTACCTCAATCCCCAAGTGGCACCTGGCCAGCCATGACCCAGAAAGACAAAGTTAAAGTTCTCTCAGATAAGAAAGATTTCAGTAACAGGAAACTCATCTGTCTTTAGCACAATGTTGTATTTAGACAATACCTCAATGCCAAAGAAGTGCTCCAAGTTTTACAACCTTCATGATCATGTAAAAATCCGCCCCCCCAAAAAAGATTGCTTCAATTTAAGAAAAAATCCTGCCATCTATACTAATGCCAAACAGAATGGTAAAGTACCTACCAAATACTGTAAAGCCTTCTCCAGGAACACAAAAGCCAAGAGAAGAATTAGATGTTCTTCACTCCTTTCACAGTGGACAGAAACATCTCTTTTAGAGTAAATAAAGCCTTAGTCAACAGCATAAAAATATGCACATAATGACACATCCTGACGTCAATGCAACAGCAAACTAATCAAAGTACAGCTTTTCCAGCCTTCATCTATTTTTAAACCTAGTTACAGTTTAAGTAGTATAGTGATTTTATTAAATGCATTAAAACAAACTTGTACTAGTTCACTAAAATAATGGGTACAAAGCTGAACCCAGGTATTTCTTCCAACATTGCAATGAGTCATGTGAATACTAAGCTACAATGTACACTAGTCTTGAAATGGGTGCTTCTGAGGGGTCATAGCAACAAGGAAGAAGGTAAGGGAAGTGGAAATTGAAAACACCACACAGATTGGCACTAACACTTATAGTGGAAATTTACCCAGATGGCTTAAACACAACAGTGAGAAAGCTCACAACCATGCAGAAGGTCACTTTCAACTGGACTAATGGTTTTCCTAAAAAACACTCCAGTCAACATGCGACTTGTAGGGCCAAAAAATACTAGCAGTAACAACAGGCTGTATTATCAGCTTCCTTGGCTGAAACTGAAGGTCATGGGATCTTGTAAAAAACTAGGAGGAATTGTCCCAACAGGGAGCTATCATGAAGATAAAGTGAAGCAGCTATTCAACTGATTTCTGAAGCTCTTTCATTAATTTTATTCCTCAGTATTGGTGCTTCCCACTTCCAGGGTCACCCTGATATTGTTTACACAATGCTTCTTCCCCATCCTCCAAATTTCTAAGCCTTGCTACCATAGTTTCAAAAGATAATGGTGGTTATGAGGGGGAACAGAACAAAATAGTTTTCTAGGCAACAAATAATTCTAAAGTTTCTCTCGTAGTACTGACATCTGCATTAAGCAGATTTAGACTACACACCAATGTTTTTTTCCCCTTTCCAAAATAAAAGGCTTATTGCAGATACCTCGCCAAATCCAGGTGAAAAGTGATCTTTGTATTTATGAACCCCCAATTGCTTTGGATGGTATGACCAACCAGTTTTTAACAGCAGAAACACCCTAAATACTGAATTCAGGATGCAATTCAAGCGTATACAGAACCAGGCTTAACAAACTACATTTAGGGGAAGAGGTAGTAAGTCATGCTAGTCACATGTCAAGCCAATTCACCTTACAGACTAACTGAGGCAGAGATGCATAAAGCTTTTGTGAGCCCAAGCTCACTTCATTAGATACTTAGTCTTATAGACTTGAGTAGTAAAATAAGTCTTTGGTTGACTTTCTTCCATAGTAAATTTGAAAGACTGTTCAGGGTCTCAGATAAAGGTTGGTTTGCCCCAGACATGCGGTAAATTTATTCCATACTGAGATCCAATGTACTTACAGTACTAACCAGAAAAGGGCACAAGTTTATACAAGGGGTATCCAACTTCCAGGCAGCCAGGGGCCACATACCAGAGGAGCAACAGACCTGGGACAGCATGGGTTGCTGCCTCCTTCTTGCTTTAAAAAAAAAAAAAAAAAAAAAAAAACCAACAACAACAACCCACAACCAACCACTTCACTGCTCAACTAACAGGAACATACAGGGGATGCAGCTCAATTCCATCTCTCCCCCTTGGTATTTGTTACACTCAGACTTTGAAAGCAGCCACCCTTCAAAGGTTGAGTTGAGTGTTACATACAAAAGGTTGTTGGTTTAAAGTACCTTTCCTAGTGAAGTGTTCGGTATCAAAACCACCACCACAGTTGCTACTTTTATTGTTGGCCGCCTCAGAAGACTACATGTTTATGCCAAAAGTAGTGAGTATATAAAGGAAGGAAGCCAGCATGGCTCATTTTGCATCTGATTTGGTGTAGAAATGGAAGAAATCAAGTGTCCCATTTCGTTAAATCTGGGTTGTTTCATGACCAAAAACTACATTACACACACCATCAAGGAAGAGTTTGGATAGCTTTCTTTTTAGATACCAGAAATTCAACTATTAAATTCTGAAACTTTAAGAACTAGTACACAATAGTCATATAACGAAGCTCATTATTTCAGCTTCATTATATACAAGATACGCATGTTCCTTAAAAAGGCAGGTAGAAGAAAACATTTTAAGTACAGAGGTTGGCAGTACCTCTGGAAGTAGACCCATCGTTCTAAATCCCATATGTGCATTTTTAGAGGAAGAAAGGTCATAAAAGGATTAAGGAAGACATCATTAAAGTGACAAAACTTCATTTAAATAACTATTATCAAAGGATGTATATAAATACATACACACAAGTGTGTTTCTTAAAGTCAGCTATGTTTAACATTCATTTAAAGATACTAGCTTCCTGAAAGAACTGGCTCTTCACTCAAGAGAAGCATCAATTATTTAATTAATTTTTATTCAATGGACAATGAAAGCTTTATTTACAACCTACTCCACAGAGGTCAGTAAAATAAGGCACTGAGATGAACCCGTAATTCAGTGGTGTCGTCCAGCCTACAGAATGCATCTTGACTACTTAATATTTTATTATGTGGCCCATTCAACATTTTGATTCCACAGATTCATGGTTTTCATTTAAAGTTAACTTCCTAACCCTTACGGATGCGAACACCCTTGAAAACATGAACTGAATATAAGCAAGGCAGCACTGCCTTCTGAGCTCACAACCTAAGCAAATGATAAAGTGGGGCAACCTGGGATCTCGCACAGAAAAGAAAATGCAGAAGAAACGGAAGGAAGAGTCAGAGAGATAAGGGGAAAAAAGGTGACTGCATTTATTCTTGTCCCCATACCTGGAAACTGTTACTTTACAAGGCCACTGATAAATTCTTCTTCCCTAGCCTTATTAGAATAAATCTAGGTTTAATCCCAGATGTAGCATACATCTCAGCAGAGCCTTAACTATAGATGTAAATTCACAATTTAAACATCTGTTACCAAAATTAAGAACAACAAAACAAATTCTCCCAACCCCAAATCCTTTTTATTTAGACAGCATAAAATACTGTGCCAGGGCTACTATTCTGACCAAAAATCAGAGGTCTATACAGCAGAAAAGATACTTAGTCAATAGGACTACCTAAGAATATCAGTGGTGTGGTACATTTTCCATTTCCTACACGAAATCCATACATAGGAGGAACAAAGCCAGCTGTAGCTCCTATTCTTCTCCACCTAAAAAAAAAAAAAAATCTCTGTAAAAGATTTCAAAACAAAGCTTCTCCCCCACGAGATTTCTAAATGTCTTTCTAAATCAGATTGAGAGATCAAGGAAGCTTTCTTTAGGATTAAAAATCTGTCACTATTTTAATACCTTGTCTATCATGTGCAGGTAAGATTCTGAGAACTAAAATAAAGGACTGGCTAGTTCATCTTCAACCACAGTTATGCCAACTACTTCAACTGGAGTGTCATACAGAGCAAAACAAGTTTGTTTGGGTTTTGTTTTTTTTAAAAAGTTACAAGCCCACACCATTAGGCAAGAAATACATTTAGAGACTAGAAGTCATCTCTGATTTTTCTAGGCCCCAAAATAAGCAAGACTTCAGACCAAAGTGGGGGAGGGCTGGGGGCAGGGACATATTTCCTCTAATACTCATAAAGAATTAAAATTGCCTCACCCTAATGTCTGGCTTCTATTTCTGTTATATCATAACAAGGAGATGATGCACAGGATCTACAGGTTCTCTGCAAGTCTGGTGTAGATCTAATGTTTACATTCTTGTTCATAAAAATTTGAGCTATGCTGTACATCCGGCCAAGTTAAGAGAGAAAGGCACAGACAAAGAGACCAATTTCATTAGAGAGGAAACAAGGGGTTGTTTCTACATGTATTTGCAAACTTCATTTTTTAAAGGCTCATACTTGGCATATTAATTCTGTATACTTCTTATCCCTCACTACTGGGAAATTTAGTAGTACAAAGGATGTATGCATGTTTTACTATTTTGTATTAAAAACACACTACACTTACACACATGCCTCTTCATAAATTGAACATCAACTTTTCACAAGTGATTGTGTAACAGGTACCAAATTAGTGTATTCATCAGTAACACTGCACTGTGAATTGTTACTAATAATATAATCAAAAGCAATATCCAGTACTGTGCATTTTCTTCCTACAGCTTTAGCTTCTTCACAACCGTTTTTGTAACAAAATGCTTAAAAAGTTTTACTGTAATAATGGTCCAGTATTTGAGCAATATTTTTTTAATATACTGTAAATTCTCTTCTAAAGTCAAGTATTTTAATAATATTGTACCCAAGAACATAAAATATCTTTTGAGTCAACAACACATCCTTCCTTGGAGGCAGTTCAGAAAGTCAGGGAGTTAATTACTAAGCCAATTCAGATGAAAATGTAGGTGGATTATAGACAGAAGCAAGGTTTCGTTATTACTTCACTATGTTTAACCTGTAACATGGTGGAACAGATTACTCTGTACTTTTTGGAGAGAATTTACATGAATCATCATATGTAGCATTAAGAGATTCAGCAAAACATCCATCATTCAGATGCAAGCTGCCCACTGCAGACTCAGGACTCCCCATCCTACTGCCCCTTCCACCCAGGGCATCCCTGAAAGTACAGGGCAGGGAGGCTCAGTGCTGCTGCTAAGTGCCCCATGCTGGCTGTGCCACCACGCTCCCTGCCCCCCCGCCAGCAGCGGTGCAGCTAGCATGGGGCTCCCAGCAGCAGCACTGAACCTCCCATCCTTCCACACCAGATCCCATCCAATGTGCCTCAAATGCCTTCAGGAGATGGCAGCAGGGTGGGGAGCCCTAAACCCACAATGAGCAGCCTGCATCCTCCCTGCCACCCGCACACAGGCTCCACCCTGGCCTTTCCACCCACACAGGAAAGGGAGCTGGGCTTCATGCTTTGCTCCAGGTACAGCTGCCAACATGCGTGGCAGCCAGAGCTCTGGCACTGCTGGCAGGGCAGAGGGGTGCAGGCTCTGGACCTGGTCCCCTAGCCTGGGCAGCTGGGGGCCCCTGTGGGTTTGGAGTGTGGGGTCATGCTGAGGAAATGAAGTCATAAATGGGGTCATGCTAAGGAAAAGGTTGGGAAGCACTGGTGTACTGAATAGCTTCAAACTGCAAGTTGTTCTACGTCAGAGTTTTACCACTGCACACTCAAGTTCATAGTACCCCTAGGGTCAGAAGGGGCCTAGAGCAGGCCATCTAGTCTGACCCCCCGCCAATTGGCAGGAAACGAGTGCCAGGGTCACAGGACCCCAGCCAAGTACC
>JAGPOW010003685.1:67633415-67703453 GCA_030014935.1 Caiman crocodilus
AGATGTTGAACAGCGCGGGCCCAAGGACCGAGCCCTGGGGGACCCCGCTGCTCACATCTCTCCAGGTCGAGTATGACCCGTCCACCACCACTCTCTGGGTGCGCCCCATCAGCCAGTTCCTGACCCACTCTACCGTGTAGGGGTCAATGCCACAGCTCCCCATCTTTTTGACAAGGATGGGGTGGAGAGACCGTGTCAAATGCCTTACAGTTACAGGCCTGGACTTCTTTAGCCACACACTTTTTAAACATCTAAAAAAAATGTTTTAGCATGCCCAGCATAATATCACATATAATAATAATAATATCATATTAGTCAATGAAAAACCAAGTTTAATTTAAAAAACCCACAACACTTCTAAATTAGGATTACTTGCATATTAAAATTTCAAATTTTAATTTCAACCATTTTTTCTGTTAAGATGTTTAAAAGCCATGACAAATGGTGCATCCTTTTGCTCAATTGTTTTCTACTGACCCATAAATCATTCAACTTTGAACAAATCAGACTAAGGTTTTTACCACAATGGTGAAGATTTTGTACAACTATGAGTAACTGAAAACAAAGAAGCATGGAAAATGCTATGCAAATACACTACAAAAAGGAACAGTAACAATTACTATAACTTAAAAGTATGTGCACGCAAGTGTATGGCTGGCTGACAGTTTCCTACAAAATCCCTGATAAGTCTTGAAGACTAGGAAAAATGACTGATACAGAAAGTTATGTATGCTATATGTACACAATCAGGCAGCAACCACTTAATATAGTTTTGTACCTGCCCATTCACAACAAATAAAGCCTAAATGATGCTTTGATACTTATGAAGTAAATAAAAGTAAGTTGCAGACAACTAGGTTCTTTTGTATGATAAAAAAGGATAAGTCATCTTGCTCAACTCCTTCAGAAGTAGCCAACAAACTCAAAACTCATGCATCTGAGCTTGCCCTTCCAACTGACTGAAAGGGAGAATTTAGGAAGGCAATTAGGAAGAACTTTCTGTGAAAGTAACTGTGTACTAGAAAAAATATACCTAAAAGAATGATAGACTCTCTGTGATGGGAAATTGAAGTGTGGGTCAGACAAATCCTTATCTTGAATGGGTCAGACGTACATGATTCTGCCCTGAGCAAAAGGATGAAATAGACTTTGAGAAGTCCTTTCTGGTTGTATTTTTCTGGGATTTTTTTTAAACTATACATTTTCCATTTTGGTCTGTAGGTGGACACAGGAAAAGTATAATAATTATATCCAACAAACTTGCTTGAAAAGTTTCCAACAAAGTGCTGTACTCCTAAGTACTGAGGTTGCTACAAAAAAAACCTCTTTGGAATCAAAGCCTTGACAGTGAGCAGCAATTCTTGCCTTGTAGTTTACACACACATTAGCCATGTGAACAGAGCCGAGGCTACAACTCCCACTCCAAATGAATTCCAATTTTTGCTGGAAAGCTGGCTTCTCTGATTCCCCAGTGACGCTGCATATTTTATAATATGTCTGACCTCACAGGGTAATTTAAGACAGAAAACTGTGGTTAATATAGGATGAATGGATATTAAATGAATATTAAATGGATAACTGAATATGCCATGTTCAGGGTCTAATATTTTCCTGCACCTCTCTTGCCTCCTGCCCCTCCAAATCCACAGAAGCTTAAGGCTTTATCCATGCAAACCAGAGTTACATTTTATGCAACTGACACCAATGTTAAAGACTAGTCTACCATATTGTCAAAGCTTGAATGAAATAATACTTGTTAAAAGACATAGTGAGCCCCTCTGTTCAGTCCCTACCCACAGACCCAGAATACAAAGAATCAAACCAAGACAAACTGGAAAGCAAATCTAAGAGTCATAGAATCCAAAATTTCTAATTACTGTAAAGCTACCTGGTTTCTCTCTCAGCCCCTACTAATAGTTTAGGGCAGCTCTGGACAAACAAAGACATACCCTGGGGGAATTTGCACCAGTTTGTATGCTAATACAAATATGCTGAGATCAAGAACAGATGCAACAGACAGCTATTTTGGAGGTAGCTCACATGCTAGTTGGCTACTACCACATCTCTCCTTTTGGTGTATGAAGAGCAGGTGCCTGCTTGCCTTTAGCAAACTGGCACCTAGGACAGATGCAGACAGACAAAACCTAAACCAGTATGGAGTTTTATCCTCAACTTTCCCTCTTCCTCTGCCCCTTTCTGGTACATTTATGTAACACATACTGCACCACTGTAAACACTATCTCCCCAGATCCCAAGAAGAACAAAATCAAGAGCAAGGGACAAACTGAGATATGAATCTAACCACCAGTAATTTTTATACAATTCTAAGGGAGCATCCGATACAACCCAAGGTGACAAAAATTTTAAAAATGAAGCAGCCAAGGCACAGAATAGTACGTGCATCAGTAGTATCAGTTTCTGACTAAACAGCAAGATTGGTAATATTTCTGGTAGTGATTGGTTTATTTCCAAGAAACATCTGGTTATCACAAAGCATTAACCAAGTGTTAACATTCACTGTGAGCAACAGAATAGTACCTATACACTCATTCAACTTCTCTCCACTCCCACTGCTTTTCAACACACCAAACTGTTCCCTCACCAGACTGTCTGTTCCTGGCAAGCACATCAAGAACAGAAAGGGTTCCAAATAATAAGTCTTGAATAAGTATTTTGTAGCAGCACTGTATGCAAATGAAAAAAACTGAACATTTCAGGTACTCTAAAAGGAAGTTCCCAGAACAATTACAGTACGTCGTCCACACTTATCAGGAAACGTGATTGTCACAGGAAACGTGACAAACAGCTAGTCTTCAGTACCAGTACTTGAGCCACAGCCACCTGAACTTCAGCATGGGCTGTAAAAAAAAAAAAAAAAACAAAAAAAACAAAAAGTCACACCAGGGACCTCAGGTATTTGTTCAGGCGCCACGCTTAAACCTGTCCCATTAGCTAAAACTGAAACTAGCACCAAGGGTTCTCAATTTGATCACTATTAATGCAGAGATAAAAGCTTTCTACTAAATTGTGTGCCCAGCCTGTACACATGTTCTACTCGGGGCATGGGGAAATCAAATAGTGGAGTAGAAGACTGGAAGGTAAATGGGTCAATTTAGAGCAATGCATTTAAACTCTTATTAAAAATAGCTACAAAAAGACTTTTTCTTAAAGAAATGGAAGGAATATCTTGAGATTCAACAAGGGAGACATCAATGCCTTTCCCAAGGTATTTAAAAAATTTTGTTAAAACGGTAGGGGGCAAAGGCAATTCTCAATAGCCATATTTCCTTTTTAAACTTGCCCTATTCACTGATTTCAATAGAAACAGTTCCACATATATTGCAATCAACTCCCCTTTATTATAAAGTAGGTAATATGCCTTCTATCAACGTTTTCTGGTCAATGTGCCTGACTTACATGACAGTACACAAAGTAGTTAGCAATGATGGTACCACTAAACTCCGGCTACACCTTATGGCTAGCTACCTCTCTCTGTACCTTACCATCGCTATTTTCATTCTTTCCTCCCATACTCCGCAATGACATCTCATTCCCACTATTCCACCGTGAACTATATTACATACCTCTCCCAGCCCCTTTATTCTAAATCAGAGTGCTTCTGTATTTTAACGATTATTCTCCCAACATTAAAATCCCTATTTTTAAGTCAGGGGCTGAGGCATCAAGAAAGAAATAAGTAGGGGTGCACCAATAGGGATTTTTATGACCGATACCAATAGCCAATATTTAAGGAGGCGTATCAATCGATACCAGTCTGATACGCTGCCTGCAGTGTGATAGCAGAAGGGATGGGGGGAAAAGGGAAAGGGAGAGGTGTGGTGGGGCAAATCAAGGCCCCACCTTTGAGGAAGGGAGGCAGGAGCAAGCAAGCACTGCCCAGTTAGGGAGGGTGGGCCAAGTACAAAGTTGCAGCTGGTCTGGGGGGCGTGGGATGGAGCAGGGCTTATTTCGGGGGGGGGTTAGGGTTAGGGGGGGCAGCTCCCGCTGCTACTGCTGTCATTCATTCAGGAGGACATGGGGTAAGGGGGGGCATGTGCCCCTGGATCTGTACCGGATGGGGGCCAGGGCTGTTCCCAATACAGCATGGGATGCCCAGGCAGGTCACAGCACTGCTGGGAGCAGGGGGCTATGAGGGGGTTATAGCTGCAGCCCCCTGTAGCCCACTCCCAGCAACGCCACCCCATGCCCCAGCCCAGGCTCCTCTGGGAACTGCCCTGGCCCCAGTCCACCTTACAGAGATCTGGGGCCCGTTTCTGGTACAGCCTGGGCTGCACAGGGCATGGGGCAGCACCGCTGGGAGGGAGTTACCGGGGGGGGGAGGGGGGTGTCGGTCAGTCGTCTTTATATGGGTACTGATCTGATATCAGACTGATGTATCAGTGCGCCTCTACAAATAAGCCCAAAAGTACAGAGAGTCTGTAGCAGAGACCTTTTGTAACTGAATCTGGGTCCCTAAACCAGGCTACCATTAAAACTACTTCCTGTTCAGTTTGGAAACAAAGGGAAAAAAAAAAAATGACCCTCCCCCTTAGTTTCTCAAGAAAAACCATGCAAAATTTGTTCTACCTTGTCTGCTCTAGGAAAATAAGGGTTTATAATTCACCACTGGTCAGCTTCACAAGCCAGGGTGGTGGAGGGGTGCCAAACTGGATTTACTTCACAACACAGTATTTACACACAAAACTTGGTGGGAGGGGGATACGGACTCAGAGATCTTTAGATGTCTTACTATGAATGATCCTACAAAGACTCATACTATATCTTTACATATGCTCAAGGTAACAAATAAGGAGCTTTTACTGGCCGCCTACATTGCAAGAGTCAAGCAATCTATCCCCCAGTCATAGATAAGTGTTCACATACTGGGTACCTATCACCATGTCACCTAGCCCTTCTCAGCACAGATGTAATTTCTGTGAAACAAGCCAAAATAAAACTCACTTCACTTCTGCTGATTTGACTCTTGCTTTGGCCAACTCCAGTTCTGTATGGTTAAGAAAGGGACCAGGGATGAGATTGTTGAACTTTCCTGGCATTCAATAATCAGAATTTATAGCTGACTGGGGAGTATGAGATACTTAGCACACCTAAAACAGTTCTCTGAACATCTCTCTCTGCTGACAAAACTCGAAGAAGATGGAATAGAGGTTAAGAGAAAGAAGCATCTCTGCCAGGAAAATTTAAGAAGATAGGTGAATATTTTGGCATCTGTATTAAGTAATTTTATGCTTATGCTACCTTTATTTGAAGCAGCGTACAACAGTGTGAAAGAATAAAAAAGGAGTGGAAAGAATAGTCTAGTCTTCACTACTGGGTTCCAAGACTAAGTACTAATCATGCCTAGTTGCCATCTGCAAGAGAATTTACTTCCTCCATTAGCTATGGATTGGTAGAACTACATGTACTCTTCATTTTAAAATATTAAACTATAGTTTTTTCCACATGGACTAAAGTTCCAGCCTTTCTTTCCTAGTTGGAAGTGTTATGATTCCTGCATGTCCCCTTACTATCAATTAACAAGAGCAAACAATAGCAAGTTACATCTCATGGTTATGCTGTGATTTAGCAGCTTTGCAAAGGATTGTATGTATTAAACTGTATGCTTACAGGACCACATTTCAACTATTAAAGGGCTACAAATCATAGACAGCTACACAACTACTGGAGCTGGTGTCTAGCTTGTGTTTAATTCTGAGCTTTCAAGAATAATGCCACCTTTAAACACAAAAGAACAAACGCCACAGCTATTTACTGTCAGACAATCCTGGACAACCACAACTTCAGCACATTCTGCATTTTTCTGCCCTCTCATCTATTTCCACCAGCACTAAGTTTTCACTTCTGCTCAAATGCCAGACAAAACATCTTTAAGCTGCCAACACGCTCTCCACTGGCATTGCCAAGGGCTCTCTGGAAAGGTCAGTGGTTTGAAAAAAAAAATCTGTGCAATGTATTTGAATGCCCTATAACATGTGAAGCCTGAAATGAAAGACTGATCCATAATTAGATATTTTACTATTTGTTATCCTGGAAAGAGTTCCACTGTGGTATTTTATGAGTCCAAAAATTTAAAACAGCAGAATTTATTTTCCTCATTTGTGAAAAAAAATAAAAATAAAAACAAAAACAATTCCTGGGTTATTTTGATACTCTGATTTGTGGCCTTCATTTGTGCTGACAAGCACTATGCTATCCATTCTGCTATAGCACCTAAAACTAGCACTTGAGTACCTCTTAAAATGTTGAAGATATGTGCAAATCTATATGAAATCTTTGATCTGGGAGTTAACTCAAGAGTTCCCAGAACACTGGCAGAGAAGACAAAGAGGGTCAGAATGACCCAATTCCCTCCACATCTCATTTTAATTGCAAGAGAAACATCTTAAACCCTTTGCTTAAGATTCTTCCTCTACTCACAAACACAATATATGCCAGAGAACACAAAGCAAGACTAGTCTCCACAAGGGTGGGGAAAGCCGAGAATGAAGAGTTAATTCAGAGCAATTGCCTGATCTGAAATGTAGCAATCAGTTCAACACCAGGAATGTTAGCAAGTAATTAAATCATTTATAAACTATTTACAGATGCGACAAAATAGTCACAGATGGTAAATAAACAAGCCAAGCAGGAAAAAAACCAGAAGAATCAGAAAACAAGCAGCTAGCAAATATGGAACAAAATTTGACAAGACCATCAGATATACTATTCCATGTTCAAACAACCAGAACGCTTGTTGGGATAGGCAATACTTAGTATTCTAACCAGAATAAGTATTCAGAATTTCAGTAAGTTCATTGTAAATATACCAACCAACATTCAAAAACACCCAACCAAAAAAACCCCCAAAAACCCCCAAAAACCCAAAGCAAAATAAACTACAAAAAAATCCAACAACACTATTTAGCTTGACTGTTTAATTCAGTGATTGTCAGATACTTGGAAAGGTGCTAAGGGGTACATGCAGGCAGGGACAGAGCACTGCCACCTCCCATAAAAAGGGCTGGGGGGAGGAGGGGGGAGGGCAGCAGCTTCCCTCTGCAGGCCACACAGGCACCATCTGGCCAGCCAGATATGGGTAGGGGAGTTCACATGCAGAAAAGGTGCTGCCATCCATCACCCCACACTGCCACGTGCAAGTCCCTCTCCCACGTGAAGCCACCGTCAGCCCCCCGTCCAACATTTGTCCAATTTAAAAACACAAAAATTACCTGAACACAAAAATAAAACCCTTCTGGCAAAGTCAGCAAGAGTTGGTACAGATTCCAGATTCAAAATTAAAATATCCCACCCAGAAACACCATCACTATTTGCACTCCTCTATCCCCAAAAAACTAAGTTTTGCAGCATGTAATAATTGTCAGATTTAGGCTATTTCTGAGTACTGGGGGAACACCCATTCCCCCCAGAAGTTGAAAGGTTTCCCCAGGGTCACCCAACAAGCAACTTTACTTCTAAGAAAATGAAGTTCTGGCTCAAGCATGTGAACGTACTGCAGCTGTTGCAGAAGCACTGAAACAGACAGTGATAAGTAAAACATATCCACCTGAATCAGTGGTTCTCAACTTCATCCAGGTTTTCCATTTGCCATGGAAAAAAACACAGCAAAATCACAGATTTTCTCCTTTAAAGAAAAAACAAAACAAAACAAACAAACCTGGGAAACCTATACAAACTATACGTGATATTAGTCCAAAGCCAAAAGGCTCATGACTTACTACATTGCTCACTGGGCTGGGCCCCAGCAGAGTGAATAGTGCTTCAGCCATGGTGACCCCACAGAGCTCAGCACAGCTCAGTATGTGGGTGTACTCTAAATACCGTCCCCTTCCAAGGATTCATGGGCTAATTAGCTTTCCACTCATGACTGGAGACTGGAAATGGGTGTTCTTGTCCCGTCCTAGGATTCTCCAAAAAATGTATACTGAGAGGAGGCACAGGGCAACCTGGTCTGGTTCGGTCTCACAGTGGATAGGGCCACACACTAATCATAAGCAACAGGGCAACAGAGGGGATGACAGAGTGATTCTGAGTGGACTGCTTCGGACCCTGTTTGGTGATGTTTGCCAGACATTTAAGGCTAGTGAAGAAACAGGAATCACTGGAAGTGAGACACATAGGCACAGCTCAGTTGTGGGAGTGAAGTCAAAATGTATTTAATGTTAATGGTTCTTCATGATTTGAAAAAGAATCAGTGCTTGAGGGGGCCTGAACACAGTGGGCACTACCACATATCTTATTCAGATGGGTTGTACTAGCCTATTCTTGTGGTAGGTTTACCTGGCAGAGGACCATGACAACCAAGGTGGTTTTCCTACTGACTGGGGAAAACCACGAACGTGGCAGAGGTAGTACCCTGACCACGGTAATGCATAGTTAGCCTCCCACTGTCACTTCCAGTGGGAAGATCTCACCTATACGCTAACTTTAAGGAAACTGGAGACTCTGCCCTAGCTTGCTTCTCCAGCCATATGACTGAAGGCAAGCAAAATTCAGGGGCATCCAAATCTCAAGCCTCTGGGCTTGGGCCTGCATGTAGGATGCCCACTAAATAATTTAGAAGTATGTGAAACCCCAGGCAGGGGTAAAAGACGCTTGCCGGTAGTAGGGCCATATATAGTTCTTGAATGACTTTCATGGATTTGGAATTGATTTGGCTGATTTGACTTGGAACATGAAAAATCTTCCTTAGAAGAAAAAAAAGGTTCCCATTATTACATTAGCTCATAATGGGTCATGTGTTTTATAATCATGCTCAGTGTTGGATGCATTTTAATCAGATTTGTAGTTTGCAGTTGATTTCCATTACTGAGCACATGCTGCTTTTGGCAGCAGTTTAATGATAGCCAATATGTTTAATGAAGTTTCCTTGTGTGCAATTGTAATACAAGGAACTTTTTATCCCATGCTGATTGGCAGGGAAGAGGGAGGCACAACATCTTATATTTGAGTAAATACAGTAGTCCCTGCTACATCTTCTGTTTGCACAACTAACTTATTTCAATTTCCTTAGCCAGCTAACTAGCCATGATCCACATGCCAATCTCCCACTGTGTACAGGTAGACTCAACTGTCATTTCCTACCAAGGCTCTAAAATAAGAGTGGCCTTCCCAGCACATTACATCCACAAACCCTCATATTAATGCACCCAATTAGGTAGAAAAGCACATTCTCAAAAGTAAGTTCTAGCCTAGTCTCATGTTAGTACCCTCACACTTATGTGCACCTCAGCTTCTTCCTCAGAGTTTACAATTTAAGTCAGGCACTGCATGAGCAACTAAAGGCAGCTGAACAATCACTTTGTATCCATGACAACATTTGGTTACCATGCTAATTTCCAGCTCATTTCTACCTGCACATCAACAGATTTTTTTTTTCCAATTCCTTAATTGCACTACAGCAAGATTAAAATTATTTATGAAGGAAACTAAACCCAGAAACTACTGCTATATAGAAGTCAGTCACTTTCAGCCTTTCATTCTATGTTGCAAGTCACATAGGTTTTGCATACCTGACCCTTTCCTTTTGGCTTTCTATCACATGCTAGGAAGCCAAACATTTCTATGAAAAGGAACATTTTCCAACTTGAGTAAAAATATAGTTAATCATCAATTCTTCAGTGACCACCCCAGAGAAGCCAGGCTTACTGGATAAACACATTATTCACCAGAAAGCACTGTTCCAAGAGTTTTGAACTTTATTGTAGGATGTGGGTGGACAAAATCTGGCCCGCAGGCCAGATCTGGCCCACGTCAGGTTTCTTGGCCCAGCCAGTCCAGCCATAGTGCATCCTGCCGCTCTTTGGGCACAGCGGAGCTGGGGTGGCTTCATATCAGGACTACCTTTCTAGGTAACACAGTTAACTGATAGCTCCTTTTGGCTGCCCTTGCCCTCACCCCTAGAGCCACAGTACCAGTGGGGACCCATATTGCACAGCCCTGACCCCGCATGCTCCACGCCTGTTCCAGGCTCAGCAGCAGCAGCTTTGGACAAATACTGTTACTCAGTGCAGCCCTGCACCCTCCCACTGCTAGGGAAAGCAGCCCTGCACCCTCCCACTGCTAGCAGTTCCCTGCTGCAGCTGCCCAGAGCCCAAGCAAGGCTGCCCTGCATCTATGCTGTCATGACTGCTGCCTCCAGACTGCCCCACAGGGCAACAATGACAGCACAAAGCAGACACAGGGCAGCCCAGTGAAGTGCGGGCTCTGGACAGCTGCAGCAGGGGAGGGCAGCGGAAGGGGCCACTTTCCCCTGCGCTGAGCAACAGCTTTTGTCCCGCACTGCTGCTGCTGTTGACCTTGGGCAGGTGAGCCCAGAGCAGACAAAGGGTGCGCGAAGGAGTGGCTGTGCAGTGCAGGTCCTTGCCAGAATCACACGGCTGGGGTTGGCAGTAGTGGAAGGAGCCACTGCCTGGGTTGCATAGAAAGGGAGTCCAGCTGCGGAGCCATCCCAAACCCGCTACATGCCCTGAGAGGGCAGGACATGCCATGGGCAGGTGGCATGGGGCAGGCAAGTCAGGTCTGTGCACAGGTTCTGGCAGATCTGCTCCCATGGGAGCGAGTCTGGAGCAGGGATGAGATGAAGTGCTGTTGGCGGTAGCTAGGAAGCACTGCAATGTGCGCAGGCTCTGGGCTGTCACAGGACAGGTACCAACTAGCTCAGGCGGGCAGGGAGACACGCACATGTTGTGGGGGGAGCACATGCGTGCATTGAGGGAGCTTATTGACTGCAGGTCTCCATGTGGTTTACATCCAATTTAAAATGTAAAAATTTTGTACTGGTGATTTTATTGTAGTTAAAAAAAAAAAAAAAAAAAAAAAAGCCAAGCAACTAGTTATGCTGCTTAAACCAAAATGCAGAATGTGAAAACTTTGTCCTTGGGTACATGTTTCAATTTAAGCCCCATTAACCTACGGTTCTTGTGTTATACAGTGGATGGCTTCACATGTTTGAGATTTAAACAAATTTCAAACTTTTCTGTGTTATCAGCTTTAATGTGACATGGCTCATTGACAGAAAGATGACTGTTGTAGCTTAGTCACAGTGATGAGTGTTAATGACACAAAAACTATACACTTCAAGGTAATTTGTATAACCCTATCTTTAGTATGTAAATTGTAGAGCTACTGAGTTTTGAGATTTCTTGAGCCGGGGTCAGCAGTCTTTTACCAATGGCAGGACAAATTAATTCAGATTGCCTACAAGGCAGGCTTGCTGCTGCTGTTTCCCTTGATGGAGATTCTCTCTGCTGCTACGTTATAGATTTCATTGCCCACAAATGCCCTGCTTGCTTGCTCCTGCTTCTGCCTCTCCCCAACCCACCCCCAGCAACGCCACATGGGAAGCAGCTCCCCTTAAAACTACCCCAGATGGTCAAATGCCCACCCGTCCTAGTCCTGCCATGCCATACCCATGACTGGGCTTCACAGGCCAGAATAATTTACTCTGCAGGCCATAGGTTGCTGACTTATCCTAAGCAGGTCTGCAGAAGTCTGCTTAAATGGTGAAACACAAGATGTGCTTTTTCCCCCTATGGACTATTATCTGTCTTCAGATCAGCAGAATAAGACATCAGATAAAGCTGCCTAGTACAGAAGAACTATTATTTGGTTTGAGTTGATCTGTGCAATAACAACTCTGGGACCTGAATGAGGAAGTTGTGCAGTAACAAATGTGTGGACTTCTGTGCCAGAAACTCCAAGTTGGGGAAAACCCTAGCTTCATGACCACCTGTTCCTGAAAAGCTTCAGTTCTATGTGGATTATAACTGCAGAAGCTTAGGAAAGACCTCTCTGTGCTTCTGTTTTCCATTAAAACAGATGTTATGGGAGATTTCCATATGTGGAACCCATGCAGTTGCAGAGGGGAGAAGACCCAGCATAGCTGTAGAGTGAGGGTATGTGGCTGACTTGGTTCTAGTGCCATCTTCAACCCTCCTAGGAATATCAGGCCTTAGGTCTGGTTGATCTAAATATTCATATTATCTACCTACTTCTCTTTCTTGGACTTCAATACTTTGGTATTTTTCAGGAGTGTCTGGTACTAGTGAACACTGCTTTCTTAGGATCCTTTCTTTTAAAAGGTGGTCAAAAGCCAGTGATCTCTGGGTGAGGTAGGGCATTCTACAACAGGGGCAGGCAATTATTTGGGGTGGAGGGCTACTTAATGAATTTTGGTGAGGTGTCAAGGATCAGAAGGGGAGACCCATCCCTTGCTAAGTGCCCTACATCCTGCTCACCATCTTGGGACTAGAAATCCCACTCCCTAACCCCTGAGCTTTGCCATCGGAGGTCCCTCCCTTTCACCCCAGAAGTACTCCTTTTGGGAAGGAAGTTTGCCATCTTGGAACCAGAAATAAAACAAATTTATTGAAATATTAAACACTGCCAAAAAATTAAAATATGTTATTTGAAAAATATTTGTCCTAATTTGTGTGGTTTATATAGAGAGGTGATTACATAACTCAGAAAGAGGACTTACTGTTGTATACTATGGGGAAGTATGGAAGGGTATGTAGGGACCAGTGTTTGGAGATGTGGGAGTAGGTATGGGGTTTGTCAGGAGGCAGCAGGACACACCACAGCTGGAATGGGGCTGAACCAGGCAGGACCAAGGGACCTGCTGCAGGCCAAACAATGACCCATCATGGGTCGGATCCAGCTTGTAGGCCATATTTTGCCCACCCCTGCCATTGTCCTACTTTAAGTACCTGTAAGGTACTGAAATAAAATGGTTTTCCCCTGCCAGGTCAAAGTTGCAGTTAACCTCCCTTCAAGCTGCACATGTAAACAACTGTCCCCCCACCACACATTGGATACTCAGGATGGAATAAATCTCATGTCTCTGTTTAGCCTAAGAGGTACAGCAATTAAAACTGGAGGAAAGGAAATTACTTAGTAGGTAGGAAACTACAAACATTTCATTATCACTTTCAAAGAGGTGGTGACTTGATTTAACTAACATTGGAATTTCCTTTGTTTAAAAAAAAAAAGATTCTAGTCATTACAAATCATAATATCAAAACTATGTAGTTGAAGAAGTAAACTATTGACAAGACTAACCCTGCAAATGTGGATTTTCCATTACTACTTTATCATTCATTGATCTAATGCTGATCAGCTCAGTGTTTCCTTATGCAGAATTTATTAGCAGTGCAGTTAGTATGGCATAGGGCATATGCACTTCAAAAGGAAAAATACATGGTTGGCAAAAAGATAAAGTAACCCAACACATTTCTAAAGTGTTCTTGAAAAAAAGAAACTGCTTGAGAATCCGGAAGCAGGAAGTCTATTTTAACTCGTTTTGTTGCTTCATACTGACAGAGTAATGAAATAGAAATTTCACATAAATCTCTTCAATCATTATAGCGCAGAAAGAAGAGAACGTTGAATGAAAAGGCCTGATCACACTAGGACAGAAAAAAAATGCTTATTTTTTCCCCTAAAACCAGTACATCTCTAAGAGATGTTGCTGCTGGTATATGCAATGTATTGTACACAACACCTGCAGCAATCACTGCCCTAAATCTTCAAGAGCCTATTTTGCTATATTTCTGCTGCTCCCTTCCTGCCTTATTCAAAAAAGGACAAAACCATATCAAAATTACTATTAGTTATTGAAATCATTCCAGGAAACTATAATGAAAAGCATGCTTGTTGAATTCATCACACATCTTTTGGATAAAGAAAACAGTTTCTTCTTGAATATATACTGATAAATGTCACCCTAAAGAATTCCATGGCGCTTTACAATTTTCCTGTTACCACAACAAATTCTTTTGGGTAGTACATAGCAGCACATATGTAATCAGGTGCAATGAAGGGAAATGTGTTGCACAGCTTCTTGAAGAAGTTGTAGGAAAACTGTCCAAGGTGCACATGAAAGCTAAATGCTGGCTTGTCTCAAAACGTGAGTTGCCTATGCTTCCAAATTACTGTCTAATTATACCTGGTTCTTAATACGCTAAGTAGGTCTTAGTAATTTTTTTTTTTTAAAGTAACTGAAGGTAGAATGTTTATTATTTTACAGAAGTGATATTTGCGATTCATTGTTCAAGATCTCTCACTACAACATTGTGAACTCTCAGGAAGTACACTATTATCCAACCAATAAATGAAACTTGTTGGGTTGTTTTTCATTGACTTATACAGTCAACATAGATACTACAGCCTCCGAGGGTATCATTTAGTCTTTAAAAGCTTCTAACTAATTTAAACTACCTACCAGTTTTCCTATTTTCTATTTCCTGCAGCACACTATATTTAGAGTGTACCATTAAGACAGTCTACCTAACCATTTCCTACGTCTTATTCATTTCTGAGAGCTGTTGTGATGAAGATTTAACAAAAAACCCCATCTTGATACTATTAAGCACTCCATCACCAAACATGTGAACACCTCAGACCAATAGGACTTTAGTCACACGGTCTCCATGACGCAGAAGTATTATTTCATTTTTCAGATACGGAACTGAGATATAGCAAGTTAAATGTCTTGCTTGGGGGAGGTGGGGTTGGAACTACTGATATGTACTGGAATGGAGAAACTTAAGCAGGTAAGAATAGAGAAGCATGGGGAAGAGCACTGTAGAGAAATGAGGGTCAGGATGATTTGTCTTATACCATATTTTCATCACGTGAAACACGTGCCTTTTCTCCCCAAAACTGGGATGCATGTTTCAAGCAGGGAAGCCATCTTGTTTACTGGAAAAGAAGCAAGTCTGGAGAAACTGTACGTGCCATGCAGCTCCCAAGATGGCAGAGTCCCATATTAAGCATCTCAACTACAGCTATTAGCTGAGCACTCTAGCTTGCATCTGAAGTAGCAAGTAAGCTGCCAGTATTATTCCAATGAGCCTTGTGATGTAGAAACAACCTTTTATTTACAGGAGCTTGTATAAAGAGCTACTAGTCTTGAAAAAGTCTGGGGCCTAAACTTATACAACAAATAAGTTCTTGTGGAAAAAGTGTCTAGAACAGGGGTGTCCAACCTTTATGAATGCGGGGCTGGGTCACCACCTTTTTTTTTTTTTTTTTTTTTTTTTTTTTTTTTAAAATCACCCAGAATACGGCAAACCATATTCAAAAGACCTCACGCGTGGTATCACATCAAGAAGTGATGTCATGTGACCTTTGACACCAATGAAGTTGCAGGAAGGGACAATGAAATGGGTCTAAATAACCAGTTCAAAACTCTCCCTCTATAGCATCCACCTCTGACACTGTTCAGGACAGGATACTCAGCTAGATGGACCATGGGGCTGAATAACCATAGCACCTTTTATGCTCTCACGTTCTTTGGCTGAGCTTCCAAGCTACGGCTGGGATTTGCAAAAAGTAGTAGATAGGCATGTTACAAAAGTTGTCGTCATAAAAAGATTTAGAGCCCTCTAAATCCCACTCATTTTAATGGAAGTTGGCCTTTTGACTCAGCTTTGAAAATCTCAGCCCAAGATGCCAAACAAGTAAGTCAAAATATATTTTGTACTTCTATGCAGTGCATCTATGTGGGCCTCTCCAAGCATTTTACAAACATGAAATGAACTTCAGGATGAGCCCAGCCAAAGGAGCAGGGGCTCAGCTGCGCTTTCCCCCTACCTGTGCTGGTCAGTCCCAAGCAGCACACTGCTCTGCTACCACTTCTGCTGGCTGGTGGTGACCCAGGTGGGTCTGTCCCATCCAGAGCAGCACACAGCTGAAGCTGGCTTCCTACATGCTACTGAGGATGGGAGAAGCCCAGCTGGGTCAGCACCAGCCATCAGAAGTAGCAGCAAAGCCATGTGCCGCTCGGGACTGACGGGCATAGGCAGGGGGAAAATGCAGCTGAGCCCCTGCTGCTCCAGCTGGGCTTGTTCCATCCTTGACAGCACACGGCTCCACCACCACTTCTGCTGGCTGGTGCTGACTTGGTCGGGCTCTTCCTGTCCCCAGCAGCACGTGGGAAGCCAGCTTCAGCTGCATGCTGCTTTTTCTGGCTGGTGCTGACCCATCTGGAGCAGCACGCAGCTGAAGCCAGGTTCCCACGAACTGCTGGGGAGGGGAAAAGCCTGGTGACGTCTGCGACAGCCAGCAGAAGTGGCAGCACAGCCACATGCCACTTGGGACGGGACAAGCCCAGCCAGAGCGGCAGGAGCTCCACTGCATTTCCCCCCTGCTTGTGCCCATCAGTCCCGAGCAGCGCATGGCTCCACCTCTTCTGCTGGCCAGTGCCAACCCAGCTGGGCTCCTCCCATTCCCAGCAGCATGCGAGAATCTGGCCTCAGCTGCATGCTGCTCCAGATGGGACAGACCTGCCCAAGTTGGCACCAGCCAGCAGAGGCGGCAGCACAGCCGTGTGCCGCTCAGGACTGACCAGCGCAGGTAGGGGGAAAGTTCAGCTGAGCCCCTGCTGCTCCAGCTGGGCTCATCCTGTCGGCAACATCAAGTTGACGCAGTGCGTGTTGGGAACTTTGTCCTTTCCCCAGCCCTTCAGCAGCCGTTAGGAAGCTGCTGAGGGAGGGACAAGGCATGTGAACAAAAGTAAACAGGGTTTACTTTAATTTCCCGCCGCAGCACCGCGGGCCACAGAAAACAGCTTGGCAGGCTGCATGTTGGACAAGCCTGGTCTAGAAAGTGCAACTCCCTAGGATGATCCTGTTGCTAGCTTCCTCATCAGACTGTATCCTGAGATGCCATACTTCTTGGACACTCCTGGGAAGAAGAAAAAGTCAGCCACGACTGGAAAAAAAAAAAATCTTAAAATTTTCCCCCTATATTCTGCCTTCAACAAACGAAGTGGAATTGTTATTTATGGATGTGTGTATGTGAAAAAAATATGGTAGATCTCTTTCTGGGGGAGAAGGGCAGGGGAAATCAAACTAAGCCAAGCAAAAAGTAGTACAATTAAAAAGTTTAGTCAAATTCTAAAAATAATTACAGAAACAGTTGCTGAAAAAAATCCCATTCTTATTTTGGACATATCTGCAACAGCATCCCACTTATAAAAACTAGCCCACAAATCAAACGTAGTTAGGATTGGTAGCTTGTAACCTAAAAAAGAGAGAGCTTTCAAACCATACAACATATGCCAGTATTCCTTCAGTCTTGGTAATTCTGCAGCTGTAAAGCTAGCAACCTCTGGCCTACTTTCAGGCACATTAGAGCCAGTGTTTATATTTGATACAGACAAGCAAAGGTTATGACGATTTATTGACGCAAGAGCTATCCCATACTGCATGCCAGAAATTAATCAGGAGGAATTCTCTTCAAGCAATCCAGTTAGAAGCCAAACTGTTCAATGGGTAAGAACTTAAGCTGAGTTCTTATATGATGAAAGCAAGGTGGAAGAAAGAACTATATAGCTAACACCACAAGCAAGTACAAAGGTGTACCAATGACCAAAGCTGAATATCAATAAGGAAGCTGTACATACCAATCCCATGAGAAAGCCTCCCAAGTTAACTTATTATTTTCAAAATAACTTACTTTCAAGATAACAATTGGTGGCTTAATAGGATAGTGTTAGGATTAGCTACTAGATATATTTTCTGCTTTTAAAGTCAGGAAAGTTACGACACATTAACAATGGACAGAAAATACTCCTTATATTATACAGTGAATATAAACAGGTACTACACCCTCATCAGGAATGTGTTCTGTTGTGGTCACCCTGTTTTGGGAAAAAAAAAAAAAAAAAACAGTAGAAAGACGACAGGGATCAAAAAAGCAACAAAAATGATAAGCAAGGAAAGGTAATCACGGCATACACTGGGTCTATGATGGTGGGATTCAAGGAGAGCCTTTAAGTCAGTCGTTTTTTGCTTCTATGGGTGAGGATTTCCCACAACAGTTTATAGTAACTACAGCATCCAATATAGAAAGACGTAGGAAAACAAGCCAAATATCTGTAAGAGACTATGACTCACTTGAGGTAGTAGCTAGAACGGTAGCTCTCAACCTCATTAAACTCAAGGGGCATTTACACACACATTTTCATCCTGCAACATGCCGAAGATCCGGCAGGTCAAAGCAGACTCGATTAATCTGTGTGCAGTTGTATAAGCAGCAAAATGTGTGGCAGTGCACAGAAAAGCACCTTGAAGGTGCTTTAGTTCAAAAGCGCGCCACCGTCATTTTCTGTGTGCTGATGAACATTTTGCCACTTATACAACTGCATGCATCACAACGCCAGATGCTCTTAAAAGTGCCCAGCTCTGTGACGCAAGCACATGTACAAATGGCCAAGGTTTCTTGCCACCTCTCAATTTGTACTCTTTTCCTGACTAGGGAGAAATAGAGCAATTCTTCTGTGGAAAACTACTCAGAAAGACCACAACAAATCAGAATGATTTGACACTACAGATTCCAATTTGAAATACCTAGGTTTATCTTGTAAATCATGTTTGCAAACTTAACAGTGCTAACAATGTATGGCACTCCTGCAGCATCCCTGAAGAGATCTCAGGGCTTTATAACACCCTGGCTGAGAATCACTGAGCTAAACCAATCTTTTTGTGGTACTGATTGAAATGGCCCAAGAAAGAAACTTTAAAAGAAATAGATCTCAGAATGAAGAGTACCAACCCTGTTTGCCAAGAAGCCATCTTGATAAAACGTGCCAGAGTTAAGAGCCAGCAAACAGACTTTCCATCTGCCAGAAAAAAGGAAAACTGAATGCCAACCAACTAGCTTACTACAAGAACAGGTTCCTATTTCCAGGTTTCCAAGCTGACAAGATCATATGCCTTCTTCCAACATTAAAAAAAAAGTTCTCACATTAAAATGTTACAGCAGCCATTTGGGGACATGCATGGTTTCTCTTCTTCAAAAGACAGGCAACTGTCAGGATAAAAATTTCCAATTCCTTCTGACCTGAAATGGCTTGCATTATTGTGTTTCAGCAAAAAAAGTACCAAATCTTTTGTAACCACAACATGCATCTTAAATTGAAATTTGAAAAAGTTTCTAAAAAAGAATAAATTCACATTTAATACCTGACCTATTTAAATATGTTACTGTTTAAACGCTTCATAACTATAATAAAGGTGGGCTTTTGGGTGAGACTTGTTTTAGGTGGTTAGTTATTTTGGGGGTGGGGCAGCAAAGCAGAGCAGTAATAATTTAAATCTAATTTTTTAAATGCATCTTTTGCAGAGCACTCACGCCTCTAACTCAGTCACATCCTTGTCTTATGTTCAGATAGTAGTAAAACAAATTAATTACATTTCAAAAAAAAAAATCAACAATACAAATAAATGGATTGGTCATGATAGCATAACTACATATAGACACAACCACAAAAGACCATCAGGACAGCATGTGATTAAACAGGCAGTTTTTCTTTCTGGTTAAATCTAAATCTCTTCTCTTCACACATGGATGCCCAAATTAGAGTAGTATACACATCTGGCTGTAAAAGGATGGCAAACCACCAATGCTCATAGATCCCAAGGCTCATAGTATGAAGTCATCATAATGGAAACAATGAAGAGTCACCTGTTTTATCATACTGCCAATCTCAGTCCGATTCTGAGCACCTTTTTCAAGATAATGTTTTATAGCTGTACTGTGCTAATTACAGGCTAATTTAGCATTAAGAGCAAGTTTCATGCTCAAAATACAAGACCAGTTCCTAAATCCCTAAAGATAGCACAAGCCATCTTCTCTTAAAAAATTATATATCAAGTAACTTTAACTCAGACTTCAGAGATCATGTTACCATTTCCTAATTGTCCACTTCAAAAGAAACAGTGCTTTAATGAATTTAAATATAGTTTAAAATAAATATCACATCAGATTTAAAACAGCTTATTTCATTCTTTAGGCAAGATAAGTATGTCTTTAAATCAAGCATCTGAACCAGTTAGTCCACTCTTAGCACATCTTGATTTCTGTGACCAAAAAGTAACAGATAAACAAGGTAATGCACTTCATTTTCCTTGTAAGAGCAAGAAAGGTATCAACCTACAGAGAAGTAGGGAAGAAACAGTCAGGCGTACACAAATTAGAGGTCTACTAGGGCTCTGGCAGACATTATATTTATTGAGTGATTAATGTATTTATTGTGCAATTAAGCTGTAACATCACACATGCAGCCAATTTATGGTGCAATAAAATGGCAAGCAAGCCACAAAGCTAACCCACATGTAATCGAACGGATGTTCCATTTAATTCCTCAAATCACACCGTGCCATTAAGTTAACTTCTGCTAGTGGCCTTACAAATTAAGTTGCCTACCTGCCACTCCTTGAATATGTTATGGGTGACAAGCAACCAACAGCTGTTCATATCATGGTCATGAAGCTCTGCCAAACTTCTCAGCTCACAAGGGAATCAAATGAGTTTTGAGTAGCATCAACTGCCACTGCTGCTCACAGAAACAAAGAGCCTCTACCAAATGGAAATGTAGAGACAAATAGGACAAAGAAAAGGTGTATTGGGGAAGTGAGTAAAAATAGGACCTTCCCCGCAAAAAAACACTCATAAGTGGGCACCAAGCCACTCATCTACCAACCCATATCAAATGACTCGACACAAAAAGAAAGCAATGTTAAAAACTCCTCTAAAATCATCACAAATCTTCTATACCACCAATTAAAAAGAAGCTAGCCTTTTCTGCTACCCAAAAAAAAGGCAATTACTTTCATCATAAAGAATCTCTGTAAGGGTTTGGTCAGTATGCTAGAAAAAGCCTTTTCACAGAGAAATATATCCATGCAGAGTAAAGCTACCCAAATATCATTCCATCATAACAGCTGGCAGCTGCACAACATAAATATACCCCCCTCAATAAAAATATTTTCATTCATTTATAATCTATTCATACATTTACAGTTCAGCCAGAAAGAATCTTCTGCACTTTGCCTGAACTTTGGAACATTCCACTTTATACTTCAAAGCTCACTAGTATTGTCAATGCACTTCAAAGGCCTTTCTGCTCAGCCTGAACAGAGGTGAATAAAAGATTTGATGCAACTCATAACATATGACAGTTTATGGGCTAAAAGAGCATGTCAAGTATTTACAGAGAATAGTTTAAAAGTTACTTACCTATCCATGATTTTTCCGCACCTCTGCAGTGAAGACCTGGCATTCTATTATGCAGACCAACTAGGAAGTACCAGCAGTAAAGCAAGCAGCCACAAAAGGGAGGGAAACCATCAAGAAAACTGAAGCAAGAAAAGAAATCTCATCTGAAAGGATGGGCTGGGAATTCCCCCCACAAAACCTTTTGCTTCTTTTCCTTCCCTCACCACACAAACTATTTCAGGAGAGGAAAAAAAAAAAAGAACTCCAAAGCCTGTGGTTCAAAAACCTTATCAGACAAAGGCAGAGTCTATTTTAAAGCAACGATTAAGAGACTACACTGAAGGCCAGGGTAACTATATAGCAAAGTTACTATGATGAAACACTGCTCTTCTGCACACAAAGAAATGGCCACAAGCCTGCAGGGCTCCCCACAGATCCATGGAGAATGCCACGGGCCAAACGACAGAGCTAGGGTCATATATGGCATGGAGGCCCCTGATAACAGACTGACCTGACCACAGCTAAAGGGTACTATTAATTTATTTACTTGTGGAAGGCCTCAACACATAATGCAAGATGAGTTTAAATGAGAAATGTGGAGGACCAAGTTCTGATGCAGACTCAAGAATCACCTTGTTTAGGAACAAGCTGTGCACAAGGATTCTAGAGAGGGCTGCCAAAATTAGCAACTGTACAGGCCAACATAACGGTCAGTAGGAAGCAATATTTGACAGAAAATCTGAGGAATATTTCTCCACACATGCAAATAAGGTGGTTCAGAAATTACAGAAGTACCATGTTGTACTAATCACCTCTAAGCACGTGTATAAGGAACTGAAAAGAGTAAAGTTGGAGCACCAAGAGTTTCTAGGTTAAAGAAGTGTAATACAAGGCTACGCACAGAAACTGATCTAAAAAGGAAGACAAGTACAGGTATACCTGTAGCACAGATATAAGGGGTTCTTCTGAATACTTGAGAAGCCAAGATTTGTAGACCGCACATTGGGCACTACGATAAGTGAGAAAACAAAAAAAAAAAAAAGGAGCCCATAAAAACTAAAAAGGAGTACCATCTTACCGTCTGAAATTGTTTTGGTAGGTTTTGAGATACCCCTATCTCGAACTAAATGGAGCCAAATCCAAGCTCCCTCAGTGTTGTAGAAGACAGCCTATTTCCCAATTCTGGAAGTTCCACTGATGAACAGGACAATTCATAGGTTATGTTGGTATATCTCTTATTAAAGAATGCAAAAGATATCCAACTACTATCAGACCAAGTCCTTAGAGGGCAAATCCTTGAGGAGTTTTTAGGAAAACTATGCTTCATTAAATCCTACCTGGTCTGCTTTAGGTAAGCAGATGCACTCAAGGCCCTTTCAGCATGTAGATCAGTAGATAAAGCTCTCAGAGGGGTCTGACTACCACTAAGGTATTGAGGAAGTCAAGAAAACAAGAGCTGGCCAAAGGCCTCCAGGCAAGAGGATACTTTTGCCTCAATTACCATTATGTCTGAAAGGAGTAGTGATGTTTGGGAACTAGGGTACAGATCCAAGGGGGAGAAGAAGGAATTATGTTCTGAAGTATAAGATGAAAATGCTTAGGTCACACTACACCAGAGCTTAAAGAATGAATAAAATAAGGCCACTCCTGTAGTTTCTCTTGTTTACTAAAATAACGCTTTTGCCCAGATAACAGTTCCTTGGAATAGTTATTTGCCAGAAAAATAGATCATCTTCACTCAAAATACATCTCAAAATTGGTTTTAAACAAAAAGTTCTTAATCCAAACACACAAAGTATTTAGCATATGGGGCAAATTGTTTAAATAGAGACTAAACCAATTAAACAAAGAAAGCTCTTTTGTTATACTTTATGGAATATTTTTCCATGCCTCATTGAACTACAGAATACGAAAAGTACAGTAGCTATTCATTCTTGGCTAGATTTCTTATGGCACATTCTTCTTAATCTCACAGATCTCAATGCTTAACTTGCTAATTCATTTACCAAGTGTTCTGAAATTATGAACCTTCCTGCTCTACGGTATCTACTTTTGGTTTTTAAATGAACGTTCTGCAGATTTTTCTACATAAAAGATATGCAGCTCATTCTTAAACTTCAATATTCTTAATCATCTAACATTCAGTATTTCAAAACTTAAACAAAATTTGCATCTCTGTGCAACAGTAGTTTTGGAGAAGAAACAAATGCAAATGGTATACTTACAAGAATTATCAGGAGGACATTTCATAAGCAAAATAATGCTTCATAGAATGTGAAGATACTCAGTTTTTTTGTCTTTTTACAATAAAAAGAAACTAAATTAAAAAAACAAATACAAATCAGTTGAGTGATTAACTTAAGTGTTGTTTTTAACAAATCTTTATGCAAAATATGATCAGGAGAACAATCTTCACTGATTAAGGCACCAATGGATACTGAAACTTAGGGTGACAGGAGTTTCTTTGAACAGCTGGTGGGGGAGCCTCGAGGCAACAGGGGCCTGCCTCCTAAAATGGCCAAACATTAAATGATCAACATCTGATAAAATATTAAGGAAATAAGGAATATATTAAAAAACCACCAAAAAACCACCTTTTTGGCCAAGAGCATACAATAATAAAAAACAAGAAAAAATCATAAATCAGTGGAGCGCCACACATGGAGGTTATTACAGATTGTGGAGCCTCATCTATTCACTACCGTTGCCCTGTGGGGTCAGGCAAACTCTCAGGATCTCAATATTGCACTTGTCACACCCTCCTGTCTAACAGCGCACATATACAAACGCACAAATCAATTAGGTGCATACACACACATACTACCAGCTCAGGCCTGTATACATCCAAACCAGCCTAGGCACATGCATACCTATCACCAATTCAAGCACATACACACTATACACTAAAAATCAGGGTTGCTGGCACAGCCTCTGGCTGGATAGATGGTGTGGCATGGTGTTGGTCCAGATGGAGAGGATGTCCCAAGGAGTCAGTCTTCACTACCCCTTTTTATGGGGCATACTACCTCTGATCTCCTATGGGGAAGGCCTGTCCAGGCAAGGTTAGTCCTGTTCCAGAGGGCTCCAGGTGTTCTTTACTGAGCGTGTCCAGCCTGACACAATGGCGGGTTGCCTCATCTTTTGTTTCTTGAATGCTGAAGGTGGTTCCAAGGGCTGGGTCATTGGTCCAGGTATTGGTATTGATGGTTCAGTCATTCAGAGGGAGCTATTTTTAGATCTACTGCCATTATTTCTCAAGTACCCTCATTCATCCCCATTCATTCACCAAGTTACATAGGACCGTGGGCGAGTCATAGGTTACACAACCAGGCCTGGGGACAGGATGAAGACTTGACAAACAAAATGAAAACTTAACATGACTTATACTAACTTACATATGTAGGCCTAAATCATATTACTGCTTTACTGGTACTATAGAATAGTAAAAAAAACAAAACCAAAAAACAACATAAACATCATTATTATACAATATAAAGAAAGAGAACACACACAAAACAAATACAACTTGCTACCAAAATAAAAAGCTGAAGCTTATTCTGTCTTGGCTCACTTATACTTATCTATAGGGAATAGAGAGGGAAAGAGAAAGTCAGAAATGGTTGGAGAAGGGGAGGGAATGCATTTTAAAAGAAAAACTGGGGATTTCGCTACGCTGCCATAACCAGCATAACAACATAAATCCTCCTTAGCCTGGAAAGGAGGAAAAAAAAAATCTTAATGAGCTCCAGAAATAAACACTAGCATACAAATTTTTTGATGTAACATTTAGGCATCATTGGTTTAGAAGCTATAGGGGACAGATGGAAAAAACACTCCCACAAAAGGAAAAAGGAGACAAAAAAGAGCCTACAAGTAAATATTATTTTTATAAAAATGCATGTACTTAATGAACACTTCCAATTATTCTTGGTTTAGTGAAGTCCGTAAATGGTATAAAACATGCGGACAGATTTGATGATGCATTTTAAAGCAAAATATCTAAACGCCAATCCCTCTTTCCCTTTCCAACCCTAAGCTCGTGGTTTACCACGATCAAGGATATATGAATCACCCAAGAGTAAAAGAATGACACCACTAGTTAACATGAACCAAAGGAAAACAAAAAAATTGATGCAGATTAGGTAAAAAACTATTTCCACAATTCATTTAAAATGTAAGTCTGCTTATAAGCAGCACATCACATGGAAATTAGGAACACGCACTTCCTTCAGATCATCTTTCATACAAGAGCCAGAATTCACTCAATTGGGCCACAAAACACTTGTTACCAGTATTTTCACCATTGCAACCAAACTTATTCAAAGCTAGTTCTCAAAAGAATACCAACTCTTACTGAACTATCATATCTCAAGTAAGAATCAAATTCAAGCACCTTTCTAACTATATTAATTTGAGACAAAAAACACTGAACACTTTATTAATAAGCAGAACAGTATGTAAAATTAAATAGGATAAAAGCAGAGGCAAGCATATAGGTAATAAGCCTATAGCTCTACAACACTTAAAAATTGGTCACTGTTCATTGGAACTAATAATCTGAACCTCTGAACAAACTGACCTGTTTGCTTTACGTATTGGTCAAGAAAAAGCATAAGGGAGGAAAGCACCCAGATTCAGGATTTAAAACACTGTTCCAAAACGAATCACTACCCTTTTGGTTATTAAAAATGCATGTCACAGGACAAAAAGGTCAGTACTGTACATGACATGGTACATGTCACTATCTGTGAAGTTACAGCTACTCTATGCTTAAGAAAATGTTTAGGATTATGACTAAATTATTGCAAAGTTTAATTAAGAAAATTATCTGTTACAGCACTATATACTGCTTACCACTACAAGGATTTCCAAGAAGCAAGAACAGTGTGTTATATTTTCCTTCACAAAGAGTAAAGGAGATGGTCACCACAAAATTAAGAGTTCTCAAAACAAAATCTACACTAATTACTGTCTTCTACCACAGAAGTCATATTGCAATATTTAAGACATAATTACTCAACTGTCACACCGCCACAGCCTCTGCAGAAACACTGGCAGGCCCTGAGCCTCCAATTTTTCGAAGTGAGACCCCTTATCCAATGAGTCTATGACCCCTGCTTCTCATAATTGGCTCCTCAATGCATCCAATTTAGCTTAAGACTCCTGCAGGAACTTAGGACAGCCTTTTCCCAACAAACTAACATTTATCAATCAACAGGAATATCAGAATACTTAAGTTAGAACAGAAAAGCGGTGCTAACATGCATGGCTACACCAAGGTACTCTTACAATGCATCCAAGATAAACACTTGTCACTGTATCAGGCAGCTGCATACACCTCAGTTCCTTGTTTCAAATCCTTGTTCTGCTGAATTCACATGGTCCTCTCTCCTCAAACCTATAACTCAAGCAAATGACTTTGAAAGTCCTGTTGGGCCAAGAGGTGTCAGTGGTTAGGTCAACATTCCCGTTGCCTGAAGAGAGCTACCCTGGAGATATCTACTTGTCCAGTACTCTTATGCCCTTAACTCTTTCATTTCTAGGAGATGGTTTCCTTCATTTATTTTTGTATGGAGTCATGTCATAAAAAGGAATATTAACTAGGAACTCCGCACTTTCATCTTGCTCCCAGCTAACAGCATATTCCCCCAAAACACTGCATTTGTCAAAAGGTGAAAAATAAGTTTTTAAATCTGTAGCATAATTATCTTTTTATAACGTTCCTAGAGATCACACAGTAGTAGGCTGTCTTGGGGAGGGTGGAGGGAAAAAAAAAAAAAAAAAAAAAGGCTTTATGTCAGTTCAGACTGAGTGAAAGCAAGGTCCTAATATCCTGTATAAATGGAGCCAGAGCCTTCCCTCAGGCAATGCATGTCATTAGGAAGAATTATTTTGAGCAACCGAACTAAAACAACTATAGGAGCCGATATCATAAATCTAGAAACTGGCTATGGCAAGATTCAGAAAAAAAATATATATTTCTACCAAGCATTTCAGAGAAGACTTTTTTGTCATTGGTTTTTCAGTTGTTTGTTTTTAATAGGACAAGGATTGACCATAAGAGTGCCACAATGCACACCAGAGGAAAACCTCTGTGTTCTAGTTTAAATCTCTGGCAAGATCTTTAGTCAAAATAGAAGCGATCCTTTTATAAAGAAATTGGGCATAGACAAATTCCTGATGAGATCTGATGATTTGCCGGAATTACAGACTTGCGTTTACATATATACCAGATAACCATGTATTTCATTTCCTGCACAACACAGGATCAATTCCATTTTTCCCCTACTGATTACTTTGTGACAAATAAGTTATCTGCCTATTGGTTAAGTATATAAAGCTCCAAAGTGCATAAGAAAAACATAAGTGTACTACTTGCTTCAAATGTACAATCTGTGAGGTGCCAAAACAGCCTTGAACTGATTAGGTCCTAGCAATTTTAGGGCTTCCATTAGAGGTAATAAAGTACTCTGAGAAATAAGGTAAGAAGCCTTCGAGGTACATAAAGCTTAGCACAAGCTGTTCCTGTAGTTAATGAGCAACGCTTGCATTGAGTTTAGATAAGTGCATACTCGACAAGTGCATAGCCGTTTTTCAGTCCCATAAATCAATATGATAGGATAATGACTACAAGATTAAAATGTCCCTTCTAAAGCGAAGATTTAAAAAGCATACACAAAATTTCATTTCTCACTCAAGTGATCCAAGAGCACAATCTTTTCCCTTTTTCTCCCACAGCCCTTCAATCCACTGATTTTCTCTTAAGTATTCTCCAAAGGAAGAATAAAAATTAAAATTAAGTAAGAATCATGCCAACAGATAAAACAACTTGATTTTTTACCATCAGCATGCCCCTCTTTCTGAAAGGGCTTTCTCTAACTTCAACAGTTACATCAACAAACAGCTCCCCTTATAGTTCAAATCAGGGCTGCAGGGCTGTCCAACTGTGGGGGACATGCAGCCCATAAAGGGTTAGGTTGCTGCCCTGGGGCTCCTGTCCTACCCTTGCTCCTTGTGCGCAATGGTGGAGGGGTGTGCAGTGTGGGAGGGAGGCACAGGAACATTTGGAAATATGTATAAAATCATGTGCAGATAGTTAAGAAATGAGTTGAGCTCAGCTAAGGCATGAGCCGATTGGTATTCTGAAACAAAAAGTAAAGGTGATGGTAGTAAAATTTCATTTTCAAAATGCAAAAAAAGAAAGTTCCTTCCTACTAGGAAGAATTCCTTGCTAGACTCTGGAGTGTGAGCATGACCAAGACCAGTAGCAATTCCAAAAAAGTAATAAAAAGTGGCAAGTGATAAGACTACCTAAGACCAAGAGAAGTAGCCAAACTGAGCAGACCTAGAACAAGGGAAGAACAAGGCATAATCAAAAGTTGTTCCCGAGGTGAGGGACTGGTGAGGTACAAAATACTTAATTGTTTCCCTACCCACAAAAATTACTGGAAAACTAAAGAAGCTACTAAAATAAAAGTCCAGGATCCTTTTAGTACTTTAAAAATGAAACATTTTTCCAGCAAAGACAACATCTAGCTAAGATGCAAGTGACATGACAGTCTGCTTTCTCATCTGTGAAATAAAGTAAGCACCCATACATTTGGAATATTATGCAAACAACTCATGCCATTTTAGTTTTTCATTGCAAACACTTTATATATTACAAAAGTTAAATTTTGTTTAAACAAAGGAAATAAAACATTTATGGATGGTCCACATACCGCATGGTGTCATAAACCTCAAAAAATTAAAACAAAACCGCTTTCAGATAATTACCTGCTAACCTCCTAAAACTTCTAGGCCAAGATTTTCAAACACAGAAACCTAATCTTAGGTTTCTCCATCTTGAGTCAGGGATTTCACACAGTGATCTGACTGATTCTTTATAATGCTGTGAATAATCACCATCATACGCTTTTACCAATTGACTTTTGGTCCAGGAACGTCAAGTCAATACCATAACTAACTTAGATACAAAATAGATTGCAAAGAGAGAGGGCCACAACATTTACTATTTGATTATTTTAAGTAATTAGAACAAACAAAACTGACCAAAGTAATTTCCCTATCCAAAGTGAAAAATCAAAAAGAGTAAACATGAAAAGCATATTTGAGGTTAAATAGATAAATATTTTTATAAGATTACATGCCATGAAACAGGTCACAAGTGCCACTTCCGAACAACTACAAAATAATACCAGAAGGTGCAATAGTATAGAAATGTCTATCAAAAAACAATTACATTTCACTTATGAGTAATCATAGAAGAAACTAGCCATATTAAAAGACCTTTATCTCCTTAACAAAAATGTTTACTGTTATTTGCCTCATACAGCATGTCAGCTGTTTGGAATACTTTTAAGCTCTCTCAAAGATGGGACTATGCAGTGTCATATGAACTAGTGTTTAGATGCAAGTTCTCAAAAATATAACACTTGTATAAATGTTCAGAGATGCATCATCAGTCAGTTAAGGTGAATCATGCAATGTCTCATTCTAACAGAAGTACTCCCATTCTAAAAGAGAAAGAGCATTTTATGTTACCAAGTTTTTATGTTAAATAATTGATAAAAGTAATACCAACAGAAGTATGATCGTTCAATCACATGGAGACTATAAACCATTAAGATGCATTATATAGTACAGCATGTATTTAACTCTAAAAGGAATTAAGCATGTGAGCAACTCCTCAGAGAGCCAACTAAAAGGTTCAGTGGTACATAATTCAACAGCTACAGCTCTAAAAAAGGAAAATACCCCAGTTTCAAGTTTAATATGGATGAAACCTCTCTGTCTAGTTTTATTTTAAGTTTCATGTTTAAAATTAAGACGCACACACAAAAATTGGATTTTTGTTCTGCATTGTAACTCACAAGAAATTTCACTGGGTACCAAAAGAATATTTTCAATGAGAGAACTCAAAAGAAAAAAAGACACCTGCAATTAGTAAAGATAAAGTTCATTTTTTTTAGTTTTGGGGGGTTTTTTTGTTGTTGTTTTTTTTAAGAAAAACAAGGGAATTGGGCGATGCATTTTCTTACAAAATTGAAAAAAAAACAAAAAACAAACCAACAAACCCTTGTCCTTACCTGGATGATTTTGGGAGCTCATTGCTAATGTCTAGTCCTTTTGAGAAGGGATTCAAAATGGATCAGTTTCCACTCCAGTAACAGCAGCCCTAAAGAGCTCCAATGCTCCACCAATACATAGAAATATACAGAGTGGGAATTAAATCATAACCACCATATAAAATCCAGAGCAGAATGACATTCTGTGCTGTAAACAAAGTAATCCAATAGGATGGCAGAATATCTTCTAATGGCTTTCAAAACGTGAACCTGTAATTAGAAAACATGGCTGTATTAGAAAACTGGGTTTCTTACAGCTACTGCAGTTATACAACAAGTGGTCTGCTGTTTCCTAAAAAGAATTTTTTAATTATGATATCATTTAAGAGTAACTGACATATTCTTGAAAAGCAAATTGTAATTTTTTGGTGGAAAAAAAACCCTACAAAGACTGCATGTAAAAGCTTCAGGAAAAAAACAACAAATATAGTAATAGAAATCCTCTCACTAAACATTTGCAATTAAAAAATTTGAGGTTTTTTTTTTTTCTTCCAAGCAAGCTGGATCTTTCAACAGTACTATATAAAACCACTGAATTACCAATAGCTTCCATATTTTAACAGCCATACGTGTAAGTAGTATCTGCTCTTCATCCATCTGTTCATTTGCCTTACCAGAAATCCAAAGAAAAAAATTCTGAATGGCAGGACACCATGTTACATTCCAAGCTGCGGGGTAAACAAATCTTTAGACATTAAAAAAAAAAACCAAAAAAAAAACCAACAGTTAGTATTCTCTAGTGAGAAAGAAAAAAAGTAACACTGGTTTGAAAAAAAAAAGATCAGCTATTTTTAATCTTCTGCTTAAATTCACCCTCCAAGAATGTAATTATATATGTTCCAGCATTATGTCCAGTATAGTTTGAAGGACCATCTGCAAGGTCATGCAACTTATAATACTTCCATAGGAAGGTTCTACAAGAAATGTATTCCTGATATTAAGTCTAAACTTTTTTCTCCTCCACTACTTCTCTCTCAATTTCTTAGATCATTTCTGTTCAAGTTTCGTATTACTTATTTGTGTCACCAAAGGAACATTCTTCATTTACTACACCTTTCAAGTATTTGTAGGTAGCCATCTTTTCCAGACAATCTTGGTCTTCACAAACAGTTTGTGTTGGTATGACTTTTTAGATTAGGGGCATAATTTTCTTGCAGTATAGCATATACCAATATGAACAACAGCATAGATGGTGTTATTCCTCTGCCCATAGGAGAATATGCACTTTTTGCACTGATAGAACACCCATTCTACAACAGTTGAAGCAGTATAAATTTTGTTGATATAAATTCACAGTTTAAGTTACAGCCTTGTTGCACAGTAATTTTAGGTGATTTCTGGAGATCTTAACGCCTGACCATTAACAACTTTTAAGTGGTTTAAAACACTCATTCATCTATGCCACTCCAGGGAAGGATTATCTCCATCCAATCTGCCTAATGTTGCTCCTGTTCCATTAAGGTATGCCCACTTTCCACAGCTACCCTGCCCAAATTGAAGTCCTCCAGCATCCCAGGATGCAATGGCTCCTCTTGACTCAGGTTGAGTTGGGCTTTCAGGGCACAGCAGGGTTGGGTACAGCACCTCAGGAAGAGCGAGTGCCGCAGCTCTGGAGCACCTGGAGGCTACAGTGCTTCCCACTACTACTTGAACTGTCTCTCTGCTCCCACCCATCTTCAGAGGCAAGCTCTGAAGAAAAAAAAAAAAAAAAAAAAAGAGGATCAGACCCCTCCAGAGCTTGTCCCCCTACCCCAAGCTGGGCACCACCTGAGCTCTGAAGTGCCTGATATTTTTTTTCTCTGGAGCTCAAGCAGCAGCATAGGAAAAAAAGCATCAGACCCTTTGAAGCTCAAGCAGCAAGCCAGTCTGGGTGGCAGAGGCACCAAAAATAGTGAGGAACTCAGCTTTGGGATTTATAGGAAACTTTTTTTGATTAGTAAATCACATTAACTCTTACTTTCCAATGCTCTCCTTTTCAAAGGATTTCTCTTGAAAATCCTCACTTGGCTCCTACCCACCTCATTCTTTAAATGGACTTATGCTACATGCACTAAATAGATACAGTGAGCTGGACCTGCTTCCAGCCGTGCCCCTGCTCACCAAACTTCCAGCAAGTCAGAACTGTGCAGGTTAAGGATAGTCAGAGATAGCTTTTCCACCCTAAGATGCACCTGCTCCACCAAGCTGAACAACACTAAACTAGTTAGTGTGGCTTACAGATTAAGATATAATAAAAAGGCCTTTCTACTTCAGTTCAGACTCATCCAATTTGAGTGGGCAGGGGCTGCATGCCATGTGGAGCCCCAAAGTAATTTCCCCACCAGCTGCACAGGTAACACATTATACAGGCCCCCCTACCGTGTGGGGAGCATGGATAGATAGCACCACCCACCTCCCCAAAAGGCTCCCTGGGCCCCCACAGGCCATAAGCCCTGCAATCCTGGGAGAGGACAGGAAAAGGAAACTGGAAAAGGGAGCCTGGCAGGCCAGGTGTTAGCCCCTCACAGGTCACATACACCCTGCTGGCTGCCAGTTCAATCCTTTGTCATACCCCAGTCCCTTGGACATTGCTACTTTCTGATAAAGTCAGCCAAAAATGAATAGTGTATTGTATTCAGGGCTCATGGTAGAGGTGATATCTTCTATTAGACCAACAAGATTTTTTGCAAAAAAATGTCTTTAATTGCAAGCTTTTGGGCACAAACACCCTTCAACAGGCATCAGAGAAAAGACTGTAAAGTTCTCCTGAGTAGAAATGAAAGTTCACATTTCATAGGATCTCACAGAAGAGTCAATAGATGGAAAGCTCCTCTGGGCAGACGGTTTAGTATATTACATGAAATTTCATAGTAAGTTCTTTTATGATGGCCATCTGAACTAACGTACACTTCATCTGAAAAACAAAAAACTACTGTTTTCTCCTACGTTACAATACAGTGCACCAGCAGATGCAGACTGAAAGAGTGGTCTTCCTTTGTTCCTGCATGACATTACAATTTCAATTTGCTGCACTTCACCTCTACCCCAAAGTCTCTTACAGAATTAATTATCCAATTTCTCTCTCTTGTTTTGCATTTTTATGTCTTGAATTACATTTCCTCACATTTAAATCACAGCATGAAAGAGCTCCAAGCATACGATTGCTAAGCTCTCCAATTTTCAGCCACCCCAACTGTTCATACCACTGATCTCAGCAACATCATTTAAAAAACAAAAAAAAAAACCAACCAACTTAGACTGGGTCAATTTAAACCCAACATTAAAAATTTTATAAATGTAAGATTTAACATAATGAAGATTTTTCCCCCACAATTTTTCAATTTAAAACATTTATGTCAGCGGTTCTCAAATTTTGTAATACTTTGCCCCCAGACTGCTGGATGGTGGCAGCAGGGGATGGGGAGCTCACATGCAGCAGCCGCCACTGCTATCCACCACTCCGTGTTGCCACTGCACACCACATCCCCACATGTACCTCCTGGGAAGTTTACATCCCCTTTTAAGTTGCTCATGACCCCCACCTGGGGGAGGGGGGTGCAACCCACAGTTTGAGAACTCCTGATTTATGTAATTAGGTGCTGTAGAACCTAAACAGTGCTAAGCTAATATAGGACTATGGAAAAGGAATTAGCAGACTGTCTATTCTCATCACCCAAGAGTGAAATGTAGAATATAAAACAATGGTAAGGCTTACATCAGATTTTTTAATTCAATGTATATTTCATTTAGATATTATTTACAGATACTGTCCCCCTCCCAGCATTTTTTTTTTTTTTTAATATGTTTACTCACTCTTCTGAATAGTTCTCGGGATACAGAAGGGTTAATCACAAACATACCAGTCCACACCTCCCATCAAACTTGCTCCCTAAACCTTACATACTACTGTTTACTCTCACCACTTCTCATCCAGTAGTTTTTAAACACACCAGGGATCTTTTCAAGATCTTACCCACAGCAGTCCTTCAATTCAAAATGTATTTGTTTTCTGACTGCACTCCGTTCTTTTTTTAGTAGCAAAACATTACACGTAGTATTGTCCCACCAATATTATCAGGACGAAGATGTAAATCAAAACTTTCCAACAAGATTTAAAAGAGTACTGCTTTTTTATTTTGTTATTTTCTAGATTATGGCTACCCAACTTCTCAGGAACTGAGGGCCATACACTCCTGGGCTGCGCATCCCACAACAGCACCATGTTGGCCTCTCCATTTCACCATGACACCCAACAGTGCACTTTCTACTGCACTGCACTGTGCCACGCAGAGGCCCCAGCCCCTAGAAGCAAGGGCAAGGGCAAGAAGCCGAAGCTGGATGATAGGAGGGGGAGCCCACAGACCCTGTCTGGGAAGCAGTACAGAAACAGAAACTGGGAATTAATCCCAAACAGGGTGTTGGGGCCTACAGGCCACTAGGTGGTCACACCTGCTTATGTGTTGCCAAAGCATTTCAATGCATTCTCTCTCCCTAGTAAAATAATGAAGTCAAAAAGGCCAAACATCCATTCTGAGTATAGACTACACTTCAGGGTAATGTAATTAAGGCTTAAAGTGCCAGATTTTTGGTTTCATAATCCTCCTCTCCTATGTTGTCTGTGCATTTAAAGGGATCACAGTAAAAGGTTAACTGGTCTAATACCAAACTTCTCTGCCAAGCCATGTCACATTTTGGGTCAATAATATCAGAGACATTATGGACCCAAAAGTACTAGGATCGTATTTCTTCCACAATCCCCTGGTACCTTCCTTGTTTTCAAACCTTTCTGAAACAGGAATGAAATCACAGAACTAGACGATTGTTTGCCTTAAGCTATTTCTAAGAGGATAGGCCCAATATAATTTTAGGCCATATCACACCAACAAATGCACATCTTGTTCCTTAAAGTATATATTGCTCTAACCAGTTTAGATATGGGTCTTGTTCCAACAAGTAACTCAATATTATCTATTTAATATCACAAGCTAACGTTCCTGCTGGACTAGAACCTTGAAGTTTAGTACACGTTTTCTTGTCATCAGTGTCCCACAATAAAATTCCAATGATCGCTAAGGAGTCTGCCTAAGTTTATAAAAGGAATATTACATTTCTTTATCAAAGGCTTCTGGGCTGGAGTAGCAGCAAGCTGAAGTTACTAGCTCTGAGAAAATTAAGTCACCTAGAAGCACTGACATTAATTGTTACAGCTATTATTGTTACAGCACATATATGCTCAACCCTGGTTCAAAAAGTTTTTACATACAGGGGGAAGAGGGGCCAAAAAGAGTCGTTCTACTTATCCACAATCCCCAAAAGTTCTAAGTGTTAGCTCCAGTTAGATAAGGAAAGAGAATTAGGAAGGTATAGCAGATTGTGAGGTCTCAGCTTCTCTTTGTTGCCCCCTTCAGATTGCTCCAGATGGCCATGTGGAAAACAAAGTTTTCCTCAACTAAGACCTTCCTGAGGCTAATCAACCTAGGTCTTTCCCTGATGTTCCTGAAGCCTTCAAAAACGCAAGAAGTCACAGAGGCAATGGATATACACCAGGAACAGGCAACCCCTGGCATGGGTGCCAGAGTGTGGCATTTGAATGTATTTTGCTTGGCAGGGAAGGAGCAAGGGCTGCACTGCCACAACAAGGACTGGGCCCCTCATAACTCCCCCACCATCCATGTCTGGTACACCAACATCTTACAGGTTGAGGTCAAGGGTTTTTTTTGTCACTCTGCCTAAAAATGCTGCTGACCCCTGATATACACTCATATATACTATGACTACTGCAGCAGCAGCCTGTCCCAGCTGGGAAGTTACCATTCCACAAGTACTGATGGACGGGGCCTATTCCAAACCCAATCCCACACCACGAGAGTGCTTGAGAGAACCCAGCACAGCCACCCGCAGGAACTCTGTTTTTCAAGGAGTGACCTCAGGGATGACCCTGAAGCAGCCTCACTAGAAGACTTCTGGTTTAAAGCATGCCCATGGGGAGGAGATAGGAATAGTGGCTGCCTCCACACAAACGCAAACTTTTGTTTCCCTGGTAGGAGAGGCTGAGGCCAGCAACTGTACTGATCCCAGAAACCTTACGCGAGGTCCTGTGAGCCTCAAGGAGCTGCAGCCACGGCACACTTGCAGCTGGGAGCCTGGCTAGCACCTGAAGCAGAGCGCTAGCTGGCTAGGCTCTGGTTTTGGGTGACACACACCGCTGCCAAATGCACCACCCCACTTTTTTTTTTTTTTTTTTTTGGCATGGGTCTTTTTGAAGTACACAAGGCAAGCACTATCATTATAACAGCCAAAACACTATTATAGTCTTCTCTGAGGTTCCCAAGCAATTCTTGGGCCAGAAGCTGGATGGCCTTATTTTAAGTTCTCTCTCAACAGCTCTAGAATTAAGCTTCTGCCTGACCAAGTAGCATTTGAATGGAATTGAATCAAATGCTGCTACCAGTAAAGAAGGATAAATTGAAGCGAAATCACCCATAGGGCGATTAGCAGCCAGTTTTAATGCTAACTATCTGGGAGTTGCAATGGATACAGTCAATCAATAATGCATTCCATACTAATGAACAAATTGGGCAAAGAAAACAAGACCTACATTAACAATTGGCCAGGGTAGTAAATAAGCACAAATTTCTGTAAGTGTGAGGATTAAAAGCACTGTTTAAATAGCTGTTTCTTAAAACACAAAAGATTTTATTTTCAAGCCTTCAGTGACTTTCTGCATCTCCCCCTTCCTCCGCAAGAGAAATTCCAGGAAACCATTTAGTATTTTAACTATTTTGCACATGTTCCCAAGACCACTCTTTCTGGGTCAGTCATCCAGCCAGCAACCGATTGGTACAGGCTCACACATGAACTGAATAATGCAAGCAATGAAACAGTTTCTCCAAACATGTTTGCATACATTTTGCAGCCACTGAAGACTGAAAAAGCTTTTTATTCTGCATAGCTGAGTTAATTCATTAGTATCCAAGAATCCTACTGTTTCAACATGTGAGTATGTTTTGACAATGTGAATGTTTCCCTTCCTCTTTTCTACCCACACTCCAGATGTGTCACTGCATTAGTTATAGCTACAGATTTGCACTAACCAATAGTTACAGCTATGACAGCCTTCTATTTACAAATGTTTTTCTGCATTTAATTTGCTAAAGAATTTCACCCAAGACAAAAAACCTTAATCTAAGGGTAAAGCTTCAAGGCTTTTTAAACCTGAAGTAAATCAGGTTACTTCTAGATACCTAGGTAGCAGTAACCTAATTTTACCTGCAGGACTGGTCATAGATACCCAATCCAGGTAGAATGGCTACAGTGGACTTATGTTGTTGTTCATGTCGAGCCCCAGCTAAACTAAGAGGCCAGAGGGGTGGGGAGTGCCTACCACTCAGCTACTCAGGGCATTGCCTTTAAGGGGGTAAGGGAAGAGCTCACAAAAAAATAACTGAAGTGCAGCAGCTGGTGGTACCCATGCACAACTATAGCCTGGGGTGTGAATAGGACAAATCTGTCCTATTATACCTATGTATGTCAAGACCCTTTAAAAAAGGTCAACTAATAGAAGACAAATACCTGCTTATTCAAGTATACTATAACTGTAGTATTGACTTTTTCTGGAACCAAATGCAGAGTTTGCTTTGCCTTCCTTAATCCTTACATGACTTGCACTGTGTAATAAAAGTACCTGTTTTTTGCTGTATCCAGGATAATGAAAATCAACTGCTTAGGTAAGACTTGGCTCCACCTCCTACCCCTGCTGTGCCACTCTTAACAGCAAGCAGCTCAGGGAAGCAAAAGTGGCCATGGGCAGAGGGTGAATGTGACTTGACCAGCCAGGGTGAGTTAGGGAGCTGCTGCCAGGCAACTCCTGCACCAGCACATGGGGCTCCAACTCCAGCTCCCAGCCACCTTCCACCCACTCAGCTGCTGGCAGCTCATTGAACCAGACAGGCAGAGGGGATGCAAGGCAGCTGGGGGTAGAGCTGGAGCCCCATGCACTGGGGCAGGAGTCAGCAACCCACACGTGTTGAGTATGGCACATGAGGCCATTTTCTGCAGCACACCACTGCCAGCCTGGGCTCTGGGCAGCTGCTGCCAGCCAGAAGCCCTGGCTGCTCCTAGCAAACAGCTGGGAGGCTGCAAGCAGCCTGGGCACCATGGCTGCCAACAACTATTCCACAGCCTGGGCCAGCTGCTGCCTCCCTGCCATAGCCCCAACAGGCACAGTGCCGATACCTACTACCTTCCCGGAGCCAGGACACAGTAGCTGTTTGCAGCCTCCTGGTTGCAGCCATCCCAGATTCTGGGTAGCTACAGCTAGGAGGCTGCAAACTGCTGCTGCCCCAGCCCCAGCGCCCAGGAAGGCAGCAGGTGCCGGCAATGCTCCCCACTGTGCTGCCCTCCCTGCCACCTCTACAGAACAGCGCGTGGAACCCAGCGCAGCAGGGCACAGAGGGTTGTGCAGAAAGCTGCCTGCCAATCCAAGCTCCCCACTGCCCTGGTCACACTGTCCCTGCAGGTGGGGGCAGCAGCAAGGGACACAACCCTGTGTGCTGCTCATGCTGCTCCTGTGCACACAAGGGAAGTGTGACCCGGGCAGTGCAGAGCTTACAGCAACAGACAGCTTACTTGTGTGGCCCGCCTGTGCACTGCCACTCTGGGTCATGCACTCTGAGCTCCAGAAGGCACAGGAGAGGGCAGCAGGGCTGAGAGCATGAGCCTGCAGTGCGCACCCACCCTGCCCCAACTCAGATCTGGGAGTGTATGTCCCCACTGCCCACCTGGAGTGCACACTGCTGCTATGAGCCAGCCCCACAGCCTGCAGCAGGCAAGCAGCAGTTGGGGAGCTGGCTCCTGCTCCAGCAGCCACTGCCTTCTTTTGGGGGCAGCCAGGGCTAAGGGGCACAAGCAGGGCTGGGGAGCCGTTGTGGGGGAACCCACACAAAACAAATGCACAAGATCAAAAAGGTGGTATCATAAGTTTTATTTAAATTTTCACCATGTTTACAATTTTTAGAAAATCTGGTATGTACTGCGATAAAAAGGGCAACATTTACTATCATTAACTATACTAATATGTAGTGCACCCTGCCATGTACCCCCCTGCCCTCATTTTGTTTTCCTGGCATGCTAGCACTCCGGCACCTTCCAAGGTAGGTTTTTTCAGCACTTGGGCCAAAAAATATTGCCTACCCCTACAATGGGGCAAGAGAACCCAGCTGTGGCTTCCCCCCACCTGGCTAGGCGTGATGCCCAACATGTGTACTCACACTTCCCCACTGCCAGGAGCAGCACTGCAAGTGCAGGAGGAGAAACTGTTGGAACTAGAGGGAGATGAGCAGTACCCAGGCAGCTGCTGTTGCCACACCAGAAACAGTCCTGCCAGGAAGCTGTGCGCGCTGGCTAGGCCTGGGGCCAGAGCTGCTGCAGGTGGGAGCATGGTGCAGACTACCTCAGGCACAAGTGGACAAGGCTCAGCCCCATGCAGAGCACTGCAGGCCAGGTGAGTAGGGTACAATCCACAAACTGTAAGCTCTCTCACATTTAAAAAAAGCTCCTACTTTTAGCCCAATTGTAAAAAAGTACAGGAAACCCTCACTATTTACAGACTCATGATCAGCGGCTTCAAGTATTCGCAATACGCCGCACTCTCTCCCCACACCGTGTGATCACACTTTGTTGCTGTGCATACCCTTAATCATGGCACCTAAAAGAAAAACAAATGATAGTGCAGCAAGTGGGCAAGAGGCTAAAAGGGAAAAAAGTGATGACTAAGCAAGGAAGTTGAATTACTGCAAGTGGAGTTAGCACAGCCTCAGTAGATAGAATGTATGACATTAATGAGTCAACTGTGCGATATGTTTTTCCTCTTTTTCCTTAATGTAAAGGACAGTGTTGCTGCAAGTGCTCCATCTAGTGCAAAAGCATCATGCGCGAGTCATGATCCCATAGTTGTGAAAAATGGAAAAAGCATTAAGCATTTGGTCTGAGGATGGCACGGAAATGAGGATCTGTGGATGGCCCTGAGATTCTCTAAAAGGCTTTGAGCTTATGGAAGTATTTTGTACAAGCATCAGGTGGTGAGGGGGGTAGTGACAGCAGTGCAATTTCATTCACCACAAGTAAGGGGCGGTTTGAGAAATGTAAAGAGGCACAGCCTATATAATGTAAAGTTGAAGGTGGGGGAGAAATTGGCATCAGAAGACCATGAGGCAGCACAGGATTGTTCCTCACAGCTTCTTAAAATCATCAAGGAAAAGGGTTACCAGCCTAAACAAGTTTTCAACACAAACAAAACTGCCTTGTTTGGGAAAAGATGTCAACAAGAACATACCTTTCCAAGGAAGAGAAGGCTTCAGGCTTCAAGGTAGCCAAGGACAAGCTACCCCTTCTCCTCTGTGTCCATGTTGCAGGTGACTGCAGGGTGAAACCTATGTTGCTGTATCATGCACTGAACCCCCCAGGGCATTAAAGGGCAAGAATAAGCATAGCTTGCTGGGTTTTTGGTGGTCTAACAGGGGGGCCTGGGTCATAGCCGATTTATTCTTGAACTGGTTCCGCAACCGTCTCATTTCAGAGGTAGGAAAAAATACATAGATTCCAAAGGGCTGACCTTCAAAGTGCTACTCATCTTGAACAATGAGCCAGGCCATCCACAAAGTCTGCCATTTGCCCACCCTGACGTGGAAGTGTTTTCCTACCTCCAAACACGATTTCCCTCATCCAGCCTCTCAACCAGGGTGTGATTACTACTTTCAAAGCTTATTACACACACACACACACACACACACACACCCACACACCCACCCCCCCTTCGGTCAAATTCGTAACGCGTTGGAAGGTGATCAAACGCTTGATGTTTGCTAACTGAATTGCTAACTGAATTGCTAACATAAAGTTGATCGATGAAATAAAGCCATCAACAATCCATGCCTATTGGAAGGAGTTGTGGAAAGAAGCAGTCAACAATTTCACCGGTCTCCCATCTGTTGGTGAGGAGATCAAAAGGATTGTGCGAATGGCCTGTAACATTGGAGAGGAGGGTTTTGAGAATATGGAGTTAATCGAAGGTTGCAGAACTGACCGAGTCGCATGCCAAGGAACTGACTGATGAGGACATAGTAGAATTTGTGACATGGTAAAGATGAAGATGATGAAAATGAAGAGACAGAAAAACTTAATTTCAATTTAGGAACACTGGTCAAGCTCTTCAGACACAGCAAACAACTCACTGACAAAATGTTTGAACATGATCCTTCTATGGAACAGAGCCTTAAAGTTAAGAGTGAAATTGAGGTTGCAATGATGACTTACTAAGAAATTTATAAGGACCTACAGAAAAAGGCTGAACAGCTTCCCATCATGATAGTCCTTTGCAAACCCTCCCCTGTCAAGCCCTATCAATATTTATTTCAAATGTTCAGTGTTATAGATCAGGAGTCTAATAAATGTTCTTGTGGATATCCACAGGTATCAGAAATGGTTCTTACAAAAGTAACATTCAAATGATTAAGCAAGTATTGCCTCAGACTTATCCAAATTAAATATGTACCTGAATTAAATCCAGTAAAGCAAGATCACGTGGAGAGTATTCAAGTTCTTCACTATGGTATGGGTGGATCTTAGTGTCAACTGTAGCATGACAGCGAAAGTTCAGCCATGTGATTTAAAACTTAAGAGAAATTATTTGCCACAAAAGCATACATGACATATTCTACTGCATCAGTTTGACTTGTATTCTTTTCAATGTGTACTGATATCTTACAGATTGTTACCCTAACTATCCTATACTCAATTATCTAAATGCTATCTTCCTCAGTCTTGCCATTTCTATATTCTTTACAAAATGGAAAGGTCTCTTATACTGGCACAGTCGCATACAAAAATAATGCAAAACTAAACGATTCATGTACGACAGCCATCTATGAAGTGCCAAGTATAATCCAGTACTTTGAGAAATTAAATGCTGTATACTTGATTATTGAAGTACTGACATTTCAATGCCAGCTATTATAGAACTAGCCTCACACGAGAGCATGGATATTATTGTTGTTTTTTTCCTCCCTGTCCTTAAAAATTAGTATGCAAATATATGGTGTAAAGAATTATTGCTTCCACTCATTCACTCTCTAAATGGGAATTGTACATCAAAATATTAAGCTTTAAGAAAGTTGCCCCAATTAGAAAGACTAATATTTTAATTTCCCACAACCAGGGTATATGCATACAAGTTTCTCCTGGATAATTAACATCTATACATTTCTTAATTACTTCACATGCACATGATTTTAAAAACTCATACCCAGTACAAGGTTTTGGAGTAGTCTGGTTACTTGCCTTGTTACATAATAGACAATTGGGTATTTGTAGTGTAAGCAATAAAACACCTGCACTGAAACCGTTCTCCAATTTATAACTAGCCAATTTTAGTTCTCCTTTGAGGTCCAAGAATTTACAAATGAATGGTAAACTACTTTATTAGCTTCAAGTTAAATATGAAACTGGTCATGGCCAATGAAACAACACTCATATCTCACACACCCCTGTATTTTGATTAGCCTAATAAAATCTAAACAACTCTTCAAGAAAATTGCTTAGTAGCAAATGGGATCAAGTCTCTTTCATATCTTGAGACAGAAGAGACCAGATGTAGCCAATAGTACCATTATAAAAAGTGTATTTATCCAATGACAGCTTGGAAAAACTAACTAAAAAAATTGACAAATGGCAAAAAAATGACATTCCTCTCACGTTAACGATAAATTCATGGTTCTCTTTGTTTTGAGGCCATAGCTTTGGGAACATATTCCATGGGACAGTTTTCCCAGAAAACTATTCACTGACACAGGGAATGGTTCGAACAAGTGAGCAAAAGATAGTTTACTGTAACCCAACAGGGATGACTGCAGTAGAAATGTGAAATCTACAGCTTCTTTGCTATACAGGCAAATATACAGGCTATACAAGCAGCAAAAGCTTTGGGAAAAGGTGCTGAACAACTGGACTTCATACCTACAAGGTATAATCCAAGACTTCAGTACTGTGTTCAAGGACTGCTTAGAAGTCTGAAAAATAACGACCTTGGATTTCAACTCCTATGTGAAGTTCTACATACGAGTAGCCCAACCACCTGAAATCCAGAAATTTCCAGAAAAGAAGCACAATTCATTAAGAAGCTCCAATTCAGGAAAATTATTACCCTGCCATATGTTCTAGTTCTTCAGGATCAGATCCTTGGAAACAGAAGCTTCCCCATGAGCAAGACCTAGAAAAGGAGGACTGAAAGAACAGAGTGGAAAAAAAAAAAGTGGAAACATGCACTCACAGAAATAACTATGGGAGAAGAGGGTACATCACAGATATTAAAACAATTAGAATTGGAAGAATTTTATGCCTTTTCTGAAATGCTGTGCCTTCAGGCATGCCAGATACGTAGAGCAGGAAATGTAATGCTTGTGATTAGACATACGATGCCTGCAATCCTAAACACACCTGTGCAGAGCTGCCTATCCCAATTCTGCAGTGTGTGCCACCTATAAATTGGACAACCCTGGTCTAGTCCAATCCCCTGCTCAAGGTATGATCATGCCCAATTTAAAAAAAAAAAAAAAAAAAATAGTCAGGTATCCATCTAAAAAAAAAAAAAAAAAAAAAAAAAAAGGGTATCCTCCTCTTAAAAACTTGGTTCGGTGCTTAGTGAAAGAAAAAAAAAAAAGTTTTTCCAAACAAACCTAAATCTCCTTTACTGCAATTTAAGATTATTGCTCCTTTATCCTCTCTTTTGTTCCACTTGGCCATCATTTACTTTATCTAGCTGCTGAAAGAAGTTCCCTGCACCTCTCCCAACTCGTAGCCAGCACAGGAGATCAACTAGAGAAATGGATGCGGCTGGAACATCCCTGAACCACAGCAATTCCCATTTACCACAGCAGAGCTTGTAAACTAGCATAAGTCAAGCAAGCCTTAGGCCTGGTCCAGGAGGCTCACGGTCAGAAGACCATGCAGTTTCTGTCCAACAACACCCTAGTCCACGTTAAAGATTTACTGAGGGCATCTACACGTGCCCTTTACTGCAGAATTGATTAAATTATCTCTAGAGTAAAGCATCACCATCAGCGCATGCAGCACTATTAGGCCAGAGTAAATTAATTAACTGTGCCTTAGGACTGTACTGCCCGACAACTACAATCTTACAACAGTTACTTACTCTGCTGCAAGACATATGTAGACGATGACCAGGGCTGACTGGGGCATAAGGGTGCTATTGTGTAAGGGTTGCCTGCCAGCTAGCCCCACACAAACACCCTCATGTACCAGCCAGCCCCGCTACCTCACTGAGGACAGAGCAGCTCCAGGCTGGCAGGCTGACCCCGAGTCCCTCACCAGCCAGAGCTATGCCACCCCAGCTCAGCATACTGCAATCCTGGGAGCACATGTAAACACTCCATCTGGGAGCAATAAAACTCCAGGGCAAACTGCGCCAGAGTTTCAGGCACACTAAATGCACGTGTAGACGCACCCACTGACTGCTAGATTAAGAACTTTCAAGTGCTTTTTACAAATTAAGATTTATGTTAGAATTCAAATCTCCAAGCAGTTTTTCACTATGCATTAAGTTCCCATAGTACTTAGTTCCCTGTTAGTGATTATGATCTGGACTAGTGTCCAGATCCTGAAAAATAAATAAATAAATAAATAAATAAAGTATTTAAGTACTGCAGTGTAAGTTTTATTAACTTTGTGCCCACATTACCAGCAGACATCCCTTGATTATCGACCAACCCTAGCTATGTTCATCCTTTTCTTACACTAAACATTGGAAACAGAAGGAAGAATGAAGGAAGGGAAGATATTTCTTTATGCCCCCAAAACACACCTACCTTTCCTGTTATACATCAGTTTTTATTGCCCACATCTAACTTCTTGTTCTTTTCATATTCTCATCAATAAAAACAACTTACTACATTGTGTGTATTTACTCATTCATTACTTCATTAACCTGGAAGTAAAATACTGATTTTATGGAATGCTGTGTTGTTTGACATTTTAAGACTTAATCAAGTAGATTGTGCTTTGAAAAAAAATTATCTAGTTATGACCATAAACTGCATCCAACTGGAGGGCTGGTGGTAACATGGTAAGGCTATTCATGGCAGGGTAGCTCCTATAAAATACCACAACATTGTAACTTCCAGAGTAAGGCAAGTAGAGGGTGCCTTAAAATTCCAGGCCCCAATGCATTGTGCATACTCTTTAGTTGGAAAAAGGCTAAGGGACATCACTCTGACAGAAAACATGCCTTCTCTGAAGTGTTAGGCAGTCGCCAGCAGATCTAATCTCTTGCTCTCTGACGGAAGCTACAACCATCAAGGCAATGAATGTTTGAACTTGGTCTAGCCTTTAGACTCTGTCTTGATGGTCTAAAGTGGGGATGGTAGGTCTAGGGTAGCCTCCACTCCTGCCTAGGTATACACACTGAAAGACTTGGTGTGAGGGTCACACAGACCTCTTGCACTACACTATGGTCCAGAGGATCAATGGTTGCCAAGCCAACAATGCAAAATTATTTTCTACATGAAAAGTCTTCAAGGAACTACAGTTTCCACTCTTCTGTTTCACAGTTTTCCCCTAAGCAATTGAAAGACTAATGTTTATTTTACATACAAGCACCAAGAAATCAATATGCATATTCCTCAATAATCAGTATATGGTTCAAGATTGCCATTGAGCATCTAGTAAGAGTCCACGTGTTATCATGCTGTTAAATTCTTGGCCTCTTACTCTTCTGGAAAAAGATGCTTACGGGAATTAAAAGCAAGTTGCACCCATTACAAAACCATTTTAAATCTAGAGGGCACATCCAGATGAGCACGCATGTGCCTACTGCCATCTCAAACCACTCTGAGGCAGGGCAAGAGGCACGTGCAGAAATTAAAATGTTCCTTGCATTGTAAGTTTCCAGCGCAGGGAGAAAATTAGACCCTTGGTCTAAAGAAAACTACTCCACAGAAGAGCAGAGCAAGCCACAATCCCAGACCATGCCAGGGAGTCACTCCTCCAAAAGAGACACTGCCTCCAGCGCTGTCCAAGTTTGGGGGGGGGGGTGCGGCAGCAGCAGCAGGCAGGTGGTTATGGGTGAGGAGTGGCCGGGGGCGGGGATGTCCCCAGGGCTGCAGGAGGTATGGACATGGCCCAGCCCCATGTGGCTCACTGGTTCGGCTTCTCACTGGAGTGGGTCACAGGGCTCCGGGAGGCACACACAGGACCCATACCTCCCAGAGCCGTGTGACCCACTCCAGTGCAAAGCCAGACTAGTGAGCCACATGGGGTTGGCCCAGGTCCCGCCATGTGCCACCCTCCCCGCCACCACACAGGCACAGGGAGACAGAGGCAGGACCTGGCACAGTGCACAGGGACCGAACACCGCACCCAGCTGGGTCCTGCCGGCCCTGGAGCCCCTCTGCTGCCCAGCTAGGCCCTTGGTGGCAGGACCCAGCACAGCACATGGGGACCACATGCTGGGCCCAGTTGGGTCCTGCCACCCTTGGGGCCCCTCTGCTGTCTGGCCAGGCAGCAGGAGCATCCCCAGGGCCAGTAGGACCCATCTGGCTGTGGCATGTGGTCCCTGTGCATCAGGTCCTGCCGCCATGTGCCCAGCCCAGCCAGGCAGTAGAAGCTGCCCCAGAGCCAGCAGGATCAGTCTGGGCATGGCATGTAGTCCCCACGTCACGCCAGGTCCTGCTGCCACGGAAATGGCCTGGCCTGGCCAGACAGAGGGGCCCCAAGGGCAGAAGGACCTGGCACGCAGTCCCCACATGCAGCACCAGGTCCTGCCACCATGGTCTGGCCCAGCTGGGCAGCAGAGAGGCCCCAAGGGCAGCAAGACTCAGCTGGGTCCTGCACACAGTCCCCATGCGCCGTACTAGGTCCTGCTGTCATGGCTCAGAGTGCCCCACTTCCGCTGCTGCCACTAAAGGTAAGGTATGGGCCCTGAGCAGGATAGGGGCTGTGGCCCTTCAGGGGGGAGCTGAGGCCCTCCAGGGGCAAGGGGGGGGCACATTCCACGTGCAGGGGGGGGCTGCACCCTGTGGGGGCTGGGAACCCCATCCCTCCTGAGCAGGCCTCCTCCCCCACAAGTCTCCCACACCCAAAATCCCCTGAGCAAATCACCCCACACCTACCGACATCCCTCCACGCATACCCACCCACCTTCCCCCACACCCTTCCTGCAAACACCACATCCCCTCTATCACACAGCCATCATGTGCAAAGAAAATGAGAAGTACACACCAAACAAATATAGGTATTTAGAATTTATCATCATGATGATAGAGACACTGGTAGGCTTCCACATTGCTTTAACATTGTAAATATATCAATAAAGCATTGCCCAACTGATCACTGTCTCGCTTTCTACTGGGGGGGGGGGAAAAAAGGTGTCTTAAATTGTGGAAGAACATGGATTTTGGGGGATTTTTAAAAGTGGATTTGGGATGCTGCTGCAGTAGTCCACCTGGCCCAAGGGGTTGTGTCCCCCTAGGGCTACTTGCTGTTCAGAGCTTCTGACACCTGAGCTGCTTGCCAGGGCAACTTTTTGTATGGATGAGGCCAGGACAGGGCAGCTTTTTATATTACTGGGGACAACACAGGTGCTTGCCCTGGGCTCTAGCTCCCCCTGGCTGCAAATCTGGGCAGAGCCAGGCAGTTATTTTGCCCCAAGTGGCACAATTTTTTCCACAACAAAGTACATGTCCGAACATGTGCGCCAAGGCAAAAAGCCCCGGCTCAAATTTGCACTGCTTCAATTTGAGCTGCTGCAAGTGCACATGCTTGCTTGTGTGAATGCACCCAGAGTGTTTTAATTGAAGAGGGTTTTTTCAGCATTCCAATCATCATATAGTGAAGAAACAAAACACTCTTACACTGGAAGGTCAGTTACAAAAATTCTAAGCCATTTTAAACTTAGATCTGAATAACTGTAGTTATCTGAAAGTAACAGCAACAAACTAAAACCAGGCAAGATTCTTTACATTCATGCAAGCTTTTCCTTCAGCTCTGCTAATCCTTCCCAAGTATTCTAGCACCAGTGCCTCATCCCCACAAAATCCTCCCCCTCCATTCCAGACAGGAAGAATCCTGCACACGTGGGCCTGCTGGGCAAGGGTCTGGGCCTTGCTTTTTTTCTTTTTTTTTTTTAAATATGGGAAGCAAGCAACATTAACTAAATTGATCTTAGTGCACTCAAAGATGCATTAACTGGTGAGGGAGGAGGGGGAAAGGGAGGAGCATCAAAGTTTAGTCAAAGCATCCAAGCCCAAACAGGAAAAAAAAGGATCTACACAATGAGCAGGAAAGGATATTATTGGGCAGAGATCTAACTGGCCAGGACCACACCCTGCACATAGTGCTGGGGCAGAAGTCAGATATTCATTACTAGGACAGATGTCACATGTTGTTGCCAAAAGAGATGACACCACCCGTTTCTCCTACACCATGCACTACACCACTATTGCTGCTCTGCCCTCTACCTTGCCAGAGCCAAACCCACTGCACAGAAAATGTTAAGTGAAGGAAGGAGGTAGACAGGGAATGGGAAGTTAAGACACTCCCTACCTCCACCTCCATTCCAGTACCTCCACCTCACTGAAGACAGTGCCTGGGGGTTTGTGTCCTGCTTACCCATCCATTGTTCTATTCCTCTTATTTGAGAATGGCCTCATATTTTGGTTTGGGGAAAAAGGCTTAGTTCCTATATTAGTAAAATACTGAATAAGCGAGTCAAGCTTCAATTAAATGATTTGAGTATTCAGAGCAGTTAGTAAAAATTTCAGGAAACTATTTTCATTGGAGGCATAAGCATTTGCTGCTTTCTGTCTTAGACTTCTTCTACCAAACAGCTTGCCAAAATATTCTATTCCTATGGTTACTCTGACTGATGGAGCTGCAACATGAAATATTAATGGACAACAGTAGACAAAATATTAAGCTTAAATCTTCTAGCAGATCTGGACACCAGTGGCTACAGCATAAAAAACAACCTTGCCCCTAAACAATTTCCACCACTGCTGTTCCAACAGCAGCAGTGGTACAGAACACTGAAAAAAAGTCAAAACCAGAGACCATGCTGTCCCAGCAACTAGCCAGTAAATACAATATCCCTGCAAAATCAGCAACTGATTCTAATTGTAGAAGTTTCTCTCAATTGGAATGATTCTGGTCTTCAACACTAACCCTATGTGAATAGGGAAGTATTCAATTCAGATTCAGCCAATCTGGAGGACAGAAATTTGATTTGGAGATTCAGATCACTGTCCTGAATCTATTCAGCCAGATCAGCTTCCGAAGATTCAGTGCTGATTTGGAGAGATTCAGTGATTTGGAGCAGCCAGGAGGAGGTAGGCACAGCTGGGCAGCTGCAGATTCTCCCACAGCTCCCCCTGCCCGGGGAGAGTCAGGCATAGTCAGAGGAGCCGTGGGAGAAGTCCCCATGGCTGCTCTACCCGTCCCCATCCCCCACCTGGCCCCAGCCTAATCCTGGCACTTAAAAAAAAAAAAAAAAAAAAAAAAAAAGAACCCTGTACTCACCAGCTCCAGGAACAGCAATTAGGGCCTCTAAGCGCTCGTGGCAGAGCACCCCATCTCCTCCCCCCCTGCACAGCACGAGGCAGTGGGGGGGCAGCGGGGATTACCCACCCCACCTCTCGGCACCCATGTGGCAACTGCCCTATGGCATGGGTGCAGTGCAGCTCAGCAGGGCACCATGCGCTGCCTGGGAGCTGGGGTGGCTCTTACCTGGTTTACTGATTTGATTCAGATTTGGTCCCCAAATTGGGCTGAATCTACTCCAAAAAGATCAAATCACCTACCAAAGCTTCGCATAGTCCTACTGAAAACCTGTTTCTGTACCACCATATACTATATGTAGTCAGGATGAAGTCAGACAAGCTTTTTAAATGAAAGACATTCAAGCTCACATTTGAAAGTTTGTCTAACTTTATCCCAACTACATAGTCAGTCCAATACAAGGTATCAGCCCATGAAATCCCTGTCTCTCGCATATATATGAATTTTTATTTTCTACCTTCTGAGGATTCAGTGCAAATTCAGTGTCACTGCACATGGGTGGAAGTTAAAGGAGCACACAACTATAGCTCAGTAGAGAATCTATAGCATTCCTCCCTCTCACAATTTGAACCAACAAACATCTGGATTTCTATTTCATACTTTCATCCTCTCCACCATCTTGCTGTTGCTTAACTCATCTTCTGCATCTTGGTTTTGCCACCGCAGCACAATGGGCACATCTACATGTGTACTTTACTATGGAGTTGACGTATTAGCTCAGCAGTGAAGTTTCACCATCTACATGTCCATCCCTATTAAAGGTGCAGTAAACTAAACTCCACTGTGGGATAGTACTGCCCATGACAAGTACTATTCTACGGTGGAGTTGATTAGTGCACTGAAATGCACGTAGACAGTGACCAGAGCTACCTGAGCACAAGAGTGTTACAGTGCAGGGGATACCTGCTTGCTAGCCCTGCACTGTAGCAGCCTCATGTCCCAGCCAATCCCTCCAGAGCACACTGAGCCAGGGCAGAGCAGCTCCAATCTGGCAGGCTGACCCCCACTCCCCTGGAACCCTCTGCCAGCCAGGGCTGTACCACCCCCATCTCAATGTGCTGCAGTCCTGGACACTGTGCCTGGGAGCAGTAAACTCTGATATGAACTCCACCAAGTTTATTGCCATGTGCTAATTTCATGTGTAGATAAAACTCTTCAGAGCAAATGCAACTGGACCCCAATCCTGACAAATTCAAAAAACTTTACCCTAGTTAGAACCATTCTATTTGTTTTGGGTGTTTATTTTTTTCTGCAATCGCTTCTAAAACTGCTCATCTCCAATAGGCAATTACAGTTTTATGGCAAGCTAGGCCTTCCTTCTATAAAAATGGATTTTACAATAGGGCATCCCCTTAGCTAAAAATAAAACTAACAAACAGCACACAAACATAGATTTTTAATCCAGTTGATTTAAAAAACTGTCAATCAGCAGCATCTGTTATATGAGCTTACGGAATTTAGCAATGAACAAAATTACAGTTTCCTTTCCCGGCCAAAACAGCCAAACGTAATGCAATATGCAACTATCCTTAATACATGAATCTTTTCCTCTCCTGACATCAAAGCATAAAAGTGCATCTGATGCACTTCAATGTCAATATCAAAATGGAAAAGTATACAAGTCACATGGATGGAGTTAAAGCACCTAAAATGGATATTAAAAAGGTAGCCTAAAGTATAAACAGTTTTCAACAATATAAAATGCTATTTCTACTTTTACATAAACCTTTTCCAATCAGTTTTTCATGACTGGAGCATCATTTTTACTAATTCAAGAGTTTATTTAAACCTGGACTTCAGCTTTCCATCTGTTTGTAAAGCAAATACAGCACAAAATAGTGCAAGATTCCCACAACACATTACTAATGTAACTCAAGTGTGACATGGGCTTCATTTCACTATTACATATCTACTGGGAGAACTGTCACTCTCCCATAGCAACTATAAGAGCACATGGATACAAGCCCCTTCTGGGAAAAAGATCTTCCAAATTTCTCTCACAAGAATGAACCATTGTACACTCCTCTCCCAGTCTGGCCTAAGAACACAGCAATGCTCCTCACCTCTTCCCCAGACCAGACTGCATGATCTGAGGAAAAAGCTGGGAACTTTGGCCCACTGATGCCTCTGATCCATTCCCAGGGGTTGCAGGCATCAGCTGTAAACATGCTGAGGTTGTAGGGAACTCCCTGCCACCATGCCGCACACTAAGAACCCCATACCTGTAGCCTTGCTGTTTTACCTGGTTGCAGAGAAGCAGCAAGCTCTTCCAGCTGGGTCCCTGGTCTGTGAGGAGAGCAGGGCGCTTTGCCCCACTACCCCAATTCCCCCAGGGCTGGGAAGAATGGAGATGTCACTGCTCCACACACTTTTCCCAAACCAATCCCCATCCTGGGAAAGGCAAAAAGACAGCAGGGGAGATGCATGCCAAAACCCCTGTTGCTTCCTTTTCTAAAAGGATTTAAAGCAATGGAAATTTCTCACAAAAGTTTCCACCATTAGAATTGAATGCCTGTTCAAGGCCCTACGTTACATCTATTCTTTTCAACTGCAGGCCTACTTGCAAAAGCTTCTAGTTGCGACACATAGCATAAAGTAAGAATCTAAGACGACTAATTGGTAGAAAACACGCAACCCTTAGAAACTGAACCAAGAACACTTTTTCCATCTGTATGTCAGTTTACTGAAACCATCTCTAATGTACACATTCCAGTTTTCTTTGGATATTTTGCTCCTTTGGTGCTCTCACAAAATGATTTCAGGGTATAAAACAGACAGAAGGAAGAGCATGGATCTTAGGTTTCACAGCTATTAACTACTACAGTTAACATTACAGAGAGCTGCAAGACAGGAAACCTTTTGCTTTTATGACCCAATATCTACATTGTATTGAAATGGGGAGGGAAGAAGGGACAACGCACTCTTTAAATTCCACCCTTCCACCTCCATCCAAGCTAATCTGGATACATTTTGCTGTCACCATGAACATAGTATAATTAAAGCATAAGGCAAGGATGGAGAACATTGCAGAGAAAAATCAAGATTTACAGAAAAAAAAAACCAAAAAACAAAAAACTATACTAGTATAGTCAGGGATGTTATTCAACAAAAGTGTAACTAGGAATGCTACACTACAAAAGACCAGCCACTCCTTGGGATTTCATTTTATTATTCACTGAAAATAAAGTTTCTTTTTCTGCAATACTATTATTATGCAGTCACCATAACACAAATATGCTTCTTTGTTATCACTTGACCCAGCTGCATGCAAAGCAAGCTCAGGCTACAGAGATGTAGCTTCTAAAGAAAATTCAGATTGACAAAATGGAAATCAGATTAAAAATGAAAAGGGGCAGAGGTAATGTCCTTGGTATGTGTGTGCATGAAAGCTAGTAAATAAAAATGTTATCACTTGCCTTCTAACTTGCATAAAGTAAAAAATGTATACAAATAGCAATTTTTAGTGATTTGAAAATTACAACTTTTTCCAGCAAGTTATACAACTTCATGGAATTAAATCCATCTTGGTCAAAGTATCATATTTACTTCTCACTAAAGGAAACACTGAGTAAATAGATCTATTCACTAAAAAGATTTGCTTCCATTAAAGTACAGTCAAGAATTTATGAATCATTTATGAAATTCTGTGAACTTTTTATTTCTTATTTACCAGTACTATGCATTTACAATCAGTTAAAACAGATGCATGCAGTCTAGCAAAATTATCAGTGTACTTCAAACACTGTAAAAACACAATAGTGTGAAAAGATATACATGCCAAAACTGATTTACTGTTAAGTACTCAGTTCTGGTCTTATGAGCTCCCCCCTTACCCCTCAATACTGGTTACTGTACCAACACATACTAACAGTACTTCATTTCACAAGGTACAATTTCACCCAAATAATGATTATGATAATGCTCCCCTTAACACTGAATTTTGTACCCAGCATAATAGAAGAAATGGAAGTTATTAATACCACATCTATTTAGTCACCCAAGTACTGCAGTTCTCATAACATTAACAATGCTTCATTTTTAATTTGGCAATACTCTAAGCATTTACTTTGCATAAAACTAGTGCATCATTAGAGAGCCATATTTTTAAACAGATGAAGAGCAGCAGCAGACAATGGGGCCTTGCAGGTCACTTTTCTACTGAAGAAATCAGCTTTGTGGAATCTGACTATTTTTGTACTGTAACTTTATTTTCCACTGTGGACACCAGTCTCCAAACAGAGTGGTCTGACAAAATACAGACAAACCTATCTTTCAGAAGTCTCCATACAAACAATAGCACCTGCTTCCCTGGAAGCAATTACACTGAGAACTGACTCGAGAGAGTGATTAAGACAAAAAGCTTTTCCAAACAACCTGAACCACAACAACACAAGATAGCATTTTTTCAAAAATCTCTCTGCTGCCCAAAATAATGACCTGTATGTAGGACTATGCAGCAGCACCATCTGGTGACTCCAGCCAAGGCAAGTGATAAATCCCTTTGGGGTAGAATTTCAAATCAATGCTGATCTTTAGGCACTTAAAGACTTTAATATAGTCAAGTCAGCAACATCCTGCAGCTGGGGGCCATGTTAATGGATCTGAGCTCCAACTGCTTCCAATCAGACCCATGCTACCACCAGAGCCATAGAGCCACTGCTGTCTCTTCCCAACACCCCCCCCCCGCCCCCAGCAATGCCACCACACCATGAAAGCCCCACAAATCTAGTCCATGGGCCATAGGTTGCCACCCCCTTCCCTAATGTTCTCTTGCCTTATCTCCTTTGTACAGCTAAAAGGGACTGCATTATTACTCGTGATATTTCACAAGAAAAATAATTCTAAAAGTCTAACCAGAACTAAATACACTACATAAATCATTTGAAATTGCACAAGAAATAAAGCACAACCATCACTGAGCCTTCAATGTCAGCAGCTCCTTCCTCTTTCTTGAAAATTATTCAGTCGTAAGAGAGCAGTGTGATAGTGTATAGGCCATACTCTTGTTTCAAAGCAACGAAATATCTAGATACAGTACTTAATGACTCTAGAGATAAAGATACTGAAGTCCCCAACAAGTATACCAAGGGGTACTATTAACATGGCACAAGCCATGTTAGAAGATGTATCCACAGTGACCAAGTAACTCTTAGTGCTAAATTAAGACACTGGGCTTCTCCTTAGATTTCTGAAAAGGGTGATATTACAACAAATTCCATGAGCACTAGAAGTAAGCCATTTATACAACTATAATCCTACTTTAATGACACATTGTTTTATATCACGAGATGTTGCTGTCTCTGAAAAATGCACTTTGTAAATGTGAGAGTTAATATTAAAATAATGGGTCTCCCACCTTCAGACAGCTGTGTGGAGAGGTCATTTAAACAGAAAACAAATGGAAATAGCAGAAGTCCAAGATTAGAATCTATTTACATTTTACTCAAACAGAACCTTTGAAACAAATGGCTGGATAAGTTAAACAGAAGGTAAAAGCTCCAGAACTAAAATTTTGGATACAATCGGATCGACCCTGCATCTTTAACATGGAAGCTATCCTTATGATTGAATGCACCCATCAGCATTTTTAAATGACTTGATCAGTCACCCATTGTTACCCAATGCCCATGTAGAGTCCCCGTTCCCAAAACTTGAAGTCACATGCCCCACAGACATTCATACACAGAAACAAGGTCACATGCAACTCACAAGCTAACTGAAGTTGGGCAGCTAGCCCCAATGTGAGCTTACTGCCTTCCAAAAATTGGCAGCCACTGACAAGCTAAAGCAAAAGTCACCAATGCAGTCCATTTCCCAGTAGACATGTAAGGCACATCATTAATACCATTTGCTTGACTGACTTAGATGAGAGGCCAAAGTGCTAGTTGCTCTTTCCTCTACAGGGGGAGTTCCCCACCGGTAAGAGCAAAAAACCCTGACAGGGGAATGTGATTAAGTTTATGGCGCAGCAAGCTTGGCTTTGTTTGTTTTGTGAACAACTAGCTTACTTCAGTCAAGAACAGTGTCTGGTGCCCATCACAAAGCAAGAAAATGCATGCAAAAAACTCAGACAGCCAACCAAAAAAAATATATATATAAAACCAGCTATATAGTAAAAAAATACCCACATCTCAAAGTTTAGTGCCTTTCATATTACCAAAACTGTAACCTGCTGAAGAGAGATTTAAGGTGATTGTGTTTGCTCAAATACGAGCTTTACTCAAAGTGAAGGTTCAGAAACCAGATAAGTTTCTTTGAGTAAATCTAATACCATATTAGATCATCTCAAATAGTTGGAAATATTCTTTTTTGCAAGCTTTCAGGTACAAATACCCTTCGTCAGGCTGAGGAAGCATCTGCAGCTGGCATGCATTCTTCCTAGATGGAATGGGGAAGAGTATTTATACCAGAAAGCTTGCAAAGAAGAACTTTTCCAATTATTTGAGACGGTCTAATAAAAGATATCAGATTTACCAGAAGAACCTTGTCTGCCTATGCCCTTAGACCAACATGGCTACAACCTATACCCCTGTAAGATTCAGAAAGTGTTCCTGGGAAGAAAAAATGTTTTTCCCACATTTCTCCACAGCTTCAGTTAACTAGACAGAAAGGTTTTTGGTTTTTTTTAAATGAATTAAACATTGCCAATCAGAGAATGGATAACTAACAGGAAGGATAAGCTCTAAAAAGGAAGCTTGCTGTGATGGACCATTTCACAGATAAAAAAAAAAAAAAAACAAACAAACAAACAAGAGCATAACTGAAAGACTCCCATCAAAAAACAGAACCATACACAAAGAATTGAAAGAAGCAAATAGGTGCAAGAGAGGGAGAATTACTTGGGAGAATTAAGTGGCTTTATGATTTGTTCCCATTACAACCACTTAAAAATTATTAGATATTGATTTACATCTGAGAACTGACTGCTGGAAAACACAATTCAAAGTGGCATGGTTTGCGAACTCACTTCTCAGTTAGTAACACGCTGATACCATTTCCTAGATTTGCTGGAATTTCACACCTACACACTTGTTAGCTAGTTACAGCATAAGCTCAGAAAATTACAGTTATCTGCATTTAGAGACTGTTTGATAATCTTGGTTTTCTACGCCTGTATTAAGAACAAAACTCAGAGCTATACATCAGGGCCCTGGAATTTAAATATACGATTAAGACTGTAAATAAAAGGAAACAAATTCCTTAAGGAAAACCTTTAAGCATGCCAAAAAGATCCGTTCCCAGTAGTAACTGCTCTGGTTCGACAAGAGATAAATATTTACAGTCTAGAATAGAGAACACCTTGTGTTGCAATACTAGGAATGCAAACCTCATCAGTCCTTAATATACTTAAAAGAGCTGGGATTTTTAAGGATTTGAGTATCTGGAAGTGCATACATTAGACATTTTCCATTCACAGCACTAAAAAGAATAATTGAAGGTAATTATGTAGGGAATTTGTCAAATGTACTGATAATTTGGAACAGATTTTCATGAAAGAAGACCTCATCATTCACAGGATATATACAATCACTTTTGACAAATACATATTCATGGCAATGATTTTGAGTTTCGTTTATCCCCTCACTCATCCCTATTTAAAGCAGCCCCTTAGTTTTAAAATCATAACACTCTGAATTGCAAGAAAATCTAATACCCCACTTCAAAATTCATCTGATTGTGGTTTCTCAAACTTAAATCTGTTGGTTTCAGGCCAGTTACTCATTTGGAATCCTTTTAGTTGCAGGGCAAACAGTGTCTTAGTCCAACAAGAACAAAAAGATGTCGAGAGCATCCTTCATGACAATGCTAAGAGTGGTCCAAGAACTGAAAGCATAGTACAACTGGGCAGGCCTACCATCCCATAGGAAAATTCCTTACTCACACATCAGATCATCTTGTGTGAGTTTGTATTACTAGGCATGTCACACACAGACAACTAATAGGGACCTACCTAAATCATAGTGGAAGTGCACTGCACAGTGGTTCCTTTAATGTTGCTCTTCTTGCTATGCCCACCCTTCCCCACCACTGACTGGCTGAGGTGCCCTGGCAGCCCTGCTGCTAGCTGCTGATTGGCCAGGAGGCAAAAACCATGGCATATTTAAAGCTATGGTTTTTGCCTTCTACCTGATGAGGAGCAAGCAGCAGGGCTACCAGGGTCCCTTAGTCAATTGCCAGCGAGGGGAAGAAGGGCGTGCAGTAGAGAGCAAGATTAAAGGAGTCACTAAGCAGTGCACTTCTGCTGCAATTTAGGTAGGTCCCTAACTGTTAGTATGTGTCTTTATACTTAGACAAGTACAAAGTATACATGGACCTCAATTTCAAATATTATTGACTACAAAGGAGGCAGCATTGTCTAGTAGTTATACCATGAGATTGGATACTGAAATCTCTGGATTCTATACTAAACTGTAATCAGCTCAGCTTCCTGTATTCTTGTTCATTAAGCAATATGCCTGCCTGCGACTCATGGTATGTTTATAAAAAGCTGCCACAAAGATTTTTGTTTTTTCACTCCTCTCCCCCTTAAAAATGTCTTTGTATCTTTCAGTGTCCTACTCACTACAATTAACCTAGTCATTATTACAACTGATTAAACTATGGTTACTCTTTGAACTGAGCACTCTGGTTTGCCTACTGTATCAGGAAAATTCATTTTTATTCTCCTGGTGGGTTTTCGGTGCATTTTGTCTTGCATTTAGTTCTACCTTTATAAAACACAATTAATGTGCCAGTCAGATTCAGGATTTGAAAGTTACCACTGTGAGATTTTTAAGTAAGATTTCTAAAGACTGAAATGGTCATTTAGTCTTAAATACAGAGGTCATGAAAAGCCGCCCTATTTAGTCCTCCAGTATCACTGTCTGCTATTGAATCAAGCAAGCAGAAAGAGTCCTAATGGAACTAGAAAATATCTATACCAAAGCCACTCATATCTGTAGCAAATATTAAATTATGCTTTGTTCTGTATGCATGTCAGTTTGTTTTAATGATTGTTTTTGTGGGAAAACAAACTTACTATGCTTAAAAAGTGCTATTGAACATATAGATAGCAAATTCACCAGGCTATCATGATTGTCTGTCATATGTTTAAGTGTTATAACTTCAGTCACAAGGTAATAAAGAATGGGCCATTATGGTAAACATGAACTGCAAGATCACTTTGCATAGTAACTAGAGAACAAAGAAATGTTCCCCAACATCAGCAGCTGTTTCTAATATTAATATTGTACACAAAAAACTCAATTTTAATTTGCAGAAAGTGATAGTGTACATGCATGTTTAAGAAAGCTGTTAAATATGAGGCCCTCTGCCTTTCAAGATATATTGCTAGATATATTGCTACTGATAACGATGCTATTCATTGTCCTGCATCAATGCTGTTGCTAGCAATGTTCAAGAGGCAAGACTTTTTTGTAATATCTTTTATCAGATATAGGGGGAGAGCTGGGCTACAACACTTTAACCCTACTACAGTATGGTTGATAGTATTATATTCACTGTCCTGTACCAATGCAGCAATACAAAGTTTTTCTTCAACTTTTCCTCCAAGGGCCCAAAAATATCTAGCTTTTATTCTAGGGAATGGCAAGATTGATTATTTTTTAATCACTGTACAGGCTGACACCATCTTTCACTACCACAATTTTGAAGACAGCAATTCTTAGCTCTTTTTTTTTTTTTTTTAAACCTAGAGAGAGATCTTTTTCTCAAACACTGAAAGGGGTTCTCAATCCCCAGGCCATGGTGGGTCAGTTGTCTGGCAGCTGATTGTACTGCGGACTGGCCAGAAGTGGCCAGACTAACAAGCCATGGCTTCTGCAGGGCTTGCAGCAGGCAGCAGTGTCTGGCCCACACCCTTGCCCGGGGTGGGGGGTTATCCTTACCTGTCTGCTGACCAAAAATTAGTCAGTCAGTCAGCTATGATTGCTGGGCTGCAGCATAAAAACTTTGGGAAGCCTGTACTAAGAGATTCCAAACAGTGATGTTTTAACTCCATGACATAATTCTTCGTCCTAAAGATATTGGCTTCTCTCCCTCTTTCTGAACATACTTACAAGCTTTGAGGCACATACAGTTTCTGACACATGCCTGTATTGATTCAGAACTGCTCTACCACCATTACCCAATAAGCTGATCACTTCTGGCGGTAGATAAAGGTTGAAAAAAGCTTTTGCTTTCAAGATTTTTTTGTTGGCTGGGGAAGTAGGAAGAGGAGGAACACAGAAGATAAATTCCTAGCATAAGGAATCCATTCCAGGAGACTCACAGCAAACAAATAAGAGAAACAAGAGAATGATACGCTAAGAAAACCAAGATGACTCCATGTCTGTTTTCAGACTGCTAGATTTGAAAATAAATCTTAGCTTGGCTTTCTCTTGGAGAGATTGAATAAATGCCAGAGAAAGGGAGCATTAAGGACATGGGACTACTTGAGAATTCCAAACACAATCTTTCCTTTCCTCCACTTACCAGACCTCTTGATCATCAAAACACTAAAAGATACAAAGTCTAAGTCTTTGGGCACAATTAGTAACATATTTCTGCACTCAGACCAATACTTGGTTGAAGCTGGCTGGCCAGTGTCAACAGCAACAAAATCAAAGTTTTTGGGAGTTCAGTCAGTTTTACTGCTGCAGGCCAGAGGTTTGTAGAAGCAGTGGAACTATTTTACAAGAACCAAGCTGTCCTATTGCTATTTGGGAAACTTAAAAGGCAAAACAAAAAACTCAAGCCATTTAAAAGTTTGAAGTAGTGAAGGACTGTATTCTCTGCACAAAAGCCAGGGTACTCAGCAGAAACACTTAAGTTAACAAGAAACCAGCTGGTTTCACTATTCATCAGAGCACTGACACAATGCAATTTACTTCATTCTTAAAAATGACATGCTTTAATGAGGGGGTGGCGGCAGGGGACAAAAAATAGGAATGAATTACACGCTGCTACTTACCTTATCCTGTCTATGTCCACGATACCATCCTACATACCGTCCCAAGAAGACCACTATGAAACATAGGCTTCCTATCTTTGGATCACATTGGTGGGGTTATATCAGACTACATCTCATTTTCCAGTATCCTAAAGGGTTCCGATGAAGTATTCTCAGCTAAGTGCTCAGCCATTATCTTACCGAAGTGCAAGATTTGCTCTGGGCCCTTTTTCATGTGGGTCACCTGCTTGTAGGATCCTGGTACATCTTCCAAGCCCTACCTTGTGTACCAGTCTAGCCTTTAAACACAGAGAAGCCATGCCTAATAATTAAAGTAAATTCCTTTCACTCTCTTGAATGGATAGCTCTTAATTAGTTAAATAAGGAAAAGTATTTAGGCATTTATACATTTTAAAAAATCCACCACGCAGGAAAGTTAAAATCTTACCTCTGAATACTCTTTTTGTGACCTTCCATATCAAAGATTCTGAACTCTGGTGTATTCCTGGGAATTAGATAACCTTTAAGTCGTGACAAAAGCTGAAAACAAGAAAGGAAGTTCAAAGTGAAGGATCATACTCAATTTTTCATTTACACCAGTGCACCTAATCCTTCCCCTTCCAAATGATCAAACAGTCCCTAAAAGCAGAAAACCACTCTTTATTTTGAGGTTCCATGCTTCAGCTACACCCTCTCTCCTTCCCCACTATACGTACAAGCCTCCATCAAAATTTAAAGTTTTCTTAGTTCTTGAATCCACTGTTAAAAACAAAATTGGTTCAGCAAAATGCTTAAAAATCAAGGCAAATATGCTCCCTAATTAAAAACTCACTTTTGACTTGGCTATGCTATATAAATTTGGACAAAAAAAAAAAAAAAAAAAAAAAAAAGAGTGGGCAGTTAATCGTAGTTCCCTCTAAAATGTGTAAGTGAGGACTCCATTTTGCACATCACTTGTACAAGATTCATCTCAAAGGGCGCATCTACATATTGCTGTAGCATGTTTTATGGCTATCATGCAGATCTATACGCGATTGCCAGCTATGTCACCATAGCAGTGCACTTCCCTGTTATCGTGCACCACTATGGCAACATAGTGGCAAAATCCAACCATGTACTCCACGCATGGTACAGTAACCACCCATACTGCTTCACACTTTAGTACTTCCAAAAGGATGTACTAAACCACAGCACTGTAGCAATGTTACCATATGGTGATGTGTAGACACACTCAAAGTGTAGATCAATTACCAACACCCAGACAGATAACTCTGCAGTTCCTAATGGGAAAAAGTGTATTTCCCTACAACCATAATTCAGGCCATCATACAACACAACTAATTTACTGTATTAGACCTAAACATCCATGCAACAAAAGCATCCAAATTGCATAAAAATAAATGTTTTATAAAAACAATGTTAAAAGCAGAAAATCTCAACATGAACATTGTTTTATACAGAACAGACCTAAAGTGCTTCTGTAAACAATGTTAGCAGAGATATAAAATGTAATTTATGACACTGTAACTACATTAACCAAGAGTAGAATTTTGTATAAATTGTGAGATTAAACCTATAGTAAAGTGCAGTTAAAAAAAAATAATAATAATAATTCAAGAGGAATTTATGATCAACAGGGAAGCTTGAAGAACACTAGGGAAAAGGTTTGCCTGACTAGCATTCTAGTCTTTCCTTTCAGTATTATGGCTCATGTTTTAAAGAGAGCTCTCAATAATATACTATATTTGGTACATGAGCTTGTATGTATTCAAGCTTGCAATACAGAAAGCTATTAGTTGGAAAGTAATTACAATGTTAAAAATTCAACACGGACTTCAGTGCAGGATAAGGAAGGATGGGGACCTAATACTAGTTAGGAAAATTAACAGATAGTGTAATCTGACTCGCCTGTACTAATGACAGGCCTACTACAAATTAATATCTCTCAAAATTCAATCAGGAACCCAAAGTTATTTTGTCCATTTGACAAGTCTAATTTAGTTTAACATATAATAAGTGTATACTAGTAAGTGTTCTAGCACTAATTTTTGATTACATTTACGAAAAGGTTAACAGCACCTCAGCACAGTAATGTTAAATCTTTGCTAAGGAAGGACAAAGCTATTTTTGTACTTATCCAATTTTTATTGCAAGTGTGAAAGGGAGGTTTAATCAGAAGCTAGTGTTTTCATCAATATGAAAATGCCTTCCTAAGAAGCCAACATCATACCAATGTGCTATCATTGTTTCCGGTGTAGAAACCCAACTTACTGAAGTAGTACTCCTTGAAAGAATTTGTAAAAAAATAAATAAAAATATTCTGTTTAACTCTCCCATTTCAACGTAAAAGTTTATAATAAAATTAGATCCCTTCTAGACAGACAAATATACATGCATGGAATATCTGTAGGAGGTCAAGCTTGAGAGAAAATGAGAAGTTCAACACACTGTCAAACCCACTCTTGACAGCCACATTGCACCTGAGGTGCTGTCTTAGATATGCAAGTTCAGTAACTCCCGTTAGCCAAATGAAGGAAAAGGGGACTCACTGAATGTCTCACTATATATATAGTCTTCGAGAAGATAAATTCCTTTAAAGTGAACCTATTCGCTATCATCTTGCCTAGATTTGCTCCTGGGTTACCAATATGATAAACTCCTTGCCCTCCCTCACAGATGTTGCCTTCAACTTAGACCTCTAAAGTATTACTAGTAAAAAATGAAAGGTTTCAAATATTCACCTTTAAGTCTTCAGCTGATCCAAATTACTTTTGGCTCCATGGCTAACAAACTTAGAAATTAAATCATCTTTGGTTGCCATGGGTAATTAAAATTTGACCAGACTAAGGAGAGGATCCTTATTAGCAACTATGGCAGCTGATGACCCAAACTTACTAAAGTCCTTATTTTTGGAACAAAGACTTAATTACTAAGGCTGGGTGAAACAGCAGTTTCACTTCTGTTTCAGATTTGCCATTTTGGAGGGACAGTGATTCGTTTCAGATCACTGTTTTGTTTTGATATGGCTGAATCTGTTTGGGAGTTGACGCCATTTCGGAGCCAATTCAGAGACCTGGATCGGTTGAGGAGAGGCAGGCACAGCCAAGGCAGTTGCAGGTTCTCCTGGGGCTCCTCTGGCTGCACCTGCCTCTCCCTGGGCTGGGGAAGCCATGGTGGAAGCCCCCATGGCTGCTCTGCCCAGCCTCAGCCTAATCCCAGCACTTTAAAAAAAACGCCCTGTGTAGGGCACAGGAGCCATGGGGGCTTCTCCCATGGCTCTCCCAGCCTGGGTAGAGGCAGGCAGAGCTGGACCAGCAGCAGCAGAAGCCCCCATGGCTACCCTGTCTGGCCACATCCCCCACCCCAGCCCTGGCCTCCTGGCCCTTTTAAAAAAGCCCCACACTCACTGGATGCAGCAACAGTGATCAGGGCCTCTGAGGGTTTGTGGCAGAGTCCCCTGTGCAGCATGGGACCATGGGGATTGCACCCCTTCTACCCCCCACCCCAACGCTTGGCAAACCCATGGCAGCTGCCACATCACGTGGGTACAGCGTGTCTCAGCAGGGTGCCGTGTGCCATCTGGGAGCTGGGGTGGCTCCAGCAGTTAGCTGGAGCCCAGGACTGTTCACCCCCAGCTCCTGGGCAGCACCCTGCTGAGCCACACGGTGCCAGGTGGGGGGAAAATCTGTCATGATCCCCCCAGAGGTCCTGATCGCCATTGCTGCAACTGGTGAGCGCGGGACTTTTTTCAAGCACTGGGAGGCTTGGGCCAGAAGGGGGATGGGGCTGGGCAGAGAAGTCACGGAGGCTTCTCCTGCAGCTCCTCCAGTTGTGCCTGCCTCTGGCCCGGTGGGGGGAGCCATAGAAGAAGCCCCTATGGCTGCCCTGCCTGGCCCCAGCCTCCTGACACCTTAAAAGGAGGGATGCAGGGCTGTGCCAGACTATTCCTAGGGTAGGTGGGTAACTCCAAAATGTTTCAGATGTTTTCATTTGATTTTGGAGGGGTTTCAGAGCCTTCCATTTTGTTTTGGATTCAGTGTTTCAGGCACCAAAATGGGCTGAAACACCTCCAAAAATGAAACAGCTGCCAAAAATCTCACACAGCTCTATTAATTACCAGAACAGTAGGCAAACTGTCATTCTGGTCTGTGACCCTTCCCCACTCCCCCAAATCCTTATATATTCGTTATACACATTCTTTCATATCAGGACAACATTCCTAAATAGTTTTTCACCAAAATTACTTTCAACAATACCTCCACTGAGAGAACAAGAGGGAAACGAGGAATGACCCAAGGAGCATTCAGTAATGAATGCCATGATAAAGGTAGGCCAGACAAATTCCTTGCAAAAAGTACACTAAACAAACTCTCCAAGGGGCCTTACAATCCATTTTTCTTGTGGTTTCTTCTGTTACTGTATTCCAGCACCAGCTTCCACCCCCCATACTTCAGGCATCACCTCTAATGTACTGGCTCATCAACATGACTTAGACAAGCACAAACAAATCTAGCCATCCCTCCAGTTCAGTTTTCTACTCAAGAACAACTGACAATAAAAAACAATTATTTGGACACCATAAAAAACCCTTTTGTCCAGAGTACTTGAATACCACAGACGTGGACATGATGCAAGAACCTGAAAAGAACAGGACAAGTAAGCAGTCTTTTCCATCCCGTTCAACAGAACTTGGTGGGGGGCAAAAGTCGAGGGTTTGTTGGTGGTGGTGGTGGCCAGGAGGCTTCAGATGTGAACTAAAAGAAAGGAGAAAAGATTCACTGCTTCTAATTCTTCAAGCACTCAGGTCCAACACTTAGCTGTTTTTCAGCTTTCAGCAAAGTAGTAGTAAAGTAAAAACCAACCCAAGTTTTTCCAATTTCTTTCTGCTGCAATAAAATGGAAAACAAATCACATCAACTTCCATATGTCAAGACTTGGGAAAGCTGGAAACAGAGGTAAACAGCAAAGCTATTCTTCAGAGAAATGGACCCAAAACTGAAGACTGGCACACTCTTTCAGCATCCAGAAAGTATGGTAAGGAATACAGGGAAAGGTGCCCCTGCTCAGTGCCCTCTAAGTTTTTATCAGTTTAATTAAGCACACTTACTCCTTCAGACACTAGCCTTTCCCACACCTCAGCAACAGTGCGCCTCGGGTGGACATTTCTGAGCACACCCTATCCACCTGCTCCCTCAAGGGACACTATACCTGGAAACATGCCCATGAGGCCATTCTGGGGTTGTCCCTTGCACTAGAAACGAATGTTTCTAAAATGTCCATGGATGGACACCTCAGAGCAGCTGCACCAGCCTATTTTCAGATTTGGAAAGCATATAGCAGCTCTACAGAGGGCCTGCTCAAGAGCACCTTGGCTAGGATATGCCAGTACCCAATATATGGCTTCATGGATCAAGAGATTGAAATAAGACACACGCAAGGAACAGAGAACACAAAAGAGGAAACAAACTGCATTTAAATGACAGGAGAAATGAGTAGTGGAATGAAGACACAGGGACAGAGATGGAGAGAAAAGAGAGAAAAAGCATAGTAAGGGCAACTGACTGAAAAACCACTTGGCAAATATTTAATGAACATATGCTACTTAAAGAGCATATTCAATTAATATGTTTGTAGTTTCTGACCGGCAGCAAGACAAATACCATTCAAACAAACTACTTCTGGCAGATCTTGCCAAATATATTATATGACTGTTTTCCTGCTATATCTAGTCACACTAGCAAATCATATTCCAAAGGTGTGTTGAACTGATGTTATATACTGAGTTTAGTTGACTTAGTCTCAAATGATAAAGCAATTTTAATTTTATTTTTTTAAAAATGCACAGGATGTTGCAGCACAGATCTTCACCTAGGCATACAGCTTTACTCCTCGGATCAGTAAATATCCAATTTACCATGGACTGCTACTTGGAAACAAAACCTCCCCTTCAATTACTCAGCAAGGCATCGCAGTGCATTCCAAAAAAGGTCTGTTTAGGTGAGCCCTACTCCACAATGGAGCATGGTTTGCAACTGCTATTCAGCAACATCTTTAAGGATGCTAAAGTGGCAAAAAAAATAAATGCTGGACACATCCATCATTCAACCCACCAGGATCTAAATGTATGTCGCATCATATCAGCACCATGTCCTTGAGAGAAGGGCATACGATATAAATGAACTGATCTTACGGACTCACAGCAGTAAATCATTTTTACTTAAAAAGTCTGAGATAAGCATGTGTTTGTCAGACAGAAAGATTTGAGATTTAGGTTCAGAATGTACCCTTAAAGAAAGAAAAAACCTTGCTAACTCCTCACCTCAAAACTCTGAGGACACTATAAAATTTGATGAAAAATGCTGAATGAGGAAAAGAAGTTACTCTTAAAGCAGAACATTCATTTCCATAAACTATGTGCATGCTCTTTTGCATGAACATAGTTTAACATTCTCGGTCCACAAACTTGGCCCTCAATTCTATAATTTACAACATGCAGGCAGACACATGAGTATTGTACCTCCTTTGCACTGAAAACTGCAAAAACTAAAGTTCTGAAGGGGACATTTTAGATACTGCACATCCTTAAGAGACCCATTCCCTCAAGCCCAAACACCAAGGGTTAATAGTCTACTCATTAGAGACAAACTGAAAGCCATTTGTTGCAAGTGACAGAAGGACTTTAAAGCCATCAATTTCTGTAGAATTTAAACTCTTGCCTTTTAAATTGAGTCTGCATCTCTCACCCTTACAGCTGAAAAGAGTAGCCCAAGTCTAGAAGAATAAAACCCAATTTGAATTTTTGCAAGTCTACAAATAGGCAGTTCCTGCGACTGCCTATATTCATAGTAGCAAGACTGAATCAAACAAAAGAACAGGCAGTTTTCCTACTGTAGTGTGCACCACTTAAGTACAAGTGAAACTCACAAATCAGATAAATTGAAGCTGGTGCTGCTGTCTGATGCTTCAGAAGGCTACAAAACTTCAGTCAGAAGTCAAAACAGAAGACTGAGGCTCTGTGCATCACTTGAGGATAGCAACCTAATGAAGTTCAAATGCTGGGAAACAGTCAATTGCTTTTAGACATCTCTACTAAAGTCCTCACCCTCACTCACCCCTAGGTAGTAGCCTGGTACATTTTCCAAGTAGACAAATTTGGAGATTCAAATAAGAATCCTATTCCCATTTTAAGCTGGCACTGAATAACCTCCATTTTCTGTGTGCACTATGCTCTATCAAAAAAGTACATATGAATGAATTCTAATACACGTTGATGCAGTTAAGAATAATATTAAACTGTTTGAGCCAAATTAATTATTGGAAAAAAGTAAGCCACTGTGTTAAAACAAAGATCATTGAAACTTTAGTAGATAGGAGAACAAATTTACATGATCAGTTGCATCAAAAGTTGTGCGTACAGACTGAGACATTTTCTAATTTTGGCTGATGAGTACAGCATTATTGGAGTCAACTTTCAGTACAGTGCTACTTTGCTCCTAACCCTATAAAATTCTCATGTTAAGACATGCCCAGTTATATTTAGTTTAAGTTATCCTGCCAGTCTATTGAAAAATCTTGCCCCACAGATGTGCAGTTCTCCCAATATGTTCACACTGAACGCAGCAAAACACTGCATTTCAAATTTGAGTTTTTCATTTACCTACCCTATTTTAACTCACTGCCCCCTATTAAAGTAACTGACAAGTCTACCTTGTATTCCAATGCAACTCTCAGAATATATGTTTTATGTTGGTTTAATCCACTTCATCTTTCCAACTCAACATACAGAAGCAAAAATAAATACTGGACCTGGAGGATGGCAAAAGTAGCTTTTAGACATCCACAAAATAAGGGAACACCTCAAAATTAAGAAGAAGAAATTAAATTGGGAAAGAAGCATGTGCCCATCCAAATGGGAAAATGCACAAAACCTGGAAAGGTTGCCTCTTACACATTTTGGTTTATACAAAAACTGGTGGTTGCTAAAACTTACTCTAACTGGGTGGCATTTTACATTTGGAAATGTAATTGAGTGAACATGTTGCCATGGTTACAGTGGAATTCTGCAATAACTTTGTTGCCTTGTAATTGCTGTATATTTGTATACAAGCAGCTGAGCTTTCTTAATTCAATGCCCCCTTAACTCTTTCAGACAGGCTCCAAATCAACCACCATAGCTTTTAGGTTGAGAACTACAACAGCAACTGAAACACCAAAAACTAAACAGTCAAAAAGCAGCACCAGATCATATTACAAAAAAAGAAATACTGTAAAAAAATAATAATAATCAGATTACAACATTAATGCTAGTGATGTTCCTTCACTTCTAAAAAATGTTGCCTTTTAAAAAGAGGCTTCCTTTAGGTAATTAATTTCAGATAGCTACTGGCCACAATAAAGAGCACTTTGACAGTAGTGAACACAGCCTAAGCAAGGCACTTTTGGCACTATAAAAACAGCAGTAAATCAGAATGTATTCCAGCAGCTTTCTTCACTAAAATTTAATTTCACCTATGGTGCAGACAACCAACATAACATTCGGCATGCCGTTGAGATCTCACACTGGAGTGCAGAGACTGCAGGGACTGGAATACTGCTAGGTCTCCAAACGAACTCAAATCATGCAGATAGCCATATTGGAGATGAATTCATAGCAAGGAACTGGTGTCTGTGGCCCTCAACACGACAACGTGTTCCCTGAATCCAGGCATACAGATGGCATTCACTTCAACAGACAACCCAATCATCTGCAGAATTTACTAAAGCTCACCTCACCTTAAACCACTGAGCAACTTGATGGTAATGAATGTACCATTAAATCCAGTAAGCCAACAATTTAAGTGACAAGCCTAATTTCTGCAAACCTTGACATGAAAGCTGTCACAGCAAATTATTGACAAACTGCAAAAACAACAAGAACCTTTCAGTGTTATGCAGCCATGTACATGAGCTACATAATGCTATTACAAAGGTTTTAAAGAAAAAAAACTGATCAGGTTTACCACCCTCCAAATGGTACAAAGTAGCCTGGTATAATGTCAAGTAAACTGGCATGTAAAGAAATGAAAAAGCTTAAGATGTCATGCTGCATTTGCCATGCCACAAAAATGAGAAGATAACATTTAAGAAGCTCGAGTGTTGCACAGTATCTTTCCTGATGAATTCCTGCAGCATAAACCCACACACAACTGCTCAGCAACACCTCCCTTCTCTCTGCTCCAAATACATTATAATTAATTTTTTTTAAACTATGACATGAAAATTGTTGCACAAATCCAACACTTCAGAAGGGAATTTTACTCTTAACTCTGATTGCACAGCAATTGGCGGGGGGGGGGGGGGTGGAGGGGATGGGAA
>JAGPOW010003685.1:67703553-67729906 GCA_030014935.1 Caiman crocodilus
GGGGGAAAAAGGATAGGAGCTTGTGCTTACAAACATTAACCTAAACGGGTCCTAATCCTGTTCTTATGCACTTTATATCAGCAGCACTGCAACAGCCCCACTACATTTTGAAAACGCAGTACCTGAAACACAAGCTTTGTTTTTTTTCCTCTATTGGCTGAGCCAACTGCGCCGGCGCTTGCCAATCAAAGAGCGGCTATTTGCTTCATCCAAGTGGACAAGGAAAACACTGCCCGGCTGGCTTGGCAGTGGGATTTGCAACGAGGAAATGAAATGCACCAGATATTTTTCCCCTATAGCAAAAGAACCCGAAAAAAACAAAAAAAAGCTACCCCCCAACACTGCATTTGCCAAGTCACAGACTTTGTGACTTTGACACCTGGCAGAAAACCATTTAAAAAGAAGAACCAGGGGCCCCAAGTGACAGCAGCCTTAGAAATGGCTTTTAAACGATGCTCGGTAGCCCTGGGCATCCTCTCCCCCAAACCCACTTCATGAGCTGCTGCAGGCAGCGGCAGGAAGAGGCAGAAAAAACAAGTTCCGCTACCAAAACCCTCCAGGCTCTTTGGCACCTCGTGCGAGCCCACCTGCCCGGCCCTGCGGGGAAGAGGGGGGGGGAAATCCTGGTACAAGCCCGATGGGGTTTGAACCCGGAGGCTTTTTGACCGTGACTGTAAACAACTGGGCGGGCTCCGACCCTGGCGGGCGGGAAGGAGCGACCCCGGGCCCCGAGCAGCGGGGACCGAGACCCTACCCCGCCTGCGCGTCCCCGCGGCAGCCGGACACACGGACAAACGCCTCCGCCCGCCCGCCCTCCCTCCCTCCCTCCCTCCCTCCCATCACCCAGGGTTGCTCCGCACCCGCAGGGATCGCGGCCCCGCCCGACCCGGCCACACTCACCGCTGCCCGCATCCCTCCCGCGCACGCTCCAGCCGCGCTCAGCACCAAGGCGGCGGCGGCGGCGGCGCTGCTCTCTGGGGTGGGAGGAGCCGCAGCGCCGGGGAGGGGGGCGGGACTTGCAGCAGCCCCCGCCCCACCCGCCTCATTCACAAAAACTCCGGCCACGCTAAGCCGCGAGGGGGTGAACCACGCCGCTCCGCACCAACTGGGCGAGCCAGGCGTCTGTTTCGCCAAGTCCCACCCCCGGCCCCGCTTCTCCAGCTCCGACTGGCCAGCCACGGCCGCCGCGCCCTGTTTCCCGTCGCGGGCAATCAGAGTCCAGCTGGAACCTTCGAGCGGCTTAAATGCACCCGCCACTGCAACATGCACGGCTCGGATTGGATGCGCTGTGCGTCCATCACTCTCTCCTTCCCCCCGCCTCGCCCCGCCCCGCCCCCCCCCGGACCCTCGGCGTTTCACTGTTGGAGCAGGGAGAAAAAAACAGCCGGGTGGGACCGATCCCTTTAAGGGCCCAGCGGCCGGGAGCGGCCTTCCCACAACTCAAAGCCGGAGGACAGAAACACCCGAAATCTTAAAGGGACAGGGCAGCGGGTGACTGGGAGCAAAAGGGGGCGCACAGCGCGGCGAGCAGGGCGCGAGCGGCGGGCACTGACCTGGGCTGCGGGCGCGGGCCCTAGGAGCTGGAGCGGGTCACAGGGAAGGCAGCGGCGGGGCCTGGCACTGACACAGCAGCGCGCGCGCCACCAACAGACTCAGCCCGTGACGGGATCCGCCATCTTGGAATTTTTAGCTGGAAAGTCACGTGCTCCAACCATTTTCCCCTCAGCCAATCGCGGCGCGCGGGCTATTTATAGCAGCAGCTCCCGCCCCCTCTTCCCTAGGGAGTGCGGGCGGTGGGGGAGGGGTTGGCGCCGGCGCCGAGTCCTGCCCCCCCCCCAGCCGCGCCCCGCCCCGCCCCGCCCGCAGGGTCTTTCCGCGCCCCTCAGCGATCTCCTGGCTTTCATCCCTGGGTGCTGCTTGAGCTGAGCTTCCGCAGGGCTTCCGTGGTGGGTTGGGGCAGTGACCCTTGGTGCGCCCCTTGGGCAGGTCCAGGATTTTGCAAAGGGCACAGGGGGTGAGAGGCACTGTTGTGCGTAATGTGGCATAGAAAACGAGGGCCAGAACGGACCGTGGGAGGTCACGTCTGGACCGTCCGCTGCTCAGAGGAGAGCCAGCCCCAGCTAGATTGTCCGGGCCACAGCGTTGTCTAGCCGGGGCTTGAAAACCTCCAAGGATGGAGAGCCTGCGGCCTCTCGTGGGTGTCTGTTCCAGTGCATTACTGCCATCTTCACCAGCGGTCTTCCTTGCCCCCAAATAAAAAGAAACTAGATGCTTTTCTCATAGGCCAGGGGCCTGGGCCAGTGTTTCCCATTTTAGGTGGAAGCAGAAACCAACCGGACTTCATTGGAGTCGGTTACAAACCACCCACAGGGCTGGGAAGGAGCAGCCTGGTTGCCAGGGGCAGCAACTAGAGCGGCAGAGTGGCTGAAGAAAAGCCAGCTTGACTGGAGGAACATCAAGACCATTAATGAAGAGAGAAGGTTGTTAACACCTAGGAACAGGTTTAGACAGGATGAGGTAAATTGTAATGAGTTGTGAATTCACTGGACAACCTAGCTGCTGCCTGAGGTGCAAATGCTGCTGCCAGGCAGTTGGCTTTAAACTCTGGGTGGAGCAGGAACCAACATGCAGCATGACAGCACCACTGTACCCCTCCTAGACACACCCCTAGCCTGCCCTCCCTCACCATGTGCGTATGGCAGGTTTGACAACCTTTTATCAACTTCCAGGGATGGTGCAGCCCAGGCTGCAAAACCTTATTGCAAAGCTAAGGAGTTCCACATGCCTCTGTTCATAAGACTGCTGTTTCTAACCAGCATATGCTCAATGATGCCATTGACTCTGAGGTTTGGCACCTTTCAGTTTCCAGCTTTTCTCCACCACTGTGAGAGGCCTTGGAGCTCGCTTTACTTGAGAGCTGGGACTTATACCAATGCCTGAATCCAGGAGCTGAGGCTTGAACCAAAGAAAGCATGAAGTATGACAGGTCTCAAATTTGCAAGAGGTGATCTCCCTATGGAGAAGTCGCTGCTGCTCTCCCGCCTAGATAGAGGTCAGACAGTGTTTACCTTCTGGGGAAGAAATCTAGAACAGGTGATCTGCCTTATGCATTTGGATGAAGCTTCCTGCAGAGAAAGAAAACTCCAACTAATGTGATGTCTTTTCTGCCAAGTACAAAGTAACTTGAAAAAAAGGATGCTTCCTTTTGCATATACAAGAAATACATAAGGAAGCCCTGTCCACTGGGAGATGTGTTTTCTCCAAACAATAAAAAAAAGTCATCTAAAATTAGGCTTTCCACACATTTTATCTAGTCAAAATGTGTGGTAGGTCTCAGCAACTTTTTCCTTGCTCTGGCTTCTCCCTGGTCTACATCTTGTTTCACCTCCATTTACAGGTAGAAGGAAATACATGTCATATATTCATAGATGTAGAATAAAGTAGGGTTCAGTAGAAGTCAAAGAAGTTGCAAAGCGAGTGAGGATCAATGAAAATTGGAACATGAATAAATTATTTGTACAGACTAAGTATGCATGATGATCTAGGTGTGGCATGCATATAGGCAGGTATAAAGGGATTTACACATGATAAAGATGGGAGCCAGGTGACCCTAAGGGAATATGGATTGGTAGGAGAAATGAGAACAATTGTGTGGCCTATCCCTGCCCCCCATCGCCAACAAAGACAGGTGCACATATGCATATATTTGAGCATGCTGGTAGCATTGCTCTTACAACATCTGTATAAACACTCAAAGCAAAACCTGAAAAAGTGAGTCAGAATTTTTCCCTAGAGGCCTGTCTCTGGCATTGCCTTGAAGGAAGCTGCCCTGGAAAGCATAGGAAGAACCTTCTCACTCCAATTCCAGTTCTAACATGCAGGTGAAAACAGCAGATTCATGAAAAGTTTTCTGCAGAATAGTGAGTGGCTGCTATCAAAAGGCACGTGGCAGTGGCGGCTGTGCTTTCGTCTTCAGTACGTGCTAACCTACATGCTGCCTCAATGTGGGGAGCTTACACCTAGTCCCTCCAGATAAAAAAAAAAGGTGTCGCTGAAGGGGAAAAGAGTGTCCATGGTAATTAGTTCCCTTTTAAAGGAGGTCATCTGATACCTTGAAGACCTTGTGTGTTTCATCAGTTCTACAACATGCTAGTATTGCCATTAGCTTCGGAGCCCAATGAGTTTGTATGAAAAAGTTATTTTTGTACCTCATCAACCTAAAGTGTCATTATAGGATATGATGTGGGAAATGGTTCTTCTGGTTTAGACATCAGAGCAACATTGCAAGCCTTGGTCCCCATCAAGAAATGGAAATAACGTATGAATAATGGTTTAAATTAAGGTCAATTTTGCAATGTACTGCACACATTTTAAACACAATTTACTTGTTTCAGTTTTAACAAAATTTGGCATATTATAGAAGCTTTTCATTTTTATACACTTTTACCCAATTCAGATAATGTAAACCTCAGGCAAATCTGAATTTTGGCTGTACAGATTGTGACAGAATTGGAGTAATTAGTAATGTTGTAGGAATTGCAACATATATTGAATATATAATATTTCACTCAGTTATTAGCAGATGAGCAAATCTTCATTTCTTGCCAGGAGCTGTCTTAATAGAGCTTCTGCTCTGGGAGTGCATTTAACATCTTTTTTCAGGTAATTTTGTCTGTAAAAATGACTATGGACAACTCCAATATGGTATCAAATTATCTTCCAGATTGTATTTAAAAGACCCTGGGTAAAATACTGTACTTTTCCTAAAGCAGCAAACAGGATTTCTATGCATCCATTGTATTTACGTTCCTCACACTTCATGAGCAATAATTTAGGTTTTGATATGCTAAATATAATTACCCTAGTATATTATATGATCTTCACTATGTAGTTTCTCGCTTGACCCTGTCCATTAGTTGTCACCACTCTCATTTGTTGAATTTTTTAATTCTGCAAAATGCTTGGAACTAATATGAAGACATGCTTGAAATATTGTATGCCACATGATGCAGATATGTTAGTTGACAACTGCTAAGTCAGGTGCCTAAAATATTTAGGCAAAAAGGACTCCTGAGGGTTCAGTCTTTATCCTTCAAGCTTTAGATCCTTTCAGAATAAGATAAGCATATCAGACTGTTGGAGGTGTTGCTGGTAGTCAAATATAGTCAGAACTGGACTGAATTGAAGTTGCTCAAATACAATGGCATCAAGGTCGTATTCTCCTTTTGATAACTACTTTCATTCATAGAAACATTAAATAGACTCATGTTAGCCTGGGGGCCTGGAAAGAAGGGAATTTTTTTTATCCAATTCCACTCCATAAGCAGTATAGGCAATCTGTGTAGCGTTCAAAACTTCTCTCACATACCAGTAGCAAATCCCAAGGAATTCTGGTTCTGCATGCAGGTGGAGCCCTTCACCCACACATAGTTCAATGAAGTTACCAGGGCAAGTATGGGCACTAGGGTTCGCTTGCACTCATCTAATTGCAGAGTCAAGGACCTAGGGTGCATTCATCCCATAGTACTCATTGCCTGTAGATTGTTTCCTCATTATTTACTTAGCTTTCATGAGCATGACCTCCTGACAGTATTATCTAAAAGATAAAAATTTAAGTTTTCTGTTTACTGCACTCATGCCAACATGACAAATTGTTTTGATTGACATTTTTTAAAACTTCCAGCTTTTCCATAAAGAAAAATAATTCCGGTGTGCCGCACTGTTATTCCTATAAGTCAGCCATATGGAATTAAACAAACACTGGGCACGTCTACATGTGCAATTAGTGCAATTGAATATACTCCAGAACAATTTAAGCCAGAGTATACTAATCCTGACATCACTATCTATTTATGCACAGTAATTTACTGTATTGCCAGATACCATTTGTATATGACTGGACCATCCAGTAGTGCAGTAGATTAGACTATTGTGCCCTAATTGCCACACACATAGACGGTGATGCTTTACTAAGCAGCAAATTAGTCTACTGTGCAGTAAAGCATCTCATGTAGACTCACCCACTGGGAACTAAAGGGAACCAATGACAACTTAAAATTGCTTTATGTTTCATAAATAAATTGATATCTATCTATGTATATTACTATAGCACATGAGCATTTTCATACTGGTAAGGATAGGTCTTTCTTTCCCATTGCAGTGTTCAGTGCCTACTTATTTGGTATGAGAAGATTTGTACATTGAGGCTAGGTACAGAGATTCAAAAAGCCTAGGGCAGAATCAGTCTAAGTTACACGGTTTTCTGTAAGTTTAAACTGGTAGTGAACAGAACACACATTTACTCTTCGGTGGTGGGAGCAAACCTTAGCCTGGGGTCTGCCATTTTTAAACCAGTCTATGTGTGCTGAACTTCTGCTATGGGTAGTGTCTGGTTTTGTGTGCCAAACTTCTGTTACAGGTATAGACCAGTTTCCAATCACTTATACTGGTAAAGGTGTAATGGCTGTACCTGGTCAAAATTTCTTGCAGTGTTGGTGACCGCTTTTGTTTGTCATGCCATGAATTACATACATTTTGGCCATCATCAGAATTGGTGTTTTTTACTCTTTAGAGCACTTGGGAGATGTAGCCCTTTTGTCCAGGTATTGGCCTCTCCTTAGGAAGCACTAGGATCTATTATTGCAATTATACTTGGAGCAGCTCTTACAAACTACTTGCAGATTTTAATTCTTGCAGATTGTGGTGATTCAACTACTCATAAACATTCATTCATATGGTGCAGGGATGCTTGTGCTCTGGGGACTACTTTGGCACCCATTCATGTAGAGATGGATGCTGTTCCCTTTATAGTAAAAGAAAACATTCATACTGGATTGCAAAAGATACTGAATCCCATTACTAATCTTCCTTATCCTTTTCAATACTTTTCTGGTAGGGTCATTTTATCCAAGGAACTGTTAGTGATTGTACCCCTTTTATGATCTGCAAAGACAGAATTTGTGATCACCCTCAGCATGAAAATACAAGAGGCAGAGACTACTTCATAAGCCAGTTGTAACTTTGGAATGCATTGCCCTTTAATATATGCCTAAGTATACTACTGGCAAACTGCTGTGTAAAGATGAAGCCCTTTTTTGTTTCCTTTTTAGTTTATGTTGGCTTGCGGGCATGTTTGTTTATTCTTTGGTTGGTGAGGTTTTGGGTTTCTTGTACAGTGGTTCTGCTATCTGTATTCTGGGCCAAATTGTGTGCTTATGTATGTGTGTGTGTTTGTATGTGTGTATGTGTATATATGCTTTTAAATGACTTTTTAAAGTGCTGAGAGACATGGGTATAAGTGCCTTGGGACTTAAAGTTTATTAATAGAGTTTGTACAATTAACTCAGTAAAATTCGTAAGCTCTAAAGGTATTTCTCCTGGTCCATCTTAGCACTGAGCAGAGCAGGGAAGCCAAATATGCCCCATCTTGTGGCTTCCAGTTTCTGGAGACAGCTGGGAGGTACCTTGGTCACTGGCTCGAGTTAGAGAAGGCCTGCCATCATCTGAACATACCCTGAACTAAGAAATATTATTCCCATCTCCCATTTTTTCCTGACAGTATTCCCTGTGCTAGTGACTGAAGGTACTGACACGCACCCATTAGCTGCCCAGCTATGCTGGTTATAATATCTTTTTGCACTGATGGAATAATGCAAAAAAGTGATAGCAAAAAAGAGAAGCAGCCTTAAAATTAAAGTATTAGCTTCAAAATTTGATTGATGCACTATTGGTGGTTGTGAGTATATATATCTATTAATAGTGGTCTAGACTAACCACTACTAGTGCAAAATGACAGAAAAATCAACCTTGTTGTTGTTCCTTTACAATTAAAAATCAAAAGGTAACAGGAAAAATCTTTCCTACTATGCATGTCAAACTCAACTGTATTTAATAACATCTGTTTTCACTGTGATTACTGCTGAAAACTTTGCCCAAAAGCTACTAAAATCCAAAAATGTCAGTTTGGCTAATTGATAAAGACTTAAATAAAGTGCAGTTAAAGAACTTCCCGCCCACCTCCACCTTATCTTTAGCTGAATTCTACTTGTTTGTCAAAATGGTTCCATTTATGATATTCTTAATAAGGAAACAGACATGATGAATCCCCAGTTAGTCTCTTCCCCCAGTCATATGGACTTGGTAAATGCAGAGTAAGGCCAGAAACAGAAATAGCACAACATGAAGAAACCTTGCTGAGGCCTCCTGCTGCATCTTGCCCTCACAGACCTGCCCAGATTTTGGTGATGTCAGATTCTTGTGTTCAATGAACTCTAGACAAAATGTTCTGCCTCCTCAACATGGGTTCTCCCCAGATTCCTATTGCTTCTCTGCAATCAATCCCTTGCCATCCTTGCTCTCCAACCAAAATCCCCTCCTTGGCAAACATCTTTCTTCATCTTCTTTCCTTTTACCATCATTATTTTTTTCCAGCAGGATCTCCAAAGAATAGCAACTATGGGCTGCTGCCTCAAACCAGCTTATTCTGACCCTAGTTTTAAAGTAAGGAAAGGTCAACATTAAAGGTGCACATGCAAACATATCTCAGCCTGTTGTGTGTATATATTGCAAAATGGTGTTTAATTACATGAGCTCATTATGTTCTTGAAGGCATTCTGGTTGTTTGACAGTTTTAACTACACAAATATAGCACCTTGCAATACCATATTATTCTATATGCCAGATTATGCAAAAGTAGTTTATATGACAACTACACACTGCTGCTGATAAAGTGTAGGTACAACAGAGAGAAACAGTGAAAACTTACTGTCATGTGTATGCCACCTAAGCTCTCAGCTAAATTGCATTCATGTTAAGATACCTCCATCACAGAGTTGCACCTAAAAATGGCTGTGCTGTACATCCATGTGCAACTTCGGCAAAATCACAGTAAACAGTTTTATTCCCTGAATTACAATGGAATAAAGTTATGTTTCTGTTTGAAAAGAAAGGACACTGTATACAGAGGATGAAAAAATTAACAACTAAAAGAAAAAAGCACTATATAAATGGCTGCCCAGGAAGATGTATTAGATCAGAGGTATCAAAGATCCCACCCACAGAGCCATTTCAGCAGGCTCATAGCTCCTAGATGAGCTAGAAATTCAGGGACAAGGCAAGTGGAGGCTCCAGCCACGGAGCCCTGTTGGATCACACATCGATGGTGAGAGGGGCAAGTGATGATGACTGTGTTAACCCCTATGCCACTGTCACTTGCCCTGCTACTGCTACTGGGTCCAGAGTTGGCCTGGGGAGTTTAACACCTCTGCATTAGACTGTTGCGACAATTCCGTTTGTTATAAAAATGGGTTTTAAAAATATTTTCTTGCTATAATTGGGTCTCAACACATTTTGTCTATGATCTTGTTTGTTTAATATTTATTCAGCAGTAGCATCTACACTTCAACAAATGAGATACCAACATGTAATAAATGACAGTCCCCAATCCCAAATAATCCCCATCTCATTGTTGCCTTCCTTTTGAGTTATACTTCTATGGTTCTGCAAAGTAACCCATGTTTCATTTCTTTCCTTCTCTCCATCTCCCCCTCCCAACAAACATAGGTCCCAAATCAGCAAAGCACTAAAACACTTGTTTAAACTTAATAGGGAAGGTTTGCCAAGTCAAAGCCATGCTTCTAACATCACTATTTTATCAATACAGATTTTTTTCTGATTACCAACTTGCAGACAAAAAGATATCTCATGATTAATAAATAAATAAGCAAACACTGAAACCACATCTAGCAACTCATTATTTCAATTTTCAGTCACCAGTTAGAAATGGGAATGTGATCAGCTGCTGGTGAAGAAGTGTGGGTGTACAGGGTGTGTGCATGTATATGACAGTGGGAGCCTCAAAGAAAATATTGATTCATTTGTCTGTTATTTCTACTTTAGCCAGAAAATAAAGATATCCTGTAATAGGAAGGGTAAAAAAAATAGACTTTAAATAAATGGAAAGAAAAAAGCCCTGCATAAAAGAACAAGTTATCTTTTTCAATAAAAAAAAATGTATGCAGTCTGGCCCCTGGGTGTTGGTTTTAAGTGAAGATATTGACTTCCAGCTGAATGACGAGTAGAACATCTTTCTACTGAAATATTGATAGTAGATTACACTAAACCACAAACTATCTCCATAAAGCCCATTATTTCTAATCCTAATGGTGTTTTCTTTCCCTGGGATGACTACTACATTCATGATATGATGGTTTTATTCTATCTAGGGGAAAAACTTTTTACCATGCAGCTAAATTAACTTGTCAAAAGACTTCAAACTTCGGAAGCTTTTACAGCTCAATTCAGAGCTATTATTCAAGATTGAATGAGAAGACCATGGACTGTAAAAGATGGCAAAAAAATATATTTCACAAGTATTCATAAACTGAATGAAATACTTACTTTTTGTTCAGGTTGTATGTCTTTCATTGAACAGTCTCAGAATAGCTATATTTTGCCTATAAAGCCTTAGCTTTGTAATGAAAGACAGTATGCTTTTTCTCCTGCTCTCAAAACTGCCACCAATACACACTCCTTCTAGCTCTCTTGATAATACTTAAATTGTGCCAAGCTAAATAAGTGTCAGCCAGCTCTCAAAAATGTGGGGAGTACATAAAAAAAGGCTAGCTGCTAAATTAGGGGCAGAATATGTAACACAATGTAGTTTATTGTTGCGGAGAGGGGGGCGGACTAACAAATGTATCACAGAATATTTAACTGCTAGTGACTGCTAGTGATGGGGTTTTTTATGCAGAAACAAAAACAATGCCTTCTATCCCAGCTCTTGGGGAAGGCAATTATCATTCCCTATATTTCAGGAAACAGAAGGTAGTCATTTGGTATGACAGACCCAATCTACTTTGGCACACTACCATTCAGAAAAAAATTGCCAGAGCTATGTTACTGGTAACCCATTTTGTAACCAATAGGCTACACTACTCTTAGGGCCTTGTTACACGTTGCACTTTGAGCTGCTCAGATGTTGATCAGTGTTAGTGCTAGCCCGTGTCTGGAGCAATCACACCTTACAGATAAAAACCTCCAACTGTGACTTGCCACTAGATAGCTGGTGAAGAGGAACCTGACCAAGAGCTATAGCTATGAGTTGATGCAACAGGGCTGCTGAATTAGGACTGGCTTCTATCCCTGCTCTAGGTGGGGTATGCGAGAGATGTGTTGTGAGGGAGAACATGAAGCTGGGAGGCAAAGAGTTAATGGGAAGAGGGTGGGTAATGAAATGGGAGGGAAAGCTTAAGCTGCTTGCCCAGCTGCTGCTACCACCATTGCTCAGCCTGGAGAAGAGCAACAATGGTGACAGCAGGGGCTGGGGAGGCAGGTTAACTCTTCCTGCCTGTTTCTCTAGGATAGACAATGCGGGAGCCACAAGCAAAAGGGAGTGGGGAGGGCAGGCATGGCACGGCAGGGGGAAGCTTATGGGCGGATAGGGCTCCCAGGGACAGGGAGGGGCAGCAGGGAATCCCAAGAGGTGGGGCAGGGCAAAGTCCCGGGGAAAGGGGAGAACCAGGGAAACCCCAGAGGGAAGGGGCAGGAGAAAGCCCAGAATGGAAGGGTTTCATACCTTTCAGTTCTGCAGGCCCCCACTGGCCTGAACACATGACTGCTTCAAACTCCAGCTAGCACCAACACCAATAAACATTTGTGCATCTCACAGGGTGTGTCCACACAAGAAAGCCTGGTTCTGTGATCCATTTAAAATGGTTCTGAGATCCATTTGATCTGTTTCTTGCATGGTGTGTCTACACAAGCACCAAGTAACCATGGTAACAAGCTACTGCGCAGTAAATGACTGGTACTGTGCAGGATTTACAGGCCAAGCCCTATGATGAGCGACTAAGGGAGCTGGACCTCTTCAGCCTCTGCAAGAGAAGGCTGAGAGGTGATCTTGTGGCCACCTACAAATTCATTAGGGAGATGCAGCAAGGTATCAGAGATGCTGTGTTCACCAGGGTGCCTCCTGGGATAACAAGGAACAATGGTCACAAACTGACAGAGCAGTTTTCGGCTAGATGTCAGGAAAAACTTCTTCATAGTGAGGGTGGCCAAAATTTGGAATGGGCTTCTAAAGGAGGAGGTGTTCTCCCTTATCTTGGGGGTCCTTAAAAGAAGGCTGGATAGGCACCTGGCTGGGGTCATCTTACCCCAACACCTTTTCCTGCTTAGGCAGGGGATTGGACTCAATGATCTGTTGAGGTCCCTCCCAACCCTAGCATCTATGAGTCTATTAATTAGTCTACTGCACAGTTAGCTAGTTCATGTAAATACAGGTAGTAAACTTACTGTGCAGTAGATACTGTGCAGTAGGGCTCATGTAGATGCTGACCGGGAGTAAATTTGCACTGGCACTGCTCATCTCCCAGCTCCCCCAGCAGCCAGGAGCTGATCTGTGTGAGGACCAGGTCCCTCTCTGCCTCCCCATCCTGGTGCTGTGGGGAGCTGAGCAGTGCTGGGACTGGGGAGCTACTGGTGGTACAGCTAGCAGCAAGCTCCCAGCTGAGCAGGGAATGCCTGCTCAGCTGGGAGCAACCAGGAGCTGTCCCACCAGTGGGGCAGCCAGCACGGAGTCCTCAGCTGGGTGAGAATCCCCACCTACCCAGGGGCTTGCTGCTAGCTGCCCCACTGGTAGATCAGAGCAGTGGGCAGGGACCTGCACCTCCCCTGCAGCACTTTCCCAGCCCTTTGCCTCAATTTCCTGATTGAGACACAGGGTTAAGAAAGAGCTTCAGGGGAAGGGATTCTTTCCTAGCCCCCTGCCCCAATCAGATGATCAAGGCAGGGGGATGGGAAGGAGCTGTGGGGGAGGGACAGGTTTGGGCCAGCACTGGACTGTGCAGGGCAGTCTCCGGGTAGCACAGAGCTGGCTAGGACTTGCCCCAGACCAGGACAGGTCCTGGCCAGCCCTGGGCTGGGCAGAGAAGCCCTTCTGGGCACAGGGCTTGTTCCTTTGTGCACGGGGCAGGAGAGCTTTGTGGCAGCAGCTGTCTCCCGGCCCCTGTGCACATCAGGACCCCACCTGATGTGTACAGGGCCAGGAGACAGCTGTCACAGCAGCCATCACAGCTCTACTGACCCTGTGCACATGGGGACCAGCCCTATACTCCCTGCCAGCCCCTAGACTAGCACCCAAGGGAAGCCTGGAGCTCCCTCTGTCTGCTACATGGAGGCAGAGCAGGGTGGGAGCAGCCCTGTACCAAGCTGCTCCCATTGGGAACAAATCTGCTCCCAAGACAGAGCACGTGTAGATTAGCTCTTGGGTAGGCTTACAGCACAGTAAGCTTACTTTGAATCAATAGCATGTGTAGATGTACCTACCACGTAAGGTGTAACAAGGCCCTTAAAGAGCCAGGAACAAAACTTAAGGACTTTGGTTATCAATTTCAGAGCATTTTCTCATCCACTGACAAACTGTGATCATGTTCCCTTTTAGTGACTTGTTCACACAGAGTATAGCACCCAGCTCTATTTCCATGAATTACTACTTTAGCTCTAGGGCCATGTGCCAAAGATCTATATGTCAAATGATGACCTATGGGAAGAAATATAATATACATTCACATAAATTGAAGACTGAATCCATATGCATATGTAAACAAGGGGTAAAACATTGCATGGGCAACTTAAATTCTTATTTTGCTTCCAAATGATTTACAACCACCTCTTAAGATACTACTTATAGGAATAGATTGTCTTAAAACATTACTCTTGTGTTATACAAAGACATTCACCAGTTTGAACCTAGCTAAGTTCCTTGTGGCATCAACATTGTTCCCACACATAGGATATTTTGCAGAACTTATAAGAGATATGTTCAGTAGGTCTCAGTCTCAGTTCTAGTTCCCTAACCATAGTGGATGAACTATTCCAATAATGATAAACACTTTCACTCCACCCCAAACTTACTGCCAGTTTATAACATAGGACCTTGGGACTAGAACACTGGAACATTGGATCAAGGACTGAACATAGAATCTAGACTTCACCCAAGTGAGCACCATAAGTATTAGGGTACAGAGCCATGTTCCCTCTTGCTCTCCCTCAGGTGATTTAGGCAAGGAAACACCTCATTCCTGAAATCGCTAAGGCATGAAACAGATACAGAGATGCTCTGTTCTGTCATGCCTGAGGCACTTCTGGTCATGCCTAAAAGCAGAATTTGTAGCCACTAGGGAAATTATAAGGTCAAAAGTGAGGCATCTCTGGGGTTTGGGCACCTCTAGGATTAGGCATCAGCTGAGCTGATTGCAGTTTGAAACTTCAGCACCTAATCTACCTATGTCATACTTTAGGTGTCTTAAGGCCTTTTATGGATCTGGTCCTTAGTGTTTCTATGCCTTGGTTCGCCATCTGTAAAATGGTGATGATAGAATTTCCCTCCTTAAGGGTGGCATCTAGATAAATGTACCAAGACTGTAGTGCTCAGATTTTCTGATAATGGTGCCAATAAGCACACCGTGGATAAAAGCTGAGGTTGAAGAGAAAGAGAATCAGAAATAGAGAAAGAAACCAATCAACAACATATACCAGTAAGGGAAGTCAGCTTCAGCTTGCAAAAGGGATGGAAATGAAGAGGAGATTTTTGGTAGTGGTACACAAAAATATGTCACCCTACTCAATGGTTACTTACAAGAATCTATTGCAAATTTTTCTTGGGAAAAAAACAGGGTACAGCTGCACCTATGGAAGTAACACTGATTTAACTGTCACATGTCCAAACTAACTCCAGGATAGTCCAGTGCAAATAGCTTATTATTGGCACCCCTGCTACCTATTGGTCAGGCATTGCAACAAACCTAATGTAGTCGCTTCCTCCAAAGAGGCATTCATCTCTCTGCCTTGGACACCCGTGAAAATTACATCTCCGTGTAACATGTTGCATAACCAAATCCAAAATGTAATGATACCATGCTCTCTGTACTTGCTCTATGACTTCTTACCTACTGTTTTAAGCTTTGAAAATGCAAAATATGCAGAACGGTACAGAAAATCTGTAGGCACTTCAGTCATTGTTGGGAAGCTAGAAAAAATGGTGAAGTGCAATAGGATAATAATTTACTGAGGATTTTGGCGCATTGAAGGTCTATTTGATTTTCAAAGGAACAATTCAGAACAGCTGGCATGACAATACAAGACTACCAAAGCAGGTGTTTTCTTGTCTTTCATTCATCACATTCCAATAATCTTACTGTTTGTCTTTGTCATTGGGGATTATCACTTGATGTCAATATCAATGAGTGTTCTTTAATCAAGGCATCACTGGACATTGGACTTAGGCATACAAAATACAAACCTAATTTGGAAACAGACTGCCTGTAAAACCCCAAGAGGAGTGGCATGTTGTCCAGAAACGAATCATTTATATCAGACACAGTAGCTCATGCCATTGCTTGAGCAAGGTTCCAAAGGGAAAACAATCTCTGCCTGAACCAAACTAGTCTGAGAACAAAAATGGTAGAAAACTCGTGCAAGCAAAATTTTATGGTCATGTGACACTCCTGTTTCTTTCTTCCCCTGTTTTTCTCACATTGGTCAGAGCTTTCTTATTCTGAATCTATGCATTTCCTGAATATGCATATCTATTAAAAGGTTTGGGCAGCTGTGTTTTGTATTTGGCAAAACCCCAGTCGTTGTGTTTTCCCTTTCCTATGACAAAACCAAAACCACAGCTGGTTTTGGATTTATACCCAGTAGGAAGTGCTGAAAGACCTCAAATTCTGTCCATCTACTTTAGGTATTTATAAGACAGCAGTTACTATAGTATCTTAGCCTCTCTTGCCAAATCTGCCTCTTGGATTTTTATGAAGCATGAAGTACAGGAATGGCATAAGAGACAGAGAGTAGGGGCAAAAGTGTGGATTAATCACAGCTAAAAGGAAGAGAGACTGGAGCAGAGTATTGGAATGCAAAACAGCAAGGCATGAGACCCATTCTGACAGAATATATCTGAGTTTGTACAGGGAAATAATGCAAACAGATTTCCTAAAGGTACAGTGTAGTCTTCACTTGACATTGAGGGCAAGCATGGAAAGTGTTGTATAAGTGAGTTTCCAGGCTGAGTAGAGAAGCTGAATGGGATTCACTGGAGTAGAGTGGAGGGTGGTACTGTTTCTGAGTTCTCTGTAGGGAATAATATGCAAGATATTGTGGTCTTATCACCATAAACAAGAAGGAGGAATAATGAGCTCTGATTCATTGCAGTCATGAGTAAAGAACAAAGGCTGGTATAGTGGCATCCAAAAGCAAGCAAACTAGAGAATTGGTTGTGGTTGAGTCTATGAGCCATTAAGCATTGGATTTGTGGCTGGCAAGGGTAGGAGGATATAAGGAAGTTTTGGTATATGACAGAGAAAAGGTTGAATGATGGATAATAATTGTAATTGAATGAATCTAATATTTGTTAGAAAGCCTGAATGACTTGTAAAATTGCTTGGTTGCTTTGCTGACTTTTTTTTAGTTTTTACTTCCCAAGTTTTAAATACTTGGGAATTTTTAGTTGCCATATTTTTAGTTGCATGTAAATTTCAGACTTAATATCATGGTGTAAACTTAACATTAATTGTTTGCCTATTCTTAACAATCTGTAAAGCAGTTGGTCCCATGAAGGTCTTGAGCAGAGTATGTAAACACTAGACTTGCTGCTCAAAGAGCAATGCAATTTGAAATGGAGGAAGCACAGGATCACTGGAGGACCCCATTACAATTTGGAATGCAATTTAGAAACTGCATACAAAAGTTTAAAAAAAACCCCAAAAGTGCTTTACTAGAAGAAGCATTACTTCAACCTGGCTCTATAGCATCTGTATAGATCGGGTGCTTCAGTGGGGCTTTTTGGCACTTATAGCTAAAGCTAATTCAATCAGCTATTAGATAAAAGTGACAAAAAACCCCACTAGAAGTGCCTAATCTATATAGACATTGGGCAAGCCAGGTCCAACTAAGGTGCCATCTCTTCTGGGCATGTGCTGGGCTCAGTGTGGGAACCTGTCATGTTTAAAGCGCCACTCTTTTTTTTTTTTTAATGTCTGTAAGCAACCTCATGGGCTGGATCCAGACATGCAGGCACGTGTGGTTTGTGGTGCCACAAACCTCTCTGCAGCACCACAAACCACATGTATTGCACATTAAACTGTGTGTAGCACTGCTAATTTGCAGTTCCGGGGCAAAATTTGCTACTGGGATTTCCCGGTAGCAAAAAATAAAACTTTAAAAAAAAACCCCCCAAAAATGAGCAAAGCAAGCCAAAGTGTCATATGCCAGGACAAAAAGGAGACAGGGAAGCAGGCAGCCTTGGGCTGCCTGCTCCCCTATCTTGGTGTGCTGCAAAGCCCCCACACTGAGGCACCCTGTCTGGGGTGCAGTCTGCCTCAAGATGGTGGAACAGGCAGCCCTGGGCTGGCTGCTCTCCTGTCTCTGCATGTTCAGCACAGGAGATCTGCTGTGGAGCCCCCATGCTGTGGCATACTGCACCCCAGCCAGTCTCAGAGCAATTGGCTGAGGTGCAGTGTGCCTTGAGACAGCGGAGCGGTCAACCAAGGGCTGCCTGCTCCCCCATGTTGAGGCACACTGCACCCCAGCCAACTGGGGAGTGGCAAGTTGGGGCACAGGGTTCCTCAGCATGAGGGCTCCATAGCACACAGAGATGGAGGAGCCCTAGGCTGCCTACTCCCCTGCCTTCAAGTGCCATTCCCTGGCTGGCTGGGACACTGGCTGTCTCAGTATGGGGGCTGCCTGCCAGTTAGCCTCATGCTGAAGCACCCTATTCCCAGCCAGTGCCCCCCGCAGCACATGGAGCAACGGGACAATGTGTCCTGCTATCAAGTGCATGGGCAGGGGTGTGCACTGTGACACAAAGTAGCAGAACAAATTTGTGCCACTCCTATTTGTGTCCCTGCTCATGTGGATGCAGCCAGGAGTGTCACTGAAAAGTCTCAATTTTACGCTTGTACAGCAACATTAAAACAATGGAAATGATGGCTCAGTGAAAGGGCCCTTATTTCAATTTGTTTAATGAAGTACATCCTACGTGGAAGAAACATGGTTCCAATGAAGCTGTGTTCTTAGGAAGCAAAAGACTAGGGACACAAAGAGCCAGAAGTAGTGTAAGTACACAAGCCCTTTCCTTTTACAGGTCTAAACTTCCAGAAAGGGAAGAGATCTGCCAAATTTAGGGATTGTCCCTCTGCCTTTTTCCATTGAGAGGGAAGGTCCCATGGGGATCTCTGTAAGGGATTTCCTCCTCCCAGGATGCCCCTGCAATGGGTGTTTCCCTCAAGAAGGCCAAGGGCAGGTAACAAATTCTATAAAACTTAATATATTCTGTGTGGATTCTTCTCTGTTTGATTAAATTTAAATTCCCCTCTGAGTCCTGCTAGTCCTCAGCAATTATCGCTGATACAAAAGCCCAAGAAAAACGTATTGTTTTCCTGACTTAGGTAAATCTCAACCCAGGTTTCAATAGGTAAGCATATATCGTTTGTTCTCATACCCATAATAACTAATGCAGCTGCCTGGTGTTTATTTTGGTCATGTATTTCAAGGAACAGCTTTTTCAGTGAACAAACAGTGAACCAGCTGTGGTTGGTAAAGTATTAGCATTGTCAATATTGCATTGTCATAGATTTAAGACTAAATTTTCCTTTAAAATTAACTTTGGACTCACTACTGGTGCTGTCTGGTCAGCAGGAAGTGAAATTGTTGTCTTTAACATGACATACAGAAGAAGAGAGTTGTTTTTAACAATCTCTTTTAAAAAAATTAAGTGATCAGGAATTAGTAACTCTTAACAGTCTGCAGAATTAAATTATGGGAACTTATCCTCAAGTCGCACTGATACATTTCCACAGTCTTTCTGAACATGCCTTGCTCGTGTCATAGGCCACTCTCCAGGTCTGTTATTGCCAATCTCAAATACCACATGAGTATCAATATCAATAGCAGGCATTGCAAACTCTGATTATCCTATGCAATCAACATGGGACTATCAGTGTGGATCTTGCTGCCAGACTGGAAACTTTGAAAGGAAAACCATTAGGATGCCAGCAATACAGAAACTTGAAATAAAGAGTTCTATGAACACCTTTTATACAACCATGCCTGAATTTCCATTAGTTTTGTGTACCTTAGTGATTGTGCGCTCAGCTTGAGACACTTAGACTGAGATCCTATACTGCCAATAAGGAAGCAATGGGTACCTAGGTGGTTTAAGGTACCAAGGGGCTTGGCCAGATAGCACATTTACACCAATGTGAAGTACATCAGGAACAGGAACAAACAAACAAGCATCTTACCACAAGTGGTTGGAGGTACCAATTCAGTAACCAGCTACATGCTAGGGAAGCTGCAGACATATAACTCCTATAAGCTACATGCATAAACACCCCCAGGCGCAGGGGCCTTAGTCCTTCCTCCTAGGGGTTGCTTTCCTTTCTGGGCTACAAAGTTAGGCTTCATGCTGTCGTTTTGCCCGCATGACTCTTGCATTTCTTCTTCTTCAGTGGACTGAGTTCAACAGGAAAGACGGAAGCTTGTCTAACCCATGACTCAGTGTTTAGAACTCTTTCCTTGGAAGTGGGAGATGGGGTTTCAAATATCCTCAGGCCTAAGTAAAACATATTTTTCGCCAAGTCATATGCAGAATAGAATCTAGACTTGAAGGTTTAATTTTCAGAGCAGTCAACCAGCCATACCACCCACTGAAATCACAGCTGTTGAAAATATGGCCCCAAACTGCTCCCCAAAATAAGCCAATTTTGAAAATGTGGGCCATAATACATTCTTAGCATAGTTTTCAAGTGTGAGTTGTGCATACACTGTACAACTGCAAACCCTAAAGGTTTGAGGTTTATATGTAACAGCTATAATTCCAAGGTGAATAATTAATCTATTATGATTATATTTTAAACAGTGAATGTGGCAGCCATGAAAGATACAAAACTGTCAGACTTGGGTATTGAATTTTATGTCTATTAACAGAACTTAAGCAGGGATGGAGCCAATGCAAGCTCTCTCTGACTCTTTTGCCAATGCCTTTCAACCTGGACATGAAGGGACTAATTCTAGAAATCTAGGAGAGTTCCGTTACCTGCTCTGCTGGTTCCCTCACTGGCCTGTCTGTTCAGACTTCCAGCAAGGATGCCAAGTGAGGTGGTGGTTTCTGTGATGTACATACCTGACCACTAGGAACTGGACTGAAATCACCAACTCGCTTTGCACAGGTCACTGAATAACCACCTGGTATTTACAGCTTTCAGTCATTACTGACCTGGACTGGACTCAAACCAGCAACCTCAAGGAAAAATAATTGCTACCCAGTCCCACTGTTCATTTTTTTTAGTGAGCTAGGAGTTCTAGTCCAGTCTACAGACTAGCAACCTATATCACTGCTTTTCAGACAGCCAATTTTCAGGCTACGCCATTTTGTGTTCAAATAGTAAAATACTTTGGTCCAAATTCTCATTTGGATTAATGTTGTATCACCAGCAGAGAATAGTAAAAATTGCTCACCCTTAATCTGTACTTAACTGCTTTTAAAATTCTAATTAAAACATCATCATCGCTCCTCATGAAATTTGGGATGTTAGCTTTCAAATCATGAGTAATGACCACCAGTGGAATTAAAAATCAACATAAAATAGCATTTCTTAAAGAAGAAAAAAATAACATGACCTGAAAAAACATGAGATGCAACTTGTTTTAGTAACTATTGTTTCTCCTGTGCTCCCAAACAACCAAGAGAAATGAAACCAGCCACAGTTTTATGCTATTAAATGAAAATGAAGTGTTCTTGCTACTCCTATCCTGCTTCTAAAGAATATATAGCATGCTCTTTAGCAAATCTGGCCATTTATTTTCATGCCCTGAGCTCTTTGGAAAATCTGATCCATAAGGGTATTGGAGAATCAGGAAAGAAAAAGACAATGAAAATAAGACTGTCTACTTCGCAGCTGATTTGAGGCATATTACCATGAGGGTTCATCTTGTATCTAGCTGGGAATATTTACTTATCACACCTTTCATGATAGTTTGCTTTTTCTCCCTTATCTACACATTTATTATAGATGGTTATTATAAACTTACAGAAGAGAAATACTGAAATGTAATAACTTCAACTAGTCTAAATTCTTAGCTCTGACAGAACAACGCTACAAATACAAGAGTCCTGAAATGAAGGCAATAAAAGGATCTGCACTTTGTGAGCAATAAATATGAGCTGTAGTTGTGCTTTGGGTTTTATGCATGTTCTAGCTAATAGTTATTCAGCTTGTGTGGGCCAGTGACATTTAAATAAACACATATGCAGTCCAAGGGGGTTGGCTACAGAGTCTTTTGTCAATTGAATCCAGTCCTGGGAATGCTAGCAGAGTGAATCAGGACTGCAGAAATTCCATGCTTGGCCAGCTCCCGGTGGTATTCCTTCTGAAACTGAGATATGCTCCATGGCAGGATAATTGATGAATGGAGAAGAAAATCAAAAGAAAACCCAAAACATGTGGCTTCAAAGCAATAATGTTAAAGCTGTTAACACCTGCCCATTGCCCTTTGGCTACAGAGTCAAGAAGAGCTCAACTTGTCCAAAACTGGAAGTGTCTGAACTTGCTCACTTTAAAAATAGTCTTGTTTGATAAGAAAACTTGGGTTCTTTAGCTCAAAATAGTGCTTCTCTCTCCCTTTTCCTTCTGAGGACAGTCTGCAGAACATATGCCTAGATAAATAAATCATTCAGATGGACAGAACAAACAGCTGGGTTTCAAATCTACTACAGAAGGTAGACAAGACTTAAAATTAACCCCTCCTCTTTGCCTTCCAAGTGTCCTTCCTGTAATTATTAGGTATGTTAAAAAAAAAACCCCAAACACTGACATGCCTCAGAGATTTATCTTGCTATGTCCTCACACAGGGCTGAGCACTGTGTACAATGTGATCATAAAGCCATGGCTTCAGTTATATTTCTGAAAAGGAGAAAGAATAGTTGTGCAGGTCCATCCTGGAACATGGACTCCTACCTTTATTATGACTGTGTCACAATCAAGAATGACTTTACAGTATTGGAAGCACATATTGGCTGGGATGTCATGTCTTAATCTTTCCTTACAGAAGTAGTAGGCTACTGTAAATAACCTGAAACAGGCTTTGGAGCCTCCTTAGCAGCTGTTTTGTAGAATAGTAACCAGGGATGATGTCACTATCTATTTGATATCTTATTGATCTCTACTTTTCAAATAAAAGTCTTGTGGGAAACGCAGAGTAATAGCCAGACGTTACCTTATTCCTGGCTACTACTGTATTGTTACAGACCAATGATAATCCAGCAGTAGCAGGAGATCAACTGTACAGCCAATTTCTGCTCTTTTAAGGGACCTTCTCCAGATTAATTCTGGTGTCTTGACCATAGTTAGTAACACCTATATAAGAAAAATTAGTAAAAGTGCTGGAAAGGATGTTTAGCATGCATTCCTGATGTAGCATATTGAGGTGTCTAAATATTGAAGTCAATGGGACTTAAGCTAATACTTAACTTTAAGCATGTTTTAAGTGCATTCCTGAATAGAGGCTGATGTTTATGGAAACCTGGCAAATAAGAAATAAAAGAATATAATAAAAGATGTTGCTGTTTGGTGGACATGTACAGATTTAGAGCTTTAGTTCCCTACCTTGTGGTTTTGTACTGCTGCTCATTGCCACAGTGTCTGAATATCTTCCATGTTAAATTGATTAACAATAGCGGCAGAGTCCCTGTTGGGTTTCAAGGAGCTTCTAGCTCTTTTCCCCTTTCAGGATATAAAAATCTTTGCTGGTAGGGCTGGGTTTTTTTTCCATTTAGTTGCTTAATTTGTAGTGCCCAAAGATACCAGTCGTTGCTGGGTTGCAGGGACTCGAAGAGCCTCCAGTGGGCTTATTAAAAGGACTTTACTGTGCAGAGTACATTTATTAGAAATTTTCAGACTGTCAAAACACTTTTAAAATAGGCTAGAAACTCACTTTACAGTCTCTTATGCTCTGCTGCCATACTGTCAGTGTCACAGAGGAGGTCACTTTCCAGCATGTTGGCAGATGCCAGCAGGCAACTCAGAAATGTCAAGTTTTAATTAAAAACTTTTTGTTTGAAATACACTTCACAGAATATAAATGGAGAAATTCTTCTGCCCTTGTTAATGTCCTGAATGTGCACTGAATAAAATAGGTGCAACCTACTTTGAAATAGGGTATAGTAAAAGTGTGCATATATGTATGCTAAAAGATGTTACTGGCTACCATCAACCATATCTTTGATCTACAGGCACTTATGGACGTTGTTAAAGCTGATGTCAGTTCTAACTGCCCTTCACTCAAGCTAAGTGGGAGAGCAATTCAATGGCTGATACAGGCTTGGGACCAACTGGCTAAGCATAGCTCTGCAGAAAAGGACCTGGGAGTTACAGTGGACAATAAGCTGAATATAAGCCAACAGTGCATCCTTGTTGCCAAGAAGGCTAATGGCATATTGAGATGCATTAGTAAGAGTGCTGCCAACAGATGGAGGGAAGTGATTCTTCCCATCTATTTTGCACTGGTGAGGCGACACCTGGAGTACAATGTTCAGTTTTGGTCTCCCTATAGAAAGGATGTAGACGAACTGGAAAGAGTCCAGCAGAGGGTAACAAATATGGGTAGTAGGCTGGGGCACAAGACTGATGAGGAGAAGCTGAGGGAACTGGGAGTATATAGTCTGCAGAACAGAATGGGGGATGGATTTAACAACAGCCTTCAACTGCCTTCCATGGAGGATGGGGCTAAACTGGTTTCAGTGGTGGCAGATGACAGAACAAGGAAGAATGGGCTAAAGTTGCAGCAAGGGAGTTTTAGGTTGGATATTAGGAAAAACTCTCTCATGAGCAGCACCATATCTAAACTTGTGGAGGCCCTGGGCAAACTTTTACTTTTGGGCCCCCCTTCACCAGAGATAATGATAATAATAATTTTTAAATTATCACTTTCAGGCTCCCTTTCTGTCCAGCCCCTAGGCAGCCAGTTGGTTCGCCCATGCCTGTGTCTGGCCCTGCTCACAAAAAAGGTAGGAAGACACTGGAACAGGTTACCCGAGAGGTTGTGGAATCTCTATCTTCCAACGTTTTCAAGACCCAGATAGACAAAGCCTTGGCTGGGATGATCTAGTTGGGGACTGTCCTGCTATTAGCAGGGGGTTGGACTAGATGACCTCCTGAGGTCCCTTCCAACCCTAATTTTGTATGGTTCTATGGTGGTGGCTGAGATAGTGGAGATCTTTGGGCAAAGTGGTCTTAGGAGGGGTGTGCACATGTGTGGCAAGGTGATCTTACAAGAGGAGGGGTGTGTGTTTGTTAGAAGTCAGTGGGAAACCAGGAAGCTCTTGAGACTATGGCCCTAAGATCCTCATTCTTAGGGCACAGGGCTCTCTGAAACAATAGTAAACAAAACTGCAAGCAAGAAAACTGCCTGCTGTTGTTTGTCCCTAGTGTTTGGAGGGAAACAGGACACCAGGCATTAATTGTAAATAAATAGGGTTGTATCAAATGAATAACAGACTCTATTATCATCTTCCCCTCCACATGGAAACACAGTGATGAAGTCCAGATGCAACTAAATGTACAGTATATTTAAATACTGAACAGCTTGATTTGTCAATGGAAAGATGCCCATTGACTTCAGTCTTTGGAATAGGTCCTAAGTGACTATATAACATGTAGCCTGTCACAAAATTAGCCAGTGGGGGATTTAAATGAGATTTTTTGTTGAGGCATTATTTTTGAAGGAGCTCAGTGCTGGTGAAAAATAGGTCCTCTATTCATCACCACCATAGACAGCAGTGGTGTAAGCTTCCTGGACAATATGCTGTTCTTGTGCTGCAAACCTAACTAAAGGAGATCCAAATGAGGCAAAATATTTCAGTCTCCATGCTCCTTGAGGGCCTGATGCCATTTCTTTGAAGCCAGTTAGAGTTTTGCTATTGATTTCTGTGGGTGTAGCATCCAGCCCTGAATCCTTGGTATCTGCTCTTGGGATTGCCAGAAGGAGCAACAATTGGTGCCAGTTATCAGAGTGGTCTTTGTGATATGTGCAAGCCCCACCTCAAAGCAACTGAATTGAGCCCTCCAACTCGTTTTGCACATGCCACTATTTACTGTGGTTACCATTACCTAGAAATGATGATGCTAAGATTATCATATGAATTGGGTAAGGCGTAAGAAACCTAACAGACAGACATAATCCAGGCTAATCTGGATTGCATGGTTAACTGAGGTTACATAAACAATATGCATTTCAATACTAACTGCAAGCTCCCATATCTAGGATCAAAGGATATAACTCATACTTATGAGATGGGGAATTATTTTGGCAAGTAATACCAGGTAAGAATTTAAAGATCCTGACAGATGATCAACTTAATATGAACTTGCTGTGTGATGGGGTGATTAAAAGGGCTTTGCAATCCTTAAATGTATAAACAGCAGGATACCTGTATAAAACATTAGTGTAGCCATTACTGGAATATTGTATCCACTTTGGTTGTTCAAATTCCAAGAAAAAATATTGATGAAATGTAAGTGGTTCAGAAAAGAGACACGAGAATGATTCAAAGCCTACCTTAAAAGTAAAGAGCAAACTAGAGAACAAACTACAACTAGTGGAAGGTAGGAGCTATCACCAAGGAGGAGTACTCCTCGTTGGCTCAGGAGTGTAGGAGGGCTATTAAGAAGGCCAAGGTAGAGATGGATTTCAGGCTAGCGTCCAGGATTAAGGACAACAAAAAATCCTTTTTCAAGTACATTGGGAGCAAGAAGAGGGCACCAGGCAATGTAGGGCCCCTGCAAGACACAAACGGTAATTTGGTGGCCACGCCAGACAAGAAAGCTGGTATTTTTAACAGTTTCTTTTCTCTGTTTTCTTGAACAGGGACATCCCACCTACCAGAGGTAGGGACAATCTTGAGGATAGCTCTATCAAGCCTTCAGTCAGTGCAGATATAGTTAGGGATCTTCTGGAAGGGCTAGACATTTTTAAATCTGCAGGTCCAGATGCCCTTCACCCAAAGGTGTTGAGGAAGCTGGCAGGGATCACAGCCCAGCCAAGGGTTCCGCGGATATGAGCATTCATGGTCATTTAGCCAGGTGCTGGGGGATTGGAAACAGGCAAATGTGGTCTCAATTTTCAAGACGGGGAGGAAGGAGGACCCAAGTAACTATAGGCCTGTATGCCTTACCTCGGTGCTTGGGAAGATCTTGGAGAGGATTCATAGATGTTAGGGTCGGAAGGGACCTCAATAGATCATCGAGTCTGACCCCTGCATAGGCAGGAAAGAGTGCTGGGTCTAGATGACCCCAGCTAG
>JAGPOW010003685.1:67730006-67830933 GCA_030014935.1 Caiman crocodilus
CTGCCTAGGAAATGACCTGCTGGGTGGCACTGAAGTGGAAAGGGATCTTGGAGTCCTAGTGGACTCCAAGATGAACATGAGTTGGCAGTGTGATGAAGCCATCAGAAAATCCAATGGCACTTTATCGTGCATCAGTAGATGCATGACGAATATATCCAAAGAGGTGATACTTCCTCTCTATTGGGTACTGATCAGACCACAGTTGGAGTACTGCGTGCAGTTCTGGGCACTGCACTTCAAGAGGGATGCGGATAACCTTTTTTACCCATCCATGGTAAATATTGCGTGCAATTCTTGACTCCAAAATGAACATGAGCTGCCAGTGCCAGACTGCAGCCAGCAAGGCCAGCCATACCTTGTCATGCATCCAAAGGCACATCTCAAGCCAGTGCCCCGGTCAAGCCGGGGGAGGTGATATTCCCCCTCTATGCAACATTGGTCAGACCTCAGTTGGAGTACTGTGTCCCGTACTGGGCACCATACTTCAAAAGGGATGTGGCCAGCCTGGAGAGGGTTCAGAGGAGGGCCACTCACTTGGTGAGAGGGCAGCAGGACAGGCCCTACGAGGAGAGACTGAGGGACCTGCACCTGTTCAGCCTCAGCAAGAGGAGGCTGAGGGGGGACCTGGTGGCTGCCTACCAGCTCATCAGGGGAGATCAACAGGAAATAGGCAGAGCCCTTTTCTCCCCAGCACCACCTTGGGTGACGAGAAACAATGGTAGTAAGCCGACGGAGAATAGGTTTAGGTTAGAGATCAGAAGGCAATATTTTACAGTTAGGGTGGCCAAAATCCGGAACCAACTTCCCAGGGAAGTGGTCCTTGCTCCTAACTTGGGCAAATTCAAGAGGATTGATCACCTGTCTGGGGTCTTGTGAACCCAGCATTCATTCCTGCCTGTGGCAGGGGGTCAGATCCCTCCTGACCCTAGTTACTACGAAACTATTCAGGTCCTCCAAGACAAGATTACCAAGTGACTTGATCACAGCCTTACAGAAAATTAAAATAACTTTTTAAAACACAAGTTTAGGGATTCTTTGGGAAAATGACTTCCTATGAATGGAGGAGAGTGGACCTGATAGCCCAGGAGACCCCTTCTAGTCCTACATCTCTTTTACCTGCACTGGGGAAAGGTTTCTGGTTGCAGAGAATTCTTTATTTTAGCACAGACAGGTACAATGTGATCTAGTGGCTAGACACAAAGGCTGCATAAATTTAGACTATACTTTTTATGTCTTTAACAAGGAGAGTAATTAACTGCTAGAACAAGACAGGTAGAAGTGCAGTGGATTCTCTATCACTTGGTGTTTAAACATCTAAACTGAGCATTTTTCTAGAAAAAAGGAAAAACAAAGATCTTGCTTTAATAAAATCTTCATAACACAAGCAAAAGTTATAGGCTTGATGCAGAAATTCTTGAGTGACTTTTTGCAACTTTCTATGCAAGGGGTTGGACTAGATTATCTTTGGCTTGCTGATAAGGAAGCGTGAAGCATGGGCTAAAGTTTTACACTTTTAGTTGATTAAACAGTCCCAGAAAATTCTGCTTATAGCTTTTATGAAACAAGACTAAAGATAAATGTCTCTTCCTGTTCCATTGTAAATAAAGTGCTATGTTTAACACTCATAGAGTACTGTTACTAGGTGCAGGGTTATGAACAGAGCTGGTGGCCAGCATGAACAAAATGGGAGTACCAGGGCAACTCATTTCTTTGGGCACACTCAGACACTATTTTGCTGTTGGCATTTGGGAGTGAGAATGATCTTTAAGAAATGCTTTGTTTAATATCTGTATCTTTCTTTGGGACTACAGTGACAATTGCTTTCTTTGAGATATTTAGCTGTTCCAGATCTTAGGTTTTTCATGACATAAGAATACATGGCTCTAAGTAGTGAGCTGTTGAAAGAAAATAGAATACTTACGCAATCAAATGTCTTTGCTGGACTGCATCTCTGGCCTAGTTGAATCTGTTTTATTGTGGGAGACACTTGCTTCTAGGGTTTGGAATTATTGAATGGCCAAGGAAAACCAAACAATTTGGTAAGAAAATTCTTTATGGCATTGCTGATAATATTGGGCAAAAACCTGACATATATATTCGTAAGTACTTTTTCTGTTTTACATTTTATTTTTAAAAAGATATGCAGATTTGCTTACATTCACCTGCTTTCTTAATTCAAAAAATCTTTGCTTTATACAACTTTTTTTTGCTTTTCTATTTAAGAGAAATTCAAGTACTTGTATATGTTTTAATTTAATTAAAACAAAAATAAATTGGAACGAGCCACCCAAATACCCACAGTGACCCGATACAATACAAAAAGAAACCCTACTATGACTGCACATCTCTGGTGATCACCTTCACTCCACACTGGAACAGATTAGAAGAACTGTCAAACAGCTACAGCTTATACTTAACAAAGCTCAGACCTTGAAAGAAATATTTCCAGCCCCTCCACTCCTGCCTTTCAAACCACCCCCTAAACTTGACCGACTCATCACCGAAGCAAACTCCCCACTGCTCAACAGACATCAAATGGGACACACACTTGCCTTAACAACAGATGTTTAATCTGTCAACAGATCTCCATTGATACTACAATCAACATTCCCTACAACAAACCCATCAGAATCCCTGGATCCTACACATGCCTTTCCTGAAATACGATACATCTGATCCAATTCACCAAATGCTCTTATGGTAGCTAGGTGGATTAAACTAAACAGCAACTATGAACTCTGTCAGAAAAAAAAATATTAAGGGAAGAGACAAACGTACATCAGTAGGAGCAATTTTTTTTTTTAACAGAACAGCCACTCCCTTTCAGACCTCACTAACCTCATACTCAAGGAAAAATGTACCAAACACTTCCAAAGTGTGAGCTTGGAACAAAAATTCAGGAGCTGGCTGGACACTAGGAGCCAAGGACTGAACACCAATATTGGTTCTATAACACCCTAATTTATTGGATTCTTCGAATTCTTCCTACAAGCTGCAGGTGATTATGACCCTCCTTCCTTTGGATAAGTCCTGATCTCCCAGTAATCAAGCTTCTTTTTTTTCCTGATAATTGTTTGTCTGCTTGCTACCTCTGGGAATTTCTCCCCTCTTCAATTTCACAGCTCTACCCATTGTTCTTAAACAATTACTCTGCTTGCTTCCCTCCTCCAACCTGATGAAAAACACCTTACATTAGAAAATTTGTCTAACTTTATCCCAACCATCAAGGTGGTCAAATTAGAAATACTGCCTTAAAAATCCTTCCTTCTCTCAAATTTTGAGAATTACCTTAGAGCAATTTAGACTTCCTTATTTTCTTCATCATTTTGTATTATTTTTTCCAACCTAATTTGATATTGCAGAGATGATTTACCAATTTGAGTTTTTGTATAATGTTACTTCCTTGTAAGTACAGTTTAAAATGTTTTTTTCAATGGAAAGCTGATATCTCAACATAGCAAAGTGTGAGGTAGGAATGCATCAGTACAGTAAAGACAGTGAAAGCTATGTAGCAGTTCTCTGTAGTCACGTGTAATCAATGCTAGACAGGCGTGGTTTGTAGATGTCATGGAAACAGTAAGCTTCAAAGGATCATCTAGAAGCTGAATGGGACTTTGCATTTGAGGGAAGGAATTTCAGTGTTGGGTCTTTTATCCATGGGCAGATTTAGGATTCTGAAAAGCAGGGTACAGTTGGGAAGGTTCATCATTAGATATAGCATTGCTGACTTGATACACACCAGATCAATGCTCAGGATCTCAATATTGTGCTGTTAAGCAGGAGGGTGTGACACAAAGTTGTATACACACACACAAACTGCACATACGACACTATGGATCCACAAACACACACACACACACACACACACACACACACGCAACCACGCACTTCAGTGGCCATGTGTGTTAACACTAGGGGGCACTTGGGGGTAATTAGGGTGCTTGGTGACTAGGGGGCACTTGGGGCACTGGAGATGGGACTGGGAGAGCTGGCCGTGAAGCCAAGAGAGTGGAAGCAAAAAGAGGTGGAGGTAGGAAGCTGGCAGATGAAGAGCCAGCAGAGAAGCTGGAGAGGTGGTGAGGAAAACCAGGGCAGAGAGCCAGGAGGTGGAGGCAGATAAGAGCCAGGGAAACAAAGCTGAAAGCTGGATGGTGGAGGTGGTGGAGCAGCAGTGAGCTGGGGAAGTAGAAAGCTGGCAGAGAAGCCAGGAGGTCAGGAGAGGTGGAGGTGATGGAGCAGCAGTGAGCTAGGAGAGCAGGAAGCCAGCAGAGAGGCCAGGATGTAGAGGGAGAATTAGGACAGGGAGCAGAGGGACAGAGGACAGAGGGGTGGGAGTTAGACATGAGGTTGGGTCAGAGGCAGGGGCAAAGAGAGAAAAGATTAAGTGGGGAGCCTGCAGCAAGACAAAAACCAGCTTGGGGTCCAAAAATATCAGTTTTATTAAACAGGCAACACAATATACAGACCATGAAGTTATTAGTTGCCACACACACTCGCACACAAACTCCCACATGCACTCACACAATAGTAGCAGGAGGAAAAAGGTTTGGTAGAGAAATTGGAGTCAAGATGTATAGAAACAGAACCCAGGGCCCTTGCTTGGAAGGAAAATGCAGGTGATAGGTACCTATCCCAGGCTGAGAGTTGATCCTCAATGGCCAGCATCCTTGATGGCCAGGGGTCTTCTCCAGCAAGGTGTTGTCCAGAAGGGGTCACCAGCAGTGCCTCTGGGTGGATAAGTGGCGTGGCATAGGGCTGGTCCAGATGGAGAGGGCATCCCAAGGAGGTCACACGCTACAACCCCTTTTATAGGGGTGGGTTACCTGCAACTCCAAGGGCGAGGACAGGCCAAGGAAAGGGCCAGTCCTGCTCAGATGAAATCATGAAGTTCCAGGTGTCCTCATTGTCTGGTGGGATACAATGGTGGAGTTGCTGGTTTCTATTCTGTCCTTTGTTTCCATGTTGCTGGTTTCTTGGAGAGTCTTTATCTTTCAAATATTGGGTTTGTTTCTTGTCCTGGGAGGAGGTCTGTGGTTTCAGGGACAGTCACTGCAAGGTGGTGGCAGGTTTGTTAATGGTTGTAGACTGTCCAGTCATTAAGCTGATGGGCCAGTCATTCAGTAGGAGCTATTTTTAGGCCTGCTACCATTATGTCTTTAGCACTCTCATTCACCCAAGAACCAGTTTACATAAGAGGGGTAGGTATGAGTCAAAAGTTGCAACACAATTACAATAGGGTCTGCCCAGGCAGGGGACACAAAATGGAGACTTAACAAGACAAGATGGAGACTTGACATTACTTTGGCTAATTTACAGATACAGGCCTAAATAATACAATATCAATATAAAACAGTTCAAATCAATACAAAAATAATAGAACACTAGTTACAATATAAATGGGGCTTGTTACAATAATGAAATACAAGAACTTATCTTAGTTTATCTACAACTACTTATAACTACTTATAAGGGATAGAGAGGGCAAAGAGAAAGTCAGAAATGGTTGGGGAAAGGGAGGGAATGTATTTTTAAATACATTCTGGGGGTTTTGCTACAGCATACCACATATTTTCTACAGGTAAAAGAAACTAGAAGCTTTATTCATATGCTAGAGGCCCAGCACTAAATTGTTCAGTTTAAGATAAAAACAAAAACAAATATAACTTTATTGGAATGTGCATTAATATGCTAAATGACAAGTGTAGAAGGAATCAGACAGATTATAACCATGAAGTAACTCTTTTACTGCTGCCAAAATAGAAATGCTACTACCTCTTGCAGGCAGTTGGTTTTAAACTTTGGGTGGAGCAGGAATCAAAGTGGGGAGGGGAGGGTGCAACCTTACTACTGCATCCCTCCAGATCTGTCTGTGCTCTTATCCATAAAAGGACAATTATTGTCCAAAATTAGGAAGGGGCCAAAAGATGATGCTACACTGTTTTGAATGTGACCAGAAAAACCAGGATAGTATGATTAGTTTTTACCCCTTGAAGTAAAAAAAAAAAAAATCCATCCCAAAACATAGATTCTATAAACTGTGATTGAAGCATAAAGGAAGACACTTCCATTTGAATGATGAGAAACACATTTTGAAGATATTCCAAAAGATCATCTAAAGATCCAGATCATCACTAAAATCTTTCCATAGTCCTAATCAACCTGTATCTGGTTCTCCTGGTTAAATCATAAAGAACATAAGGGCTTGTCTAGTTATGCATATATTCTAGCTTCATAGAAGGCTTGCAACAGAAGCTATATAGGTAGACAGATGGTCTATATAGAACAGAAGCTATATAGGATCCAGCTGGTCCCACCTCATTGTAGGACTAGATCTAATTCTATTGCTCTTCAGTTCACCTGAAATTCCCTATTCACCATCAGAATCCACATGGGTTATGGTCACCATGAAAGCCAGTTTTTTGTGAACTGGCATGAAAATACTTCTTTAGTGGGAATGCAAGATGTAGGCTAGGACCTCTGTTAAATCCCCACTTAGTTAATTTCTTGATCTTTCAAAGGTTCTCTTGTGCTAATATCACATCCACCTTGGCTTTTGAGCAATGACTGATCACGTGTTCCGTTTCCGTAAGACATTGCTTTGCATTCCAGAGCATTTGAAAACCATCCCTGCCTTCCCATGATTTCTCTTAGTTATTTCTATGAGCAGACCACACCGCTCTATTCTCTCTACTCAAACATATGAATAGTGAATCAACTTCTTAACAGCTGCCATAAACAATCAAGTGACATTTTTAAAGAGTACATAAGAATAGGGACTAAATGCAAAGGATGTGCATGGTGATATTGTCTTCACAGCTTAACTTGAATTGTAAAGCAAATCATTAGTTCAGGGAAGAACTGAGGTCCCGGAGGGGTGGGGAGTTGGGAGTCTAAGAAGAGTGGTCATTCCTGAAGGAGACAATCCTCCAAGCCCAAAGGGTGGCAATCCCAACACAGATCAAAGGGGGCAAGAGTGCTTAAAAGCCCCCATGGCTAACCAAAAACATCCAGGAATGCCTCAAAGCTAAAAAGGAGGCATACAACCAATGAAAGGGACGGGCCATCACTAGGAAGAACTATACCTTGGTTGCTCAGGTTTGTAGGGGGGCTGTTAGGAAGGCTAAGGTGGAGATGGAACTGGGACTAGCAACCCAGATCAAGGATAACAAGAAATCATTTTTTTTAAATACATAGTGGATAAAAAGAAGGTGCTGGGTAATGGGGAGCCTCTACAGGACACACTTGGAAATCTGGTGGTCTCCCCAGACGACAAAGCTAACCTATTTAACAATTTATTTGCCTCCATTTTTCTGAGCAGGGACCAGGTCATTCCCCACACCGGGATACCCAATGGTCCTAGGGGAGGCACAGCCAGGCCCAGGGTCAGAGAGGACCTAGTCAGGGAACTTCTGGTGGGACTGGACGTGTTCAAATCAGCAGGTCCTGACGTTCTCCACCCCAAGGTGCTGAGGGAATTGGCAGAGGTCATTGTGGGACCCCTGGCACAGCTTTACGAGCATTGATGGTGCTCTGACAAGGTGCCAGAGGACTGGAAAAGGGCCAATGTGGTTCTCATTTTCAAAAAAGGGAGGAAGGAGGACCCAGGAAATTATAAGCCTGTTAGTCTTACCTCAGTCCTGGGGAAGCTCTTTGAGAAAATTATCCAGATGCACATCTGTGAGGGGCAAGCAGGGGAATGTATGCTTAGGGGCAGCTGACGTGGGTTCGTTAGAGGCAGGTCCTGTCAGATCAACCTGGCGGCCTTCTATGACCAGGTCACAAAATTCTTGGATGCAGGTGTCAGGGTGGAAGTAGTCTTTCTGGACTTTAGGAAGGCCGTTGACACTGTCTCTCACCCCATTCTCATTAAAAAATTAGGAGATTGTGGTGTTGATGCCTACATGGTCAGATGAGTCACCAATTGGCTGGAGGGCCACACCCTGAGAGTGGTGGTGGATGGGTCATTTTCAACCTGGAGGGATGTGGGCAGTGGGGTTCCGCAGGGCTCAGTCCTTGGGCCTGCACTGTTCAACATCTTCATCAGCGACTTGGACGAGGGGGTGAAAAACATCTTGTTCAAATTCGCAGATGACACTCAGATGTGGGGAGAAGTGGGCACACTAGAAGGGAGGGACAGGCTACAATTGGATCTGAATTGGTTACAGGGGTGGGAGGATGAGAATAGGATGGATTCAATACTGACAAGTGCAAGGTACTGCACCTAGGGAGAAAGAACCAGCAGCATACCTACAGACTGGGCAATCTCCCCATTCGTGAGTGCAGAGGCAGAAAAGGATTTTGGAGTCATTATAGACTCCAAGATGAACAGGGGCCGCCAATGTGGGGACACAGTCAGGAAGGCTAACCAAACTTTGTCATGCATCCACAGATGCATCATGAGCAGGTCCAAGGAGGTGCCCCTCCCCCTCTATATGACATTGGTCAGGCTGCAGTTGGAGTACCGTGTCCAGTTCTGGGCACCGAACTTCAGGAGGTATGTGAACAACATGGAGAGGGTCCAGAAGAGTGCCACTACCCACATGATCGGGGCAGCAAGGCAGGCCGTACGAGGAAAGGCTATGAGACCTGAACCTGTTCAGTCTCCACAAGTAAAGACTGAGGGGGGATCTGGTGGCCACCTGTAAACTGGCTAGAGGAGACCAGCAGGCAATGGGAGAGTCCTCGTTCCCCCGAGCACTACTGGGAGTAACAAGGAATAACAGCCATAAGTTGACGGTGAGTAGATTCAGGCTAGATACCAGGAGGCACTACTACTTCACAGTCAGGGTGGCTAGGATCTGGAACCAACTTCCAAGGGAAGTGGTGCTGGCTCCTACCTTGGGAGTGTTTAAAAGGAAGCTAGATAGACACCTTGCTGGGGTCATTTGACCCCAGTACTCTTTCCTGCCCATGGCAGGGGGTCAGATTTGATGATCTGCTCAGGTCCCTTCTGACTCTACCAGATATGAAACTATAAAACTACAACACACAGGACCCTGATATGTCATACAAACCTCTGCTGCCAAACCACATGGACCTTCACATTGTGCGAGCCCCCCAGTTGCACCACACAGTGCCCTGCCATGCTGACATGCTGCATTACGGAAGCATCCTGCTTGCACGGACATATACATGCAGTACCGTGTACAGTCCCCTGTCATATGCTACCCTTGCTCCTCAGTGCACTGTAGGCAATTCCTGCTGTACCACATCAGCACAGATTCTTACAAGCCCTCCAGCCATGTGATTCCTCAGCTCAAGGGAGGGGACAGGCAGTAGAAACTGGAAATCTGAAGACTTGGCATCAACAGCAAAAAACAAAGTGGCAAGTGATGCCTAGACCAGGAGCCTGGTGAAGGTCACAGTTTAGCCCCTTGTGGACTGCAGGCAGTCCATGGGACACCAGTTGGAATGCCCTGTGCTAGCCCAATGTTGTGTCTAAAAGGGACTTAAAAAACTTAAATCAAATGCTGTTATTCTTTCAGTTGCTTTCCTTCTCTATTTGAAAGCTCTCTGCATGGGACAAGTTTCACTACACTCGCCCTATAAATTCAATTGCTCCTATTCTTGTAGGCCTTTTGTACAACAACATGGAAAAAAATGAATCTTAAAAAAAAAAAAGACAGGAATATGTTTGGAAAAACCAGAAAGATTATCTGAATGGTTGAGGAATTTGTGCAGTGCTTGAACCTATCTTAACTTGCATTCACAATTTGCTGTGTGCAAAACAATGGTGGCTTTTAAGATAGAATTTTCTAGATCAGGTGAAAAATCACACATCACAAATCTTGGATTTTGAGATATTCATATGAGCTGACTGTAAATTAAATGCTTACTGTTCCTAGGTGGTCCAGCAATACAAATAAATAAATCCTAATATATATGTTATTAACATAACCAACTTTGAATCTAACCTTTATCACTATCGAATTCCTACTCAGACATCATTCTGTTGATACTATCTATTTCCATTTTATCAGTTATTACTTTGTTTTAAAGCAATATATGCCAGTTAATAAAAATTCAAAGAAAAATTATACACGCAGAAAAAATACGAGAGGGAGAATGCTTAATGCTTAATGTTTCTCAAATTAGTACTTTTCATTATCATGGTACCTATTATAAAGGGTGAATAAATGATTAATAGACCTTTCAATAAATGGTTAGTCAAGTGTTAGAAATTGTAATAAAGTCCAACAAGTCAATAGGTTGATTAGTTAGAATAATAGCTAATACATAGGTAGAGCAGGCTGTACCATCTAGACCACACAATGCTGGCTGTAACATGGCTATAGCATTTTTTACTATCATATTTTAAACAATTTAGAAATATAGGGCATTTGCACACATGTTTATGCTGCAGCACTGGGTGCTTTTAAAAGCTCCTGGCACTGTGGCGCATGCATTTGCATAAATGGCGAAATGCGCATCACTGCTGAGAAAATGGCAGTGGCACGCTTTTGAACTAAAACATATCAAAGGTGTTTAGTTCAAAAGCACACCGGTGGCATTTTCTCAGCACTGACATGCATTTAGCTCTTTGTACAAATGCATGAGCTGCAGCACCAGGCACATCAGCTTACATCCTCCACAGACTCGATTAATCGAGTCTGCTCCAATGCACTGTATCTCCGCTGTTCCAGAGCAGACAAATGTCTTTGTATAAATGCCCATAATTTTCATGCCAAGTGTGGCCTACTTCATTTCAGGCCCACTATTTGTAACTATCAAACTGGAGGGCAAATGACTAAGAATACTCCTGTTCTTACTGATTAACATGTTATCCCTTCTGTCAGTAGGACCAGGTAAAGTCAAGTATCAGAATGTGGCTTTTGATTGTACCTAGTGAAAATTGTACCTAGTGAACAGCCTTGTGAATCCAAGTATGTTATTATCTCATGGCAATGGGATCTAGCCTCAAATTTCTAAACTGTGTCTATTGACCAGTATCTGGGAGCTTGACGGTGTTATTTCAATCCTAATTACCTACCTGAATGTTCTCATTATTCATCAGAAATGGGATAGACGTTTGAATAGAAATCCATTTATGTTGGTTCAGAGTGTAGGCAGGTTCAAGTTCTTCTTAGAAAGAGTGAAGTGAAGTGTAAACTATATTATGTAGTTAAAGGACAATGTTAGCTGTTTTTTCCCCTAGAGGTTTTTCATTCTTTGTTTATAATCCTTCTTTCTGAAAAGCTTTAGTATAATTTTTCCCTTCTTTTGTTCTCTACCATTTAGCAAACATTAATTCCTCCCTTCTAGCCCCCTGTTGTGAGCAGCAATGAAAAAATAACAGCTGTGTTAGTAGCACCAAGAACAATTTCACTTCCATGTCATGCCAAAACACCTTTGTCTATACACCAACATCAGCAACTGTTTCAGTACAGCATTAAGAGGAGGATTTGCAGAGCCAGCAACGACAACAAAAATGGCTTTTCACGTGTCCTACAAAAAATGACTACTAAAAACATTCTTGACAAAGGAATGGCAGGGTCTTAAAACAAATCTTGCTATGCAAAATCTGAAGGGGTTTAAGGAGATTTTGGAGTAAAATAGTTTTAACATGTAGACAGCAGAAGGGTCACTGCTTGGAAAAAGCTATTGCTATTTCCTAGTGGGTTTTGGTATCTCAAACTTTGTTTAGGGGAAAACCTTCCAAATTTTAATATTTTCTGGAAAAGACATCGGAACCTCAGGTCCAGGGCAGGACATCTAGTCAGTGGACTCATGGCAGTATAATGGGAGGATGGCTGCTTGCCCTGGAGCAGTAAGTACACAAGCCCTACAAGAGTCCTGCAAAGTGGGCTGCTAAGGAACTAGAGAGGCAAGCTGGCTAGAAACTAGATAGGTTTCCAACAGCAAACTGCCCAGTTTCCATTGCATTGTCTTTGAAATACAACTGCTTTTTTTTGAAACACTCTAATTTCAGTGCATTGCCAGAGTCCAATGGAAAAAAAACAACCCATGGAGAATTTCCAACGAGGCATTGTTATGAACTGTAAGATCCAAAATGAAATGCTATGGAGGTTCACAGATTTATTGTTATGGCGAGCGTCATCAGGTGGCTCAGTTACACTCAGTGTTCCAAGTTCTTTTTAGCATGCGAGCTAGCTTTCACTCCTGGAAAGACATCCTATGTTATTAGTTTGGGTTGTGCAAGGTTTTGAACAGGGACAGCTTATAGTAATAGAGAACTGTGCAAGCTGTGGGACAGTTTACTTCATGCCTTGGGCTTCAATTAGTCAAATCTTGGAAAAGAATTTCTCCCTGGGGTAGCAAGCTCCACAGAACCAAGAGAGAAGAGTACAAGTAACTGAAGGAAGAATTTGGAGAAGGCACCAGAAACTGAGTCTTCACACATGTAGCTATAATGGCAACTGAAGTGGAGGCATTTTTGTAAATAGCTCTCTTAATAAACACCCAATTTAGTTTTACAAGCATGGAGTTCTCTCATTTTATTATCCAACATATGGTAAACATCAGGCCAGCAGCAAAGAAATATGGCAAACCAAAGAGCACCTAGAAACAGCTCTCCAGCAGGAGAAAAGGGACTCACACCACTGGGCAGCCAGTCAAAAATCCACTCACACCACTGGCTTGCCAGTGTTGGGAGTCCCTCTGCCACTGTGTAGTCTTGGAAACAAAAATTGAGTCTGTATACAGAGCTAACCAGGGGCATAAAGGTAAAGCATAACTTTGTTTTGCTATCTCACTGGAGAAAGAGGATGAGAAGTGACATAGATGCTGTTGCAAAAACAGTGCCCCAAACCTTGAAACAGCTGATAAAGAAATTTGGGGAATATTTTGGCCCCAGACAGAATGAGATTATGGAGAGGTATTAGGATTTTTCATTTGTTTTTCTGAACCAAAGAAGCAGGAGAGAGAATAGACATATGCAGTATAGAAATGCAACCTCTTGCACCCTATGTACCTTCAGAGGCAATAAAGATTTCCTATTTAGAGCCAAAATTGTTTGTGCCAAGCCTGATTCAGCTTATTGAGGAAACTGTTGAAATCCAGAAGCATGCCAGCGATGCTGCTCCTGGTATCCCTCTTCAGTTGCTGTCAAGACCTTGGTCTCTGGCACGCTGGAGAAAGGCTGCTTGGGATGACCTTGCAACAACTCTCCCTGGTATATTTCCAAGTTTGGAGCAGCAAGTGGGAGTGGATGAGCAGAGTGTGCTTGGGAGTATCATGGCTGGGGGCTATACTGTAACACCCTTAATATACACACACTCCAGAAGGCAGCATGTGAACTATGCTAACGGATCAACAATCGATTCTATTTCCACCACAGCCTGGAGCTAGTCACAGTAGACTCCCTGTCATATAAGATTCTGTGTACATCTGTCAGAAGTCTATGTATTCTTGAGATAGACAGCACATTGTAGCACAGGAAAGTACAAAAAAAATCTCGAGGCATCAGTTTTGAAGTACAATTCTATACAATAAGTGCAGCTAATAGGAAGGCAATGGAAGAGTAGCACTGATCCAAAACCAACAGCCCACAGTATTTGCTAGTAGAGCTCTGACATGTAAAGGAGACATGATCACCTTGTAAAGGAGTTACTGACTGTACCAGACTGGAATGATTCCATCAGCTTACCTTTGCGCATCAGGTGGACATGTAGGCAGATCACCAGGTGGTAGGACCTATATTACATCATCTGTTACTGATACTCAAGTACTAGGAGAAGAGGATGAGGTTCTGCTCAGGAGAGTGATTACTGATGGCAGAGAGCTTGAGCAGGTAGTTTCAGATTATAATACTGCAAGCTCTAAGGAACAGGGGACAAAATATATCATACTACTATCCCTTCACATCTCTGAAGGGCAGTTCCAGGCGATTGAACAAAGTACCAAAGAGGATGAGGTACTAGAGGCTGTAACGCAGATTATGGTCCAGTGTTGATCAAACAGCACAGAGAAAGTACTATAGGAAATTACGTGTAGCTAGGAATGGAGGCATGCCCCAAACAAGCAAGGCAGAGTAGTAACTACTGGTCAGGCATACATGCCCAATTAAAAGCATACACAGAATAGATTCAAAGTGATTCAAAGAATCCCAATCTTAAAAAAAGGTTGGAACACATCTGTTAACTTTAAATGATAGATACTCCATGATCATACTAGATTACTCCACTTGCTGGGAGGTGGACTACCTGGAGGACAGTTAGGCAAGAACCATGATCAGGAAACTGAATATCATAGTATTCTGGAGTACTCAGAGTATTCGATTGCAAGGCTGGGTTTGAGGACAAGAGGTCTTCTGTTGGGCACCCATAAGGCAACAGGGAGGCAGAACTGGTAATAAAGCTGCTCAGAGGTTGATGGCAAGGGCAAAGCAGACAGGAAGCAGTCCCTTCCCACTAACATTAAATTGTTGTGGGACACTCTCACAGAGACTATAAAGGAGCCTATCAGAGAGATAGATGGGCCAGACAACAAAGACTGCTTCCTACATGGACTATTCCACATCTCAGCACAAGAACAGCTGAGTATGTGCAGAAGTTGTTTGGAAGACACCAACCTAGGCTGTCTGCCCACTACAAAGGTGGCAAAGACCTGAGGCCATAAACAGCAGGACACATGTTGTGAGATAGCTAAAGACCTAGGCCAGCTATAGAGTTTAAAAACAGAGCTATGCAGTAGTGGCAGCCAGCCAACATACTGTACCTTGATAGATGAGGCCAAAGCCAAGACTGAAAGAACTGAGAACGAGCCTCAGCCATCAACTAGTCTAACGTAGGAGGTATCTGAATAATATGGAGAATCACCCTGGTAGAATCACAGCAGCAGAATAGATACAAATCCCTTGCCAACAGCAGTAAGACAAAAAAGATGCAGGAAAGTAGTCTGAAGACCAGAAAGGTTATAAGAACTGCTGGGCCATAGTGGACTGGTAGCAAACACTATGCCCATGCAGTGGAATATATGTGATATATATACACATATATTCCACTCTGGTCCCCACAGGTCATCACATGCTTTCACAAGACACAAAACAACCATTTTAAAAAGGAAAAGTGTTGCAATCTTCATGCATCTTGGAGAAAAGAAGAGTTTGGGGAAAGTGCTAGAAGCTTAGTCTTTTTATACCTGGATATGCTGGTAGCTTTAGTTGCGGCATCCCTGTACACACCTCTGAATCAAAAGCTAGTTAAATTTTTACAAGCACAAAGTCCTCTCATAGTATTATTCAGGATGTAGCACACGAAGCATTTGGGAACTGGCCACTGCTATTTGGCTAAAATGCTTGAAAGATGAGATTCTCCTTCATGTTGCTTGACCACTCCATGTCAGGACTGGTGTATATAGTACAGGTACAACTAAATATATACCCACTTCCATATTAGCAATTTCTCTTCAGCTCAGAAACTGACCTGCAAGGCTCTGCTAATGTTTATCAAAGAGGTGTCTTTGGACTCTGAAGAAAGGGCAATATTTTTTCAAATATAAATGGCAAAGCATAAGAAAGCTCCCATTTTGGGCAATGACAAACCTGGCATTTATGGCATAGTTATGGTCTTATTTATGAAAATAGCTTCTATATTAAAGCCTCATTTCATCAAAGTGCTAAAGGGCATATGTAACTTGCAGTGAATACAAGGTCTCTTGAACCCAGTAATCTACTCACATCCTTAAAGCAATACAAGGACTAAAGAGCCTTATTTGAAAACAGCTTTTTGGGGGAGGTCATATGCTTGACTGCACCATCCCTTTTATTCCACAAATGAACAATTCCCAACTCTCTTCTGCTTTTCTTTTGTTGTGTAATGGCTATTTTGTTTGATCATCAAATAAATGCTCAGCATTTCTTTGGGATTGTTGTAAATATGAAAAGAGGACAATTATGGTTTTGTTGGTAATGTGTTATGACACATGCTTCATCTATTATTGATGAAATGTATAAATGATTGCCTACTGTCAATCTACCTTACTGTAAAATGTTAATATTAATTATTAAAAAAAATATATTTTTGAAAGGTCACATTTGGGTCCTGAAACATTGGACTGTGGTGTGCATCCATTTGGCTTCCTTTGTGCACACATCCATGAGACATGACTGTGCGCTATTTTCCAAGTGTCTCCTGAAATGAGAGTGACTGTTTTTGCTAGTTTTGGGTGTACAAACTATTCTAGTTCCCAAAACTTAAATATTCTTTCCACAGTCATCTGTAGGCATATGTCTGTAAAGAGGAGCACCTTCTGGCAGCAGTTTAAGCTCAGTTCTGCAGTGCTGTCAGCTCAATCTCGAAGTCCTCACAGCATTTCTGAAGTTTCCAGTGTCCAGTATTCTACAGCGCTGACTCTCAAAACCAGTCATTTTGTTCTTACACCTTAAACCTCCCCATCCTTGCTTGTGAAAGATACATCCCCTGTCGCCAAAACTCTCTATTTCTGCCTACTTCCAGTACAAAAAGGAAGACAGCTAACTCTCATGTCAATGTGACATCCATTGATGTCCTCTTTACAGGAAGAGCTTTTCAAAGATGACCATCAACACACCAACAGTCCAATACACTGAGAGGGACCATAACTCAAAATGTCCTTTAGGGAAAAAGTATGAAGAGAGCAAAGCACGGAGCCCCCTTTTTCTACTCTCCTTGCTTTCATTCTCATTGGCTTTTTAGACCTCCAGCTTCCCTGGTCCAGAGAACTATCCCTTAAACCTTCAACTAAACTAAACAGAACAGGGTGTAAAAGCCAGATCTGTGGCATGGAAGAATTTAAATCTATCTGAAATTGGGTGGATCCATCTGAAATTGGCCAGTGAATGTCATTTAGGATACCTGGAAAACTGTTCTTAAAAAACCGCTCTCAAATAATATTTTTTTTAACTTCTTTACGGTGATGGCAGGAGAAAAGCAGAACTCTCAGGCTTAATCATCCCTTCTCCATTGATTGCAGCATGCGTCACCAAGTGCAGGCGTGTGGGAGGTGCAAGCAGCCTCACAATCAAACCCGCAGCCTTTCAGGATTCTAATAACACCTCAGGGGGGATGCTTGCTTTCTTTTCCTTTTCAAAATAAAAACAGGAAAGAAAATAAATACTTCTAACAATATAAACCAAGGGGGGAGGGAGGGGAAGCCCCAGGAGGAAAAAAAAACACCCCACATTTTATGTTGTTTTTTTGTGCGTGACATCTGGTAGGTTGTTTTTTTTTTTTACATTGTTTGGTTCAGCAGTAGTTAAAGCTAATAGGGCCCCCTGGTGACCCTGAGGAGATAGAGTAAGAATTTATGGACTTTGAAGCTATGGAGAAAATGCTGGCTTGGTCCAGCCTTGAGTTTTGGTGACACTTCTGGTTGCACCAATGCTGTGTCACCACTTCCATACCACTTGCTGCCTCCCCACCACCTCTGTATCTGTCTGGTTCAGTTCCAGGGCACAACCACCTTACCCAGCTAAAGCAACTTCCACCCAGTGTGTTAGGTAAATGGGGGTTCCTCACCAGAACTTGTTCAGCTCTGCTGCTGCTCTCTGCAGCTTCACCATTGGTATCAGGACTCATGCTGTCTATATGCTTTCCCTTTCTCTATTTTCACCTCTATTCTTAGACACAGTGTTCAGGGCTTTGTGAATGACTGAATGTCACCTTTGTGAAACCAGATCCAGCTTTATGGTTCAGTTTTGTCCTTGCATTATGGAGGGGTTCAATGGTACATTGGATCCTTAAACAGAGTCTTTGCTATGGGATTTCTCCCCACACTTTATGGCATGGATCTGGCTTTGGCTCCTTTAAAATTCTGCAGAGCTCTAGGGTTTCTAAAGCCTGGATGTGCAGAGATACTGTCATGCAGCACTGAAAAATGGATGGAAGCTTGAACAATAAGAGGGCTAAATAACAAAGCTGGTTCGGATTAATCAAAATATATGTAGTTTTTTAAGAACAAACAAAAATAAAAAAGCAGGGATGGAGTTTTTAAACCAGCTCCATTAGCTAAACTCTTCCTTTCTTTTAATCGGCTGGGGAAGACTAAATATGTAGGCACCTCCTCTAGGAGTCAGACACTTCTTCATTGACGGCACTTACACCTCTGTTCTGAAAGGCAGGCCTTCTAAGAGTTTGTGCATAAACTGCCATGTGTAGTTTCTTTAATGGAATTTTTATTCTTCAAAGAGCTGACACAATAGACTGTAGCTGCTGATCAAGCACACAAACTCATCTTTAAGAAAGAAAAGGCATTTTATTTGCTCAGTAATTCAAAATTACTCCTATTTCAGTTTCGCACATAAATCCCTCATAGTCCATAGACTTGATGGGATTGTAATGACTGTGGCAACCCCAGCTATCAAGACCAACAGGAGCCATATAATAAAATGCCTATCAATATTATCTTCAGTACCAAGAAACAGATCTTTTGCCTTTCCTGGATATATCTGAACTGAAGGTTTGGGAGATGCAGATACTTGGCACCTTGGGACATCAGACAATACCCCCACCAGCCTGCACTGCATAAACAGTCAGTATTTTATGGTTCTTGTCTTCACATTATCATGTGTATTTTCAGAATAGCCTGAAGAGGCGTTAGGCTTACCGCCTCATTGGCATTTATTATGAAGAGCTCTACAAGATGGGCACTGTTTGAAAAGATACCTGTTGAATTGTAAATTCCTGTCTGAATTTGCTAGGGCTGCTTGAACTCCAAATGTTCCAAACCAAGTGCCAGATGTGGACACAGGAAAGCTAAAGACAGAAGTACTGGCTACTTGCTATACCAGCTTTCCACATTGCTCAGATCTCCAAGTGTCACTGTGTCTGATGACACCAGTATCATTTAGGAGAAACCCCCCCAGAGAGGGAGAAACATTCCTGGAGGAGAGGAGGAAACAATCGATTCAGTTACCTATGTTATATATTCTAGGCATATCATGAGACTGAACAGCTTCCACAGGAGATGTCTGTGTAATATCCTGAAAATAAAGTGGGAAGACAATACTAAACACTGAAGTACTGGAGTATACAGAATCGACACACTTAGAAATCGCTATCAAGAAAATGAGGCTGTGATGGATTGACCATGTCAGGGGAATGCGAAAAGATCATATCCCCAAGAATATTTTGTATAGTGAGATTCAGGACAGCTTTAGAAAGTGAGGTAGTTCTCTATGGTGGTATTACAATATCTACAACAATTATATGAAGTCATTCAACACCAACACAGAATAGGATTTTGCACACTCCTCCTAGCTTTCTATCTGGAGGGAGTATCTGGCACTAGGTGCAGCTCAACAAGAAGTGGCTTTGATCCACAGGATGGAAGCAAAGAAAGAAAAAAGCACCATACTGTAAAACTGGGACTCTAGCTCAGACAATATCTGGATCTACGGGTATCTATACACCTGATGGACCTCTGCTCTGATGCATGCTAATTAGCATGTGTCAGAGCAGTTGATCAACTGAGTCTGCTGGAGCGTACTAATCAGTGTGCTACAACAGCCTCCATGTCATGTGTATTCAGGATCCCTGTGTTTCAAAATGGCAGCAGGGGTGCTTTAACTAAAGTTCATTGAATGAGCTTGAGTTAAAGAGCCCCTGCCACCATTTTGAAACACAGGGATGCTGAACACGTGACACCGAGGGCACTTTAATTAGAGCCACTCTAATTAAAGCACCCACCCCCCACCCCAGAGCACTTGTTTAGATGCCCTGTGAAACTTGTAACAAGTATAGGTGTGCAAAGTGGGCCCTATTCTATTTGGATTCAGATTTGGCCCAAATCAGGGACAGTGATTCGAACTGTTGATTCAGATTGCTGTCCCTGATTTGATTTGGTTGAATCTGAATCTGATGATTCAATGCTGATTTGGAGAATCAGAGATTTGGTTATAGACCCAGCTTTAGATGTTTTTTCTACATACCTTGAGGTACCAGGTGCAGCTTGTGATCTTTGTGATACTGGGGTGCATGGAGCATCCCGCAGGAGTGCAGGGTGCAGGGGTTGGAGTGTCTCCATGTGCTTGGCGGCAAACCTGGAAATGGACTGGAAGCACTTCCGGTCCACTTCCAGGTCTGTTAGGAGCACACGGGGGAGTTCTTCCTCTGGCTCAGTGATCGGCTGCGGAGGGACCCTGGCTGCCTCCCTCAGACCCAGAAGACACCAGTTGCTGAGCTTCTGGTCCACTTCTGGGTCTGCTGCCAAGCATGCTTGCAACCTCCTGCACTCCTGTGGGATGCTCCATGAGCCCCAGCATTGCAGCATTCACGAGCTGCCTGCTACCTAGACATATATAGAAAAAACATTTAAAGCTGTCTCTGTGTCTGAATTTCTGAATCTTTCTGTATTGAGTCAGGGGGTTCTGATTCGATTCAGAGAGATTAAAGGGTCCTCTGATTTGATCTGGATCCAGAGATTCAGCCACTGAATCGGGCTGAATCAAATCAGGGACCAAAGCTTCGCACAGCCCTAGTAACAAGCTGTATTGCTCTCAAATTAGGCTTGTCAGCCAGAAATGGATTCATCAAGCACCTGACTAGACCTTCTATGTGTACACCATAATCTGGAAGATCAATGGTTGCCTACTATAGCAGGGCCTAGGGGAAAAGGGGTTTTAGTGAAGGGGACTCTGACTGAGTCCTGGTTCAGACGCAAATAACCTATGTGACAGTGAGCAAGTTATTTAATCTTTCTTACCTCTCTTTGTTTCATCTGTAAAGTGAGGAGGACATTCCCTTGTCTCACTAGGGTGCTATGAGGATAAAATTCCATTAATGACTTTGAAGTACTCAGATACCCTGATGACAAGCACCATCTAAGTACACAGATAAAATAAAAGCTTCATGGCCACTTTGAAACAGGAGAGTTATAGCAAGGTCACAGTAGTAAACCAGGGTTGCAAGATTAGCATTGGAGAACAGTGGGAAACCAGCCATTTATCTTTTCTGAACTAGCCCTCTGGTAGTCACTGTAACCTAAAATCACGTACTGCCCCAGAGTGACTGTTCCTTTTTTCTATTAGCTTTACATTTGGAAAGCTCACAATCCAGCAGTCAGATTCCAAATGATGTTTTTCTGAATGTGCTGCAGTTGGTGCTCCATTTACAATAGGTACATTGTTCTATTCTATTCTCTAGCCTGTGAGTAATAAATTCTATTGGTATTAGTCATGTTTTAAATGCTTACCTTTCAAAACTGCATTGGATTCGATAGGCTAATCTTCCAATAGACATGCAGGAAGTTTTCATTGAGGGATGCAGTCCTCACGACAAATTACAACCTGCAGTTCTTTGTACTGCTACATTGAATGCTTTTGTTAGGGTGATGTTCGAAACCTTGAGTGGAGGGAATCAATAGCCACTTAAAGGTAGATTTCAAGCAAACAATAGGTTTCCGGCATTTTGTGAGATCCAAATAACACTACAGCCACATTTGTTATCTGCTGTAAGATTCCCATTTCTGACCTTAGCTTCAAAGGTTTTTCTTCTTAGGGGTCTGAGCTCCAACACCTATGTCAGCATACAAATGCCTTGTTTCTCTTTTGGAAAATATATATATATATTTTTTGCCAGCTGGCATGAGGTGAATATAAGTTTTACTTTGAAGATATCATACAGTGGCACTTGTAAAAAAGCAGTTTTCTCTACAGACTTGTTCACATTAGGAGATGGATTCTTAATCTGTGCTTTTATTCATGCTGTACTGTGTTTAGTGCACTTTCCAATGACTCAAAAGTGGAGGGTTTTGACTGGTAAGTTTCCTTTATTTTCCCTTTAGACTGTACAATAACTTTGAATATATGCAGTGATTGTAATCCAGCACTGCAGAGAGATGGGACAAAGAGAATGGTTATTCATATGGAATCAAGCTGCAGAACTTTATGACGCAGGACTGCTGCACCCTCCCTCAAGAGTAGTACTTTATATTCTTTACTAGAGACAGTTAGCAATTCTTTGACATGCTTTGATTTTCCAGAAAATGATGATTAGTCCCTATATTTACAAGGTTTTAATAAGACATCTGTTTCAATAATCTTCCAAAGGAATACAGTCAGTGGGATTCCATGTTGCCAAGACTGTGGGTCCGGGCCAACCATCAATGCCCTGCAGTCTGAAACCCCAGTGCCTTTTGGGTTTGCATTTCCAGAATGACACACTGCAAGATTTCAGTTCCATTACAATTTAAGGTTTGGGGCATTTTGTTCCAACTGGGGACATTAACAAATTTCTAATCTTAAAAATCATCATGGAATTTTTATTTCCAGCTGCCTGTTCTTTATTACTATCTGCTGCTTACTACTCCTAACTCCTTACTTCTTACTCCATACCTGAAGAAGAATGTCTGGCATTCAAAATCTTGTCTAATTGTATCCCAACTATGCAATTGATCCAATAAAAAAAATATATTACCCAAAGAAATTTTTGTCCCTCTCATAATTCCTGGCCCATTATGGTTACAATATCACTCTAACACTGCAGTACTACCACAGAAATAGATTAGGAGACAAAAGAATGGCAAGTGCATCTGGCAACACTGGGATAACCTTATTTCCTGTTAATGTAGCAGAAAAGCTATTCTCAGAGCAGTGCAAGAGCAGGCCATGAGACTAAAATCAATCTTAAGTGTGGAAGGAGGAATCACTGTCTAATTCTTTGGCATGGGAAGGATTGCTATGTACCCTAGCTAATATAGGATAATGTTTTTAGATTGATATTCAGTAAGACTCAAAGTTCAATATGGGAGCCAGATGTCAATCTGGAAAAGCAAACTAACTACTCAACATCTGGTAGAAGTACATGCAAAATTGCCTCTTATAGTAAAAAAATACAGCCAGCACCAGAATGGTGAAAAGAACCCACTTGGAGGTCTATTTACTCTCAGTATCTGACATTAAGATGGGGATATCCTTGTTTACCAGTTAGTATTTCAAACACAATCATGAAATCTGTACAAAACAAAATGCGTTTTTACAATGATCATTGTTATATTGGTATCTAGAGATCCCAATTGAGATCAGAGCTCCATTGTGGTAGGTGCATTACAAATAGATAGTAAGAAACAGTCCTTCTCCAAACACCTTACAGTCAGGATAGACAAGACTGGAAAGAGACGACAGATACACAAGGGTATAATCATATTTCCAACATCGGAAGAACTTGACACACCACATTGTCCTGATTATATGTTGACCTTTTTTCCTCCCTCAGAAATAACCATAAAAATTGCAGCCAACTTACAGCCAACCATACCCCCTGCAGAAATACTGAATGTTGATTATTATAATATTTTAGGGAAAAAGCAGTGTTTCCTAAAATTGAACGTGTAAAAGCAGAGTTGACTTATAATCAGAACTTACAGTCTTCCTCATTTTTATTTTTTTCTTAAAAGCATGGATGGTATAATCTGTGACCCACCAGAAAGGCTGCTGACAGCAAGAAAAGAATTAATCCAAAGCACAGGGTACAGGGCTGATAGAAGCTTTTCTTCAGATAGTTTCATAAAATGGGTAGCAGCAGGTTTGCAGCTCTCTTCATGTCTGAAGGGTTGGGAAGCCCCACCTCCCTGTTCTACAATAAAGGAAAGTGTAATTAAAATAATCCTTCCCTTAGTATGCTGGTAACAGGCTCAAATGTGTCAGACAGTTGAGGCCTGATTCTCTCCCATCCTGTGCCTCGCATTGTCACTTATATTAGAGCTAGGGTGGAGTGTAAAATCAGATGGTTCTCTTTTATGTATGCTTTGGGCTGGTGTAAAAGGCATATGCCAGGAACAGGAGTAACAGAATACAGTCCTTATTGTTTTGCAAAAAGGAAAATTTAGAATAGTTTAAATAAATCTGAGGGCTTTCATTTTTTTAATTGTCTTGGGAAATCTGGAGTGCAGGATTCTGTATGCATAACCTGGATAGTGCCCCTGGTCACAGCTGGGGACGGGAGGACAAGAGGGTGAATGATTCTCATTTTTAATTTAAAACAGTCCACACGTTTTCTAGCATGAGACTCCTATGCAAATGGTTCCTGTGCTGTTTAAACCATTTGGGCTCCTTCCTTATGCTGTTTCTAAGTTTGAAGAATGCCTGCTGGGTATAATTAATATTCCTCCTCCTACACTTACCATTACTCCTGACAGTAAAAATTAAAACATGAGCTTTTCTTCATTCAACCCCAGCCCACAGGAATTTGATTACACAGGAAAAGTTGCTAATAAAATGAAAGGTTTGTAGATCTGCATTCACCCAGGCAAGGTGTAGTTTTCATTCAGCTACCCTGATGGATAAAGGATCTCTCACCTCATCCTGATTGGATGCTTGGCAGTAGCACTGTTTAGCCCTGTTTGGAGAGAAGTGACAACAGACTGCACTGCTGAGCCAGCATAGACTGTTGATTCAATTGCCTCTCTCGTGGTAGATGCCTGCAGTATTGTTGCAGTCTTCCTTGTACCATTCGGTGTTGCTATGGGCACTGCTGCCTAGGGAGCAGAGAATAAGACAGGGAATAAAGAGAAGCTGTCCCAGAACCTTCAAGAAGTAGCTTAGTTTTATGCTGCATGTTTTATCTTCTCCTGTAGAATAAAGTTTTATTCTTATTCTAAGCATTGTTGGCAGATGCGTTAATTCATGTATTTAAATAGACATTTAACAACCAGGGAGAAGCAGCCTCTAAATATAAATCATTATTCCAAACAGGCTATTTAACATCAGACTAATTATTTTGCCTTATTAGAGTGTCATTTCATGCACATATCAATTTGGATTAGGAGTAACTTTATAAAAACTTACAAAAGACGAGAACTCAGGCATTTTATAGGCGTGTTAACCAATTTGTTATAGGTTTACAATTTTAGCCTCCTTTGACTTGTTCACTCATGACAGACAATAGATATTTTTTTCCACCTTGCTTTGCAGCAGAAGGCCTAGAAAATGATCCATCAAACTGAAAGACTACCACTCAGCCCAGTGGCATCTGACCTACTGGTTCTCAATTCTACAGTTTGAACCTTTCTAGAACTAAAAAAAGGCAGGTAGGAGGTTAACACTAACAGTTCAGAGGACTGCCTCTGCTTCTATACTGCAGAGAAATGAGGACCATAATGGGTCTGTGTTGCTCAAGACAGTTGTTCAGGGAAAAGGATGGAATTATTTATTGGAAATACTGAAGCTCCCTCCTCACACTCAATGGGAAAAGGGTGTTGCAGACAAACATGCTTCACCCACTTCTTGGTCTTCAGTGCAACCAGTTTTGGAATGAGCAGCACAATGTCTTGGAAGGAAGGATGGATAAAGCTTAGCTGGTTATAACTCTATGCAGAACACAATGAGCAATGTGAGACGCAACCAGAATGACAGACAGTCATCATCTGTTACACAAGGAAGGGACTGACTTTGAACAGGAGCACCTTCAAGATGCAAGTTCAAGAAACCCTTTGTAGTTCAGATTTAGAAAGAAACTGACACACTCTTACTCGCTGTCATCCCTTCAGGATCCATCACCTGCTGTGGGCCTTCAAACCCAGAAGCTGCATCTAAACTTATTGTGGCTAAGGAAGTTGCAAAGGGGATTAAAGAGCAACTGCCACCTTTCACCAGTGACTATGGAAGGTTTTCCAAATCATGGACTGTGGGCAAATCACCCAAATCACTTCAAGATTGAACTCGGTACGTTTATCAGATGGACAGCATGATGGGAGAGGGAGTTCTGGCTCAACAAAAGGTGGGTGTAATATGTGAAATCATGTATTAAAAAACCCAATGGTGGGGGAAGGAGGTAACTTTCTTGTAGTATGGTATGTCTCTGGTAATCTCATTCTTCAGGATTTCTATTGATTATCTGCAGGGGTCAAGAAGGATTCCCCTTCTCCCTTTTCCCATGAACGTTACTAGCTTTACAGGGGCAAAGGAGAAGGGAGGTTTACTCTCTGAAGCACTGGATATTCGTCAGAGCTAAGGCTGCAGGTTTTTGACTGGTGTGTACTAATGCTCTTTTTAGCACTTTGGAGTCACTGGCCAGAGTCTCTCTCTCTTTTGCTAAGAGTCAGACCAGTTTCCTTTATAATGCTGTTTAGCATTTTCTCCATAGATCAGATTGGCATCAACTGCAGGGCTTTTTACCTTCCTCTATAGTGGAGAGCGTGGCCCTTTTCCTACAACCTTCTGAGCATGTGTTAATCGATGACTGCCCTGTCACTGCAGTGGCAGGGTACTGGCAGTGCCCTCCTCTCCTTTCTTCTACTTTTACTTATGGCATATTATAGGGTATTCTTGGTGTTTCAGGTACCGTGTCTCAGTTACATGCGATGGTTGGAAGGGGAAATATTGGAGGTAATCTGGTAAATGATGGCCCATGATCACAGTGCTGAACTCAATGCCTCAGCAGATCCCTTCTGGTCCTATGTTCCTAAAATCTTGAATGAGCCATCCTTTGTACCTACTACAGCTTTTTCATGGGCAGTTTTCAGTGCAGCTTTTTATGAGCAGCCTCAGAAGTAGCAGGAAAGAAGCTGATTGGTACAGGCAAGTAGGAATTGCCACAGTGGAATAGTCTGTCCTGCCCACTGCACCCAACAACAGTGGGCTGCATCAGGCATTTTGTAAGGTAAGAATCCATGCAGTAGGTAGCGACAATAGGTCTCCCCATTGGCAGAAATCAGACTGCACTTGGAAGCCTGTAGGCTAGTATTCCCTCTGCAGTGCTTTCAGTTTTTACTGTCATAGTGCTGGATATTTTTCCCCAGCCATTTTCAACTGCAATTCCATTTTGACTCCTGCTTTGCTCTGAGCCTCAGTGATCACAGAGGACCAATTCTTCCACTATAAGCCTGCAGAACCAACTGCATGATCAAGTCACTGGAGATAAGTGAGGTAAATCGAGAAAGGCAGTCTACTTGGGAACTAGGTCTTGTGCATCATAACCAAGGGCCCTAGTCTATTCCCACTGCATACACAGAAAGCAAATGTGCACTGCATACACAGAACACCTTCTTTAAGGTCTGCAACTGGTCATTCTCCTACTCTCACCCATCATGGGTTTGATACCACCTCACTGGTCTTTCCTAGGTCATAGTTCCAAGGGCCCTGGTGGCAGGAGTGACAAAATACAAATGCCCCAGTGCAGCAAGCTGAAGTAACAAAATAGGAGGAAGTGCAGCTAGAGAAGGTGAAGGATTGACAGCCTTCTGGTTCATCTCCAGCCCCATTCTTTTATGTTGGCCAGGCTGCCCTGAGTCCTTTCACAAAAGACAGATGGGAAATTCCTTGCAGCAAGAAAGATCTGAACTTTGAAAGGAAGCTGGGTTCAACAGAATCCCTGCTGCACTGAGCAGTGCCATGGGAGGAAGTGTGTGCAGATGCTGTGGTAGAGCAGATACAGAATTACTCACTTACCACTGCTACAACATTTGCAGAACCTTCTGACTTAGAATCACTGTATTTCTACAGATGGGATTGTATTTATACCAGGCACACTTGGCTATGCAGAGAAAGGCTAACAGGATTTACAAGCAAATGGCAAACCCTGTAGAGGTTTTACAGGGGAGCTATTAAATCAACAGTGTTTCAGAAGGTCAGAGCATGATGGACCCAGTCAGTTCCCAAGAATTCAAGCTATTGGACTGTTTATCCATATGTATTAGCTTTCATCTTTGAGAAAGAATCCTGAAAGAAAATAGCAAGATTGTGGAAAGGTAGAAGTGAGAAGCTTTGAAACATTGGCAGGGAAATCAAGAAGCATCAAGAATTTTTATATGGAGGTTGAAGACCTGGAATTGTAAGAGATACCCCAAATTTCATTTACAATTAATATTCCTCATAGCTGCCCCTGCTCTTGATAGTGTCATTCTTCAGCTCTGTGGTATATTTGTCTTCAGGAGGAGAGTGGGGACTGAGCAAATACTTTTTTTCCATTGACTTAATGCCAAATTCTGATCCCAGTGAAGTCAATGACACACAAACAAAACTTACTTAAAAATAAATACTGCAATGGGGCCAGAATGTAGTTCTTAATGCAACATTTATAATACATTTCTTTGCTTTTCTGATGTTTATAGACTTCCCAAAGATACTATAAGAGCCACAAAATCCTGAAATAATGAAGCAAAATATGCCTATGTAAATTGCTTTGAAATGTTCGCACAAATAAGCAGCGTAGTAACTAAGAGAATGCAAGAAAAAAACATCTGGGCTCACTTGACTTACACAAGGATTAGTGCATATCCTCCACTCCAGGAGAGCAGGGTCACAACCTGACTTCAGGTCACAACTGGACCCACAGTGGCAGGGGCAGACACAGGGCTCCGTCCCTGTCTCCCCCTGCCTCCATCATTCTTAATGGGCAATTTGCTATTATATTATTATATGTAGATGTATGCCCTTTTTCATTTTTTAGATAAAGAAAATTCTTCATGCGGTTTTCCATGCCCTTGATCTCATTGGTTTCTACTCACTGCACCCTTTCCAGCTCTTAATATTATTTTGAGGTGGCATAAACCATGTATACAGTGGCCAGGTACAGCTGCATCATTACTTTGGACCAGTTGCTATTCCTTATGCACCTTACCCAACTTGCTTTTCTGACTTTGGCATCACATGAAGCTGTATATGATGACGATGCCCAGACCCCTCTCCATTTCATATAATTAACTTTGAACCCTGCAAGGTGTAAAAGTAGTTTGAATGTTTCCCTGTGATGTTCACTAATATGCAGGAGTCCTTGAATCTCATTTACTGTGAGTATCCATCCATCTAGCTCAGTAATGCTCAACTTCTGGTCAGCAGGTGTGATCCAGCATGATATCTAGCCTACAGGGCAGCAGGGGCAATTACCCATGCCACTGCTACTCCACTGTCAAATTTCCAGGCCCCACTGCAAGATGACATGCCACAGTGTGCCATACTGGGCTGGCATGTGGGGCTGTGGCCAGGACTAGGGTGAGAGGTCCAATCTGGCATGCATACATCATGGCCAATGGACCAAACTCGTGCAGTGAATCTAGCCTGTGGACTGCTCAGGGTTGCCAATTCAAGACAATTTTTTTAAACTCATGATCTGCAGACTTCTTATTGACAACCAAACTTTTTTACTGACACTTTACATCTTGTAAAATTTAGAAATTGTCTTAGTTGGCAACTCTGCTCAATTGTAGCAATGGTTTTATACCATGCTGCTCCCATTCCAAAGGTCTCCTACTCACTCCCAAATCTTGGTACCCCTGAATGCACCCCACACCATGCTGCCCCCAGACCACCTTCCAGTCTTACACCCTGCCAGCTCCACCCTTGCCCCCCAGTCTTGGCACAGACCCTCAAGGAAGGATTATTGTCTGCCTACCTGTCACTCCACAGTGTTACAGACAGACAGGAGGTACACCAGGAGCAGCAGCAGCAGCACATGGCTGGGGGTTGGGGAAGGAGCCAGAGAGCCCTGAAAAGGGTTCTCTTTAGGGTGCTGCACTCCTGCTTGGACACTAGGTGGTACTGTTGAGCTCTGTGCTTCAACATTGCTTTCAGCATCTTTTGCACCAAGAGAGCTTCAATCAGCTCAGTGTTTTTATGGAGCTGATTTTATGGAGGTGTTTTTGCTTCATGTTTTTACAGACAGCACATTTTAATGGAATTTAAGGACAGGCAATTTTTGCCTGGTTATTTACAAAGTGTCTGTACATTTACTAATAGTTGGAAACCCTGGGACCAACACTGAACCATTCATCCAGCATGCAGCCAGGACAGTTTGGGCACCAATGATCTAGCTCACTTAGGTCTCTCTGAAGTTCCTTATTTAGGATATTCAGGGCCAGGGAGGACTGTACCTACCTTTTTGTTATGAAATATTGAGGTCCCTTCCTTAACTTTTGCCCAGATGAAAATTTATTATTTGCCTTTCATCTCCTAACCAGCTTTTGAGCTATAGTAATACTTGGCCTCCCACTGTCCCCTCTCAAAAGAGGTTTTTTAAGAGTGGATGGCTTCCCTCTTTACCCATCTCATTTGGTTAGAGCAGATCATTAAACACCAAACTGGAGAATTGTCTTAGACTCCGGAATGTTCCAAGACATGTCTTGTAATAGCAAGTTATATAATGCTAATGAACCAGAGGCTCTTATATTTTTAGCATGACAAGAATAATTTTAATTGCAACCCTTCCCCTTCAATTAGCACCCCCTTTTAGAGCCAGGAACTCAAAATAAGTCACCAGAAATTACGCAGCAGAAGCAAACCAGAGAAAATTACCATTTTATAGTAGACGCTGTATTTAAGAGTCAGGAAGCATAGCTGTTATCTGCAATAAGACAGACACTTTACTGCATTCACCCGTCAAGTTCTATTGCTTGCTTTCTTGCATTTTATTTATTCTTTAAATGGTACTATTCCCACAGTAATCCAGTTGCTATAAATTATCCATCTATAATGCATCACACTTTGCTGATGGGTGTTCAATAAAGGAGCCTAAAATTAAAGAATGGTTGGCTTCAGGTTTTTTCCTCGTTGACTAAATGGGGCAAGTACCTCTGAGATACCTAAATGCCTTTGCAGTGTATCACGCTTCAAGATACACCCTTGTTAAAAATATGAGCACAATTGCTTGACCTCATCATGGCTTAACAGAGAGGGTTTGGAGGAAAAATGCAAAGTATATTGCCTTGACAATTCTAATTGTTCAAACTTTATTTTGTCTGTGAAGCTGCAAAGACCTAATTGCACTCACAAAAAAGCCATTTCAATGGGTGTGCTGAATGTGGAGAAATACACAGCCAACAGTGAGGAACAATCATTTTCTTTTTATCCTTGTTAAATAAAGCCAAACAGAGTAAATTAAGTCTGGTTTTAATGAAATTTTTATAAGTATGTAAAGGTCGGTCTAAGCTAATGGAATACAATTTGTTTGAACTCTGTAGTCCTTTTTTAAAATTAATTTTTCATGATCCATTTCAATTTTTCTATTACTGGTAGGTTCATAGAATTCAATTGTCTGACTATGTTGATAGATTTAACCCTTGCAGCTCCTAATAGTTTGTAGGCAGTATGTGTTGCGAGAGACCAGGGGGTGTTAGGAGGGAATAGAAACTTATATTTTGAGAAATCTACTGGCATTGTATCATTTCCTCCCACAACTGATTGCTATGAACCCCACAAAAATGATGTTCTCCCTTTTAAAGTCGATCCTATATAGACAGATGTGCCTCCTGTTCTTTTGCAAACAGCAAAGCTACCTCATTTATTCTGTAAATGTCAAGGTGCTAATTAATTGAAACTACAGTCAGCTGTGGACAAATCAAGGCATTTAGAAGAGAAAAAAAAGAGTCAACAGAAATACAGCAGTGCACACAGGACTGCAGGGTATGTTTTACATAGTCTGCTTGCAGCTTCTGAAAGAAGTGGTTGAAGTTTATATGATGTTTTACACAAAGAGGATCTGTGTCATACTGATCAGAAGAATTTAACTAGAAATAGAGAGGGCTTATTGTATCTTCTAGTTCAATACTGTATACCTCTTCAAAGGCCCAGGACATCCAGTGACCAGCTTAATTGTACTAAATGAGGAAGGGAAAGGCCATGCTAAACCCCCAGAAAGCCACAGACTTCTGTTCCACAGCATTCCTCTTTAGCAACTGAAAGGAGTGAATAAGACCAATAAGATATGCTAGGATGTTCTGGACAAGATCTGTGTCTGGCTATGTTCTGCAGTAACAGCAAGGCTATCTTAAAGTGAGAAAGACACAACCCCTCTTAATGTACCTGCACAATAAAGCCCATTTAGTAGCTTTCCAAGATCTAGGATGTTTCCAGCATTTGGCATTCTGGGAGTAGACTCTGCAATGTCTTCATTTGCATGAGTTGTCTCACAGATTTCAGTAGGACTATTTATATGCATTAAATGTATATACATCTTCGCAGAACTGGGAATTTATTCCTTATACTGTATTTAGCTCTTATATAGTTCTTGTCAACAACATATCTTAGAGGGGTTTACCAAAGAGGTCAGTATCATTATTCCCATTTTACAGATGAGGAGACTGAGGGACAGAGACAAAAAGAAGTAAACCCTGAATCTCTGTCCATTTTTACACCCATCAAGCCACATATTAGGCATCCCATTCTGAAAACTGGCATCAAGCAATTGCAGAACTTTCTTCACATTTCCTTTTGGCTGATGCTTTACCTTTACCTCAACTATGCCCTGCTCAAGTCATCCATGAGATTTTAGTCAACATTTTGTAATTATAGTTTTTCCTGTTATATCTTAAGCCTCAGGACACAAATGTCACATAAGTCCTCTTTGTTTAGATGGTGTCCATTGACCATTTAATTACATAGTAATTACCATGTAGCGGTTGGGTAATTACATGGTAAGTACCATATCATTACATATGAATACTTCTGTCTTCTTCACCATGGTGAAAGTCACGTGGTAATTACTTTTGGATCTACTAAGTGCAATTGCACAATAATTTACTTCAGCCTGTAATTATCGAGTAGTTATATAGTATTTACCAAGTGTGCCCTATAAATTACCATTTATAAAATGGGCAAGACAGAGGAAACCAGCAGAATGGCTGATGAAAGTTCCAACCCATACAATTATAGGGCAATAACCACAGAGGACAGCATTTTTTTGCCACACTGGTCTGTCTCTGAACCTTATGCCCACAGGTAAAAAAACCCCAAAGACTAACAAAAACTCAAACCCCATATTCCTCAATGTAAAACTGATTTAACCAGCATGGAAAGCCCCTGGGCTTCTTAAGAATTCTAGACTAGTGTCAGACTTGACTGCACTAAGGAGCAATGAAGTTCATGTGAAATCTAAGGAAGCAAGCAAGTTTCTTTTTTCAAGTCTGAAATGACCAAAATTCAAAGTCAGCTGTATTGGCTAATGCAATTAGCTCTTACCTGTTTCATGGCTCACAGTAAGTACTGGGGAATATGGGTATTTAGAGGAGCAAGCAGAGTCAAAGACTGAGGCACTCAACATTTTGTCCACTGAATCCCAGAGGTAGCTAATAGCTCCTTTCCCCCTTTACAGGGATACACACCATGGAAACTGTCCCAGGTATGGCTGTGGGAAGACTTAGCTGAACAGCTCATTCACCAAAACATACACTTGCTGGTGAGCCAAAAGTATTTGTGAGTTCAGGCCGCATCTGTAACTGATTGCAGTTTTAATGGTGAGTTTCTTTATTCATCCTCTAAAATATAATTTTTTCCTCAAATTAAAAGACTCCCAAAGAATCCCAAAATCAATTAAATAAACGAGGCAGCAACAAAAAATTTAAACAGTAAGGCTCTGCCAAAAAGCAGGTAAAACCACAACCAGTAGCAAAATGAGAAGAGGGTGGATAAATGAAGACCCAGTGAGAACAACAATACTTCTATCACATGATCCAAGCAGCCAATCTAGAACTGCCCCCACCCTCTATTTCCTCTTTCTCCTCTCACTTGCAGGAGAGCTTCTCAGCCCTATCACCATATTGATTTCCTCCGTTACAACATTTTCCGTCTCCTGTTATAAGTTTTCCATTTTCCTGTAGAGCCCTCTCTAGTTATCCATCCTTCTTGATGCCCATGCTTTAGTAAGGTATATTCTGACTGCCCTGTCATCTAGCAGATCCCTTCTTAAGGGAGAACTTGTTTCACACTATTCATGGGAAAGTGCCTAACCACAGTGGGTAGGCAGGTGACCCAGCAGTGATTTGTTACTTTTGGTTGCTCATTTTTCTTAATGTAAAACAAAATCAAATGTGAGCGTGATACTTTCTTGGTACCAGGAAGCAGGAGCTGGACTCTGTGCTTTGCTCCACTGCAGCAGCTGCTGCCTCCTGCAGGTGCCAGTTGAGGCTTGGGCACTGCTGCAGGGGGCTGTGGACCCTGGTCCCTGGCCCTGTAGCTGTGGAAGCTGGGGGCCCCTTCTAGCAAGCCATAGGGGTGGGGGGGCACCAGCAGGGCCAGGGGGCTGTAGGGGGTGGGCAGTGAGAGGCACTGGCAGGTCCAGGAGGCTGTGGGTGGGGAGTGAGGGGCACCAACAGGGCTTGAGACCTGCACTCTGTGAGCTAAGGGGGCAGGGGGAGCTCTGATTTTCCATGATAAAAACCCCAAAATCAAATATAAAATGTACAGGTATTTAGAATGTATTTTATTATAGCGATTGAGGCACTGGTAGGTTTCCAAATTGCTTTCAAATTGTAAATATATCAAGAAAACATTTTTGTTTAACTGATACCTATATATAGTGGTCTTTCATTTTAATCACAGATATGGGGCTTTTGCGATTTTTTTTATCAGGGAAAACCAGGATCCTTGGTTATTAGGCTACTGTACATTAAGCATCTTGAGTAGATGCACCAAATGTTTAGGGCACGTGCCTCCCAAAAGTAGTATGTTCCGCAGCTCTTGGCATCTAAAGACTGTAGCTAGAAGAGGGTCAAGATATTCAACTACATCCAAACAATATAATACAGTTCATTGAAGGAGGGCTGTACTGCAAATGCCAGAAAGACTACAGGGGTTTGGGTTGTAGCCGTGTTGGTCTAAGGACTTAGGTAGATATGGTTCTTTGGGTGAATTTGATATCTTTTATTAGACCAACCCAAATGTTAGAAAGACTACAGAGATTAGATGTATAAAAAAGTCACAGAAGGACACCAAAGGCCAACAGTTGAGGTTCTTAGAAACTACATCTGTACTGCAGTCTCTGTGGAGCATAAATGTACTCAAACTATCATTAAACTAACTCGGGCAGATACCAGTAGCAGTCTAACTAGAGTAGCTAAATGAATTCTTGCAGCCCCCACTGAGCTCTGTGCTGCCATAGCTGTTCTGCTACCACCTGACCTGGCTAGTTCAGTTACGTCAACATTGGGAAAGTACACACATGGACACAACTCATCATTTCTGGTTATAGGTTTACACAATTGTTTTACTTGATACACAGTGGGCATGTCTATGCATGCATTCGATCCAAGATCAGTTTACTTGCAAATAAACAAGTTTGCATAAATGCTACCAGGAAGGCATCTATATGTGCAGGGACATGGCAGCAGATTTTCTGCTCATAGCAGCAAATTGGTACCGCTTCCTGTGCTCCTGCAATAAGCTCCTGCCACCACCGGGGCAGCTCGAGGCTCTGGCTGCAGCTGCCAGCAGCTGCCAGCCATATTGAAAAGGCAGCCCTGCTCCCTGTTCCCTGGCCAGCAGCAGTGTAAACAGAACAGTGACAGCATGTGGTAGGTTTCCCCTCACTGCCTCTACCTTCCTGTGCTATGGCTGCTCCAGATCCTACCCCTGTCAGCAATGACTATCACCCCAGACTTCTGCTGGCTATTGCACTGGCCTTGCTGCCCACCAACTGCTGGCTGGCCTATGGTCATCTGGGCCCTCCTGGCTCCCCCACACACAGAGACTGGGTGGCCAGGCACAGCATGCCATCCCAGGGTTGCTGCCGCAGCACAGCTATGGCCTGCATCCCATCCTGCTGGTTAAACCCCAGCAGAAATGCCAACAATGGACTGCTGAACACCGCCACTGGGAATACCCTCACCCTCCTGGGTCTCTAGTGCTGCTGCCTCTGGGCCTGGTGGACCAGCCAGGACTGGTGGCTGTATATCAAACAGTGCACCTGGGATGACAAGCAGTGGCTGAAGGTGTTTTGGATGACCCAGATCATCATCTTGGACCTCCTAGGACATTTGGAGTGGCAGGACACCACCATTCAGCCACTCCTCCCTGAAGGCACCTGGCTGGCCCTTGCCCTGCTCCAGCTGGCCACACCCACCAACCTCTGCTATGTGGGCCATCTCTTTGGGGTGGGCAAGACCACTGCCAAGGAGGCCATCCTGGAGGTGTGCGGTGCCCTCTAGGACATACTGCTTCAGGTGCGTTACTCTCTGGGGGTGTTGGCAGGTTTCAATGCCCTGAGATTCCCCCAGTGCATCAGGGTCCTGAATGAGACCCACAACCTCATCACCTACTCACCCCACAGGAACTGCCCCTACTACAGCTGTGAATGCTGGCTGGGTGTGCCCATGACACCCACAGGTTTCACAACTCCGTTCTGCCAGCCCTGGACCAACTAGAACCCCACCAGACCCACTTTAATTGGTACCTGAGCCGGACCCACACCCTGGTGGAGTGTGCCTTTGGTCATCTCAAGGATGCTGGTGCACCCTCACTGCCTGCTTTGAGTCGGCCAATGACAACTTTCCCTGGGTCATCATCACAGCCTTTGTGCTGCATAACATTTGTGAGGCCCAGGGGGAGCTCTTCCCCAAGGCCTGGGTGGAGAAGGCATGGCAGGTGGAAGATTCTTGGCAGCAGGAGCACCAGATACAATGGTAGCGACAGTGCTGGGCCTCCCCCCCCCCGTGAGGCCCCAGGTCCAGGGCATTGCGTGCGAGGCACTGGCTGACCACCTCCCCCTGCACTCCCCACTGTAGCCCACCTGGAGAGCCTTCCACGGACCCCCCCCAAATACCCCTTGCATGCACCCCTGATGACCTACTGGTCATCATCTATGGCCTACAATGTCCTGGCCAGACTACAGTCTGCTCTTGCAGGGCCTTTACCTACTAGTGCTGCAGGGCCAGGAGCTGTGCCCACAATTCCCAGTTTACCCTATCCCATGCCTTCTCATACTGGGCCTGTGCCTCTTTGTGCCAGTCCTGTGTGATCTTGTGGGCCACATCCTCCACCCACCACCTGTCCTGGTGGACCACATCCTCCCCTCCGCCAGGTCCATTCATCTACCAGACGATCCTCTGACACTGTCACAATTCAGTCCCTGAGGATGGTGTGGTCCTGGGTCCTCTTTCTATGGAGTGGGTGCATTCTCCGGGCCCTGGATGTAGGCAACAGTGGCCCGGAGCCCACTTCCCAGCTCTCAACTGCAGCTTCTCCCCTGTGTCTACAGGGCCTGCAGAGCCATAAGAAAGAAACTGTTTGTGAGAGTTTGCAACATTTGCGAGATAAGATGCTCTGTACCAGGGGCTGTGTGCTGCCTGGCCTCAGATTGTGGGTTGGGGGTGCACAGATGCCCAGGGACTATGGTGAGTCAGGTGGACAGGCCTAGGCCTAGGCAGCTGCCAGCCAAACCTCCCATCCTTGCTTGCCTCTTAGGGGCAGGTAGGCCACTGGGTGCTGGCCACAGGCAGCCTGCCTCCCCCATCCCACTCATAGGCAGAGCAAAACAGGCCAGGCTCCTGAAAGTACTAGCTGCTGCAGTTGCAGACCCCACTTCCCCCCACCTCCCTTTGCAAGCTAGTTGCTCTCCTGTGCTGCCATCAAGTGTCTGATTTTAGGGGGTGTGGGGCTCCCAGATGACTGGGGTGAGATGCCCCCACCATCCCCACAGGTGGCCTCTCTGTGGAGACACCCCAGGGCCAGTCCCATCCACGCTGGTGCTGTACTGCAAGTGTGCCCCTGCTGTACATGTTCCAGGTGCTGCACAAGGAGTTGTTTTCATGGGCTGAGAGGTGCCTGACCAACTATATCATGCTGCTGCTGATCGCCATCATGCCCTGGATGCATCTACACAACTGGAACAGAACCCTGAGTTTGACAGTGCAGGGGGCAAGCCCAGGCTGCCCTGCAACCTCTGCCACCACCTGGAGGGCTACCTGTGGCTTCACTACATGTCCCTGCCTCCTGCAGCCGAGGAGAACATTGCTACTGGCATTGATATGTTCCTCAGCATGTGAGAGGCCCATGCCCACCTGGCTACAGGGGCACGGGCTGCTCAGTAAAGGTTTGTACTATCTCCTGCCTTCCTTTGTGTTGTGTGGGGGAACCCAGGGGCCAGGGGAATGCAGACAGGTTATGCAGAGTGGGGTGGGGGAGAAGTGGCAGGGGTCAGGGGCAAGGGCACGGGCAGGGAGGGACCTTCCTCCAGTATGGGGATTACTATGTGACAAGGGCTGGTGTGGCTGGAAGCTCTGCTTGGTCCTAGCTGGTGGCAATGGTGTGCAGCTCTAGGCAGATGCTTTGGATGGCTGGACATGGTGTATGAGCACCTGGGCAGGCCCCCATTCTGCTGGGTTGGAGCTGATGTTGCTAGTGGGCAGCAGTGACATGGCCAGCTGCACCTCGTGGCTGGGGGTGAGGCTGCAGAGCTGTCAGGGCAGGCACTAGCTCATACTCCCTGAGTTGCTGGTGGAAACTGCAGGCAAGGAGCTCAGTGGAATGGGCTACTGGCACCCCAAGGGGCCCTCCCCCAGTGACATGTCACCATGGGTGCCAGGCCAGGCCAGGGGTTTGGGCAGGCTGCCCATGCTGTTTCATAGTTTCATAATTGTTAGGGTCAGAAGGGGCCTCAATGGATCATCATGTCCGATCCCTTGCCCTGGGCAGGAAAGAGCTCTGGGGTCATATAGCCCCAGCCAGGTGTTTGTCTAGTCTCCTCTTAAAGACTCAAGGTAGGGGAGAGCACCACCTCCCTTTGAAGCCCATTCCAGATTCTAGCAACCCTTTCCGTAAAGAAGTTTTTCCTGATGTACAACTTAAATGCTCTGCTCTCTGTCAGTTTGTGGCCATTATTCCTGGTTATTCCAAGGGGTGCCCTTGTAAACAGAGCATATCTCATTTCTTGCTGCCTTCTCCCCCACAATTAATTTGTAAATGGCCACAAGATCCCCTCTCAGTCTTCTCTTGCAGAACCTGAAGAGATCCAGGTCCCTCAGTCTCTCCTCGTAGGGCCTTACCTGCATGCCCCTAACCATATGAGAGTCCTTCCTCTGGACCCTCTCAAGATTATCCACATCCCTCTTGAAGTACAGTGCCCAGAACTGGATGCAGTACTCCAACTGCAGCTTGACCAATGCTGCAAAGAGGGGAAGTATCACCTCTCTGGACCTTTCCGTGATGCACCTGCTAATGCACGATAGAATGCGGTTAGCTTTACTAATGACTTCATCACATTGATGGCTCGTATTCATCTTGAAGTCAATTATGACCCTGAGATCCCTTTCTGCTGTTGTGCTGCTGAGAAGGTCCTCCCTTGGCCTAGAGGTGTGTTGGTGATTCCTTCTTGCTAGATGCAGCACTTTGCACTTGTCTTTTTGAACTGCATCCTATTCTTTTCTGCCCACTTTTCCAACAAATCCAGGTGGACCTGGGCAGGATCCTTTCCCACAAGTATGTTAACACCATCATTTTGTGTCATCCGTGAATTTGGACAGAGTGTTCTCCATTATATCATCCAAGTCAGTGATGAAGACACTGAATAGCACAGGTCCAAGGACTGAGCCTTGGAGGGCCCCACTGCCCACATCCTTCCAGGTCAATACCGACACATCCACCACCACTCTCTGGGTGCAACCCTGAAGCCAATTTGCCACCCACCTGACTGTGTAATTATCTATGTTACAGCTGCTCAGCATGTTTATGAAAATAGGATGAAGTACCATATCAAAGGCCTTCTTCTAAATCCAAGTAGATGATATCTACCTCGACTCCTGCATCAGAGAATTTTGTGACCTGGTCATAAAAAGAAACAAAGTTAGTCAGGCAGGATCTAGCTGCTGTGAACCTGTTTTGGTTCCCCTTCAGTATTATTTTCCCTGCTGGTCCCCCACAAATGTGATCCTTGATAATTTTTTCAAAGGTTTTCCCAAGCATAGAGGTGAGACTAACCAGCCTATAATTAACCAGATTCTCCTTCCTCCCCTTCTTGAAAATAGGGACCATATTGGCCCTTTTCCAGTCCTCTGGGACCTGACCTGAGCACCATGAGTGCTCGAACAGCTATGCCAGCAGCTCTGCTATGACACTGGCCAATTTCTTCAGCACCTTTGGATGAAGATCATCTGGGACTGCCGACTTAAACACATTCAGCCCCTCCAAGTGTCCCTTTACTTGGTTGGTGCTGATTGTTGGTGGGCTGGTGTCCCTGCTGTGCCTATCTATAATGGAATTGGGAGATTTGTCTTGATCCGAGTACAGGAATACAGAGGCAAAAAACTCATTGAAGAGTTCAGCCTTGTCCCTCCTATCTGTCACCAGTTGCCCTAGCCTGTCCTATAGTGGTCCTATATCACCCTGTGCCTTGTTTTTGCTCCCTATATACCTGAAGAAAGACTTTTTGTTGTCTTTAATTTTTGTTCCTGCTATCTGGGTCCTGAGGCACAAGGATCTCTGTCAGTTGCTTCATAAAGGGCAGGGATTTATGGGCACACCTGACTGATGATTGTGGTCAGTGATAGTGACCCACTATGCCCATAAGGCCTTGACTTTTATACAGCACTGACATCCATGCTCCTGCGTCTGGCCAGACAGCCCCTCATATGCATGGGCATTGAAGCATGCACCCCAGGAGACCTGGCTCTGCACCTCTGCCTTGCCCCACAGTGGCACAAAGTTGCTAGTCTCTTCCTGTGACCAGTTGGGGCCCTGGGAGGTGGGCACTGGTGTGGGTGATAAAGCCATCAGGGTTCCTGTGCAGGCTCTCCAAGCCTCCATGTGGCTGTCCCTCTGCTACTGGGCCTGGTCAGCTGCCTGCAGTGCCCAAGGCAGAGGTATGGCACAGGACTTGCAGCCGTGTAGTGAGGCAATGCCCCATAGCACCTGCAGGCTCTGGGCAGGCTGCTGGGGGTGGTCTGCAGGCAGCTGGAGCTGGTCCCGGTGTCCGGGAGCTGCCTGCAGTTGGACCTTGGTGCTGACAGGCCTGGCAGGAGACTGGAGCAGCCTTAAGGCCTGAACTATGTGGGTGTGACAGTTAAGTGGCACTTCAGTGCCAGGCATCAGTGCTGAGGTGTGGGCAGGCTGGTGTCCTGCCCAGAGGGACACAGGGGCCTAACGTAGCCTCAGGCACCCTGCACATGCATCCCAAGGCCCAAAATGCCTGCAGGCTTTTAAGGGCCTGAGACTGGGACTGCCATAGAAGTGGTCCAGCCCTGGGGCAGGAGAGGCTCACAGTCCCAAAGCCCTGGGGCTAGCGTAGGCTGGCTCCCTAAAGGCAGGGCTGACTGGGAGCAGATTTGCTCTCAGTTAGCATCTACACATGTGTTACTGCACAGTTACTACTTGTGAGTAAATTTGCTATTTGCATTTGCCGGTAGCAGATTTACTTGTGAGTAGTGTCATTTACTGGTGCAGTAAGTGTGTGCACATGTAGATGCATGCACTTACTATGCAGTAAATTTCAGTACTGCTCAGTAAAGCATCTCATGTAGATGTGCCCTGTATGTGCACACCCGTCTGCTGGCTTATATTTAGATTCTCATTGTTCTGAATAGATATAATATGGGAGGTAGCTTTCAGCTCTTCAGTGCACCTAGAAAAAGAGCCAGTTCTTCTAAATGGTGAAATCAGGGCATGTCAACTGACAGAGCACACTGTAACACAATACTGTGCAGAAAAATAAAAGGCCACACTGTTTGACGTTTGACCATTTACTACTTTGTCCCATTAAATCCATACTTTTTTGGCCCATGTCCCTCACTAGAATCTGGATACAGCATACATTAGTAAGAAAGATGCTATTTTTCAGTCTACTTGTGAATACTATTTATTTATTTACTTATTTAGCATGACATTTAACTTAGGACATATGTATTACCAGGGTTCATTATGCACAAGAATTCAGATTTAGCTATACTGTCAAGGACTAATATTGCAGTATTGCTTGGAGATAAAGACATGTTTGAACAAGATCTTTGAAAATCTGTTTCTCAAGTGATTGTACTCAAATGTGTAGCACTGTTCAGGTTAAATCTTTCAATCTGAAAGCAGACTTTGCTTTGAGATGGTCCAGTTCAAAGACCACCTTACATAGTTCACTATATTGATACACCAGGGAATGATGTTGCTTATTTCTCTCTCATGATACAATCACAAAGCCATTCACATGGTGTGGGGACAGGGAGGAGCAGGAAAAGACATCACAAAAATATCTGAGAGCATCAAATATTTCACAAACTGCATGAAGTTGATAAACTACTCTTCTACTGCAAGTGCCTTTCCTTGATGACAGCACTGATGTTGATGCAACCTGAGAGAAAGCCAACAATTCCCCTCTCAGATAGTGAGAAGGCAGGTGGATTTGTCTCCTCTTGTCCTAAAAATATATTAGATTTCAAGTTGGAATAGCTGCTATAGTAATCTTTTGTCACACCTATATTCCCAACAAGATGTAGAGCTCTAATATAGTTAGGTCACTGGTTTAATTTCACATAAAAACAGTATGTGTGGAGGCTGTACAGTTCCTTATGATGTGACAAATCATTGCTGTAGGTCATTAGCAGTGGAGGTGATGTGTCCATAGCTCTCCATAGGAGACAGGGAACTGAATTCATCATGCACTACATGCACTGCTTCAGGTCTCCAGAAGACTCCTGCAGACAAGCAAGAATTGACAGTTTTAAGTCTCAAGTGCTAGACAATATTAATTCCTGACTGTAATATTCCCTAGTTCGCTAATGTATATTCCCTTGTTCAGTTTATAGTGATCTGAAGTTTATAAATGCTTTTTCCATACCTGAGAAAGGGTTGTACAAGGAGCCTACAGCCACAGTGATATCCTGTAATAGTTAATAGTGCTTGTTGCAGCAGCACATCAGGCCTCAATTTCTGCCTGAGGCTCCTGTTGTATTAGACAAGGCTGGATGTTGCTTAGGCCATGTGGAGGGACAGCTATCCTGGAGATAGGATAGATGGGCTAGTTAAGTCTCCTGCACAAGTCCTTATGCAGGGGCATGAAAAGGCCAGCAAGCACTGGAGCAAGGCACAGGGGAGCTCTTCTGTAATTTCTAATTGTGCATGGAGGAAGAAATTACATATTCCTCTACACAGTGTTTTACTCTTGCTTTGTTTGGAGTAGGTGCCCAGCAGGCATTAAACCAAATGGGGGTACATGCATGTACAACATGTAGGAAAAGTAACTTTCAAGAGAAAGTATACTATAAACTAAAAGGGTTGGTCATTAGCTGTGACAATTCATGCTATGGACACTATTAGGTTTCTAACTGCAAAGACTCCATTGCAGTAGTAACATATGACAATGCTTTTACTCATCACACATCTACTGATAGAAAAAAAGTTTTTAGCTCTTGAGGGAAAAAAAACGTGCAAGGGAATGGATAAGGCAAAACAGAGAACATTTTTTTTGCAGGCAAAAGTGATACAAGCTTATTGTTTCTATCTAAAGAGTACAACTGCCATTTAAGATGGTTTAAAGCAGGGGCGGACAATTATTTCTGGTGAAGGACCACTTAATAAAGTTTGGTGAACTTTCAAGGGCTGCATAGGTAGCCCCATCCCTTGACAGTTGCCTTGCTTCCTGGTCACCATCTTGGGACCGAACATCCCCTAACCCCTGACCTTTGCCACTGGAAATCCCTCCCCTGCACATTATGGCCAGGAGTATGACCCTCTGCCAGACAGTCTCTATTGCCGGCGTTCCTCACAACCACACAGCACGGAAAGGAAGCCTCATGCATTGGAGCCAGCTGCCTTCCCTGCCTCAGCCAGCTCCAGGATTTGGGACTTCCCTTCTGTGCCACATGACTGTGGAAAGCACCAGCAATAGAGACTGCCCAGCTGGGGGCTGTGCTCCTTGCCACAATGTGCAGCACTGGCTGAAGCCAGGCACCAGCACCAAGCACAAGCTCCTGGAGCGCCCCTGTCTGCTGCTGCTGCTGTCCCTGCTGTCTGCCAGGGCTGCATGCCATGGGGGAAGTGTGGCAGGGGTCTCCATACTCCCTCATTCTCTCTCACACCCACACAATGCCCAGTTGAACTGTGCTCTGGCACCACGCCCCGGGCATGGGCTCCACGCTGCTGCCAGCCCCAGCCCCACACTCCTGCCCAGCTGCAGCCCTGTCCCCACCTCCTCCTTCCCTACCTGCTGCCCAAAGGGAGCTGGAAGCCAGGGAAGCCTGCAGCAGCAGCAGCCCCACCTAGTGCTTCTGCCCACAAGGTTGGGAGCAAGGCATAATAGGGCATGATGGGGGCAGATGTACACATGGGCACCTCACTCCCACCCTAGTGGGAGGAAGGGCTGGGCAGGGCACAATTCATTGGTGGGCACTATGGGCTGGATGAAAGTGCCTCATGGGCCAGATGTGGCCCATGTGCTGGATTTTTCCTGCCCCTGGTTTAAAGCAAATGTCCTGGGAACACAAATAACTGTCCCAGAAAGTGTCCTCCACTTTCCCCTGCTCACGTGTCAATGCAGTCATTCTGTAACTAATGGTAGCATTGACATTATTTCTTGAGCACGAATCCGTTTAGGATGGATGGCAAATAAGTGGAGTCAGGAAGATCTTCCATTGCCCTTTGCAGGGTATTTTTGTTCCACGTTCTACTATTACCCAGCTTGAAGTCTCAAAGCTTTGCCTATTGGAGTTCTGGTGCGTGTATTTTCACCTTCCCAACGCCAACTGATTTAGTGGATTTTTCCTGAAAAATTACGAGGCAAACGAGGGCTCTGACCCATGACCATCATCCATCACCACTTCTGTCAATACAGCATCTCATTCAAACTTGGAAGTGTTTTGCTTCGAGAGCTGCCCAGTCTTTTCCAAGTCTGAGGCAATTTTCCCCTCCTTTTGAGATTTTAAAAAGAGGTTTTGCAACAGCCACAACCTCATCTTTCCATATTTCGACTGCCTGGGCCTCTCACGTTGCATGAAAGTGAAAGTCACGCCCAGCAGCTCAGAACAAAATAGAGGTACAGTGAGCTCAGCTTTAGAAGTCATGAAATCTTCACCCCTAATGAGCCTGCACCCTCCTCTGCCAAGTCACATTACCACTCTCTGGGCCCCATGCTAATCTCACAGCATTTTCACTCCGCTGTAATTCCATTTATTTAAGTCTAATTACTCCAGATTTACATTTAAGCAAGATCAGAAGTAAGTCTGTTGACTCTTTAGCATAAGGTGCTGCCAGCCATAAAGGAGAGGTGCAGTGCTACTGCCCAGCGCTTGAAGGCCTTTGGTTCTATTCCTCACTAGGGGAGTTGCAGTACCAGTCTTAAATGGGATTCAGCTCTTGCCAGTAAGAAACCTCACCCACCCACAGCCTGAAGGGAACCATTATTCCAAGTAGATACAGTTGCAGTTTTCCTGACTGGCTCTGTCAGCTTATACCAAAATTCTTAAGGAACAATTGAGCAGGCATCTTTTCCATCCTTCAGTCCATGTGTTTGCCTTTCTGGGATTTGGTCACTGATGAGCACAACTATACAAACGTGTGCTTAGTTCAAGCCTTCTCTTCAGCCATGGCTGTTATTTTTACAATAGGTCTTTTCTAAAGATGCTATGCTAATTGCATTATAGTCATTCATATATGCAGTAGAGCAGTAAGCCACATACTTTATGGAGTCAACAGAACCCATCTATCCCCTTCTCACCTACTAAAACCACCAGTCCATGATAGGAATGATTGAAACAAAAGCTGGAGTCAGTGTTGCCCATGGAATGCTGCTGTTTCACAAGCAGGCCTATTTTTGCAACAACATACAGCAAGCCGCAGAATTAGCAATATGTAAAGATTAAAAAAAATAGTAGTGTCATTTAGAAAGTGATCAGCCTTGATCATTACCACAAAAATAGCTGTGTGACAAGCAAGAGTCACACAAGCACCAGGATAGCAATCAGACCCTTCTTCCTGCGTGAATGGTGTCACATAGGAATAAAAGTGCTGTCCTGGATCAGACTAGTCAGGTCCATCTAAACCAGCATTTTGTCTCTGACAGTGGCAGAAGTGGATGCTATAGAGGCAAAGCATCAAACCACATATCTTTAGAGCGATCAATTGCCTTCCTGGTCAATATCCTCCCGACATTCGCCATTATTGGTTTAGAGATGCCAGAGGAAACATCTCCAACCATTCTGTTCAATAGCTATTAATAGATCTGTCATCCATTAATTTATACAGTCCCTTTTTTTAACCCAGTTATACTATCTGCCTCCACCACTTCTTGTGGCAATGAATTCCATAGGTTAACTACCCAGTTTTCTACCCAGGAGAACTTTTACAATCTTTTCTTGATGAAGTGTGTTTGTGGCCGAAAGCTTGCCATTAAAGAACTTTTTTTTTTTGCAAAAGCTTGCTGGTCTGATAAAAGATATCACCTCTACCATATAAGCCCTGATAAGTTAACTACATGTTGCATAAAAAAGTACTTTCTATTGTTAGTTTTATATCTGTCACCTACTAGTTTCATTGGGTACACCCTAGTTTTAGCATTCTAGGACTTGGTGAACAACAACAGTTTCCTGTTCATTTGGTTCGCGTTCTTCATGATTTTATAGTCCTCTATCATATCCCTCCCCTCAGTCTTTCCAAATTGAATAGTCCTGGCCTTTTTAGTCTCTCCTGGTATGGCAACCACTCCATACCCATGATCACTTTGGTTATACTTTTCTGTACCTTTTCTAATTCTACTCCATCCTTTTGAGATGTAGATCCCAGAATTACACACAGTATTCAAAACATAGATGCACCATGGATTTGCATAGTAGTATGATGACATTCTCCCTTTTGCTTCGAGTTCCTTCTTAATGATGCCCAACATTTTATTTGCTTTTTTGGTCACTGCTGCACACTGAGCTGATGTTTTTAGAAAACTATCTACAATGACTCCAAGGTCTCTGTCCTGAATTGTAACAGCTAGTTCAGAATCGAGCACCGTGTATGTATAATTGAGGTTATTTTCCCCAGGGGCATTATCTTGGACTTGCTGACATTAAAGTCAATCTGCCATTTTTTGCCTACTAATTTAGCTTTGTCAGATCTTTCTGCAGCTCCTCTCCATCAGCTTGGGACTTGACTACTCAAAATAATTTGGTATCAAATCGGTGATTCAGTAAGAGTCAATCTATCCTTATAAGTAACAGTTTCAAAAGCTTTTGTGACTTAGAACCCAAGTCACTTAAATGCTTTAAGCAATTTTATCTTTAGTCTCACTGAAGTAATGAGACTTCAGAACCAAAGGCCAGAATCCTCAGAAATGTTTACTGAATTACTATTAACTTTAACAGACGGTAGGCACTCAAATACTTTTGAGGATCTGGGACTTAAGAAGTTCCATGTTCAAGAGTCAGTAAGGCATTTAAGTCACTTAGATATTATCCATTAGGGGCACCTATACAGGTGCCGGATGTCTGCTCCGATGCATGCTAATTAGCATGCATCAGAGCATACCCGATTAATCAAGTCTGCTGGAATGGGTTATTTAACATGCTCCAGCAGCCTCCATGTCATGTCTATTCAGTGTCCCCATGCTTCAAAATGGTGGTGGTGGTGCTTTAACTAAAGTTCATCAAATAAGCTTTAGTTCAAATGCGCCTGCTGCCATTTTGAAGTGTGGGAAGCTGAAGACATATGATGCTGCAGGCACTATAATTAGAGTGGCTCTTAGAGCCACTCTAATTAAAGTGCCCTTCTGGCCCCTCCACTTCAGAGCACATGTATAGCCATAGGAGCCTAAATGCTAAATCAGTTTTGAAAGAGATAGTGTTAAACAATTCCAGGCTTCATGGCATCACCCATGCCCACATTTAGATAACTTAAACTCAAAACCAATTAGCAAATCTAGCAATGCTAAAAGAGATCACTATTAAAGACACCTAGTGAATGGGCTCATCCACAGGTCCATAAACCACATTTCCAGCAAAAATGCCATACAACCACTAGTTTATGCCTCACAAGATTTGATGAACTGTATATCTTCCCTATCATATGTCCTATGCTAGCTTTACCTAGTTTTGTTACTTACCAAGAAAGTTCTGTTTTACTACTAGAATTTGAGGTCTCAGGGTACATTTTTAGTCTATCCAAAGACACTAGGCCAAACCTTTGTAGTGTTTACACAGTCAGAAAGATACCCACTGACAAGAGTATTTCCTGGGTGACAGGGCAGGGGTTAGCCTGTAAATATAAGCGTTTCATATTTTGAACAAAAGAAAAGGTCAAAATGAGACTGAGGTTCTAGGCTGGTTTGGGACCAGTGACTTCTAGTTCTAGCTTGCCAAGTCCAAATAAAGAGGTGAACAGTACAAAAAGCTGCTTCTGCTGGGAAAAATACTGGGGTGGGGTGGGGTGAAAAAATGTGGACTAGATTATTTATACACATCATTCTTGCAACACTACTGCAATCAGAGCTTTGCACATTTGCCCTCATTGAGGATCTGACTCAAGAGTTAGAGGAAAAACACTGGTACAGCAAAGGTACTTCTAAGCGCCAGGATATAAGACTTCTATTGAAAAAACACACAGGCAACAGCAGCCCCTTACTTCCCATGAGAGTGTTAGGAAAATGTCCTGATATGCTGAAATTAAACTATAGCAGACACCCAACTCTTGTGACTGCAGCAAACACGTGTATTTCATTGCTAGATTTGGAAAAACAAGCATCAATAAAAACACGGTTAATCAGAATCAGAAAATTTAGAGAAATGAAACAAGTTCACTGTCTTTAAGTCAGCATTTGTAGCGTTTGAGGAAAGACTGACCAACTTGGGAGACTAATAAAAGGCATTGATCCATCTTATTTAGATAATGTGCACCCATTACAGACTGCCTCATATCTGCTATCCTCCAGCATCACTTGGATGGGTCAGCCTCTTGATACTGTTCCAAGGAAATCTTTTGCACAAGGTCTTTAATTCTGTTTATTATTCACTGAATAACAGGTCCCAATTCAGCAAAGCATTTCAGGATGTGCTTCAGTCCCATTACCTTCAGTGGAGCTTTAAACATGTAACTTAATCCTGTCTCTGTCGAGCAAGGTACTTAAACCAGATTTTACGTCAATCCACAAATAAGCAGGGCCTAACTATCCAAAGAGATAGTCTGTAACTGCCAGCCCTACCACCTCATCTTGATGTAGGGCAGATCCTTAGCTAGTGTGAACTGCTGTAACTTGACAACAAGGCAGTGAGTTACAATCAGTGAGGATCTGACCCGGAGTCTGGATATAAAGCAGACTTCTTTTCACCTTATAAAAACATCCCCAGCAGAGATCGCACATTAGGAACACCCTCACAATTCTGTTGATGAGATATTAGAATCAATTTTACAGTTTTGTAGCACTGCAGGGGCAACCAAGCCAAGTACAGAAAGTGACACAAGGCTTATTTATTGCCATTATGGCTACAAATAGGATCTTAAGTAGATGCAGTAGCAGTCAATTGATTAAGATGTCATGTTTCTTAGGGTCATTTTTCCATCCCATATGACTTTATACTCCTACTGCACTTTACTGTCGGGATAGACAACATCTCTCTGGACTCCCTGCTTTAAGGCTGACAACCGTATGTTGCAGTTAGCAATTGTCCTGAAGAACTGAGGAAGTAGGATACAAGTAGGATACACTCCAGAACTCTGGACTTTTACATTCATTTGACACAACAAATTAAGCATGTGGTTTTTTTCGAACAACCATTGGAACTTAAGCACAATGTTACATTGTGGTCTTTATTAGACCCACCTGTCTCTGTTTTCAGACAGAATAATTGATTAAGACTACCTGGCTGTCATTACAAAAGTCTGTAATCATTTGCCTATATCATTGCCAAACTTTAATTATTTGGGTTGAACTGGTTAGGAAGGTGAAGGCCAGCAGTCAGTGAGGGTGGAAAAACAGATCTGATAATGAGTTAATGTTTTTTTATGTTGTGGGGGCGGCATTGTTGTGGGGAAGGGGGACAAGTTTTAAGCAGGGAGACTGAAGCTGGAGGAAAAGATTGAGCAAGGAGCTTAGGGACAGCTACTAGGGACTGTAGGGGAGGGTGGGTAGTCAGAGACTAGAAAGATGGATTAGATGTGGAGCAATCCCTGTACAAAATGAACTGAAAGCAGCTGAACTTGTGATAAAAGGCAGGGAAGGAGCAGGTATGGTAGTAAAAGGAGACAGGGGAGCTAGCTTAGAGGATGGGGCTAAGGAGTGCCTCTCTAAATCATCTTTACCTCTGAAGCCTGGACTCAAACCTGCCATCCCCAGGTCTCATATTGATCCGCTGTCAGCAGATATCTGTGGCAAGTGTCCTGGGCTAGACTATACAATAGGAAGAAGGGGTCATCCACCATTAACTCAAGGTATGGGGTTGTACAGCTGACATAAGCCTCCACTTGGTGACAGTCCATGATGCCACAGAGTGAGTTTCTGGACTCAGTTTAAAAGCCAAGGCACTTGTAAAGCCATACAATAAGAACATTATTAGGGCTACAAAATTAAGCCCTCAAAAATTAAGAAACACAGAGTGCTACCACTCTGTGTTCAGATGTCCTTGGCCCTTCTACCTTAACAGCCACAAAACCCCCTTTTCAGAGGAAGACAAGGGAACACAGGCCTTCTCAGGGCTCCAACCCAAGGATGTGGTGCTAAGCAAGTAGGGACAGGTTATGCTGATCCCTTCCTGTCTGTATACTTTTTTAACCATGTTACTCCTTCCACAGATCTTCTCAGCCTGTTGCCTCAGTGGGTCTGGGCTGAAGTCTTACAGCAACTGTTACTAACAGGCTGCATGGTTACATGTAGAGAAGATCATAAGGTCTTCATTAACCCATTTCCAAGCTGCTCCTGTGCAAGGTCAACAGATAACACATAACACCTATAATATCCATCACAGCTTCATCACCTCATCACTGCAGATGTAGCTCAGCCTTCTCTTTTACACTCTCTCCATCAGTTAGCTTTCTGCTGGCTCCTTCCTACAGCCCTTCAGTGGTCTGCTCCAAAAGACTCCCTGGCCCTCACCCTCCATTAATCTCTGCAGCCTCTCAAATCCCTTGCTTCCCTGATCCCTGGCCTAAACTCTGAACTTGTCAGAAACCAGAGAGCAACTCACTCTTGTTTCCACCTCTCTGGCTGTTATATACAGTCCCGGGTGTGAATGGACCCAGATGTGGGTATGCCCATTGCCTTAAAGGGCCACCCACCCAGTGCTATCCCAGCATCCAAGTAATAGGGAAAAAGACCTTATTACATTTCCCAGTGTTATCCTGCTAACTCTCCTCTCTGCCCCAGTCTTCCCTGCCTGCCCTGTCCCTCCAGCCTACCAGCAGCCCTGCATGTTCCACAGGCAATCTTTCTGCTGGCAAGTCACCATCCAGCTGTTAGCAGTGGCATATGGGAAAAGAGTGTGGAGAGGGTCCTTGTCACAACCTATCAAGGCTCCCTGTATTGGGGCCATCACTTCTTGGGGGAGGCTTGGTGCTTCCTATCTAGGGCCCCAGAGCACATGCAGGGCGGCCACCCATTAGCGTAGTGAGTAGGGAGTGCTCGAAACAGCACCAGCACCAGCACCACCACTACTAGTGACTCTAACAACCCAATTTACTCTTCTCCATCTCTTGTCACCACTTGCTGATCCTGGTGGAGGCTAGGGACACCCCCCACGGTATGCTTAGTTTAGTGGGAAATTTTCATTTTCAACAGCCATTAGGGTGGGGTCTTTGGAGAATGAGACACAAGTGATGTCATCTAGTGTGGGGGAAGGCCCATCTTATGAGAACTGCTTCTCCCCTTGTTTCCCAGTTCCCTTTAGCTGATGCATTTTTGTCTATACCCAGGGAGCCTGTCCCTGCTGGCCCCTCCTCTGCATCCCAATCAGTTTTGGTTGCAAAAGCAGTTAAGTGCAAGTCATCTATCAGCTGGTCTACTGGTCTCATACACATTTTCTGCAGACTCCACTACCAAGCCTGCTGTTGAGTTCCCTGGGAATGCCCAATGCGGGGAGTTGCCTGAGAGGGCAAAGGGCTGCAGATGGTAATGACACTGTCAAGATCATCCCTCCACAGCAAGCCCTCTTGAAGAAGATCCCTTTCCATCATAGATTCTCTCAATAGGGCCAAACTGGAACTTGCCTTGATTGTTGACAGAAAGTTAAACTCTGTATCAGAGGCCTGGCAGCCATTTCTTAAAGACTGGGGCCCTGGGTCTGATGCTGTAGCTCAGAGAAAGGGCAATCTTTTACCAAAAGGCCTTAGTCTTGGTCAGTGTTTCTCAGCCAGGGTGCCATGGCAATATTAACACAGTTAGGTGTGCAAAAACCTATGCTATTCACAAAATAAATCTAGAAACTTCTTCAAATACGAATCCACAGTCAAAATCATTTTGATCTGGGGTTTTTTTAGGTTTCTTTAAAAGTTTTTTTTAGTTCTTTGTAATGGGAAAACCACTCTATTGTTTTTCCATAGTCAATAAATGAGTGAAAGCTAAGAGCTGGCACTTTCCAAGGGGTGCCTTGAGTCCGGTGCAAGGTGTCTTGAATCTGAAAAGATAGACTCAGTACCTAGACCAGTGCATCTCAATCTCAGTGCATGGAACTGACTGCCTGGAGCACCTTCCCTTCCATCTTTTTGGCTCCAGAGACTACTGAGGCAATGGTTGGTGCCAAGTCAGGTCTTAAGACTTTTGGAGCTGAAGGGGGGGAAGCAGCCATTCCTGCAAAATTCAGGAAGCCATCACCTAGCAGCAATTCACCAGTCAGTGATAAGGCTGTGGGTGCTAAGTCCATTGCTGCTTCCTGTCCCAAACAGCTCTTCTCCTGTATGAGAGGGGGTAGTATTGTACACAGGCAGCATTTCTTAATTTTGGAGGGGTGCCTGGTGCTACTTCTACCCCAGAACTTCCTGCCTCCTTTGCTACCTCTGGGTCTTCCACCCTTCTTTCTTTGTTGAGGGGTGACAGGAAAATGAACTAGATGATGGGATATGGGTGGTGTTGCACTGGGAATCTGTGACTGTTTTGGCAGAGCCAGCAGTGCTCCTCCTTGAGGGGTATGTGGGTACAGATGAGGGGCTGGTGGAGGCCAACGGAGAGTCCCAACATTTAGCCAAATTTCTTGCCTCCACCCATGCCACAGACTCCAATTCCTAGAGAAAACACAAGGCTTCAGGAAGCAGAAGCAGTTTACTTTCTGTTGGTGTGGAAATTGATAATATTTTTCAGTCTATGAGGACCTTATTTGGTAATGGCAAAAGGTCCTCTGTATATACCTGCAGTCCTGTGGCTTCCACTTACCTTCAGGTTTATGCTTGGGTCACAGTGTGGCTCTGCAGGTGCTGGTAGTGTTGCAACCAGCTGTGAGGATTTTCAGAGCTTCCTGTGAAATCCACCCTCATAGCACCTTTGAACACCAGGGGCTATAGGTATCTCCCTTTCTGGATGAGGGCGTTCTTTGATCTTCTTGCAGGAAACAACTTGTGCTAGTCCAACCTCCGTGTCAAGACAGAGGCAGAAGTGAAGGGATTTGATATGCTTCATCCATGATACTACAGTGTTGGGCAAGGTGGGAACTGGACTCTATGTTGGTTGTCCTGTACTAGATGTCTTGTTTTGGTCCTATCGTCTAATACATAATTTAGTATCCAATTTAATTTGGATCCTGTCTTGAATCGCCACCAGGCTGAGGACGCTGGCTTTGGGTACCACCAGTACCTGCACTTTTCCGAATGATCTGTTCAACAAATGAGTCTCAAGTCCTACAAGCACCGGCCTCATATACTACACATCACTATTTCATCCTCAGAGCAAAACAAGTCTGTGTACTGAATAAGTCAGTGCCCTAAGAAAAAAACCTAAACAAATCATATTTTCTTGTATATAGCATTCATTTCCCCCTGGCCCTACCCACCAAAAAACCAAAACAAAACAAAAAAACCCAGCGCCACAAAATTGTGGTGCATGTGTTAAGCAGGGAATCTGATTTTTTTTGCCCAAGTTAGGAAGCAACCCACTTTGATTCCTGCTTCAAAGTGCAGCACCATTACTATTAAAGCAAGTGAGGAAGTCAGTTGACTTGATGATCCATTGTTTTTCACTCCATTGGTACTAATGGCAGTCTCTCCTCAGGGGCAGCACCAGCCTCTTCCTGGTGGTGGTGGTGGTGGGGGCACTGAGATGGGCTAGACAGACCACTGGGGGGGCCCCACAGCCTGGACCAGGAGCATTGCACCTCTATGGGCTGCGGGTGGGAGCAGCATGGGCAGCAGCAGCCTAGGTGTGAGGTGGGGGGTTTGGACAGAGGCAGCACTGGGAGCAGTGACTATGTGGTGGTGGAGGGGGCGGCAAGGCAAAGTTAGGGATGGTTATAGCCCCCCCCAGCCATACCCAGCGTCACCCCTGCCTCTCCTTTTTAATTGTCTTAATCTTCTACTAATTAAGCTAACCCTTCTCAAGTCAGTTTTGCTGGCTGCTTCAGTTACCCTAAGGAAAAGGAAGAAGGTGAGTTAATTGAAGATCAGGGCCTGTCCCTGCTCTATGCAACCACAACTCTGGAAAAATCTTTTCTTCACCATTCTGCATTTCACAAAAAAGGTACATATTGTATTCTGGCATATGTTTTATGCAAAAAATATGTAATTATGTAATTAAGGCTGAATTATGGTTGCACGTGCACCCTTCTTGAATCATCTTTCAACCTGTGGTCCACGGACCCCTCAGAGTCTTCAGATTACCCCTAAGGGATCCATGAAAGATGATTATGAAAATAAAGTTTCAGATCCCAGAAAAGGCATTCCATTTCCAAAGGGGTCCACACCACCATTTGAAATAGTTTAGGGGTCTGTGAATGCAGGAAAGGTTGAACACCACTGATCTACAGGGTATGAATGCTGATTCGTTGGCATTCAATACCACCACTTACTCTTCAGAACTAGCTAGCAGCAAGGGAAGGCTGTTCATTCCTTGAAGGGGATTATTTGCTAGGTGCAAACAACCCGGTTCTTTTCTTGGATAGGAAAGGACAATAAGAGGGCTTTTGCCTATATGGTGCTCCTAATGGATGGAACCATATGCTGCTTATAGAGGAAGCTTTCTCTTTTTTTCTCCTCTCAGAAGCTGGGGGAGTTCTTGCCCTAGGGTAGAGTTGGAGAGACAATAGGACACGGACTCTGGCAAAGTCATTACAGGACACCCAGTCTATTTCCTCCTCCCTGCTACACCTATTCTGACACCACTTCTGCTGCTAGGCTAGGTTTTTTAGAAAGCTCAGTGACTCTGAGAGACTGCCAGGCTGGCTGGAGAAGTCAAGTTTTCCAGCTAAGTAGGGATCTTCCCTGCCACACACACTTTCTCATTGTCCAATGCATGGCCTATGGTAACACAGTTCCCTAGGGAAGCAAATGAGGGAAAGGAAAGGGTGATTTTTAACATCTCCACTAACGCTGAATGGAATTGCACACAACAGAGAAAAGGCACATCTGTAGCCTGAGGGGGTTCTTCCCACTGAATATCACGGCCAGTTGCAAACAATGGAGCTGTTAAAGCTTTCTAAAGAAAAGGTCACACAAATCTTTTATGATGGAAAGCTTTAGGCAACATAAATACATGGGTCCCCCGCCAACTCCTCCTATAATACTAAATAATCAAATCAAATCAAATAGAAATGAATCAGTCCCTATACTTCTGTGGAGAAGGAAAAAAAGGAAGTAGCTATATGGGACAGATCTAAGTCATATTACTTAATGTACAACTGGAAGGCCCTCTAACACTATGAGGAAGGTGATATAAGAACCATAAAATAGAATAAATGCTGCTGTTCAGTTGAGAAGAGCAAATTTTATCTCCACAATAAAGGAAGATTTCATCTCTTGTCAAGCAAACAAGACAGTTCTAATTTGAGTACATCACAGTCAGAAATTGCACTTCTTGCCACAAAATCATTAATGGTCTCAATCAAGGTTCATAGCAGGAGGATAGCAGGCTGCATACAGCTTTGTGAAGCATCCAGTTCTCCTCTCTATGTACACAATACATGAACTGGGGGAGTGAAGGTGGAAAAAAGACTCTGTGTGTGTGTGTGTATGTGTGTGCACGTGTGCACAAGCGCATGTGAGCACATGTGTGCATGCATGCATGCACGTGTGCCTGGAAACCAAAATAACATAGATGTGTGGGAGGGAGCCTGCCTGTGTCTGTGAGTCACCCACTGCTCTGAAATGCCCTTTCCTTATGAGGAACACACATATTTCTCTCTTCCCTGCTTTAACAAGTGCTTAAAAGAAAACAGCATCTTGGTCATATCACAAGCAAGTAACAGCCCTGTGTCACCACCTAATCTGATGTGACCACAATTTTACACCAGAGAAAAAAGTGGTCACTGGGAGGAGAATGTGTGCTATTTATAAGTCAAAAATGTACCTCCCCAGGTGTACCCCTGACAAGCTAAATTATTTTCAGACATATTGCCTCAAAAGCCAGGATTAGCTCATTTCCTCACTACCAGAGACCCTCTTAATCATTTTAGATCCTAAAGACATTTCCAAATAATTAAGTTTTGTTGTCTTTTTTTTAGGTAGGTGCTGCTGAATAGCAACAATTGAATTCCACTTAGGTCTCATCACCCTGGACAGAGTACAAAGGGGCAAACAGCCAACTGTGAAGTTCATGGGGTCTTTTCTTCAGTGTTTTGAGTCAATTTTGTGCTTGTGAAAATGAAGGATGAACAGCATTGCTCTCAGAACAAGCACAGTACAGCAGACAGGAGCTGCTTTCCACTTTGTATTCTCACAGTACATCTCAACTCCTCACAGTGCTGTTATATCAGTTCTTAACTCTGCCAAATGAGGACTGCCTATTACTGTGTAGTGGTTGTGTAAGATGGACATCTTAACCAAAGTTGAGAATAAAAGCACCAAACCTGTATATCTTTCAGATAAGACACGTGCTTCTCCTGAACTGAGGAACTAGTTGTAAAAGATTAGATCCATCTTGAAAGGACATTTATTTGTGGTTGTACATGTGCAAGGGTAGAATCTGATTTTCCAGGATATACTGCCATGTATGCCTGAATCTCTGAGGATGTATTTCAGTGTCCCTAAGGGCCTAGGATGCTGAATTCCCATTAGAAAATAGTGGATACTGATCATCTAGGTCTTGTAGAGGGCTTGTAGATCAAGGGTGCTTCTTGTCTCTATTGATTGTAGTATTTGAGAACCTCACAATCATTTATATGGTTATCTCACAATTCTAATCCTCAGTTTACAAATGGAAAATCAACCATAGAGGTATTAAAGGCCAGATGTTAAAGAGTACTTAAGCACCTAACTCTCACTGAAATAGTTTTAACTGTCCTAGTCCTAAGTGACTTGCTTACAGTTCTGTAAGAAGTATGGCAGGGCAGGATTTAAACCCAGAGTTCCTAAAGCCAAAGGAGGTAAAGTTTGGCTGGCTAAACAGCTTTGCAGGAAAGGCTCTGGGGGTTACAGTGGGACAATAAGTGGAATATATGCCACCAGTGTGCCCTTGTTACAAAGAAGGCAAATGGCTTGCTGGGCTGCATTAGTAGGAGTGTTGCCACTGGGTTGAGGGAAGTGATTATTCCCTTCTAGTTGGCACAGATGAGGCTGCATCTGGAGGACTGCATCCAGTTTTGGTCCTGCCATTACAGAAACTATGTGGACAAATTGGGGAGAGTCCAGCAGAAGGCAACAAAATGGGTAGGGGGCTGGGGCACATGACTGTTGAGGGAACTGGGTTTTTTAGTCTGGAGAAGAGAAGATGGGGCAGTGCAAGGGGGGCGGGGAAGAGAATTTAATAACAGCCTTCAACTACCTGAAGGGTGATTCCAAAGAGGATGGAGCTCTCAGTGGTGGCAGGTGACAGAGCAAGGAGCAACTGTCTCTAGTTGTAGCATGGGAAGTTTAGGTTAAAACTTTCTCACTAGGAGGGTTGCAAAGCACTGGAACAGGTTACCCAGGCATGGGATTTCCATCCTTGAAAATTTTTAAGACCAAGCTTGACAAAGCCTTAGCTGGGATGATACAGTTGGGGATAGTCCTGCTTTGAGTAGGGGGTTAGAGTAGATGACCTCCTGAAGTTCCTTTCAACTAGGGATGTATGTGGTTAAACGATTAATCATTTAACTGCAGGGGTTGGACTAGATGACCACCTGAAGTCCCTTGCAACCCTAATTTTCTATGACTCTATCTTGCATCCTAGACATAGAATTCTCCCTCCTCTTCTTCAAGAGTTGAAAAAAAGCAAACTGATTATTTGGCTCATCCATGAACATGCTTAAAATTAGTTGTATGGGAAATCTTACTCAAATACATTGATCTATCACTTTTGCATTCATTAATGACGCAGAAAAAGCAGTGTATTCAATAAATGCTTCAGTCCTTTATTCAGAAAAGCAAGATAATGTATTTATACCTTACCCTGATTAGGAAGTTCTTTCTATTCCATCAGTAAGCAGGGAAGATGCAAACCAGCAGCAGCAAAATTAAATCTTTTTAAACTTCAAACTTTACAGTGGACAATAAGTGGAATATATGCCACCAGTGTGCCCTTGTTACAAAGAAGGCAAATGGCTTGCTGGGCTGCACTAGATCAGATAACTTGTTACCAAGGGTATCAACAAATTAACCATGGATCTTTTAAAATGAGCAATATTGACTCTTATTAAATCTAGTGTACTGGAGAAAAGCCAATATCTAAAAATGGCTAAACTGGTAACAACTGATCAGTTAGCTGAATATTAATTCTAGTAAAAAGACTGGGAAGAAGAGCTGGTTTGGGATGCAATCTATAAAGAGTCAAAGGATTATAGCAAAATGAATGACAGCCAAAATGGTTTTATGGTTTCAGCACAGCTGATGTATTTTTTATGAGTTTACAAGTCTGGATGATAACAGTAACTGTTGAAATGACAGACTTTATTTGAAGCATGTTACTTAGAACTGAGTGACTACCGGATTTTTTTGGTTTCCTGCAACTTTAGAAAAATCCAAAACAAACCCTAATTTTAGGTCGACTTAAATGAACGTTTAATTTTTTCTTCTGGTAATTTTGTAAGTAAGAAGTTGTTTTGGGTCAAACAAACCATCCAAAACAGTGATTCATTTTGTTGTCAAACTTAGAAAAATATTTACATTTTAAAAATATAAAGTTAATTTCAAAATGAATTGTCGCTTCAAATCAAGCAATCAAAACACTGGATTTAAAAATGTCAAAACCAAATGCTTAAATTGTTTTCGTATTAATAATGTCTGAAATAAAACATTTTGACAAAAATCAGCATGAATTCATAAATTGCTTTTGCTGACATACATCTGTATTTTTATTTTATTTTTTTGGTGGAAAATTTCACTTTACTGTGACCTTAATCCCTTATGACAGTCTGATAAAATGTGACCACCATAACAAACTAATACAGATTATATCAAAGGGATTTAGATAGAAAGTAATTTGAAAATGAGGAATTATCATTCAGTGGGGATATTTCTAATGAGGTCTTGTAGGAAATCTGTTCTTGATCCAATGCTATTCAATAACATTATCAATGTTCTAGAAAAAATATTAATTCCTTGCTAGTAAAGGTTTCAGATGCTACAAACACTGGTCATGGTCAAGTAGTACATGACAATGGGGACAAGTCAGCTCTCTCTAAATAAAATGAGTGTGTATATATATGTGGCTGTATGTATGTTGCAACAGGAAGGGGCCCCCAAGTGTGGCCACAATGCCCCCTGGTGGCTGCATGACTCATGCCCTGCTCATGACTCATACCCTCCATTCCCTCTCTCCTGCTACTCCTTGGTTGTAATAAATTTGATTATGACAAGGAAGGCTGCCCAAGGGTCCTAGTGTGATCCCTCATCTGTCCCTTGGCCAGCAGGACCCTCCAGGACCCTTCAGACTCTGCTGGTCCCAATCCTGCCCTGAAGTGCTAAGTGGACCCTTCTGGCCAATCTGTGCCCCTAGGGCACCTCTTGCCTTAAGGTCTATTCACGGCCCCCTTCTGCATCTGTATATATGCCCATGCCTTGCAAAAGTTACTGATTAATCATTCCAATGTCAGGCCTCTTCAGTCCTTTACACTCTCATTGGGGCCTTGACCTTCTTGGCTTCTGCCCCTTTCCTCTAGCTGGGCTCTTTGGCCCACAACACCAAGCATCAGCTTATGGGCTTCAGCCCCTCTCTTGCCCCTCTTGAGCTTTGGGTCCTTGGCCCTGGTTCCTGCCCACTTTGGGCTGGGCCCTGGGGCCTCCCAACTTCAGACTGCTTCTCTCATAGGCTTTAACCCTCCTGACTTTGGCCTGGCTTTGTTTTGAGCCCATCCCTCATTACGCCCAAAACACTCACTTATACCTTGGGCACAACTATGGCTTGTGCCCCTGCCTCTGGCAGCACTTAAGACCTCACATGCCCTCTGACACCCTCTGTGGTCTCTGCATCACCTCTTATAGTCACACCCAGTGCATAAGTGTAAAACTTAAAAAAAATACAAGACCACTGGCTATGACTAAAGTTATTCCCACACTGGGTCATACTTTCTCGCAAGGCATAAGTCTCTACTTTCAAATCCAAGGGTAGCTCAGGTATCAGTCACTCCCACTTAGGGTTATCATACATCTGGGTTTTCCTGGACATGTCCTATTTTTGGGTCCTACCATCTCTGTCCAGGCAGTTTTTTAAAATATCAGCAGATGTCCAGGATTTTGATCTGTCTCTGCTTTCCTGGCTTGCCCCAGCAAAGAGCTGTGGGGTAATGTGATTGGAAGCTGAGGCAACTCGTGCTCTGTGTGTGGGCCCTGGCAGCTGCAGGCAGGTAAGTGTGCATGTGTGTGTGTGTGTGCGTGCACGCGCGCATGTGTGCATGTGCACACACACACATGCACGCACACCTGCTAGCACTGGGGCTGCAGCAGGATGGGGAGGTGGGGGAAAGGCGTGGGGGTGTTCTTCAGGGACAGCAGGGCTGGGGAGCACGGGGCTGCAGGTCAGGAGTGACAGGCACTGGCAGGCCTGGGCGGGGCAGGGGGCTGTGGGTCAGGAGTGAGGGGTATCTTCAGGGACAGGGGCGCTCTGGGTTGGGAGTTAGGGATGCCAGCAAGGTCTGGGGGGCAGGATACTGTGGATCAGGAGTGATGTTCACCCCCCTGTTGTCCTATTTTTTAAAAATGCAAACATGATAACCCTACACTCACTCCCCCAGCTCTGGAGCTCCTCTCCCTGGTGCCTGTGGAGCCAGACTGACTGGCTGGTCTTAGGCAATGCCTTTATGTGCCTCCTAAGCCCTGCTCTGTTCCTGTCAGGTGACTCAGCCACCCACAGAGGTTTCTATCCTTGGCCTAATGACCAGCCTATGTTCTGGGCCACTTACTGCTGCTACTCTTTTTGGCATAGCAATATTTTTGCTGTTCAAGCAGGACTTTACCCTCCTGGGAAGGGTAACTAACCTTAGAACACCTTATTTAGGAGTGAAGTATATTTGCTATCACTTGGATTTTGAAGCCCAAAATCAGCATCTTTCAAAAATATACACTGTAGCTCAAATAGGAATGATGTGTATAATGTTGGAATCACTGTGTGATGTTTCTTGGCCTGTACTGCGTGGGAACTTGGACTAGGTAAGCATAGTGTTCTCCTAGGGCCATAAAAATCTATAAACTCTATGAGTGCGTACAATGACGTATTCTGATCTGTTGGAATAGCTGATTCTATTGGGACTACTAAAGCTCTACTCTTTCTTTCAGGTATTAACCAACATGATTTAAATTCCTGAGGCTAGGTGCTCAGGCTACTCTTCTAGCAGGTAGGATGTCTGCATAACTGATTTTCTGAGGATTCCACTTTTGTAAGGGTGTTTCCAGGTAGAACAGAAAGCATCACAGGAAAAGAGGACTAGGAGGAACCTTGTGAGGTCATTTAGTCCAAACCCCTGCTCAAGACAGGATCCCCTCTGACTAAGCCATTCTTGCCATGCGTCTGTCTAACCTGCTCCGAGGATGGAGATTCCACAGCCTCTCTAGGTAGCCTGTTCCAATGCTTGACCACACTCATAGTGAGTAAGCTTTTTCTCATTCCCAGTCTAAAATTTCCTCTGCTGCAATTTGAAGGTATAAAAATAGTTTAACTAGCATAGGGAGTGTATCTGGAACATGAAGCAAAGGAAAGGGGATAAGGCCAGAGTATCACCACATTTTGAAGGACATAAGTTGTTTGAATAATCCTTTAGAGACCTTTGCAGTCAAGTGTAATTTAGCACAACTGTAAAGTCTCCTTTTGAGAAACCATGAGCCATAAAAATGGCCAATTATTCTCAGTTTTAAGGCTCAGTGCATGTAAAAGTGTTGTACAACTATTTTTGTTCCCATTTTAAAGGCTGTCTTATTAACAACCCCAAACTCCATTATTTACATTTAATTCCAGTTAAATTGTGCTCTATATTCCAGGATTACTAATAAATAACTTGTGCTCCCAGCATTGCAGTCACATGGACTATGGGGGATGATTTTAAGCACGTTTTCAATATGAACCATTTGTTAAGGTCAGAGGAATTACACCTATGGAGCATTTTAAGGGGCAGTACAATAATTCATACAGCAATGGAAGACATCCTCCAGAGTAAAACAGAGACATGTTTTAACAAAAAAGCATGGCAAATGCATTCACTAATGTCAGTTTTGCCACTCACCTTAATTTCTCTGCAGAGACTGATTGCAAATGGATAAAGCAAAGAAGCTAAAAATGTATGGCAAGCCAGAGAGCAAATTCATAAAAAGGAAAAGAGCACAAGCCTACAGTAAATGCCAAAGTGTAACAAAAGTGAAGCAGCAGCCTTATTTACCATGCTCCTCATTAAAATAGTCCCAGAGCTATTTTGCCCTAACATTCTCCTCTTTGTTTCCTGTGACTCACTTGCATTTTCTTTACAAAAAGGTCTTAATGTAATTGGGCATGAAAATGCTTAGTAAAAGGCCTCTTTGCATCTGACATTATTGCCTTTTGCTTGCATTTCATTCCTTCTGACTTTAACCGTTTACACTGTAACATATCCATATTCGTACTTATAAAATACGGTACTTACTGTTGACATTGTGCTTGTCACCTCTATTTTGTATAGTTTTATTCTGGAGATGATGGCTCCATATCTTGATTTTGCAGCTTGTTTACTGCTCTTTTAGTCTTTAAGCAGACATAGCATACAAGGAACCTACCCTCTGCAAACAAAACAATGCTTCTATAACTTTTTAATTTTCACTTTCAGCAAACTGATATAACAGCACCAGAATAATATGGTCATTTTCACACAACTTCAAACAGAGCATCTTTATTAGCAGGTGCTAAATTGCTGCTCCAGCTGCTGAATGGTAACAATTAACTCAATTAACATCTAAACAGCTGTAATTTTTGAGGAAACGAACAACATTAATAACCACCGAAAGGGGAAAAAAGCTGCAATTACAAATGTGGAAAAAATCATGCCACAGCTACAGACAGGCGTATGCTGTTTCCAATGTCCCCTGGAGAGCAGTTAAAGCACAGCCCTTTCTCTGAGTGTTGGCAGTACATGCAGTTAATAATATCCATCATACTTGCTGCTCTGGATCACAATGTGTCTGGAATGGATATAGTTTAGTATGTGACCACCAAAAGGGTTAAGATCCAAAGGATTGATCCTTAATCGAGACATTCTATGCACATGTTACTGCTATAGTTGGATGATTCCTTTTCAGTACAGTTGGAACTTTGCCAGAAAGGTGATCCAGATCTCATCCAAACCAAAGAGATTGGGGAATATATAAATATATAATTATATATTATAAATAATTAAAATAAATATATAATATATATAATTTTTTTTGCCTGTTTTTATTCTTATGCATCTCTTTACTTCCTTATTTCAGTTGGGATAGGAAACATAACAGACTAGAAATAACATGTTGCAATTGGATGTGTTGTCTTCGCATTAAAAGCAGAGAGAGTTGTTATTTAATTAAATTATGTAACGCAGAATTCGAGCTCCTTAAGCTGTCTCTTCTACCCTTCACTCCAGAGCTCAGCTTTCTAGGATGCAGGGTGACCTTTTGAGTTCCACAACCAACCGCATCCTTACACAACAATTAGCACCTGCTTTCATCAGTGTACCAGGTTCTTATGATATATGGAATCACACACAGTCCATCTTAAACAGGATGCATTAATTACAACAAAATGGCAAACAAACAAACAAACTGGCCTTCATACAAATCAAGTTGTAGCTTAGTCACGTGTGTTTATCAGGACCTGCATCAAGTCTGGAACTCTATACAGCATGCATAGACATCTGATGGCTGAACAACATACTGATTAACATGTCATTACAAAGTTTTCTACTCAAGAGCAAAGCTTGGTGAATAATACAAAAAGTTTCCCAGAAATCTCCATGTGACCTTGCTTATATCCTGTTCCATTCAGTGTCTATTAATATTTGAGGGAGTTAGATTTTACCATCATAAATGTTTGTAAAAAGAAAATGTCAACATCTCATGCAAGCGTATTTATAGAATCTGCAGTTTACAGTCATTCACATATCAATTCATTCCAATATATTTTTTTACTTGGTCAGTGTCAATAAACAATGTCATGTGACTCATCTGACAAATCACAACTAAAATACAGCTTGAATTTTGAATATTTGTAATGCATACATAATCCATCTAAATATTCAAATAAATATGATTAAGCAAATCCTTGTCTTAGGTGTTCTAAGAGGTACCTGTGCTAATCTGAAGGAAGTGACTAGGTGACCACCAATCACTGCACATTTTCTCAAATCTTTGTGGCTGATACTAATGGTGATGTCACAAAATATTCAGTAGGGGCTCAGGGCTAAGCCTAGAATTGGCAACATCATTTAGTTGCTGTTATTGACGATGATTTTGGGCATGCCAATGCCAACTCCCTGCTGAGATGCCTGTCCTGAATATGCCCTAGCCCAACAATTAGACACCTAAACACCTTGAGGATCTGGGCATTGAGTTAGGCACCCAAACACTTTTGAATATCTGGATAATGCAAGTTAAACATCTAAATACTTATGAGGATTTGGACCTCAGTCACTTGAGGTCACTCTACTCTATCTCCAATGCTTTTTGGAAAGATGTTCAAACACTTCCTGCCTATCCACTGTCCCAAAACGAGAAACGTAGCAGTGAAGCCACTTCAGGGTTTTTTCTGTGCCAATGCCTTTGAGACCATTGTCTCCAATACAGTTGAGGGAGGTGCCCAAAGAATATCTTCACTACCACATTTCTGGGTTGGGTTAGTGTGACTGGGTACAATTGGGTGAGTCGGGCTCAAGAGTGTCCCTGCCCAGAGTATCAAGGACGGGGCATATGTGTGCATAGCCTTAGCTGCTTCTGAAAATCTTTAACCAACTGAACCTACCCATCCTTTAAAGCATGGCAGCAAACAAGGAATGTGTTCCCTAGTATCAGCATGCTAATACAGTAAATGCCATTCTCTGTTACATTTAATGTTTAAATTAAATTTTAAACAGCATTTAATTGGCAATCACTCTGTTCTTTCCATGTATTCACCCTGAATTTCATTCTGTTCATTTGAAAGTCAAATTTGAGAGACACTTTTTGTGTGTGTGTTGAGGGAGGGATAGGGTGGGGGGGAGCACAATATGCTCTCTAATTCTGAGTGATGTCCCAAGGGAACTACAGTTAATCCCCCATATGTGACTGCTAATAGCTGTCGTTCACCCTCCTTATATTATGCCGCTGAGAGATCCAATGTGTATGAGTGTCTGTGTGTCTGCTAGTGTAACTGAGACAGATACACACAAATAGCCCTTTCTAAAAAACAATTGTGCACTGTACACTCCTTAGTGCATTTCAAGAGTTTGCTGCCTCCGTACTCCTGCAAGTTACAGTACTGTATCTGTTATGTCCTCTACAACAGTGATGATGGGGGATGGGATTTTCAAAGCTGCATGTCATTTGAGCACCTAATTCCCACAGACTCATTTGACAAGCCTGGTTGAAAACTGAACTGATTTTCTGCTATGTTCCCAGCATGCAAACCTAGGAATTAGTGCAATAGCTATGGATACTTTCACCCCTGAATCAGTCATTCAAATCCAGTTCAGGTTGATAGTGACAGATGGGGGAGTTGCAAAAGGAGATGGTTGTCTCAGAACAGAACCTATCTATCTTTGGAAGTGTGCAATGCCTGAGCACCTCTCAATCTTTTCTCTAGTCATACTCACAACACTCCTTTATTATACACATTTTACAGATTGACAGCCACACCTCCCAAGTCTTAGACCAGCACCCTAAACCAGCTCTTGTCTCACACTACTAAATCCATAATCCCACCAGAAACAATAAGATTGCAAACAGACATTGCATTTGTCCCAGACAAAAGTGCAATCATTCAGGTATCTGTGTCCTTTGTCTCAGAATAAATCCTAAAAGATTCATGGGATAAGATGTACTAACAGTTTATTCTGGTACATCACAATGGTTATCCTGGGATTGCATCACTGAATCAGTGGCAGTGCATTCAGCTGTTCACTCAACCCCAATTAAAAAGGCAATGTGTGTATAGGCCAATCCCAGGACATTTCTGTTCTTGGACAGACACAGGCACAATTTTTACAGGGCCAAAAGCAACATTCACTCCTAACCTAAGAGCCCAAGGCATATTGTGGGTGTGTCCAGACGAAAGTGTACATGTGGTATGCGGCACTGCAGACCAGTCTGCAGTGCTGCATACTGCATGTGCTGCACATGCAAACATTTCCCATGCTGCACATCTGCAGCATGGGGAGTGGGGGGTGGGGTGGGAAAGGGAGGGTCGACAGTGGGAGATCCTGGTGTCAAAAAACCCCATGCTTAAAAAAAGCAAGGTGGCGCATGTGGCAGCAGCTCATGCTGCCTGAAACTAGAGCCTGGCCAGCCAGAACCACACTTAAACTATTGACCAGGTTCCCTGTTGCAGGATCACCATGGCTGCAGCCCCCATAAGCCCCCATGACCCCAGGTAAAGCTGTTAGGTGTTGGTCCCAGCCTCCACCACTCCACCTGGGGCAATGTGCCACGTGCCAAAACACATGTGCACAGGAGTTCCTCAGGGACAAGTAGTAATGGCACATATTGTGCCTCTGCTGTTTGTCCCCAGGGAAATGCACATTCCCACTCATGGATGAAGCACAAGACTGGGTGACAGAAGTTCTAGATCTCCGCTGTTGATACAGGAATGGGGGCTACCTGTTCCCCAGATAACTAGCTGGGTTAATGGTAGCCATCTAGCTGCTGCAGCATGGAGCTCAGTGCAGAGTTATTTACTCAGCTTCTGGTTTTGCAGCCCAAGCTGAACTCTGTTCTGCTGCAGCTAAATTGCTGCTTTAAATCTAGTTCAGATACATCTGCACTAAATTGTAGATGTACCTCTGTTCTCAGCTTTGCTGAGGACTTCCTGAATGACTTTAGGAATTTCCTTCATCTCTGAATACCTGAGTTACTTGTAAAATGCAAACTATACAGGGAGCATTCCTGGATCTTACAGCTGCACCTCCAGAAATGTAATATATCTCATCCAATGCACTAAATGCCCTGATGGAAAATATGTAGGAGAGACCAAACAAAAAACTGTGCACCAGAATGAACACATACCAGAAACGCACATCAGTTAGCTTTGGGGGCACATTTCTCACAAGAAAACCACTCTCTCGCCAATCTCTCAGTTCTAATTCTCAAAGGGAATTTACAAAACACCTTTCACAGATGAGCTTACAAACTTCATTTCATCAACCTACTGGAAACAAAAAATCATGGACTAAATATAGACATTGGATTTATGATACATTTTAACCTGCCTGGCATCTGACTCCCCAGGTACTCCTCCACTATTTACCAGCTACATTCATTCTCCCCCACTTTCCTCTTCCACAACCTGTCTCTTACCCATTGACTCATATTAACATTGTCACTGACTGGCTTTCTTGTATGCATACCAGCCTCTGGCTTCTTTATTATTCATTTCATACAGGAAGGTTACACACCAACTACAAATGCTTCCTCAGCCTGATGAAGGGTGTTCATACCCGAAAGCTTGTAAAGAAGATTTTTTTCCAGCTATCTGACTTGGTCTAATAAAAGGTATCAGATTTACCCAAAGAACCTTGTCTGCCTATGGCTACAACCTATAGCCTTGAAACTATGTTGAGATATGTTTATTGCACACTTTGAAACATCTATAGAGAAAATGCTATAGAACTGCAATGCATTATTTTTCCCAAATGAAGTCAGTTTCATTTCTTTCCTCATAAATTCTTTCTAAGTGCTCTCAAAGCTGAATTCCTCATCTGTAAAATGGGAACAAGAACTCTCAAGTTTTACTGATCTACAGGTACTCATCACTATATGGGAGCACAACTGGTGTTTCTATTATTCATCTTAAATATTTTTTTCCTTCTACTGAAATTGAAATGTCAGTAGACAATTTCACCTCTTTATCAAAGAACAGTAACCCAGGCAGCAAAAATGTTTCCACTTTTAGCAATTCAAAGTTGAAGAAAATTGGCCCAAACCCACAAATAAATGGCAGATGAAAAACAAGAAGTTTCAATGGTCAGTTTTTTTCCAGTTTGCTGTTGAAATTGTTTATTTGAGACAAGCAGACATTTCCTGCTGAAATGTTCAGGTATTTAAAGCCATAATTTTCAGCAAGTGAAAATTTTCCATATAGCCTAGTGCATGTACAAACATGCAATGAAAAACTGAAGAAAATCTAATTCACATCTGTTGTTACAATGGGACAGATCTGAGTAGACAATCTTATCATGAAACTTACAGTGTTTCATCCAAAATAAATTACATTAATTTCTCAGTTTCATCCAAAATAGTTATATTTGTTAGCCAAACCAACAAACCTAGAAAGACATTACCAGTTGTACTGTACTGGCATAGTTATACCAGCAAAGCATCTGCAGGAGATGCAGCTCTAAGCACCAAGAAGAGTTTTGTAATTTTATAAGATTTAATAGCACAAGGAATTTTTTTGGCAATATAAATTTAATCTATCTGGGGCTTGGCAGCATATTTGTGTCAATTATGGGTGTTTATTTTAACTGCCCTAATTAACAAAGCCATGCCAAGCAAATTCTGTAGGGTACACCAGGTCTAAGTTGCTCTTGAACTGATATAAAGGCCCATAAAGGGATTTGCACTGGTTTACCTAAATGAGGGTTTAAACAGATTAAAAATAAATAAAATCAACTTTCTGCTGTAGACAGATCTCTCTGATAGAAGTTTGCAGGACTGAGCCATATATTTTTATGACAGTAAACCAATCCTATGCTTGGATATAGGTAACTGGAGACCTAAGACCCCTGCCTAACATGGTCTCCATGACTAGGATTTGTAGGCATTAATGCTGTGTATGAAATAGTGTAAATACACACACATATACCCCCCTCTAGGGTCAGTGAGCTACGTACACAATTGTCTTTGTGCTGGTGTGGCGCCTCTTACACAGCAGGGCTGGCTCACTGCAGGGCCAGGGTTTGAACCAGGAATTCACTCAGATCCATATCACCCTGAAGAAAGCAGTCACATTGAATCTGTTACCAAATAGGGGAACTGTAGCCAGGAGTGAAAATGAGTGTAGGAGACACTCAGATTTGTCCCTGAAGAAGAAGGACAGGTTGAAGACAGGTAGCCAGGGATGTGAGTTAATGCCCCCAAAAGGCTGAGTTTTCTTTCTTTTCTCCATTTCCTGGACATGAACCTGACTACAATACAATGAAGATCATATAAATGCATGTTATAATCTCATCATTTAATACACAGTAGTATATTAACTTTAGAGGTGAAACCAATGGATACGAGTATCAAGGCACTTCAGTCTTCCAGGGTCAGGTACTGCTGTTGTAGTACTCCCTTCTTAGAGGACAGGCAACTAGCTACCCATACCTATATCTTGTTAAATCTGGGATTTAGCAGGCAAAATGGCAAATGATGCTCAAAACCCATACACCCATACTGTATTTTTAAAACCAAAAAGCTCTTTTGTCATTCTTACTGGGGCTTCCAAAAACTGCTTCTAGTCAGCTGTCCTCTTTTACACTCAAAATTCAGAAGAATAAAATTGTGCATATTTACTAAGTTGATATAAGCTGTTTAGCTATTTTGAAGGCAGAAAACATTTTCTTTGCTATGCTGTCCCTAAGGATTTTGCAGATGTAATATTCTATGAGCAGAACCATTTAGTGGGGTCTAGTGTCATGGTAATCCCCACTAAAAACACAAAGGCTGACAGAAACTGTTCTCTGATGCGCTGCTCTGTTGTTCAAGTGAGAAGAAGGCTGCACCTTTGTCTTTAGTGTGGGTTCCATTGTACCACACTTCTGACAGAAAGTATTTTTACCATTTAAACCAAGCACACTCAGTGGAGATGCCTGAATGCAGCCAGTGGTGCTCAGCCTCTTTGGCCAGTGGGCTAGATGGGCAGTGCCCAGTCAGTCTGTGGGCCAGATCTAGCCAATTGTCTCAACCCAGAGCCTGGGGCAGTTAAGCTGGGACTCCACTTGGCCATGTGGAATGGGGGCAGGGGGGCTGGCTCAGCCCCAACTCAATCCCACAGGGGAGATTAAGGGGGCTTGACTTGGCTCTAACCCAGCCCTGTGGTGGGGGGGGTGCAGCCTGGCCCCAATCCAGCCACAAGAAGACATGGCCCAGCACTCAGCCAGCCACAGGGTGAAAAGCATGGCCTAGCCTTGATCTGGCTGTTGGGGGTGGCAGGGTGGTGACCCAGCCCCAACCTACTGTGCAGGGCTTTGGGTTTGGGATTTTCCAGCAGGAAAGGGTGGCTGCATTAATTGCCATGCTTTTCTGCTGCCATATTGACCAACCCCTTGGGAGCCATGGGCCAGAGGTTAAGCATCTCTGATCTTGACTATATCACATCAAATTATCAACCATGACTCTGGCCTAACTAGATAATTTAGGAGCTGGTAATGGACCATAATCTTTAATTTGGGGCTTGCTGCTTGGATTTGTTCCTGGGCCAGCTGTGATGCAAACTTATTGCCACCTAGTAAATTTAGTCTATTTATATACACACATAACATGACTGGCTTAGATGAATCATCCAGAGCAGGAGCAGAACCTAGGATCTCTGGGTCACCAAGCACGAGCCACTTGCACTCATGTCAGCACAAAGAGGGTTGCATAAAGCTCTCTCCACTGTCAACAGGTCATATATATGATTCTACCAACATTAAATCTGAGTGTTTCTCAAGCACATCTTAATCATAACATCCTTTTGAGATAGTAAGGCTTCATCACTCATGAATTGTGTGCTGAACACAGATCTCTGCAGAGACGATACTGGACATGTTCCCACCCCCAGCATGACTATTATAAAATATGTTGGTAGTGTTATTGGCAGCTGTAGTGGAGAAGCTAATGAATCACTGGATTTGCAGACTCAACTGTGTCAGGAACTGCCTGTTCTGATGTATTTTAGCAGATGCACTGTGCTGCAGATAAAAAGGCTCATATGCATTTCAGGCCATCCTTATATGAATATCGGGTTTTTCTTTAAACAAAAATACAAAATAAATAAGGTTATTGCCCAAAGTTGTGCTCAGCTGCGAACAGTCTCTGCCAAATAGAATGTGCCATTGCCTCCTAGATCCTAGGGGGGTAAAATAAAGCTAGGGATCAAGGAGTCTGCAAAAGTAAAGAAAATGGAAAGCTATGGCTTCCACAGCATTTTCAGTTCAGCGTATGCCAAGGCATGACAGCATGGGTAGTCTGTTCATTAAGAGCCTCAAATCAGAGAGTCCCCTTGCATACTGTATCTTTCATTGTACCTTCTGCAGGCACAAGGAGTCTGAGAGATGCACGTACTTTTTAATCAACAATAAATGACAAAAATCATGTTGGCTTGTCTCTCGCCCTTGCTGCAGCTTGGAGGAAAGAAATGTCAAGTTTTCCTACTGGAAAAGACTCCTAAATCCAAAGGAGGCATGTTCCCGGACATTCTGCCTCCCGAGGTGTGCCACAAGGGTGAATAGTAGGAAAATGTTGGTTAGGTAGTGATGCAAGTATCAAAACATCATCTCTCTCCATAGGTCAACAGATCAGGCCCTGCTGAGAAGTACCTACCATTCCATGCATTAGCCTAATTACCCCTAATTTTAACGCAGAGACTTTAAACACAATGGTAAACTCCCAGGAGTGTCTCATCAGTGCCTGAAAATAAAATACATGTAGCCAACTGTCCCACTGTTTCTGATGCCCATTTACAAATGGCTGATTCCTATGAAGTTATTGAAACCATGGGCTCTTTTTACAGACCAGCTGAGGTTACTTAGATGTATGACCGGGTTCAACAAGGACCTGAGGGGATACTGCTCTTCCTTGTGCCTAACATGTTTCTGGGGTATGAGCCAGAGAGTGCCCAACTGAGGTCAGTCTTCATTGCTACTTCCATTGCTAAATTCATAGTATCATAGTGCTTAGGGTTAGAAGTGACCTACACAGATCATCAGGTCCGACCCCCTGCCCCGGACAGGAACGGGTGCTGCGGTCATATCACCCCAGCCAAATATCTGTCCAGCCTCCTCTTGAAGACCCCCGAGGTAGGAGAGAGTACCACCTCATTTGGGAGCCCATTCCAGAGCCTGGCAGCCCTGACTGTAAAGTAATGTCTCCTGATGTCCAGCCTGAACCTTCTCTCTAACAATTTGTGGCCATTGTTCCTAGTAACCCTGGGTGGTGGTCTGGGGAACAGAGCCCCAGTTCCTGCTGGTCCCCCCTGGTGAGTTTGTAAACCACCACCAGATCCCCTCTCAGTCTTCTCTTGTGGAGGCTGAATAGGTTAAGGCCCTTTAGCCTCTCCTCATAGGGCCTGCCCCACTGCCCCCTGACCATGAGAGTGGCCCTCTGGACCTTCTCAAGTTTAGCCACATCTCTCTTGAAGTGTGGTGCCCAGAACTGGATGCAGTACTCTAGCTGTGGCCTGACCAATGCCACATAGAGGGGAAGGATAACCTCCTTGGACCTGCTTGTGATGCATCTGTAGATGCACAACAAGATGCGGCTAGCCTTACTGACCACTTCCTCGCATTGGCAGTTTATGTTCATCCTGAAGTCAACAATGACTCCAAGCTCCCTTTCTGCCACCATGTTGACAAGAAGGGTGTTCCCCAGCCTATATGTGTGTTGCTGGTTCCTTCTCCCTAGATGCAGCACACTGCACTTGTCTGCATTGAATTCCATCCTATTCTATCTGCCCACCTCTGTAACCTATCTAGATCTAGCTGGATTCTGTCCCTCCCCTCCAACGTGCTCACCTCACCCCACAAATTGGTGTTGTCAGCAAATTTGGGCAGAGTGCTTTCCACACCCATATCCAGATCACCGATAAAGGTGTTGAACAGTGCAGGCCCCAGGACCAAGCTCTAGGGGACTCCACTGCCCACATCCCTCCAGATCAAAAATGACCTGTCCACCACCACTCTCTGGGTGCAACCATCTAGCCAATTTGCCACCCATCTGACTGTGTAGGCATCAATGCCACAGTCACCTAGTTTTTTTTTAGGAGAATGTGGTGAGAAACCATGTCAAAGGCCTTCTTAAAGTCCAGGAAGATGACATCCACCCCAACACCCTTGTCCAGGGACTTTGTGACCTGATCATAAAAAGAAATGATGTTAGTCAAGCAGGCCCTGCCCTCAATGGGCCCATGTTGGTTGCCCCTGAGCATTACCTTCCCTGCTGGGCTCTTGCAGCTGTGCTTCTTGATAATTTTCTCAAAGGTCTTCCCAAGGACCGAGGCAAGACTGACTGGCCTATAATTGCCAGGATCCTCCTTTCTCCCCTTTTAGTAATTGAGGACTGTCATAGGGCACTAAGGTGCCTGCTCGTTTAAGGGCTGAAATTGCTAGGCAGAGAACTCTAGCAGTCAGTCAGGAACCCCTCAGCTGCAAGTTACCAGGGCAGCAGGAATGAGGGCATTAGCCCACACCTACAGGTGGTCAGCTGACCGGAAGAGGCAGGGCCTGGGGCATATATAACCCCCAGGGCTGGGACCAGAGAGTTAATTCCCTGCCAGCAGCTAAGGGGAAAGGAGTTCTCCTAGAGGAAGCTAAGTAAAGAGGCTTTACGGCCCTTCTCCTGCTTCTGGTAAGGTTAAGGGACTTCAGGAGCACATCAGACCCTGGCCTGCAAGGCATGTTGTGCTGGGGGAAGGGTGGTTCATTTAAAGGGGCAGAACACTCCATGAGCTGCTTGTATTATTTTATAGCCCAGGGGCTTGTATTTTGATTTCTGTTTGTACACTGGTGGATTGTGCTGAGGCTATTGGGGAAGCAGGAGGCCTCACTGGGGACCCACTACAGTGTGGGGACCCCAGCACCAGTGCGGGAGTAGTATCTGGGGTGCATGAACCTCAGTGCTGAGGGGTGCAGAGAGAGATAGAGACAAGGCTGCGGACAGCCCAGTAATGACCAGAGGCCAAGTGAAACTAAGTTTCCCACAAATAGTTCCCACTATTTAGTTTATTTTTTCTCACATGAAGAACTCACATTTCTGAAGTCTCTCCACTCTGGACAATGTGCAAATACTGTCCTTACTCTGAAAAACCAGTCCCACAAAATGAGTGTCAGAGATTGGGGAAACATATCCATTTCAGAAGTATTGCTATTTGATAATCCTGCCTCTTTCAGATTTCTTCATCTGAATTTAGTAGTGTCCTCTTAACACATACCAGAAGATAAGTTAACTTCTGTTGCTGGTTCTGGTGGTTATCAGAGATAGTCTTATAGGAAAGCCTTTCCTAGCTTTTCTCTAAGAAGATTTTTATGCTAATATAATTATTTCTCAGAAAGATTTATACTGAAATAATTACATCCCTTGTGTGGACACAGTTACACCTGTATGAAGATACCTTCCCTGTATGGGAACAAGTTCTACTAGTACAAGTATTTTTACTAGTTCTACTAGTACAAGTTCTACTAGTACAAGTTCTACTAGTACAAGTATTTTTATAGTGGTATAGCTCACTGTACTATCTCTATGTTGTACCAGTTTGCCTACAGTGCTAGAGTTAAAAATAGTACAAGGTTTTTTACATATACAAGGTCTTAATTATTCTAGTGTAAATACTAAACTGAAATACTGATCCTGTTTGAAGCATTACAATGGAGTTGTTCTGGATTTACACAAATATAATTTACACCAGAATGAGCGTGTCTACATATGCATTTTACTGCACAGTAGACTAATTTGCTGCACACTGGGCATATCTACACAAGATGCTTTACTGTGCAGTAGCATAGTTTACTGTAAAGTAAATGTGTGGGTCTACACGTGCATATGCTTACTGTGCAGGAAAAATTGCTACTCCTGAGTAAATTTGCTACCTGCAAATGAAAGTAAAAAATTTACTTGGGAGTAGTTACTGTGCAGTAACATGTGTAGATGCCAAGCAGGAGCAAATTTGCTTCTGATCAGCCCCACCACTAGAGGCCCAACTTGAATCTAGCCCCAGGGCTGGGAGTCTCTCCTGCCCCAAGGCTGGGCTGGTGCTTTGACAGCCCTAGCCTCAGGCCCTTAAAAGTCTACAGACAGAGCCCTGGGGCACATGCAGGGAACCTGAGGCCATGCAAGGCCGCTGTTCTCCCCCTGTGCAGGCCACAGGCCATCTGTATCAGCCTGCCTGACCCCTGGCACCACTGCCTGGCACTGCAGTGCTTCACAGCTGCCAGTCCAAGCTGTGCCCCCGTGCTGGGCACTGCAGGCTGCAGAGCTGTCAGGGCAGGTTCTGGCCTGGGCTTCCCAAGCTGCTGGCGGAGGTTGCGGGTGGGGAGCTTGGCAGGATAGGCTGCTAGTGCCCCAAGGGGCCCTCCCCTGGTGACATGTCACTATGGGTGCCAGGCCAGAGTGGGGGCTGGGACTGGCTGCCTGTGCGGCTGTTCACAACAGAGCTGCAGCCTGGGTCCTGGGGCAAGAGGTTGTTAGCTGCCACAAAGGGTATGATCTTGTGGGCACTCTGACTGATGGCTGTGGTCAGATATGGAAAACCACTGTGTCTGCAAAGCCTTGACTTTTGTGGAGCACAGTCATGCTGACCAGTCATGCCTCCACTCCTGCAATTGGCCTGACAGCTCCTCAAAGACATAGGTGTTGGAGCACCCACCCTGTACAAACTGCTGTTGCACCTTCACCTCACCCCACAGCACCATGAGGTCACCAGTGTCCTCCTGCAACCAGCTGTGGTCTGAGGAGGTGAGTATGGTGTCAGCAACGAGGCCATTAGGGCTCCTACATGGGCTCTCTGGGCCTCCACGTGGCTGTCTAGCCTGGGAAAGGGCTGGGAAAGGGCTGATTCTACTCATCTCCGGGAGGCAGGCTGCCTGTGGCCAGCATCCAGAAGCCCACCAACCCCAGGGGAACAAGCAGGGATGGGGGGCTTGACCATCAGCTGGCTAGGCCTGGGTCTCCCCAGCTGACTTACCATGCTCCCTTGGCACCTGACTCTGATCTGAGGCCCAGCAGCATGCAGGCCTCTGGTTCAGAGCATTTATCTCATAAATGTTGCAAACTCTCACAAACAGCTTCTTTCTCTGCAGGCCTTGCAGCTACACTCAAGGAAGAGGCCACTGTTGGCAGCTGGGATGTGGCCTCAGGGTCCCCACTGCCCACAGCTGCCACCCACAGCTGGCTCTAACAAAGGAGGACCCAAAATGGGACCCTCCTCCTAGAGCAGCTGGTAACAATTGCAGAGGATTGTCTGGTGGACATGCGGGCCTGATGAGCAGAGGACATTATCTACAAGGATGTGTGGGACTGGGTGGATTTGGAATTTCGGGTGCAGCTCCTGGCCCTGGAGCATAAGCATGTGGAGGCCATGCAGGAGCAGTCTGCACTTGTGGCTAGGGCAGGGGAAGCCACAGAGGATGACTACCAGATGCTGGAAACCTGACCCTGGCAATTGCCTTCATGCTTCCTGCTCCCCTGCCCCTGACTGTAGCCCCACCTTGACCCTGGCAACTGCCCACCACTGAGCAGCATGCCTCCTTGTGGGCCTAAGCAGATGTCCAGCTCCACCTCCAATGGCCAGGAGTCCCCTGTCACCCAGCCTCCCTGTCTGGACCCAGATGCATCACAAGCAGGTGCAGGGAGGTGATACTTCCCCTCTATGCAGCATTGGTCAGACCACAGTTGGAGTACTGCCTCTAGTTCTGGGTGCTGCATTTCAAGACGGATGTGGCTAGCATTGAGAAGGTCCAAAGGAAGGTCACTCGTATGGTCAAGGGGCAGCGGGGCACGCCCTATGAAGAGAGGCTAAAGGGCTGTTCGCTCTGGCTCCACACAGGTTCAGAGACAGAGCTGCCTGCAGTGGGGCCAGGACTGCTCACCAGCCCTGCTGGCTCTGGATACCAGCTGCCAGAGGGGGAGCCACCCATGTTGGGGGACCAGAAGCTACTATCACCCCATGGCAAGTGCCCCACTTCCCAGGGCTCGATATGCTGTGTGCACCCATAGGGTAATGGCCAGAGGCTAGGGTGCTGGCCAGCTGTACCCTAGGCACCTCTACCCCATGGCCACCCACCCTGGGAGGGCACACACACAACCATATTTCACTTGTTGCAAATAGTTTGCACAGGGAAGAGCATTTTATTGGTGGTGGAGGGGTTCCTGTTGAGGAGGGATGGAGATCTATTTATTGTGAGGGTGGTAAAGTGTTTGTCTGAAAACTACCTGCAGTGAGCATGGTGCTGGGGTTGGGTGGGGGGCCTGTGGACAGCTGTCCAGGTGGGCTACAATAGGGAGTGCAGAAAGAGGTGGTCGACCAGCGCCTCTCACATACAGGTGTGTGGCTCACCTGGGGCCTCGGCAGAGGGGTCCACTAGGGCCAGCATCATGGCTATCAGAAGCCCAGGTTGCTGAGTGTCCCTGCTAGGGGCAAGAGCTGGAGCAGCCACTCAGATATGGAGATATGGTGCATAGAGGCAGAGGCTGCAGTGAGAGCTGGTGTGTGCTGGCTTTAGCCTCTGCATGCCAGAAAAGCAGCTGGCCAGGGATCAGGGCTGCCTTTTAAAAATGGCTGCTGGCAGGTGTGGCTGGAGTATCACACTCCCCCTGGTGGTGGCAGGGGCCCATTGCAGGGCCCCAGGAAGCAGCAGCAGTTTGCTGCTAGGAGCAACAAATCTGCTCCCATGTCCTTGCATGTGTAGATACCTGCCAAGAAGCATTTACTCATGAGTAGTTTACTTGCAAGTAAACTGATGCTGGATCAAATGCATCTGTAGACACACCCAGGAAAGTGTTACAGTCTACGCATGAGTAGCAATTAAGCCAGCGTAGACTAATTTACTGAGCTGTTGAATAGTTCCGTCAGACAGAAGTACTATCCGATGTCAGAGTAAATTACTGTACTTAAATGTACGTGTAGAATATGATGTCTGGATTAGTTTACTCCAGCTCAAATTGCACTGGAGTTTATTCAGTCCCATTAACTGCATGTATAGATATGCCCAATCTGTCCCAAATTAGACCAGTGACCTTGATTTAATACTAAGACTTAGATCTTACACAATACTTTTCATCTATAGATCCTAAGATTCTTTACAATTGGTCAAAGTTCAGAATTTCCATGTGGGACATTTTGACATTTCAAAACTTGTTTTAATTCAAATTGGAATTAAAATAAGTATTTTTGAAATTTCTAGTAAAATGAAAATTTTAGAAAACAATTGTTCAGGCAAATATTGTTTTGAAAAAATAAAATGTTTCAAAATGAATTCTGAATGTCTTGGTTTTCTCATTTACATTATTTATATTATTTTACAATATGCTAGTAATCATAGTGCACAATATGCCACCTTGTGTCAGGCTGTGATAATATTAGAGATATTATACACTACTACTATTGACATATAATGAAATGATGTAAAAATCATATAAAATAGATTTCAAAATAAAAAAATGTATCAAATTTCAAGTTTATTCTCCAGTGAAATTTATCAAAAGGAAAACATGGTCATATTGACAAACTAAGGTTAAATTATACATTTTCAGAAAAAAAATGTGTTTTGTCCGAAGTCATTTTTCTGAAGCATAACTGTTTTAGACAATAATTTCTTCTGATCATCTCTATTCAGCCTCATTCTCCCTATTTGAAAGAGGGGGAAATGGAAATACAGAGAGATGGGAGAAAAGTTCATCCTGAGGTTGCCAGTTGGCCCATGGGAGAGCTTGGAATGGACTCCAAGTCTCCCGAATCCTAGTTTATCATCTTGTCTACTAGGACATACCTGCAAGTCCAGAGATGTCCCCAGCAGTGTACAGAACCAAGCAGCATCACATTTCTAGTTCTGGGTATGTCATTTCTATCTCCAAAATGTATTTGAGAACCAATTCATAACAGTGAATAAAGATCTGCACAGTACACTGAAGAACCTGGACACTGAAATGCTGAAGGAGAAGTTTCTGCCTCTCTGTACTCAGTCTGAAATGTTTTATCAGTGCTCATGGGAGGAGACAGCTTCGGGAAAATACTGTACAGTGCCCTGCTGCTTGATCCTTCAGAAAAACAATTTAGCCTGCATCAGCTTTACTAAAACAAAGGATTCTTCAATAAATATTGATTTATCCTAGACTGGAAAGCCTGGATTGGGGGTGGAGATGACAGGCCACTAAAAAACTCCTCCAAAGACAACAAAAATGTGAGGAAAAGGAACATTATTAATCATAAAGAATTAAATATTTTACATTTCACATACAACAGAAACATTCATATTGATCCAGTAAGTAAAAAGCAACATGGAAATCTCATCTTGTCTTTGTCTGATCCACATTTTTTCTCAAAACCCTATATTCTGATAAAATCTTGTTTTGATAAGAGATTTGGAACCAGCCCTAAAAATTATTCTTAAAGTGTTATGGATGGCGTTTCAATAGTATCTTTTTTGAAGTCTGCTCCAACTGAAGTCAGTGACAGCAAGATAAGGGTTAGTTCAGTGCTAAAAAAACTAGTCCGTCTGTCTGCCTAATCTACACGTAATGACAACATCCCTGGGTGGGTTGTTAGTGGCCAGGATTCAAGCCAAGACCTTCATGTCTAACAAAACCAAACATCAAATTCCTGAAGTAAAGAATCTACCTTCCTTGACACAAAGTCTTTAATAGTCTCATCCTGCATAGATTAACCACTAGACGGGGACGAAGATCCATACTGCATAAGCATGCGCTATAAGCAGCGGATGGGCTAGACAAATGATGTCCCAATATGAAGGCTGCATTGTATTCGTGCATAGGCTGGCCACAGATGTAGGTCTTGTGCTTGCCAAATGATGAGTATGGGTCACAGTATGCCAACAATATTCTGTAAGGCTGGCAGACATCCTTTGATACGTTAGCTCAGAGTGCTCCCCTGAGCCTAATCAGAGCCTTTCAAGCACTGTATTTCCCCTTCCTTTTCAGCTGTAAATAAACCTGGTGGTTCAGCATAGATGGGCGGCTGTCTAGATAAACAAGACATAGTGGAGGTTTTGGGTGCTTTTAAACACCAATAGATGTTTGACTTGACCACAACTACAGTAAGCTCCAGTTTTCAGGAGGAGGGTTTGAATACATCTCCATCTTTCCTTCTCCTCCCTTCAGATATTATGCATCTACTGCCAGAATGGCTAAGGCCTGTATAATCAGAACAACAAATGGCTTGTTGCAGACTAATAATTGCTATCCATAATGATTCAGGAAATAAAAAATAAGTGAAAAAACCCCTCTAAATGGATTATAGACAAATTGCAAACATAGAATGAGGCACACACTGCAACAGTGCTTATACCCTGTGCTAGGGCAGGGAGGGAAATGGTGGATTTCTTTTCCCAGAAAATGGCCACAATTCTCTCTCTCTACTGAAGGGACATCCAGAAGAGGATAGAAGTAGCTGTAGAGAGGATCCACTTTCTACTTTCCCCTGTACACTGTGAAAGAGTGCTGTTGATTGTTGACTCCAGTGCTAAGATTTAATGTCCACCCTCTCTAGTCTCTCCTGCCATGACTTGTTATAAATACAGAAAAAGGGAGGGTGAATATTATGTGGGGGATGGTAGAATATCTTCAACTCAGAGTGGATGTTTCGCAAGACACCTCTACCTGTACTCCCTGTCCCTTTCCATTCAAGGTGTCAATGGCCAATCTCTTTATGTAATATCTAGTTACCAATTTGTTTCCTTGTTTTAGATCTTTTAGTCTGGTTTCTGATGTCTCTTCAGTCTTTAACAAAATCAATTTAAATCAATACATTAGTTTAACAATAGGAGCACAAATTCATCAATTGATCAATTATCTGCATCTGGATCTTGTTGCTCACAGACACCTGCAATTCACACTTCCATCAATTAAGTTCAGCTAAAATGTCAGCCTACTTATAATGGAGCATCCGTTACTTCACACCTTCACCTGAGAAATCACAGTAACTCAGTAAGGTCCATCAAACGCCCAAAGTTCATCACATAGTCAATTAATACTCAAAGGTTCACTAATTCATGAATTCATAGAGATAAGCAATCTGATCTGTGGGGAATCAATTATTAACCACAGTCTGTCAATTTCAGAATGCACACAGAAAGGAACAGCATCTGGTATAAATAAAATAATTAGAAGTTCATCAATTCATGAACTTCGACAGAGAGGTAACTACTAGGGCTGTGCGAAGCTTCAGTAGCCAATTCAATTCAGAGGAGATTCGGCCCTATTCTGCCGAATCCTGAATCTCTGAATCCGAAGCAAATCAAGAGACCCATTAAAAGCTCTGAATTGAATCAAAGCCTCCGAATTGATTCAGAAAAGATTCAGAGATTTGGAAGGCAAATATCCAAGAAACAGAAACTGGGGACGAGGAGGGAAGACTCTCTGATATTGACATCTGTAGTTGGCCAGTGACTGTGGTCTTTCTCCAAGTTCTCTTCTAATCACAGTGCTTTGGGGGAGGGATGTAGAAATAACATATAAGGCTGTGTGTGAACTCATCTGTGTGCGTTTTGTGAGCTGTCTGTCTCTCTGTTGCAGCAGCAGCATCTGAAGGGCTCTGGCTTGGTAGTAGGTAGTCTCTTGCCACTAAGTTCTATCCAATCTTTTCCTGTTTACTCTTGCCTACAATCCCTATTGTTATCCATTCCTTTCAGCTTCTTCTTCCCCCAAAAGCCTCTTATTTGTTCTTGTTAGCCTGTCTTTCCCCTTCCCTCCCCCCACAAAAGAAATGTGTGTTTTCCCTGACAGCATGTCATCACTGCAGGAAAGTGCAAAATATATTACATATTACACACACATTTTGCAGCACATTGGAAAGGCAGGTGCCAGGTCTTTTGGCAGGTGAGGGAGAGGGGGCAGAGGGACAACTGTAAGTTCACCCCCCACAAACATAAATGCACCCTCTTTCCTGGCAGCAAGGTGTCTTCTGCTGCTAGTGGGAGCAAGAAGGCAGGATCCATGTCTGCTCCTGAAGCACCACCAGTAATACCAGTAACCATAACCAGCAGCAGCATAACATTTTCCACTCCAATTTCATTTGCTAGTGTGAGCCTTCCAGTGCCAGAGGAGGAGCTGGATATGGAAGCAGTGGAGCTGAGTGCCATAGCCAAGGAAATTCTGGGGAAGGAGGGGGAATCTGTTTAGGCACCACAACTCTCAAAGTTCCCCTAGAGGCAGGTCTCCTTCTCTGGAAGACACCTTGGAGGAGGTTGTGGGGGAAAGTGGCTCAGCTCTTCCTGTAGCTCTTCCTCCTGTTGTGCCTCTGCCTGCTGAGGAGAGAGATAAGGTAGGATCTCCAGCCTCAACCCAGAAGTGGGTGGGTAGTGTAGTGCAGGATCATTCTGAGGTGGCAGATAATCCCAGGTATGCTACCTGCCAGCACTGCCGAAAACAGATCAGCCGGGGCAAGGACGAGAAACATTTCAACATCACAGCAATGCTGCTGCATCTCAGGAGGCAGCATCCCATTGCCCTTGTTCCTCCTCAGCCTGGCACCTGTGTGAACATGCCCAAAAAGAAGTCTCCCTCTTGCTCCAAAGCTCCTGTCCCCAAGAAGCAGATGCAGGCCACCCTGGACCAGTGGGGGAAAGGTGGGGACAAAAGGGGGCACATACCCAAGGTGAGTAAGGTCACCCAGAGCATTGGGGAGACAGTTACTCTGGATGGCCAGACCTTCTCCTTTGATGAGTGTCCAGGGTTCAGGCAACTCATGGCTTTTGTAGCCCCATCCTACCAAGTGCCCACATGCACCACCTTCAGCAGGCTGGTGGTGCTCTCCCTGTATGAGGTATGCAGGAGTACTTGAGGGTGGAGCTGTGAAAGGCAGGTCTGCGCATAGCTTTACACTTCATTTCAGACATCTGGAGCAGCCGGGGTGGAGATCATGCCTACTTCTCCCTCACAGGTACTGGTGTGATTAGTTAGGGTGTCAGTGGGCTCTCTTTCAAGCAGAGATGATGGATGAATTCCACATGGCAAGGGAGATCATGGTAGCTGTGACCCTCATGGTACAGGGGTGGCTCTTTGGACAGGCTGAACCACCGGCAGGTTCATGGCCACCGACAAAGGGGCCAATATGATGAAGGCATCTGCTGTGTTGCACACAAGTTTCACGTCCTAGTCAGGGATACCTTGGAAGTGGACAGGGCTTCTGGTGATGGTGCTATCGCTACCATGACCAGCCAGTTCATTTCAAAATGCAGGAAGGTGGTGGGCTACTTTCACCAGAACATCAAGACGGGCAAGATGCTGCAGAACAAACAGGCAGAGCTGAGCATCCTGCAGCACAAAATCATGCAGGATGTGGAGACTCAGTAGAACTCCACATACCTGAAGCTTGAAAGGCTGGTTGAGCAACAGAAGGCCATCCATGAGATGGCCTTGCTTGGGGGGATTGGGATCAGCAGCCCCCTTAACAAAACTGAGTGGGATACCATCTCCCAGATCTTGGTGATTCTCAAGCCTTTCCTCAAGGCCAACAAGAGCCTCAGCGCTGGTGATGCATTCCTTAGCCAGGAAGGTGACAGTCGGGATTCCAACTGGCTTGAAGGTGGGGCCAGGGTCTAAAGGGGAGTCAAAGGTGAAGGAGAGCCTAAAAGGGAGCTCCATAGTGAAGGAGCTTAAGAATCAAATGGAGAAGTTCTAGGGGATCCGTGTTCCTAGCTGGGGCAAGCTGCTTTCACCAGAGGTGCAGGAAATGGTGAAGCAGCTGAAGGAGGGCATCAAAAAACATCTGGACCCATTGCGGTTCAGTACAGTCCATGTGCTGGCAGGCATGTGTGATCTGAGGGCGAAGGGGAGTGTCTGTAGCAGCAAAACCCTTAATCACTGGATGGAGGTGCTGGTGAACAAAGTTAGAGAGGCAGAAGGGTAGAGGTGGGGGGATGTGGAAGAGGGGGATTCACTGTCCTGTACTAGCACTCCAAGCCCCAGCCAATCTCCTCCACCACACATGCCGCCAATGTGAGACAAGGGCATGGCTTCAGTATTGGGGTCCAGAGGCACCAGACCCCACCATGCAGGTAGCAGATAGCATGCATGCCTTGATGGCTACCTATCTCACTAAGGATGTGAAGCCACTGTAATGTGACCCCTTGGCCTATTGGGCAACCTGCAGCCAGCTGTGGCAGGATCTAGCAGGAATACCTGTCCTGTCCACTGACCAGTGTTCCAAGTGAGAGGGTGTTCAGCATTGCTGGGGGTGTTGTAACACCCCACCGCACCTCTCTGGATCCTGGTTTAGCAGAGCAGCTGGTGTTCCTGAAAGTGAACCTCCCACTGCTGGAGTTCCCCAAGCTCCATATGCAGATGGAGTGAGTGCCACCCTCCTCACTCCGCATCTATTTCCTTTCTTTAGTTGCTTTCACAACCATTTAATGCCCTGCTCTTAGAACTGAAGGCAGCAGTTTAGTTTTTCACAAGTCAGCAGGGAAAGAACATCTCTCTGCCGAGCTCCCATGCCAGGACAGACTTGGAAGTATGAGCTGGGGCTGTGGGGAAGGAGGAGGCCCCAGATCCTGGGCATGACCTAAAATTGCACCCTGACAGGGTAGTGGGGCCTAGTGGGACTGCCAGTGGTATGACAGCCCCAGGAAATGCCAGGACTGTGAACCTCCCTAGTGAAAAGGGGGTAGGAGGTGCCTGATAACCTCCAATCACTGCACGCATGCACAGTCCTGGCTGGGGAAAGCCTAGACCTGTAAGATCTTTGAGAGGCCTGAGGCTTACTTGTTGCAGTGGAGTTGTAAGGGTGAGAATAGGCAGGCGGCTTAGATCTGATCTGAGGTACCTTCAGCTGGTCTGTCCTGGGGCCAGGACCCAAGGAGAGAGGGGTGTTGGAGGGCCAGAGGCCCGCCATGAGAAATGCCCAAAGCAAGAGGCTTGGGATTCCAACTGGCTTGAAGTGGGGCCAGGGTCTAAAGGGGAGCCAAAGATCCCAGAGAGGTGACCACAGCTGAGGGTGGTGAAGGACTCAGTAGAGGCTCAGCATGCCATCTGCAAGGCATGGGCTGAAGCATACGGGAGGTATGGAGCTGCAGAATGGCTGTTACCCCTAGACATCAGGGGCCTAAATGGGCAGCCTCCCACTTGGGTAATATCTGAATCAGTTTTCCATCAAGGCATGACAGGAAAAAGAGGGGCAGGCGGTTGGCCCTGAAACAGGTGGGTGGGTTGAGAGCTAACTGGCACTGGGAAGGCCCCCTGTTACAGGCTACTATCCCTGCTGCATCCTGCTCTACTTTAACACACACAAGGCAGACAAGATTCTTTGGGTCAATTTGGTATCTTTTATGAAACCAATTGAATAGATGGAGAAATATATCTTGGCAAACATTCAGGTTTAAAAACTCTTTGTCAGGCTGAGGAAGCATCTGCAGTTGGTGTACGTACTCTTCCTGGATGGAATGAATAGTAAAGAAGTCAGAGGCTGGTATGCATGCAAGAAAGCCAGTCAGTGAAAATGTAAATTTTGGTGTCTGGGGGTGAGAGGGGAAGGGGGATGTAGCAAGTAGAAAGTGGAGAGGTGCCTGGGGAGTCACATGTCAGGCAGGTTACAGTGTGTCATAAATCCAGTGTCACACTGGACTGAAGTATCTATATTGAGTCCATGAGTTTTTGTAACAAGGAGGTTCATGAAGTGAAGTTCATAGGCTCATCTGTGAAAAATGTATTGTAAATTCCCTTTGAGGAGCAGGACTGAGAGATTGGAAAGAGTGGTTTTCTTGTGAGAAATGTGCCCCCACTGGTAATTAGGTGTTCTTGTCTCTAATAGATGCCCAGTGTGCATTCATTCTGGCAAGCAGTTGTTGTTTGGTTTCTCTTACGTATTTTCCATCAAGACATTTGGTGCACTGGCTGAGATACATTATGTTTCTGGAGGAGCAGCTGTAAGATCCAGGAATGATGATGGTTCTGTTGTGGGGTGTAGTAATTGTGAGTGTACTGGAGATATATTGGCAGGAGCTCATCATGGAATGGTCTGGATCCATTTGGTGTGTTTGGGTCTGTAGGAAGTTTGCTTCTGGTGAATGAGGTTAGTGAGGTTCAGTGCTTGTTTGAATTTACAAAACACTTTTCACAGATGAGCCTTCATCAACCTTGATACAAAAACTCATGCTTCCTCAGCCTGATGATGGGTTTTTAAACCCAAAAGCTTGCTAAGATATATTTCTCCAACTATTTAGCTGGTCTAATAAAAGATATCACATTTACTCAAAAAACCTTACCTACCTATTCCTTAGACCAAGATGGCTACAAACAGAAACCCAGTTAACACACACAAGTGACATGAGTTTTACTTTCAACAGTCTGAGGTGCACTTTCACAGAAGCCCCTGCACCTATTTCCTTGAAACCTGCTAGGCTTCATTCCCTCAGAAGAGGCTACCATCCCTGCTGTTTTCATCCAAATCTGCAAAAAAATGACAGTTATAGGTATTTTAGTGATTCCCCATTATAGTCTATGGCTGAATCACTGAATTGGCCAATTCAGCGGCTGAATCTCCAAGAATCTGATTTGACCAAATTGGATCAGGACAGTGACTCAAATCACTGAATTGAATCACTGTCCCTCCAAATCGGCTGAATCTGAATTCAAATCAATCACCTGCGCTTCGCACAGGCCTAGTAATTACTCAGATGTTGAAGTCCACCCTCTGCTCCAGGTTTAGAAGTAGTTGGTCCTGGCTACTCTTTAGTTAAGAAACTTAATAATAAACAAAGCAAGAAGAAAATACCATGGCTTCTGGCTAACTACACATGCTGACATACTGCTCTGCATGGCCTCTCTGTCTCTAGTCCTCTCAGTGCTACTCAGCTACTCCTGGTTTATCTCTGTCTGAGCCTTTTGCAGTGTGCCTCTGCTCCGTGCTTCCCTGAGGCTCTTCTCCATGTTTACATGCAGCTCTCTCCTACTCAAAGCTGTGCATTCCCTTCCTTGAGGGACCCAAGAGCCTGGCCCATGTTTCCTGTTCCCTGGAAGCTCTCTAGCTCAGTAGAGTCCTATTGTGGAAATATGTGACTTTGGGACTCTGTGTCATGGTTCTCCATCATGTGTTTCTCCTCAATGACTCTGGCTCATCCTCCTTGTTCCAACCCCCACCTGCCAAGTCCCAGCATCCAGAATATACTTGGGTAAGACTGAGTAACTCTGAACCAGAAGATCAAGCTGGAGGAGTGATTCTTTGTTTAGTTGCATTGGTGCAATGAGCAGGAGGGAGTGACAAGTTCCCTTCCTTTTTCTGTTTTGGCCTTAAAGGGATGTATCCATGGGCAAATCTAAAATTTTAAAAATGGGGATGTATATGGTGAGGTGCATCATCACATATAAAAACAACACATATTTTTCTCTAGTTAAAAATAAACTAGAGGCTTTACTAATACACTAGGGGCCTAGGGATGTATTATGCAGTTTAAGATTGAAGCAAAAACAAATGCAACTTAAATGGAATGAGTTAAAAACAGTTTGCAGGGATGTGAAATAGGAGCTTCATTACCAGGAGCAGCTAACAGAGAGCAGAATTGCAGAACAAAGGGTAGTCTGACTGTTGGAACATCAAGATCATTAAAAAGAAGAGAGGGTTGTTAACACCTCTGGATTGAAGAGCGCAGAAGGGATCAGAGAGATTATAATGAACCATAAAGTCACCTGACTCCCTCAGCAATGCCTGACTAAAAATGCCACTGCCACGCAGTTGGTTTTAAATTCTGGGTGGACTAGGGCACCCACCTGAATCTGCCCTTGGTTGTATCCCTTTCATGCCCTATGCCTTATGATCTGCTTATTGTAAAAAAAACAAGGCTACTGCTTTGCTCATTGTTTGTGTATAGTGGTGACATTTACCGTCCCTACAGGGACTAATGTGCTGCACACACCTTACAAGGCGTATAGTAAAGGTCCTCTTCTGTAGCCAGCTATCTGTTATCCAGTCCCCATGCCAGTTTTATAGCATCTCTTTAGACTCGAGTCCTTCAGGAACCTGTACACTTCCACTGCAAATTCTCTGCTTTTCCAAGTCATCTTCTTCTCCTTGCACAGCTCCATCACCTAGTCCCTTCCTGTGTTTCTCTATTGTTTTTTACTTTTATCTTGCACAGTTTCCCTTCCAGACATCAGGATGGTGGATTCTTCTTTCTTGGATTCTTGGAATCTAGAGAGATTATAGTAGGGGGCTAGAAGACACCAGAAGTAGGTTCTGTACCTGACTACTCCAATGGAGTGAACCTCTCTAATTTTCCCATGTATTAGAAAGAGTAATTACCTATTCTCTTTTTTGCATAACACTCTGAGATCTCCAGATGAAAGAAGTAGGGCACTTAATACCATTACTAACCAGCATGCAGTAATGTATACGCACATTTCTCCTTCCATAGAACAGTTACAGTCTCTCAAAGGAAGGCTATGTGTCAGACCAGTTACTTTACCACATTCCTTTACAATTGCCAGACAATCATGTGAACTACACATTGCAATAGCAGAGTTCTTCAGGAAGGTGCCAAAGGCATGCTGGTTGATGGTGTCAGAGTATTTCTCACCTGGCCAAACCCATGCAATCTACTGTGATTTACTGAGTTACCCTATAGGATATTTCCTGCCAGCTCAGAAGTGACATTTCTGCTCTGTTGGATGAGGTGAGTTTAGTTCTTGTCACCTTTGCCATTGGTCCAGAAAAGCCAGCCTGTTCTTTTCAGAAAAACATATCTATCAGACTATCATAGCAAAGTGAGAAGGTAGGTTGTGCCTAGGTGGGAGAGAGGGGAGAGTATAGAGGAAGGAGTCCCAAGCCCTTCTGTCACCATGCAGGAGCCAGGAGGGGGAAAGCACCTGGTCCTACTCTTTCTTTTATATACAGTGATCCCACGTAGGTTGGAGCAGTCACACGTCATTCTGTCAAGGGGTCACATAACAATTATGTTTCTCCAGCATCTGTCTTTGGCTGATATTTCCAATGGAAGCCTGTTGTGGGCTGTATCTTGAAAATACAACTTAGTTTTAGTTTTGTGGTATAAGAATTAGTCTTAGTCTCAATTTAGTCTTAGTTTTGTACCTTCAGTACAAAGAACCAGTGGCTGTGTGAAAGAAATAGGTTATAGGTAAACTGCTTCCAGTCCCAAGCATGCATTTGCATATGCATAATGTATAATTTGATACCAGAGCTGATGTATGGAGGAGAGTTTGAGCTGTGCATTGATATTTTAGGAACACATACCTGGAATACTATGCCAATAATGGAAGCTCTTAACTGTATTGCACAGAACTAGAATCACTACCTAAAGGTTTTTTCTTTTCTTTTTTTGGCCAAAAAAATAGTTTTCACTTGCAAATGTGGGTTGATTTCTGTGAACAGTTTCAACAAAATACAAATAAAGGGGGGGAAAAAGCCCATTGGGAACTGAGTGCAGTTCACAAAAAACAGTAAGGAGGTAAGAGTACTTTCACATCTCTCCGATCAATTCATTTCAGGGGTTAGGGCACTCAGCTGGGCTATGGGAGATCCCAATTTATCTCGCTTCCATGCCTGAGAAACCAAAGAGCAAAGTAATGAACTAAGGTGTTCTAACTGTAAGATAATGACAAAAATCCCTATGCTACCAAGCCATTCATGCTCTTGCTCTGGTCTAATATCATGAATTTCTCTCCATACTTATTTAAAAACATGTTTGAAACAGATCTTTATGTTTTCATGAAAGCTTATGTCATAATGGTGCCTGACAGCTGCTGCTAAATAGCCATTGTATTCCTTCTTTTGGACCTGTAGTTAGCAAGTCAAATAAAAAAAAACAAAACACACTGGAGAGTAAACATATTCATTGCAAGGGGTTTAGCAAAGCAAAAGAGTTAATCCACTTACTCTTCCTTCCTAAAGAGGGACCCTAACACAGGCTGAAACCCTGTCAGACTGCAAATGAATGTTAGCCTCTTATTTAGCCATTTAGTAAGCCACCTCACACAGTAGCAGTACTGCTGGCAGTCCCATAGAAAGAATGGATGCAGTACATCATTTGTAAGTCAGTAAGAAGACCTTATACCATGTTAGCCTGAATTTTAGGATGTACGTGGGACAGAAGTGCTACTTAAGTTTAACACTACTATCCCTTTGCATAGGTGAATTTCAGATATCAGAAACTATGGATTTGACAGATCAGATCAGATCATTGGTTCATCAAGTCTTCATTGCCCAGGCTGGCCAAAACCTCAAATGAAACTACTGATGTTAATTAGTACTAAAGAACAGCTAGCTAACTGAACACCATTGTATACACTAGTGAGGTCTTGACTTCTTCAGGAAATCAGTTTATTCCCTTGGCATAACTAATGGATACTTATTAAAAGCACAGTGTTAAGAGCTCCATGTAATGAACAATGCACAAGCAGCCATCTGCAGTGGGTAACAAGAAACTGTACTGGGGGCTATGAAACCCAAGAACTATTCTTCCTGAAGGTCATCTACTAGTGCCTCATCCTTATACCCACATCCAGCACTGCTTCAGTGCTGTCCTTTTATTAATTCCTCTATCCTACTGTCTTTTGGTTCCTATTTTGCCCCTATCACCATGGTATCCAAGTATATTCTGGAAGTAGGTTAAGTAACGTGACTAATATCTGCCATCTATAGTTCATTTTTTCTTCTATTCACTCCCCAAGGGAAATTTGCATAATTAATTAATTTAATTAATGGTCATAAGACTTCCAGCTCAGTTCTTTTCAGCATCCCAAAACAGTATTCAACTTGGAATCTTGCAACAGTAAATCTCACAGGTGGACAATGAACTATGGAATATGCTGTGATAAATGTCTCCTTTATTTACTGCAAATGTTTGCAGCTCAGAAAATGCTAAGGTGTTTTAACAGAGAGGCTGAAGAAAGGTAGGACAGAAGTACATAGGATTAGCACAGCTATGTGTGAAAAATGCACAGCAGCCTGACTTGGTTGCATCTGGATCTTGACAAATTTCTTAATGAAAATAAACTTTCAGTGGTAAATGGTCCATTTTCAAACATTTTTGCAGCTGCCACCACTTACATATTAAAACAGGAATGATAAAGAGAAGATTAATGTGTCCACCATGTAAGCATGCCATGCAAATTCTTAAAGCCTTTCATGTTTTGGGGGAGATTCTCCACCGATAGAGATTTATCCCTCTATTTCAAGTAGGAATTAATGGAGTTAATTTCAGGAAGTGCCAGTGCCTGTGATATATAGGAGGTCAGATTAGATGATCATAATAACCCCTTTTGGCCTTGTAGTCTATGAATTATCTATTTAATCCTCTCAAGAATGAGATTGGGGAAGGTGTCTTTCTACACTCTGCTCATGGGGGAACTGAAAGAACAAGGTAAGGTCAGACAAAGATGTACCACAGAGAGAATCAGCATCAACAGTGGAATTAAAAATCAGGAGCTCTTGACTCCCTGTTCTGTGCTTAGACCACTTCCCCCTCACCTCCCCCTGCCCCCCAATCCCACTTCAACACTATAAAGCACACAAAGTGGATTTTTTCCCCATGCAGCAATTCATGCTCATCCAATGATCACTTATGCTTACGAACTAAACTAGTGAGTGCTTCAGAGAAGCCAACAAGTGGAATTTAGTACAGATGAATTTCTTAAATGATATCTTGTTGCATGTCCACTGAACAGCTCTGCTGGCATTTACTGGTGATTACTGTATATGCCCCTATGAAATGCCAGCTCCTGAGCACTACAGGTTCACAAAACTTTTTCCACAGAGAAAAATATTCATCTTGGAGCTCTGCAAAGATGCCACACTTCTCACTTGTCAGTGATGGGGCTTTGAAGATGTAGAGGATAATCCCCCAAACTGCAAAATGAGGATGCACATTTGACAGTTTCCTTCTCCTCCCTTCTTTCTGACGTGCTGTTATTGGTATCTTGGTTATGGCATCAGTACCGCTGTTGTCGCAATGGACTGACAAACCCACTTGGAGTGACAGCAAATCTGGACAGAGTGCTGCATACTCTGCCCATTAAATACCAGATTCTTCTTTTGAAGGGATTCTATATGTAAGCAAAGAAGTAAAAAGAGAGAAAGAAGAGCAGAGGCATTGTCATTTATATGAAAAGTCGCTTCACTTCCCCTGAACAATCCCTGCATTAAAGCACAATATAGGGTTTAATCCTGAAATAGGAACATCCAGAGTGCTATTTCCTCTTCCCTCTTCAGAGACTCATTTCCCTAGACATCAAACATGTCTGTTTTGAAAGGTCTCATTTCAGTCATCAGCTTTATGGCACAAGCCCCGCTTTCCTCCTATCCTTTGCAGTCACACACCTCTGTCAACTGGATTTTCAATTACTGAACTGGCCTCTCTCTCTCAGAGTGAAGCCCCAGGCATTGGCAGTTAAACACTCCTACTCATATCTCAACACCAAAGTTATGCTAGCATGGTCTCCCTCCAGCCTTGCCTCATTCCTTGGTCTGGCCAGCTAGTATTCAGTGCAGGAACTGAGAGGGGAAGGCAAAGGTGACATTACGTGTTTCCAGAAGCATGTGTGGTTGACTCCCTGCATAAGTTAGAACTACCCAAAGGCTAGTCTGATTCCTGTCTATCTGCCGCTGGCCCTAAGAGGATATTCTGCGTGACTACATCTCCTACATCAGTAGCTTCAAGGGGCAGGAGGGTGGTATAAAACCTTGATCATGGGCCTCATCACACAGGACACCATACATTAGGCCTGTGCAAGTAGGCAGATATTCAATCTCTTTGGATCTGGCTGCTTTGGATGCCAGCAATCCGATCCAGAGCTCCAGACTGGGTTCCTGCTTTGATCCTGCCGAATTGGCTCCAAAGCTTCGGAGCCACCTTGAAGATACGGCCATAGGGTATAATGGGGAGTCAATTAAATATCTATTACTTCGTTGTTTTTTGTTTGATTTGGATTAAATTTGCAGAGCTGGTAGCCTCTGCTGAGAGCATGAAGCCTGTCAAGTTTCAAGAATATAGGTGCAGGGGTTCAGGGGCAACTGCACTCCAAATACTTGAAAGCAAAACTCATGTCACATGTACGTGTTACACCACAGGGGGGTGAAAACTACAGGGATGGTGGTCCCTCCTGAGGCCATGAGGTCTGCCAAGTTTCAAGGAGATAGGTGCAAGGGTTTGGAGGAAACTGCACCTCAAGCTGCAGACAAGCAAAACTCGTGACATGGGTGACAGTGTGTGTAAGGCTCAGCAGAGTGAAAACTGCAGGCTAGCTAGTCCCTGCTGTGGCCACGAAGCCTGCCAACTGTCAAGGAGATAGGTGCTGGGGGCTTCTGAGGCTCCCCAGCCATGGGAGTGTGATGGTCCCATGGTGGCCTGGGCACCTCCATCCATGGAAATGTGATGAGCCCATGGGGCCCTGCTTCTCTAGCTGCTGACGGGCAAAACTCATGACATGGGTACTTGTGCAACTGACTGTATCTGTCTTGGGGTGTTGATTGTCTGTATTGATTATTCTCTCTCTTTAGTCTGTGGTTTTATAGGTGTTAATCCTTGCTAATTAACTAGTTAACACCTAATTAATACCTAAAAACCAACAACATAGCCCCATGATTCACTGGCATTTAAGGTTCTCTTAAGGCTCAGCTATTGAAAGGTAGGTGCAAGAGAGTCAGCATAGAGCTCAGCAGACAAGATACAGAGATGACGTTCATAAGGATAAGTTATTCATGGCACAGGAGTGTGAATCAAATATTTACACATACACTGCTGACACTTGCATCTTAAAGGGGCCAGGGAAAGGTGTAATGATATCCTAGAGTCTCTTAGGCCCCAATCTAGATTTGGCCCTATGCTTAACAAAATACTCTTCTTTGGTAATTGCTACTGTGATGAGACGCAGTGATCCAAATTCAGAGGTGCCGTATAAGCAGGCACAAGCTTGACCTGTTTCACTAATCTGGACTCTTTTGCACACAGTTAGAGGTGGATTTAAGTCCAAGGGAGCCTGGGTGCAAGGGAGCTGAATTTACCTCACCACTGTTTGGTCTAATATGCAGGGCTAAAACAACAGAAGTAAAGGACATAAGATTACCTGTGTGCCTTGGTCAAATGTTGCTGTCAAGGGGTGTTGAAAATGCTTTTTTAGACAGCTGACCATTTAGAAGGATGTTGTCCCTAATTTTAGAGGGATGATGAATGGCCGAATGGATCATCTAGGCTACAAACAGGTATCCTTTTTGTTATTGGATCAGCTGTTCTAGGATTTGTCCCAGCTGCAGCCAGCCTCCCAGCTGCACTGGCTCTGGGGAGCTGCTGCCAGCTGAGAGCCCAGGCTGGCCGTGGCATGCCGAGCAAAATGGCCTTGAGTGTCATGCTCGGCACGTGTGCCAGGGGTTGCCAACCCCTGCATTAGAACAATGGTGCAGGGCAAAAGCAAAGGTCAGTTGGTTTCTAAAAGCTTGTTTGTGACAAAGTTTCCTTCAAGGCTCACTGTGTCTGACAGAGGCAAGCAGCAAGCAGACAGGCTGGGAAATTGAAGACATATCACATTGGTCCAAAGCATGAGATGAGGGACTCTGCCATGTTGGCCAGGTCACAGTGCCCACTTGCACAACCTTTGGGATTTCTGTTTTTGGGAACCAGACCAAATTAGGACGATATCAGAAAGAACCAAATTAAGATGTGTGCATGCCATGGGTTTGTGAATCAAAGAAATATGTTGACAGGACAAAACACGGACACTACAATGACCACGGGGAGATCAACCAATGATGCTCAGAGATGACGAGTAATCAGAGGGGAGAAAGAATACAAAAGAAGGGATTTCAGAGCAGCAGAAGGTCCCTGAGAGGGGAACCCAAGGCCACCATGGACAAAGGGCGCACCAGCAGCCCGTCTCACCCACCCAAGCTGCACCCACTGCATCACAAGTTACTTTAGAGCAGGTTTACGTTGGACATGAGGAAACATTACTTCACAGTTAGGGTAGCTAGGATCTGGGGTCCTGTGACCCTGGCACTCGTTCCTGCCATTGGTGGGGGGGTCAGACTAGATGGCCTGCTTTAGGCCCCTTCTGACCCTAGATACTATGATACCCCACTTTGGACTTTGACCTCTAGGCTGTTGACATGTGACATTGAAGAAGGAACCTCAGGGTGAAGCTCATGTAGGACTAGTAGATATAGAATTGTTTACACTGTTGTTATCTACTATCACTGTGTATCAATGAAATTCATCTGTTTTTCAACTGAGAGGTCATGGTCAGCCTGAAGGTTTGGGTCTGACCAAAACCAGGTCATAAATCCATTGCCAACAGGGGCAAGGATTTTCATGCACTCCCATCTTGTGCTACTATAAACTTGTTTACAGCGGCACATGGGCAATGTCCGCTTGCATTCTTACAACAACATTTACAGAGCCTGGAAGACCCTCTGAAGCTGTGATCTCAGAGAACCAGGATGGCCCATTTGGCAGAGCTTTTTAGTAAAGACAAACAGGGACACACACACCAACTTTAGCTTGCCATGATGTCTCTGTCATTTGGGCTTCCCAGTGTGAGATTTGCCCTGGCAGTGGAAAATGAAACCACCAAAAAGGAGAATTCTGCCTCCCAAATCTTCAGTCATAAATAGTGAGATTATCATTGCAGTCTCCAAATCTCATTGTCTCATATAGCTGCTACACCTACAAACCATGCAATTAGACTAAAAATGTAATTATAGGGTGCCATTAATTGAAACATTAAAACAGCATTTGCACCATCTTGCACTGTGTTCTGTAATTGACGTTGTGCACTGAATGGTGTCAATGATCTTCAATTGATGTATAACAAGAAATCATTTAGAACTTGCTCCCTGGGAGTTTTGCCTTTGACTTTAATGGGAATAGGAAAGGCTCCTTAATTTACTAAATGCCATTTGTCATTGTATTTAATGTAAATTGGTATGAAAATCGGTGCGATTGAAATGAATATGGCATAAGCCAGCTCTCTTTCAAGACAACAGATTTGCCGTTGACTTTAATAGAAATGGAGTTTGAGCTGTAAACCATGCCTTCATACATGTTAAAAAGATTACAGATATTCTTCTCTGGAAGCTGATATCCAGGTCTTTGAAATTAATGCAGTCACAAAGTGTCCAAAAAGTTCACGATAAAACTGAGCTAAACATGGCACAATGAGAACATGAAGGCAGGGAATTCCAGTACTTCTAATTCTTCGTGGGCTCATTTATTAAACATTGACTATTAAAAATGCTGCCTGGCACATATTGAACAAAGATAACACTATACGCACACCTTACAGAGTCATACCCAATATCCTGGATAGTTAGAAGTTTGGATATTTTTCTTTCCTAAAGATTTGTAGCTGTATGTTTCCCAAGCAGCACCCAGAATCAATGCTCATAAATCCTGTTTTGTGACAGAGACTGAAATGTGCAACATATCCATGTACTAGTTAAAAAATTAAGTTCTACATCAATGGTTTTTCATACTGTAGGGGGCACCCCCTGGCAGGCGTGAAGGAATGTGTGTGGGGGGGGCACAGCACAGGTGGGCAAGGGCAAGAAGTCTGCTAGTCTTGTGGTGGGATGCAGGGGTAAGGAGCCGTGGACAGATTCTGACAGTGGGTTGCTGTGCCTCTGGGAGCCTGGCACAGCTTAAAGCCACAGCAGGGACTAGGCAAGGGGCTCTGGAGCCATGGCAGTGGAGCTTGCCTCACCAAGCCAAGCCGAGCCACAGTGGCTGCTTGGATGAGGAGTGCCCTGTGCCTGCCTGTGCTGCTCCTCTGGGGAGAGGGGCAGGACGGGTGGCAGGGCATGAAAAAAATTGTAACTCAAAGTGGGGGCTCAGCTCAAAAAGTTTGAAAACCACTGCTCTACACTGTCTGTCCATTTCTATCTTTGTCTTATCTATTTGGCCAGGACTTTTCACATGCAGTCATCATTACACTGTCTGAATATCAATTCCTGATACCTTCTTATGGAAAAAACAAAACAAAACAAGAAGGCATGCTGTTCGGCTGGATAATTTACAAGACTTGTTGCAAAAAAAAAAAAGAAAGTTTATAATAACAATATTTTACACTTCCATGACACTTATTAAAAGACTTTACACTGCATTACAGAGATGGGGCATTATTAGCCCCTTGCTAATAAAAGGACTGTGGAAATTTGATCAGGGTAGATTGCAGGGTAGATGCAGATCCTAATGCCAGAGTAGAGCTAGTCAAAAATGGTGAATAACTTTTGTCAAAGAAAAGCAAATTAAAGTATTTTTCATTCCCAGAAGTTGGGGAAAAAAGATTTGTTTTCATTTGTTCAAAAATATTTTGCAAAAATAAATGTTATAGGCATTTTTGGTGCTATAAATGTTGCAATGTCTTTATGAGGAAGAGTTTTTGTGACAGCTGATTCTGCTGATAACCCAGGCAGAAATGGAGAGTTACTGTTATTAGCACTGCAGGGATGTTCAGAGGCCCCCACCAACATCAGGACTCCATTGTACTAGGGGCTTTCAGAGACGCTTTCAGAAATTCCAAGGGCTTCATTTCATATTTCTAGTAGCGGTGATGCCACCACACAATCTTCATCACTGCTGTGATCACCTTAGAGCAGAGACTAATGTGCTTTGATGTTCCAGCGTGACCTTTGATAAGCCTAATGTTTTTCCATACTGTGCACGGATTTTTTATATCCTTCGCACCTGTATTTTCTGACATGCCTACAAGTGAACTGTTTCAGTATCAATATGTAATTTAGGGCTTCATCCTGTTCCTTTTCAAATCATTGGTCATATCCTATCAACTTCAACTGTCTTATGATAGAGAGACTACTTTCAGGGAGATATCTAACTCTTTTCAGAAACATGCCTCTGAGGAAGGAATGCAAAATCCTGACATTTCTAATCTTCAGTAGCAGTTAGTGGTGGCATCAATGTGGTAGATGCCTTCTCAGTGTCTTCTTACTTTAGTAGGTATTATTGATAATACTCTACTATAAGCATGGATTAGCTCCAATAGTTTCCCAAGTCTCCGTTACACAGATACTCATTTTTTGCTAATGTGCCTTCATGTTGAAGACCCATCACATCGATAAGAGTCAGTGTATTAGCAAACAATAAATAAATAAATAAACTGGTAGCTGTATGTAGGTTAATTACTTAATAAGATTTGGGCTGTATTTCTGTAGCATTGGAAAAGTGATATTTCAGTGTCTGCATAATGAAAGCAATACTGCTGTAGAATAACATAGGCTTTTCTGCTTTTTGAACTATGCTTCCTAGTTTCTTCCTATAAAGGGGTCCTCACAGTTGAACAAGTGCATGAAACCTTCCTCCCTGATCCTGGGCTGTCTGTCCTGATTACCAACTCTTGGTACCCTAAAGAAAACCATTTGAGGCTGTATTAGATATGTTATAATCTCTTCTCTGTTGGGGTGTCTACACATGCACTTTAATGTGCATTAGCCTATTTTAATAAACATTAAAGCATCACAAAAACCTGTGCGCTTTCACTAACATGCATTAACATGCACCTTTTTCTAGTACTTCACAATGGAGGTACTAAATTTAATGTGAATTAGTAAAAATGCATTAATGAATATATAAACATGTCAGTTTTGTGGTATTCCTGGGACAGGTATAGTGAGTTTGGTATACCCTGGGAACCCCAGGCTAGTTCACTCCTTTATTAGAACCTGCTTAGAGGAAAGATGTAAAAGGTTGTCTTTCTAATGCTCATATCTTAGCTACACAAAACAGTTCTGATTTTTATTTAAGGACAATCCTGATGATATTTTTAATGTGAGTCCTCATTTACATAATGCTCTAAAAACTGATTTCATCAGGAAGATGAATTTTGCTATCCTAGATTTTATCTGGAGGTCCTGTGGCTCAGGCATAGATACAAGAAGTAAGGTTAAAGGGTGTAACAGGTAAGGAAGTTATATTTTCTCCTTTTTCATTTTAGCTCCTAGTCACTGAACTGTAGCTGCTTCATCTCACAGATTTACTTACATATGAACTGGTAGCCTGTGGATCTGAAAACTAGACCTTTTCCTATAGCCCAAGAAGCAGATATGATCTGCTCATACATCAGGGCAATTATTGTGGGTGGAGGGCCTCTTACTGAGTTTTGGCAAGCCATAGAGGGCCACATGACAGGCAGCCAGGGGTGGATAAATATTAATTTTCTAAATTTTTTAGGGGCCCCATAGGCTGGAGAGAATAGCCTAGCAGACTGCATCTGGCCTGCAGGTCCCATTTTGCCCACCCCTGTCCTACATGAATTTCTTATTTTCTACCTTTCGAATATCCATCTGCCATATAGCTCAGGGGAAACGAGTGGAGAGGGAGAGGCAGCAGTGGGCAGCCTTAAATACCTCTATACAAATGCTCGCAGCATGGGAGGCAAGCAAGAGGAGCTGTCTCTCCTGGTGGCTGTGGAGGACCCAGACTTGGCTGGGCTCACGGAAACCTGGTGGGACCCGACCCATGACTGGGCCGTAGGCATCGATGGATATGCCCTTTTCAGGAAGGACAGAGAGGGGAAAAGAGGCGGAGGGGTTGCGCTCTATGTCAAAGAGCGTTTCTCTGCATCGAGCGTCAATTTGGGGGCGACTGAGGACCAGACGGAATCGATTTGGGTCAGGCTGCAAGGAGGACGAGGGGAAAGGGACTTAATGGTGAGTGTTTGCTACAGACCACCCAACCAGAGGGAGGATCTAGACCTCCAAATTGCTGGCCAGCTCAAGAAGGCGGCTAGGACGAAGGATGTCATTGTCATGGGTGATTTCAATTACCCGGATATCTGCTGGGAGGAGCAGTCGGCCAAGTCCGAGAGGTCCCAGAAGTTCCTGGCAGAGCTGCAGGACCTCCACTTGGTCCAAGAGGTGCATGGCCCCACCAGGGGGGATGCACTGCTGGATCTGGTCCTGGCCTCAGGGGACGATCTGGTTAGAGGTCTCCAGGTACGGGGCTCCCTGGGAGATAGTGATTATCGCCTGATAGAATTTGCTGTCCGGCGCAGTGTAGATAGGGCCCACACTATGACTAGGGTTCCAGATTTCAAAAGGGCCAATTTCAGGAAGCTCAGAAGGCTGGTTGAGAAGACGCTGCAGGACTGTAGGGTTGAGGACATGAGCGTCCATGAAGGGTGGATGTTCCTTAAGGAGACGATCCTCTGAGCCCAAGGGGCGACCATTCCGGTCCGAAGCAAGATGGGGAAAAGTGCCCGGAAGCCCCCATGGCTTAATAGGGATATTTGGGGGTCCCTGAGAGCTAAGCGGGAGGCATACAACCTTTGGAAGAGAGGAGTTGTCTCCAACAAGGAGTACTCCTCTTGTGCTCAGGAGTGCAGGAGGGCTATTAGGAAGGCCAAGGCGGAAGTAGAGCTCCACCTGGTGACTAGGATCAAGGACAACAGGAATTCCTTTTTCAAAAATGTGGGGAGCAAAAAGAGAGCCTTGGGCAATGCTGGGCCCCTGAGGGACTCGTCGGGCAGCCTGGTGCTCGCAGCCGATGGGAAGGCTGAGATCTACAATGAGTTCTTTGCCTCGGTCTTCCTGGGGGGGAATGGGACTTCCCTCCTGCTGGAGGCCTGTATTCCCCCTCGGGGATTGCTGCTAGGCCAAGGGTGAGGGTAGACCTGGTCGTGGAAGGACTTTTGGAAGGGCTGGATGTCTTTAAGTCAGCAGGTCCAGATGACCTGCACCCAACAGTGTTGAGGGAACTGGAGGGGGTGATAGCTGAGCCCTTGGCTCGGTTATACGAGCACTCTTGGAGCTCTGGACAAGTGCCGGAGGACTGGAAGGTGGCCAATGTGGTTCCCATCTTTAAGAAGGGG